>CM033699.1:21119459-21719459 GCA_019514585.1 Dendrobium officinale | reverse complement strand
AGACACAACTCTTGAACACAAACACCTTACAAACTTATACATAACAAACCTAAAGGAACTTGCCAATCGTTGAGAAGAAGGATACAGGTGGGGTGGATTCTTACGGGTAGAAGAAGAGATAAGAATCCGAGAAAAAATATAGGAGTAACTCGCAAGTTATTCCAAGATAGAGAAGAAGAAGAAGTGGACAAAGCTCTCAAGCTTTTAAAAGAAAAACCTTCAATTTTTCCATTCCAAAAATCACATTTTCACCATTCTTTTAACATCCCAACGTCTCTTATTTATAGGGCCAAAGAGGGCAGCCAAATAGCCTTTTATCTTCATTAAATTCCATTAAAGTAATTCCAAAAATCTATCTAGAAATCAGCCCAGATTTAATCCCAAAATAGCACTTGAAAAGCCACCAAAAAGGGGTAGCATTCACTCCTAAAATAGCCACCGAACAGCCACTAAAACAACACGTCCCACAAAAACTGTAGTAAAAAAACTGCATAGAAATCAGGGAAAAACTCATTGAAATTCCCACCCAACTGCCACCAAACAGCATCCCTCATTCGGTACAGGAAACAAAGAAGAGAAGCCACGGTAACCAAGCAGCCACCCACAAGAGCCAAGCAACCAGCCACGGGAACCAGGCAGCCAACCACGGGAACCATGCAAGCAGCCAGCCGACGGGAACACCAGCCAGCACATGAAACAAAGGGTCAATGCACAGGAAAACCAGCCAGCTCAGGAAACAAAGGGCCAAAGCACGGGAACAGCAAAAGCCCAAGAGAAATCAAGGAGACAAGGAGAAAATTGAGAGGCAGCATGGGGAAGAGAAAGGGCCAAAATCCACCATAATGAGCTTCCACTAATTTATAAATAAATGAGCTAAAAACCAGCTCATAATGAGCTAAATTTCAACTCAAAATATTAATGAGCTAGCAAACCTAAGAGCAGAAAATTTAGGATTTGATTTGACCCCCTCTTGCCTACATTAATCCTAGTTTAATCTTGTTTTCTTTTCATTTAGGTTTGGATTCTTCCTTTCCTTAAGATTAGATGTCTTAATGATGTAAAACACATCTTCGTGGTACCATTCTAGTTTAAACCAATTTTTTTTTCCTTTATATTAGGATTCTTCCTTTCTATAGGATTAGTCGTGCTAGTCATGTACAATGCCATTTGAGGCACTCTACTACTTTAATCTAGTTTCCTTTAGGTTAGGATTCTTCCTTTCCTTAGAATATGACATGCTAGTGGTGGATAACGCCCTTCGTGCTACCTCCTTTCCTTAGGTTAGGATTCTTTTTTTTTTTCGTCGGATTAGATGTGCTAGCGGTGGATAACGCCCTTTGTAGCACCATCCTCATTTAGTCTAATTTTTTTTTTTTTTTACTTTTGTTAGAATTTTACCTTTCCTTAGGATTAAATGTGTTCATTGTGGATAATGCCCTTTGTCGCAACATCCTATTTATAATCTAGTTTTTTTCTTCCATTAGGTTATGATTTTTTCTTTCCTTAGGATTAGACGAGCAAGTGGTGGATAACGCCCTTCGTGACACAATCCCTGTTTAATCCAATTTTCTTTTCCTTTAGGTTAGGTTTCTTCCTTCTTAGGATTAGACATAATAGTGGTGGACAATGCCCTTCGTGGCACCATCCCGGTTTAACTCTGTTTTCTTTTCCTTTATATGCTAGGATTCTTCCTTTCCGTAGGATTAGACATTTTAGTCGTGCACAACATCCTTTCGTGGCACCATGCTAGTTTAATCATGTTTTCTTTTCATTTAGGTTATAATTCTTCCTTTCCTAAGGTTTTAGATGTGCTAATGGTGGGCAATGCCCTTTCTGGCACCATACTAGTTTAATCCAATTTTTTTTCTTTTATGTTAGGATTCTTCTTTTCCTTAGGAGTAGATGTGCTAGTGGTGGATAACGCCCTTTATGACCCCATCTTAGTTTAATCTAATTTTCTTTTCCATTACGTTAGGATTATTCCTTTTTATAGGATTAGACATGCTTGTGGTGGAAAATGCTCTTAGTGGCACCATCCTTGCTTAATCCAGTCTTCTTTTCCTTTAGGTTAGGATTCTTCCAATTATGAGGATTAGACGCACTAGAAGGGGATAACGTTCTTCGAGGCACCTTCTTAGTTTAAGAAAATTTTCTTTTCTTTTAGGTTAAAATTTTTCATTTCCTTAGAATTAGATGTGCTAGAGGTGGATAACGCCCTTCGTGCCCTAAACTTTTTTTAATCCAATTTCCTTTTCCTTTAGATTAGGATTCTTTCTTTTTTTAGGTTTAAACGTGCTAGTCGTAAATAACACACTTCGTGGAACCATCTAAGTTTAAAACTAGTGTTTTTTTCCTGTAAGTTAGAATTCTTCCTTTTCTTAGGTTTAGACGTGCTAGTGGTAGACAATACCGTTCGTGGCACCATCCTAGTTTAATCTTAGGATTCATCCTTTCCATATGAATAGACATTATAGTCGTGTACAACGCCCACCATTCTAGTTTAATCTAATTTTCTTTTCATTTAGGGTATGATTCTTCATTTTCATTTGATTTGACATGCTAGTGGTGGACAATGCCCTTCGTAGAACCATCCTATTTTAATCCAGTTTTCTTTTCCTTTAGGTTTGGATTATTACTTTCTTTAGGATTAGACGAGCTAGGGTTTAATAACACGTTTTATGGCACTATCCTAGTTTAATTTAATTTTTTTTTCTTTAGGTTGGATTGTTTTCTTTTCTTAGGATTAAAAGTGCTAGTGGGGGATGATGCCCTTCGTGGCACCATCCTTATTTTAATCAAGTTATCTTTTCTTTTAGGATAAGATTCTTCCTTTCCTTAGGATTAGATGCGCTTGTGATGGACAATGCTTTCATGGCACCATCCTAATTTAATTCAAAATTCTTTTCCTCTAGGTTAGGATTATTCATTTTTGTAGGATTAGACGTACTAGTGGTGTACAACACCCTTCGTAGCACCATCTTTATTTTAATCTTATTTTCTTTTAATTTAGGTTAAAATTCTTGAGTTCCATAGGATTAGACGTGCTAGTGATGGACAATACTATCTTGACACCATCTTAATTTAATCCAAAATTCTTTTCCACTAGGTTAGGATTCTTCCTTTTCGTAGGATTACACGTGCTAGACTGTGTACAACACCCTTCGTAGTACGATACTAGTTTAACTCTGTTTTCTTTTCATTTAGGTTAGAATTTTTGTGTTCCTTAGGATTAGATGAGCAAGTGCTGGATAATGCTCTTCGTGGCACCATAATAGTTTAATACAGTTTTTTTTAAGGTAAGTATTCTTTGTTTTTATAGGATTAGATGAGTTGGGGGTGGATAATGTCCTTTGTGACACCATCCTAATTTAATCTAGTTTTTTTTTTCCTTTTGGTTAATATGCTTCTTTTCCTTAGGATTAGACATACTAGTGGTTGAATACGTCTTTCATGACACCATCTTAATTTAATCCAATTTTCATTTCCTTTAGGTTAACATTCTTTCTTTCCTTGGAATTAGACGTGCTTGTGATGAATAACGCCCTTCGCTGCACCATTCAAGTTTAATCCAATTTTCTTTTCTTTTAGGTTAGCATTTTTCCTTTATTAAGGATTAGATGTGCAAGTGGTGGTTAACACCATTCGTGGCACCATACTAGTTTAATCTAGTTTTCTTTTCCTTTAGGATAGGATTTCTCATTTCCTTAACATTTTGCCACTTTAGTACTGGACAACACCCTACGTGACACCGTTTTAGTTTAATCCAGTTTTCATTTTATTTATTTTTGAATTCTTCATTTCTTTAGGATAAGACGTGCTAGTGGTGGATAACGCCATTCGTAGCACCATCCTAGTTTAATCACATTTTATTTTCTTTTTTGTTAGGATTATTCATGTCTGTAGGATTAGATGTGCTAGTGGTGGATAACACACTTCGTGGCACAATCCTAGTTAAATCCAATTTTCTATTCGTATTGGTTAAGATTTACCTTTCCTTAAGATTAAAAGTGTTAGTAGTGGATAATGTCCTTCATGGAACCATCCTTATTTTAACCCAGCTTCTTTTCCATTAGGTTAGGATTCTTCATTTCGATAGGATTAGACGTACAAGTGGAGGATAACGTCTTTTGTGGCACCATTCAATTTAATCAATTTTCTTTTCTTTTAGATTAGGATTATTCTTTTCTAGTGGTGGACAACGCCCTTCGTGGTACCATCCTAGTTTAAATCAGTTTTCTTTTCCTTTAGGTTAGGATTCTTCCTTTCTTTAGGATTTGACATGTTAGTGGTGGACAATGCCCTTTGTGGCACCATCCTAGTTTAATCCAGTTTTTATTTTCCTCTAGGTTAGGATTATTACTTTTGTTATGAATAGAAAAGCTAGGAGTGGATAACGCGCTTCGTGGCACTATCCTAGTTTAATGCAATTTTTTTTCTTTAGGTTAGGATTTTTCTTTTCCTTAGGATTAAATGTGCTAGTGGGGGATAACGTCGTTCGTTGCACCATCCTAGTTTTAATTCAGTTATCTTTTCCTTTAGGTTAGGATTCTTTCTTTCCTTAGGATTAGACGTGTTAGTGGTGGACAATATTCTGTTTGACACCTTCCTAGTTCAATCCAATATTTTTTATCCTTTAGGTTAAGATTCTTCCTTTTCATAGGATTAGACGTGCTAATCGTGTATAACGCCCTTCGTGGAACCATACTAGTTTATTCCAATTTTCTTTTGATTTAGGTTAAAAATCTTTCTTTCCTTAGGATTAGACGTGCTAGTGATGAACAATGCTCTTTATGGCACTATCCTAGTTTAATTCAATATTCTTTTCATTGTGATTAGAATTCTTCATTTTCGTAGCATTAGACGTGCTAGTCGTGTGTAACGTCCTTCGTGGAACTATATTAGTTTAATCCAATTTTCTTTTCATTTATGTTAGGATTTTTCCGGGTAGGTCTACTATGGAATGAGGTATTCTGCTAAACTTTTTAATGAAGAATGTGAAAAATGATTGACTTTAGTGACTTTATCACCCTAAATGAAAATAAAGATTTTTATTTTTATCAGCGTATAAGTAAAACCGAAGTTAGAGAGGCTTTAAAGAAAATGAAGTGTGGGAAAACTGTTTTACCTGATGATATTCCAATAGAGATGTGGAAATGCTTAGGAGATGAAGGAATTTCTTGGCTTACTAAACTTTTTAATACTATTTTGAAGACTAAAAAGATGCCAGATCAGTGGAGAATGAGTGTATTAATTCTTATTTTTAAGAATAAATGTGATGCACAGGAGTGTGCGAATTATAGATGAATTAAGTTAATGTGTCATGCTTTAAAACTATGGGAGCGAGTTATGGAGCATAGGTTTAGGCATGATACTAATATTTCTCAAAATCAATTTGGATTCATGCTGGGTAGGTCTACTATGGAAGCCAAACATTTATTGAGAGGTTTTATGAAGAAATATAGAGATAATAAGGAGGATCTACATATGATATTTAGAGATTTAGAGAAAGCATATGATAAAGTTCCAAGATAAGTGTTATAGAGAGTTCTTGAAAAGAAAGGAGTTAATAATGCTTATATTCAAATCATTAAAGATATGTATGCAATTGCTATTACTTGTGTTCAAACACAAGGTGGTTTGACCACAAGGATCAGCCTTAAGTTCATATCTTTTTGCTTTAGTCATGGATGTTCTCACTAGACATTTTCAAGAAGATGTACCTTGGTGCATGCTTTTTGCTGATGATATTCTTCTTGTTGATAAGACTAGAGAGAGAGTTGAAGGTAAACTTGAATTATGGAGCTCAACTTTTGAGTCTTAAGGTTTTCTCTTGAGTAAATCTAAAACTGAATATATGGAGTGTAATTTTAGTAGAAATAGACCTAGTGAGGGGATTGTGACTTTGGGCGATCTAGTCATTAATAAGAGTACACGTTTTAGATATCTTGGATCTATTGTTCAGAGTGATGGTGAAATTGATGGGGATATTATCAGCAGAATTTAAGTTGGATGGTTGAAGTGGAGGAATGCATCGGGCTTATTGTGTGATAGAAAAGTCCACCTCAAACTTAAGGGAAAATTCTATAAGATGGTGGTGAGACCTGTAATGCTTTATGGTGCCGAATGTTGGCCACTAAAATAAAAGCATAATACTAAGTTAAGTGTTGCAGAGAAGAGGATGCTTAGGCGGATGAGTGGCTTGACCTTTAGAGAGGATACAAAATGAGCATATACGTGAAAGGGTTGGAGTAGCTCCAGTGAAAGATATGATCAGAGGGAGTCGCCTTAGATAGTTTGGTCGCATTAAACGGAGGCCTTCCGATGACTCGGTTAGGAAAGTTGAGGTATTAGATTTGACTATGTTAACAAAGATAGAGGTAGACCTAAAATGACTTGGTTAGAAAATATTAGAAATGATCTTTCTTTATTAGATTTAGATGAGAATTTGACTTTTAACCGGACGCAACGGAGAAAAAAGATTCATGTAGCCAACCCCACGTAGTGGAACAAAGGCTTGATGTTGTTGTTATTATTGTTGTTGTTGTATGTTAGGATTCTTCCAATCGTTTGTATTAGAAGTGTTAGTTGTGGAACTATGCTAGTTTAATATAGTTTTCTTTTCCTTTAGGTTAGAATTTTTCTTACCTCAGGATTATACATGCTAGTGGTGCCTAAAAACCTTCGTAGTACCATCCCAGTTATAATACAATTATTTTTTTCTTTTAGGTTAGCATTCTATCTTTTCTTAGAATTATACGTGCTAGTGATGAAGAATGCGCTTCGTGGTACCATCCTACTAGTTTAGTCCAGTTTTCTTTTTTTTTTGTTAACATTTTTTGTTTCCTAAGGTTTAGATGTTCAAGTCGTGCATAAATTCCTACGTGGCACCATTCATTTTTAAACCAATTTTCTTTTTTGTTGATTAGGATTCTACCTTTCCGTAGGATTAGACGTTCTAGGGATAGGCAACACCTTTCGTGGCACAATCCTAATTTAATCCAATTTTTTTCAACTTTAGGTTAGGATTCTTCATTTCCTTAATATTAGACGTGCTAGTGGTGAACCAAGCCATTCGTGGAACTATCCTAGTTTTAATTTTGTTTTTCTTTCCTTTAGGTTAGCATTATTTTTTTCCTTAAAATTTGACATGCTAGTTGTGAATAACTCTCATTGTGGCACCAAACTAGTTTAATCCAGTTTTCTTTTACTTTTGGTTAGCATTCTTCCTTTCCTAAGGATTAGATGTATAAGTGGTGGATAACGACCTTCGTGGAACCATCCTAGTTTAATCAAGTTTATTTTTCATTTGGCTAGGATTCTTCATTTCCTTAGGATTAAACGTGCTAGTGGTAGATAATTCCCTTCGTGGCCCATCTTAGTTTAACCCAATTTTCATTTCCTTTAAGTTAGGATACTTCATTTCCTTAGGATATGACGTGCTAGTGGTGAATAATGTCATTCGTCGCACCGTCCTAATTTAATTCAATTTTTGTTTCCTTTAGGTTAATATTTCCTTTTCCTAAAAATTAAACGTACTTGTGGTGGATAATGCTCTTCGTGGAACCATCCTAGTTTTAAGCCAGTTTTTATTTCCTTTAGATTAGGATTTTTCCTCTCCTTAGGATATAACGTGCTATTGGTGGATAATACCCTTCAAGGCATTATCCTAGTTTATTCCATTTTTCTTTTCCATTAGGTCAAAATTCTTCTTTTCCACATGATTAGACGTGCTAGTGGTGGATATTGACCTTCGTGGCACCTTTTACTTTGGTTAGGATATTACATTTTCGTAGGATTAATAGTGTTAGTAGTGGATAATGCCTTTGTTGGCACCATCCTTATTTTAATCCAGTATTCATTTTCATTATGTTAGGATTCTTGCTTTCCTTAGGTGGTGGACAATACCCTTCGTGGCACAATCCTAGTTTAATTCAATTTTCTTTTTCTTTTGGTTCGGATTCTTCCTTTTCTTATGATTAGATGTGCTAGTGGTGGACAATGTCCTTCGTGGCACTATCCTAGTTCAATCCAATTTTTCTTTAGGTTAGGATTCGTCCTTTCCGTATGATTAGACATTCTAGTCATGTGCAATTCCCTATGTGCCACCTTACTAGTTTAACCAAGTTTTCTTTTAATTTAAGTTAGAATAATTCCATGCCTTATGATTAGATGTGCTAGTGGTAGACAATGCCCTTCCTAGTACCATTTTAGTTTAATCTAGTTTTCTTTTTCTTTTAAGTTAGGATTCTTCCATTCCTTAGAATTAGTTGTACTAGTGGTGGATAATGCCCTTCGTGGCACCATCCTTCTTTAATTCAATTTTTTTTCCATTTGATTAGAATTTTTCCTATCCGTAAGATTAGATATGCTTGTGGTGGAAAATGCCTTTCGTGGCACCATCTTAGTTTAGTCCAATGTTCTTTTTCGTTAGGTTAGGATTATTCCTTTTCTTGGGATTAGACATGCTAGTGGGGGATAACGCCCTTCGAGGCACTATCATAGTTAATCAAATTTTCTTTTCCTTTAGTTTAGGGTTTTTCCTTTTATCACGACCCGGCTCAGGTGATCTCGCATGGGCGAGGCGAGAACAAATTCGGACGGTAGGTTAAATTATCTAATCTCTAAATCTATCTCCAAATAATAATTAAAAGAGCCTCTAAACATCAAATTGAAAACAAATAAACATAAAAATTAGGTATAACCATAAAATTACCTTTTCTCAGACGCTCCTCTTCTACGGTACACATTGCGACTCCATCTACTCATATTGATTTGCCTACACTTACCTGAAAATGTTAACAACTAACATTAAGCTAAAGCTCAGTTAGTAATACACAATTCTAAACTACAATAAACAAGGCAACTGTGTAATATGATAAATGCCAATTTCATATGAACATAATATAAAAATGATTTCATACTAACATAACATTAAACATATCATAACATGAAGGCATATTTTTCATTTCATTTCATTTCCATATTCATATCATTATACTTAGCTTTCTCTTTTCGTATATATTACAACGTCACAGGAACCACCGTCTAGTACCATAAAGGTACTCCTTTATCATTTCCTTTTCCATATCCTTTACCATTTTATCGTGCACGAGTACAACGTCCCCAGCTAGTACCATCAGGGGGTGAGCTCCATCATTTCAACATGCACATACATGCATTCAAATAACATTCATATCATCTCATTTCATATAACATAAACTTTATCATATAAGACCATAAAATGTACATGTAATTTGTATGATCATTCATTTGACAACAATAAAGAATTTGACAACAGTAAAGGATAATGATTGCATATAACTTGAGAGTAACAAAAGCATTACTGAAATAAAGAACCGTGCATACTTACCTAAAAATTTGAAAATTGATTTCTCCCCACTAATCCTTCTTCCTTCGAGATTTCTTCAAAACACATAAAAGATATAATTTCTTCTTCAAAATTATTTATAATAAATCTAAATTAATGTTCTCATTCTATTCAAAATCTACCCTAAGTTCTTCCTCTCCCTCTCTCCAAAAGATCACATAAAGCATATCATAATCTAAAAATTCATAATTTTGTCTAATTACTTAATATTAATCAACATAACACTTTCTCCATAATCTAAATTAATTTAAAATAATTCTATTTTCGGATTTACCTAAAACCATAATTTTAGAATACCTATTTTCATTATTTCCCTCAAATAAACATGTCAAACTCTTCCCTACACCTAAATCATAATTAAATATTTTCCATTTTCGGATTTAAACTAATTTAAAATTGGAAAAATAAGATTTTATAAGAAAAACTCAATTTCTTCTCTTAAAAACTCTCTTAGGACCCTTAGGAATAATATTTGCAAAGGCACTTCCAAAAACTCTAACTTTAGAGAAAACCCTAATTTTACCAAATCTCAAAATGTTTAAAAATAAAATCTCATTTCCACGCATAAAAGCATCTCTTAAAACTATCTTATCATTCTCTTAAAGAAAAATCCAAGTTTCCCCTCAAACCCTAAATTTTCCTTAAAGAAAAATTCTATAAAATCATGAGAAATCTATTGAAAACAACTCACCTTAACTTTCCCTTAATCTTCCCTACAAGTTTCTCCACGAACGGCCGCCAGAAATCCGCCGCCGGAGCCACCCGTCGCCTCCCTTGCGATCGCCTCTTCTCTCGGTTCCGCCTCCCTTCGGTTTGTCCGACCAAATGAGCGGAAGGAATGAAAAGGGGGGTTCGGTTCTTTCATAACTTAAGGAAATAGGGATTTCAAAAGACCCTTTTGCCCTCACTTAAACTCTCCAAGCCTTGATAAACACTAGGGGTACTTTGGGTATTAAGAGACTTCTCTAATTTTTATTTCCTAAATTAATCAAAATTAAATATAAGTTTTATATACCAAATTTCTTAGAATTTTGTGTAGAATTTTATAAAATTATTCCCGTTGAAATCCGACAACATTGAATTTTTCACTTAAAACTCGTCGCGGCGCTTTGAAAAGCGTGCGAAGTCTAAAACGGCATTTTTTTGGGTTTTCTCACCTTTCCTTAGGATTAGATATGCATGTGGATAACGCCCTTAGTGGCACCAACCTTGTTTTAGTCCAGTTTCTTTTTTCCTTTCCTTTAGGTTAGGTTTCTTACAAGGCACCTAGTATGAAAAAAAATCTCCTTTTGTTGCATTCTTTTTCTTTAACCTACATATTGAGAACTCAGCTAGAAACCAATAAATCTCCAACTACAGAATTTTCCTCATTATCATCATCCTCTAAAGATGGCATATCATCATCAACTTCTACTTGGGCATTTATCACCATCCCTTTTGTTTACGCGTTGGCATGCTATGCATCCTCACCCTGACATTTAAAACACTTAATATCATGTGTTTTAGAGCTTAAAGCCTCAATGTTACCTGAAGTAGTAGCGTTCTCTGAGTTGGTAAGCATAGAGGATTTAAATTTTGGCTTATCCGATATGGTGCATCAAGCCATAAAAGTTTAAAACTTAAAAAAAAAGCTCAAACGAAAAGGATTGGGTAGGAGGGGGCAACCTATACACTACAAGCTCATATCCTTGAAATACTCATCCACACTCTTAAATCCTTGAGTTATACTCTGCAATTTTTTTGTACAATCCCCTATAATAGTGACTAGGTATAAAACACTTCCTCATCGACTAATGGAAAAATATCGCTCAAGCTAAAACTCCTTGTTTAGCATGATGACTGGAATGCATGTTACTGCACTACTTGTATTACTCTATTTTATTGTTCTTCTACTATTGTAGTATTTTACAATCACTGCCATTGATTTTATGGATATTGATATTATTATTTATATTGTTAATGATTCACTGTCAGTATTACTACTACTAATTCACTGTTTATTGATTTATGATTATGGAACACATGATTCCTATACTGAGCATGTGATATAAGATACTAAGTGGATACTAATATAGAATGATTAAACCTCATATGTATGCTGATTTGAATGTACTATATTGTTATGGATTCTGAGAGTTTTCATAGATGTTTTTAGTTTAATGATTTATACGATTTCCTTACTGTTATGACGTATGATTTGGGAATGATTTTTTACGGCTTATTTGATACGACATTTTTACTGATAGTTTATGCTACTGATAAAATAAATTGGATAATTGTGGTGGTCATTGATAAAACAATTCCTTTAAATTTGATTCTAGGCTATAGCAATTTGGTATCATAGTAGTTGTTGAAAGAATTTAATTGTAAACCAAAGCTATATGAATTGATTGTGCGTCAAGCAGATTGGATATATTAAGATGTATTATTTTATATTTATAATTGATTGCATGTGTGAATTAATCATATAAGACTTCTGCAAGTGAATAGTTGAAATGTTGAAGATTGTCTATTAAGGATAGAGAAGATCTTTGATAGCATGTAATGCCTAAATAATCGAAAGGTTCTATTTGTAGTGTTTCTGTTTGAAGGAGAGGTTTAAAAATGGTGGATAAGAAAGAAACAAGAGAAATTTTAACGGAAAACCTATGCTGAGATCACTTGGGTGAACTCACTACAGTATTCAGGATATAGTTTGTACCTCCTATTCAATAACAGATGCAGAAAGCTTTCATAAGACTAGAATTGGGATGCAAGATAATGATGTAGTACGAAGCTAAGTTTATTATATTTACTAGATATGCTCCTCATTTGATTCACATTGCTGAAGAAAAATGTTATAAATTTCTACTAGGATTGAATAGAGAATTGAGACATCTATTAATACATTTTTAGATTCGGGTG
Source organism: Dendrobium officinale (assembly GCA_019514585.1). Taxonomy (NCBI): domain Eukaryota; kingdom Viridiplantae; phylum Streptophyta; class Magnoliopsida; order Asparagales; family Orchidaceae; genus Dendrobium; species Dendrobium officinale. Next base: position 21,707,167 of record CM033699.1, on the reverse strand, counting down.
TTCTCTAAGTTAGTGGAATGGACTAGACTGATAAAGATGATTTGGCAATACCGGCATCTTGGTATATATGTACTCCATATATGATGTGAGCAAGAGAAGGACCAGAGATGAAACAAGTGGGGATAGAGAAAGTGTTATTGATAAGAATAGTAGATATAGCGAATTTAGGAGATATGGATTGATAACATCTACTTGTAGCTACGATGAATGTATTTATAATGAAAGAAGACATTCGGATCAGTGTTACCTTCTAGCAGGAAGATGGTTTTTATGCAGATAGTATGGACACATGGTAACATATTATCCTCAGAGAGGATTTGGAGAAATAGTTAATTTTAGAGCAGGACAGTCTAGGCAGACTAAAGGATAGAGGACTGTAGAATCAAGAGCATATGATGAAGATATATGAATAGGGATGATGATGATAGAGTTTTTTGAGTGGTATAGCGAATCAGTACGAAATTCATATTGTACTAGGCTGTGCATAATTTATAGTATCATGAAGATAGACTACGACCTGAGTGTTCATGGAAAGAAATTTATTTTGAATGATTTATTGATATACCATTTATTTCATAAGTGAATAACATGAGATTGAATAAACTATTTGAATGTATGATATATATTGATTAGTGATTTGATGTGATCTTTTAATAAACTTTGGATTTAATTTTAACTTGATTTAGATTTTTTATGGAATTATTCAGAAGGGATTTATTTTATATCAATTTTGTGCCTGAATCTTTAAGAGATGTCGGGAATGATATTTTTCTAAGGTGTAGGTAGTGTGAAACCGATTAAGAAAAAAGAAGTTAAATTCTTAAACATTAAGGCGCCTTTCAGTGTAATGGTCAGAATTCATTAAGAAACTCTACAGTTAAGCTTGCTTATCCTAGAGAAATCTTAGGATGGGTGACCACTTGAGAAGTTACATTAATAGGATAAAAATGTAAGGCCCTTAAGCCAAAACGGACAACATCTCGATAATTAAGAATTTGGGCTGTTATAAATGTATCAGAGCAATATACCATCCGGAAGATGGGAACTAAGTGTCATACAAGCCAAAGTTCTATACCGTGGCAGCCATCTCTTAAACCCTGTAGAACAAAGTACTACATGGTAGGAGTCATCACTTGAACTTGAAGGGCCACCTTTGTAATCTTATAAGTCTGGTAGATGATTTTGGGATAAAGATACTGATAAGTACGTTAGTTACTTAAATGGGAAAGATTGTGAAACCCCTTAAGTATAAAGAAGCTAAACTTTTAAACATTAAGACGCCTTTTGGTGCAATTGTCATAATTTCGTTAAGAAACTTTGTAGTTAAGTATGCTCAGCCTAGAGAAATCTTGGGATTTATGACCTCCTGAAAAGTTTCACCAACAAGACAAAATTATCAGGCCCTCAATTCAAAGCAGACAATGTCTTAATAGTTAAGAGTATTGGCTATTATAGCTAAATTGTAATAGCACAATTTTTTAAAAATAAAATTTAAATGAATATCTGAATTTCTGTTTGAATTAGAGTATTGCAACACTAGGGGTGTCAATTTCGGGTCACGGGTCGGGTTCGGGTCGAACTCGGAACTGACCGGACATTATTCAGGTCAACCTGAACCCAACCCGATTTTGCATACGGGTCGGTTTCGCGGACCCGAACCAAACCCGCTTTGGGTTTGAGTCAACCCAACCCGACCCGCTACGGGTTCGACAGCAGCACGCCATGCACTTTTCTGGTTCGATAGCGTCCGATAGCAACACAGGCAGCCGGCATTCGGCAGCAGCAACGAGTGGCGCCGACGAGCTGTGCGGGCAGCTGCGACGCGCTGTGGACTTGACCGTGGGTCCGTGGCAACGACTGGGTAGACGCATGTCACGCGATTATGCACTGGCGCACTGCCGCTCTGGGCTGTTGGATCGCGAGCAGCCGGGCACCGCCACACTGGGCAGACACGATGCACTTAAGTCCATATCTTTTTGCTTTAGTCATGGATATTCTCACTAGACATTTGCAAGAGGATGTACCTTGGTGTATGCTTTTTGCTGATGATATTCTTCTTGTTGATAAGACTAGAAAGGGAGTTTAAGGTAAACTTGAATTATGGAGGTCAACTTTAGAGTCTAAAGGTTTTCTCTTGAGTAGATCTAAAACAAATATATAGAGCGTAATTTTAGTAGCAATAGACCTAGTGAGGGGATTGTGACTTTGGGCAATCATGTCATTAATAAGAGTACACGTTTTAAATATCTTGGATATATTGGTCAAAGTGATGGGGATATTATCAGCAGAATTCAAGTTGGTGGATAGTTCCCTTATGGCTCCATTCTAGTTTAATTCATTTTCCTTTTCCTTTTGGTTAGTTTTCTTTCTTTCCTTGGGATTAGACGTGCTAGTGGTGGATAACGCCGTTCGTGGCACTATCCTAATTTAATCCAATTTTCTTTTCCTTTAGGATCTGATTTTTCTTTTCATTAAGATTTAACATATCATTTCCTTCGTGACACCATCCTAATTATCATACAGTTTTGTTTTCCTTTAAGTTAGCATTCTTTCTTTCCTTAGAATTAAACTTGCTTGTGGTGGATAATGCCCTTCGTGGCATCGTCGTAGTTCAATCCAGTTTTCTTTTCCTTTAGGTTAACATTCTTCATATCCTAACATTAGATGTATAAGTGGTGGATAACGCCCTTTGTGAGACCATCCTAGTTTAATCCAATTTTCTTTTCCTTTAAATTAGGATTCTTCTTTTTCGTACGATTAGACATGCTAGTGGTGGACAACGCCCTTTATGACATCATCCTAGTTTAATTCATTTTTCTTTTCCATTAGGTTAGGATTCTTCTTTTCCTAAGGATTAGATGTGCTAGTGGAGGATAACGCCCTTCGTAGCATCATCCTGATTTAATCATATATTTTTTCATTGGGTTAGGATTTTCCTCTACTTAGGATTAGATGTGCCGGTGTTGGATAACGCCCTTAATGGCATTATCCTAGTTTTAATCTTTTTTTTTTTCCTTTAGGTTAGGATTCTTCCTTTCCTTAGGATTAGGCGTGCTAGTGGGGGATAACGCCCTTAGTGGCACCATCCTAGTTTAATCTTTTTTTCTTTTCTTTTAAGTTTGGATTCTTGCTTTCCTTAGGATTAGATTTCTTGGTGGTGGAAAACACCCTTCGTGGCACCATATTATTTTTATGTAGTTTCTTTTCATTTAGATTATGATTCGTCATTTCCTTAGGATTTGACATGGTAGTGGTGGACAATGGCTTTCTGTGGCTCCAGCCTAGTTTAATTCTGTTTTCTTTTCCTCTAGGTTAGGATTCTTATTTTCCTTATGATTAGACAAACTTGGGGTGGATAACGTACTTCGTGGCACTATCCTAGTTTAATCCATTTTTGTTTCCTTTATGTTAGGATTTTTCTTTTCCCTAGGATTAAAGGTGCTAGTGGGGGGTAATGCCCTTCGTGCCATCATCCTAGTTTTAATCCAGTTATCTTTTCCTTTAGATTAGGATTAGACCTGCTGATGAAATTAAAAATTCTGTACTTTTTATTTTATTTAAACAATCATATATTGTGTTTTCTATTTTATTTTCTTTTCTTTTTTAGCTATCCAATGATGGGAAAGCATCCAATGATCATGGTAGGTAGTGCATATGGCTTGGTAATGCCCTTCGTGCCATCATCCTAGTTTTAATCCAGTTATCTTTTCCTTTAGATTAGGATTAGACCTGCTGATGAAATTAAAAATTCTGTACTTTTTATTTTATTTAAACAATCATATATTGTGTTTTCTATTTTATTTTCTTTTCTTTTTTAGCTATCCAATGATGGGAAAGCATCCAATGATCATGGTAGGTAGTGCATATGGCTTGGTAGACCTTTGGTTTGCTGGCTCGATTGGTCCCTGGCTGATGGTGGTTCACGGGTTGGCTGTTTTGGAGCATTTGGTTTTGAGCTGATTCTCTAAGTTGCTTGAGCTGAAGTTTAGTAGCTCATTAATATCCAAAAAGGTACATCATTATGAAGTTTACTTTTGGAGTGGCCTTGTCCCTTCCCCTTTTCTTCTTGTCTCTTGGAAATCTGTGGCTTGTATTAATTGGGGGCTGGATTCTATGCTGAGAATTCATGAGGGAAATTAATGATTTTAATGCTTGACGTTACTGTTGGCTGATATTTCTATGCATGGCCTATTTCCGAAATTAAGTCTCCTTGGTTCCTTAAAATTCCCCTTCTGTTCTAGTTTTAATTGGGATTGTTTTTTCCGAAATTGGGAGGCTTTTCCCGTGGCTGTGCTGCTTGGGAATTTCCGCCTGTTTGCTGCCTTGGTTCCGTGAAGAAATTGGGAAGGTTTTCCCGATGCTGTGCTGCTTGGATTTTTCCGCCTGTTTGCTGCCTTGGTTCCGTGGATTGATGGGTTGATTTTCCAAAATGTCTTTTGGAAATCCTATGAAACTAATGCTTGGAATGTTGTGAACATTTATGAAGTGGCTTTTGGCATTCCTCTTCTTTGCCTATAAATTGGAAATGTTGTTATGAAGAAGGGGAGTTGATATTTGTGAGCATATTTGCTATTAACCTGCGGGTTTATTCGGAAATCCTGCGAGCTCTTTCCAACCTTCGTTTCTCATCCCCTCCGGAAATCCTGCGGGCTCTTTCCACCCTTTCTTCTCGGGCTTCTAACCTCTTTCGTCTCTCTGCAAGTGCCACTCCATCTGTATCCTTCTTCTCAAAGTAAAGCAACTTTAGGGTGTCGTATCAGAGTCAATTTGAAGCATCTATTGAAGAATTGGGCCAATCTTGCAGTGGTGGACCATCGGTTTGCTAGTTCTATGCACTTTACTTATTTAACCTACAAATTCGATGCATGTGAGGAACCCGCTCTGACGGTTGTCTGAGGATAGCGTCTTTTAAGTTTCTTTATTTCTTTTAAAATCTCCTAGCATCTTTTGTTGTGATTGTCAAGTTTTGGGTCGTTTGAGTTTATTTAACAAAGTTTATTTTAAGTTCTACTCATTTTGTCAGTTTTCTTCTCGTGTGTCTTTTGTGTTCAAGAAATATAGGGTCCCCTATATTCCTTGTCTACATCAATTTGGTATCAGAGCAAGTTCGTCTTTGTTTTGGTTTTTAGGAGTCTTTCTCTTTAGTGTCAAAAAAGATTAAAAAAAAAAATGGCTAATGAACAAGGGGGTTGGCAACAAATGATGCAACAACAAATTAATACGATAGCTGAAGCCGTTGCTAATCTAAATGTCAATCAAGCTAACATTAATCCTAGTATAATATCTTCTGGGAGTGAAGAGGAAGAACCTAGAAATCGAAATAGGCGACAAAGAAATTGGGATAACGGAATTAAAATCGACGTTCATAATTTTGAAGGAAAATTGCAACCTGAACAATTCATAGAATGGGTAGAAAAAATGGATCAGTTTTTTGAATGGAAAGAAATTCCGGAAAATCGAAAGGTTAAATTTGCAAGTTTGAAACTAACGGGACATGCATTAACGTGGTGGAAAAATTTACAAAACAACAGATTAAGAAGAGGCAAAGAAAAAATTCAAACTTGGGATAGAATGAAAGAAAAGATGAAAGGAAAATTTTTACCTTCTGATCACTCGAGAACTATTTTTCAGGAGTTTAACAATTTGCGTCAAGGTAATCAAACTGTAGAGGAATACACTGAAAACTTTTATAAGTTGCAAGCTAGAAATGATTTGGACGAGTCTGAAGAGAAAACTGTAACGAGATATCTCAATGGGCTAAAATGGACAATTCAAGATCAACTCAATTTACATCATGTGGTTAAATTAGATGAAGCCTATCGAATGTCTTTGAAAATTGAAAAACAACACTTGAGGGGAAGCGGTAAAATCACTGAAACATATAAACGAAGGCAAACGAGTGGATCTAAAACTCAAACTTCTGTGGGGACTTCGAGTACAAAAATTAAAGCTGTTGAGAGTCAAAATCAAGAAAAAGGAAAAGGGGTAGCAGGAAATAAACCATCTGAACAATCTAAGCAAATTGGTCCTTGTTATAAATGTGGGTTATATGGTCATTTGTCAGCTACTTGCAGAAAGAATAATCCTCCACGAGCTAATTTCATAGAAGATGAAAATGAAATAAAAGAAGAGGAAGAAGATGAAACAGAATCTGAAAATGAGGCAGAGTTAGAAAAATTTAACTTTGAAGGTGATGAAGGAGAACCATTGTTAGTAATTCGACAAGTCTTAACTGCTCAAACTGAAAAGGAAGATAAATGGCTTAGAAGGAACATTTTTAGAACTACTTGTACTGTTGAAGGAAAAGTTTGAACTTTAATGATTGATAGTGGAAGTTCAGGAAACTTTGTTTCACAACATATGGTGAAGAAACTAAAGCTGAAAACGAAACCTCTTGATAAGTCATATAAAATATCTTGGTTCAAAGAGGGAAGTGAGGTTCCTATAAATAAACAATGCACTGTGAACTTAACGATTGAAGGAACTTATAAAGATCGAATTGTTTGCGATGTTGTGCCTTTGGAAGTATGTCACATTCTTTTAGGTCGTCCCTGGCAGTATGATCATAAAACCATCCACAATGGAGAAAAGAATACATATTCTTTCATTAAGGATAACAAAGAATTCACACTCTTTCCGCAAAAGAACATTCCCGATCCGGTAACAAAGAACAAGAAACCTGTCAAGTCTTTCACTTCTGAAATGCTTTTGAACACAAACGAGTTAACAAAATCTGATGTGATATATCTGTTATTTGGAAAAGAGACTGATTTAGATTTTGATATTCCTAAGGAAATACAACCATTGCTTGATGAATTTTCTGATTTGATACTTGATGAATTACCAGCTGGATTACCCCCGATGAGAAACATTCAACATCAAATTGATTTGATTCCTGGAGCTACATTACCTAATCGTTCACATTATAGAATGAGTCCAAATGAACATCAAGAACTTTCTAAACAAGTATCTGAACTGCTGGAAAAAGGTTTAATCCAAGAAAGTCTGAGTCCTTGTGCTGTGCCTGCTTTACTTACTCCTAAGAAAGATGGAACTTGGAGAATGTGTGTAGATAGCCGAGCAATAAACAAAATAACCATCAAATACCGATTTCCAATTCCTAGACTTGATGACATGCTGGATATGTTAAGTGGTGCTAAAATTTTCTCGAAAATTGATTTGAAAAGTGGGTATCATCAGATAAGAATTAGACCTGGAGATGAATGGAAAACTGCTTTTAAAACCAAAGAGGGCTTATATGAATGGCTTGTTATGCCTTTTGGTTTGTCTAACGCTCCGACTACTTTCATGCGAATAATGAATCATGTTTTACGATCTTTTATTGGAAAATTTGTGGTTGTATATTTTGATGACATTCTGATTTATAGCATTCGTCCATCTGAACACCTTTTTCATGTTAAAGAAATTCTGAAAACTTTGAGAGAACAGAAGCTGTACATCAATTTAAAGAAATGCTCTTTTATGACTTCGAGTTTGACATTTTTGGGTTACATTATATCTGCTAATGGAATTAAAGTAGATCCTGTGAAAATCGAAGCAATAAAAAGTTGGCCTGTTCCTAAGAATATCAGAGAGGTAAGAGGGTTTCATGGGTTAGCATCTTTTTATCGTCGATTCGTTAAAAATTTCAGTACTGTTATTGCTCCCATCACTGACTGTTTGAAAAAAGGAACTTTTAAATGGACCCCTGAGGCTGACGCTACTTTTCAATTAATCAAATCAAAGATGAGTCAAACTCCTATTCTTAGCTTACCAAATTTCGAAAAAGTTTTTGAAGTTGATTGCGATGCTTCACATGTTGGTATTGGTGCTGTTTTAAGTCAAGAAGGAAAGCCTATTGCATATTTTAGTGAAAAGCTAAATGATGTTCGATCTCGATATTCTATTTATGATTTGGAATTCTATGCCATTGTTCAAGCTTTAAAATTCTGGAGATGCTATCTGATTCAACGAGAATTTATTTTGAATACTGATCATGAGGCTTTACGATTTTTGGGGTCACAACAAAATCTGAACAGAAGACACGCCAAATGGGTTTCTTTTTTGCAAGAATACACTTTTCATATCAAACATAAGACTGGAGTTTTGAATAAAGTTGCTGATGCTTTAAGCCGAAGATCTCATTTGTTAATAACTGTTTTTCCGACTGTTACTTCTTTTGATTTTTTGAAAGACACTTATGCAAATGATTCTGATTTTAAAAATATTTGGAATGCTTGTTGTGCTTCTGGGACTGATCCTTCTGCTCAATTTGTTATACATCAAGGTTTCTTATTTAAAGGAATTAGACTTTGCGTATCAAAAAGCTCTTTAAGAGAACAACTTGTGAAAGAATTGCATAGTGGAGGTTTGGGAGGACATTTTGGGCAAAGAAAAACAATTGCTTTAGTTGAAAAGAAATATTTCTGGCCCCACATGAGAAAAGACATTGCTAAACTGGTTAAACAATGTAAGGTATGTCAAGCTTTTAAAGGAACTACACAAAATTCTGGTTTGTATACTCCTCTGCCTATTCCAAACAAACCTTGGGAAGATATTTCTATGGATTTTGTTTTAGGCTTACCAGTTACTTTTCGAAAATATGACTCTGTTTTTGTGGTAGTTGATCGATTCAGTAAAATGGCACATTTTATTCCTTGCAAGAAAACTTCTGACGCTTCTCATATTGCTGATTTGTTTTTTAAAGAAGTTGTTCGTTTGCATGGTATTCCTCAAACTTTTACTTCTGATCGTGACACTAGATTTTTAAGTCATTTTTGGAGAACTCTGTGGGCAAAACTTGGGACTACTCTTCAATTTAGCAGTGCCTATCATCCTCAAACTGATGAGCAGACTGAGGTAGTAAATCGAAACTTGGGAAATTTATTAAGATGCCTTGCTGGAGAAAAACCATCTCAATGGGATTTAGTGTTGCCTCAAGCTGAGTTTGCATATAATAATTCTGTTAATCGTTCTACTGGCAAAACTCCTTTTGAAATTATTTATGGGCAACCTATTCCTCACATTTTGGATAGAAATTCTTTATCTCTTCCTAAAAAAACTAGTGCTGAAGCTTTTGAAACATTTGATCATATAAAAACTGTCCAACAACAGGTTTTTGAAAAACTTAAGAAGGTTACTGCTAAATATAAGACTGAGGCTGATAAACATCGAAAAGAAACAAATTTCAATGAAGGTGATTTAGTGATGGCTTACTTTTGTCGCCAAAGGTTTCCTGCTGGCACTTTTAAAAAGTTAAGCAGAAAAAAATTTGGTCCATTTCGTGTGAATAAAAAATTAGGTGCTAATGCCTATTTGCTAGATTTACCAGATACTGTTGGCACTTCACCTGTTTTTAATGTTTCTGACCTGTCTTTGTATGAAGGAGATTCTGACGATTTTGTAGATATTGAAACTTTACCACTCTCTGCTCCTTTGGTAAAGTCTGAAGATCAAATCGAAGACGTTATTGATGTGAAGGTTATTCAAACAAGGCATGGAGAGCACAAAAAGTTTTTAGTCAAATGGAGCAATCGGCTATTGACTGACTGTACCTGGATTAAAGCTGCTGATCTAAAAAAGAAAAATTTGGAGCTTTATGAACGAGTTGCTAATACGTTCTCATCAGGAGCTGAGAATTTTCCACCAGGGGAGAATTGATGAAATTAAGAATTCTGTACTTTTTATTTTATTTAAACAATCATATATTGTGTTTTCTATTTTATTTTCTTTTCTTTTTTAGCTATCCAATGATGGGAAAGCATCCAATGATCATGGTAGGTAGTGCATATGGCTTGGTAGACCTTTGGTTTGCTGGCTCGATTGGTCCCTGGCTGATGGTGGTTCACGGGTTGGCTGTTTTGGAGCATTTGGTTTTGAGCTGATTCTCTAAGTTGCTTGAGCTGAAGTTTAGTAGCTCATTAATATCCAAAAAGGTACATCATTATGAAGTTTACTTTTGGAGTGGCCTTGTCCCTTCCCCTTCCCCTTTTCTTCTTGTCTCTTGGAAATCCGTGGCTTGTATTAATTGGGGGCTGGATTCTATGCTGAGAATTCATGAGGGAAATTAATGATTTTAATGCTTGACATTACTGTTGGCTGATATTTCTATGCATGGCCTATTTCCGAAATTAAGTCTCCTTGGTTCCTTGAAATTCCCCTTTGATTCCTGTTCTAGTTTTAATTGGGATTGTTTTTTCCGAAATTGGGAGGCTTTTCCCGTGGCTGTGCTGCTTGGGAATTTCCGCCTGTTTGCTGCCTTGGTTCCGTGAAGAAATTGGGAAGGTTTTCCCGATGCTGTGCTGCTTGGATTTTTCCGCCTGTTTGCTGCCTTGGTTCCGTGGATTGATGGGTTGATTTTCCAAAATGTCTTTTGGAAATCTTATGAAACTAATGCTTGGAATGTTGTGAACATTTATGAAGTGGCTTTTGGCATTCCTCTTCTTTGCCTATAAATTGGAAATGTTGTTATGAAGAAGGGGAGTTGATATTTATGAGCATATTTGCTATTAACCTGCGGGTTTATTCGGAAATCCTGCGGGCTCTTTCCAACCTTCGTTTCTCATCCCCTCCGGAAATCCTGCGGGCTCTTTCCACCCTTTCTTCTCGGGCTTCTAACCTCTTTCGTCTCTCCGCAAGTGCCACTCCATCTGTATCCTTCTTCTCAAAGTAAAGCAACTTTAGGGTGTCGTATCAGAGTCGATTTGAAGCATCTATTGAAGAATTGGGCCAATCTTGCAGTGGTGGACCATCGGTTTGCTAGTTCTATGCACTTTACTTATTTAACCTACAAATTCGATGCATGTGAGGAACCCGCTCTGACGGTTGTCTGAGGATAGCGTCTTTTAAGTTTCTTTATTTCTTTTAAAATCTCCTAGCATCTTTTGTTGTGATTGTCAAGTTTTGGGTCGTTTGAGTTTATTTAACAAAGTTTATTTTAAGTTCTACTCATTTTGTCAGTTTTCTTCTCGTGTGTCTTTTGTGTTCAAGAAATATAGGGTCCCCTATATTCCTTGTCTACATCACCTGCTAATGGTGGACAATGCCTTTTGTGGCACCTTTCTAGTTTAATCCAATATTTTTTTCCTTTATATTAGGATTCTTCCTTTTCATAGGATTAGACATGCTAGTCGTGTATAACGCCTTTCATGAAACCATACTAATTTAATTAAGTTTTCTTTTCATTTAGGTTAAAATTTTTGCTTTTCTTAAGATTAGACGTGCTATTGATAGATAATCTCCTTTGTGGCACCATGCTAATTTAATTTAATATTATTTTCTTTTAGGATAGGATTCTTCCTTTCTTATGATTAGACTTTCTAGTCGTGTATAATGCCTTTTGTGGACCATACTAGTTTAATCCAGTTTTCTTTACATTTTGGTTATGATTTCCCTGTTCCTTAGTATTAGAAGTACTATTGGTGGATAATGCTCTTTGTGGCACCATCCTAGTTTAATCCAATTTTCGTTTCCTTTAAGTTGGGATTTTCCTTACCTCGGGATTTGACTTGTTAGTGGTACCTAAAAACCTTTGTATCATCATCCTAGTTTTAATAGAATTTTCCTTTCTTTTAGGTTAGCATTATATCTTTCCTGTAGAATTATATGTGGTAGTGGTGGATAATGACCTTTATGTTACCATCCTAGTTTAATCTAGTTTTCTTTTCTTTTAGGTTAATATTTTTTCTTTCCTAAGGTTTAGATGTTCAAGTCATGCATAATGTCCTTCATCACACCATTCTACTTTAATCCAAATTTCTTTTCTGTAGGTTAGAAATCTACCGTTCCGTAAGATTAGACGTTCTATGGGTGGACTACACCCTTCATGACACTATCTTAATTTAATCCTACTTTTTTTAGCTTTAGGTTAGGATTTTTCATTTCTTTTAAATTAGATGTGCTAGTGGTGGACCATACCTTTCGTGGAACCATCCTAGTTTTAATTTAGTTTTCTTGTCCTTTAGGATAATATTGTTTCTTTCCTTAAAATTTGGCATGGTAGTGGTGAATAACTCCAATCTTGGCACCATCATAGTTTAATCCAGTTTTCTTTTACTTTTAGTTAGCATTATTCCTTTCTTAAGGATTAGACATGTTAGTGGTGGATAATGCCCTTCGTGGCACCACCCTTGTTTTAGTATAGTTTTCTTTTTCTTTAGGTTAGGAATCTTCATTTCCTCAGGATTAGACGTGCTAGTGGTGGATAACGCCCTTCGTGGCACCATTCTCGTTTATTATAGTTTTCTTTTACTTTGGGTTATGATTCTTCCTTTCCTTAGGATTTGACGTGCTAGTGGTTGATTACGCCCTTCATGAAATTATCCTAGTTTAATACATTTTTCTTTTCCTTTAGATTAGTATTTTCCTTTCCTTAGGATTAGACGTACTAGTGGGTAACACCCTTCATGGCACCATCCTAATTTTAATATAGTTTAATTTTTCTTTAGGTCATGATATTTCCTTTCCTTAGGATTAAGTCCTTTAATTTTTCTTTAGGTGGATAAAGTCCTTTTTGACACCATTCTATTTTAGTCTAGTTTTTTTTTTTAGGTTAGGATTCTTCATTTCCTTAGGATTAGACGTGCAAGTGGTGGATAATGTCCTTCATGTCATCATCCTAACTTAATCCATTTCCTTTTCCTTTTGGTTAGGATTCTTCCTTTCCTTAGGATTAGACATGCTAGTGGTGTATAATGCAATTCGTGGCACCATCCTAATTTAATTTATTTTTCTTTTCCTTTAGTATATGATTTTTCCTTTCCTTAGGATTTAACGTACTGTGCTCTTCGTGACACTATCTTATTGTACTCCTTGAGCATTTTTTCATTCTAACCTTTCAACTTTGACGTTATAGTTTATGTCATTTTCTTTATCCTCATTTTATTATGATATTAGATCCAAGATAATTAGACCTACCATGCTTAGATATTACTTGAGCTTTGTTGGGAAGGAAGTAAACCATGCAACGAAACAAACAAGAAATAGAAAATTACAATGAAAAGAAAAAAAAACCACTAGGATTTAACGTGGAAAAATCCGAAATTGGAAAAAATTACGATCCACATCACACCAATAAATATACTTTGAAAATTGGTATTTCTCTTCTATCTCTCTCTCCCTTATCTCACTTCTCTTTTGCACCATTCTTACATAATAATAAACAAAGAGAGAAACAAAAATCATCAAGGGATGCAACCCTTAATGAAAAACGAGAAAGAAAACTGCTCTATCTGCCTCGCAATACCACACTGCTCAACTCTCTGTCTCCTGACTGTATGATAGCTCCGCAACACTGGGGTTTAGAGTGTCATAGTTCCCTTGACAGCGCTTACGTGCCGAGGTTTAGAGCGTCGCAATGCTCTGCTCTCTATCTTTTTCCACCAAACTACGCACCGAAATTGGAAAAAATTACGATCCACATCACACCAATAAATATACTTTGAAAATTGGTATTTCTCTTCTATCTCTCTCTCTCCTTATCTCACTTCTCTTTTGCACCATTCTTACATAATAATAAACAAAGAGAGAAACAAAAATCATCAAGGGATGCAACCCTTAATGAAAAACGAGAAAGAAAACTGCTCTATCTGCCTCGCAATACCACACTGCTCAACTCTCTGTCTCCTGACTGTATGATAGCTCCGCAACACTGGGGTTTAGAGTGTCATAGTTCCCTTGACAGCGCCTACGTGCCGAGGTTTAGAGCGTCGCAATGCTCTGCTCTCTATCTTTTTCCACCAAACTACGCAGTGCTAAGCACTGTTGTACAACAATGTTTAAAATTGCGTATTCGGGTATTGAGGCGTTTTTCTTTCATGAGGCGAGGCGTAAGTCTCAAGGCGTTTTAAGGCGTAAGCCTCAAAATCAAAAGATTGAGTAAACATAAAATGATAAATTTGTTATATACTAATGAGTGAATAATATAAAACATAATAAGCATAAGATATAAAGTGAGATCAAAATATCTCAGTAATAAGACAACATGAAATATAGTTCAACTCAAATTTCTATCTTTCCTAAATCCCAGTATTCTTTTCATTAACATATAATTCTGATTTCCAAAAATAAATAGCAATGACATATCACATAAGAACTCATAAGTCATCAACACTGACATCATTAAGGGGTTCTTCATTTGAATCATCATTATGGTGAACTGCTCTCTCCCCTTCCTCTCCTATAGAGTCCAATGTCTGGCATTTATTTTAAGATTTATGTAAGTTTTAATATATATAGCGTGAGGCGTAAGCCTCATGCCAGTGAGGCGAGGCGGGCCTCAAGGTGGGCCTTAACCAAGTTGAGGCGCAAGCCTCATAAAAAAAACTCGAGGCGTAAGCATCGAGGTGTTTTTTACTGGAATTGTGCAAAGGCGAGCTTCATATTGCGCAATTTTAAACCATTTGTACACCATATTGGCATTGTACGGACAAAAAAAAGTGAGTGCAAAGCATTCAAACCCAAGTTAGGGGAACCCCTTACAGCCCCCAACGAGCTTAGCAAACTGAATTGAGGTCCGAGACAATAGTACAATTCGATTGATCAACACAATCAGATTCCACATAAAACTAACGCTTCTCCCAATTTGTAACACCAATCATAGCACCTATAGTGTAACTCACCCTTGTTCTCATCCTTCATGAAGATCAATTGAAGCTACACATAGCTTCATTTTATCAACTTTCACCGTCTTCGTCAGTATGTATGCAAAATTTTGGGTCGTGTGTATCTTCTTCGTAGATCACTATCCATCTTCCATAAGTGATCTGATGAAATGATACCAAAACTGGATGTGCTTTGTCCTGACATGAAATGCAACATTCTTCATTAGAATAGTACTCATATTATCACTATGCAACTTCCATTTTTTTGCCCCTTGCTATGTTCAGCCATGAAACTTTACAACTTTATCATCTTCTTGTTAGCCTCAATGATAGCAATATAGTCAACTTCTGTGGTTGAGTGCACATCTTTTATAACTTGAAAAACTAACTCATTGAAGTCTTTCCCATAGTAAAGATATAACCTGTTATGCTTATTACTATCAAGATCTCCAGCAAAGTCAGAATTTACACACCCTTTATAGATCAATCCTTTGCATCTCCAAAGCAAAGTTGTCAACTGATCCTCTTAAGTACCTGATAATCCACTTAACTACCTCCCAATGAAGCTTGCCTAGGTTACTCATAATTCTGCTGACTAGTCCGACTGCATATGTTATATATGGTCTTGTACAAATCATAGCATATATCAAACCTTCAACTGTTAAAGCCCATATACTCTTTTTGAGCCTACAAACCAGATCTTCGTTATATGTGACCACATATCCTGAGATTGCCCTATGTATAACTCTTCTTCAAGGTCATTGTGAAGAAATACTATCTTTACATCCATCTGCTCTAGATGTAAATCTTCCATTGCTATTATGTGATGTAAAAGATTTCCTACTTTACAACAACAACAACATCATGCCTTTGTCCCACTACGCGGGGTCGGCTACAATAATCCTTTTTCTTCATTGTTATGTTAAAATTCAAATTCTCGTTTAAATCTAATAAAGAAATATCATTTCTAATATTTTCTAACCAAGATCATTTCTAACATAAGTCAAATCTAATACCTCTACTTTCCTAACCGGGTCATCGAAAGGCCGCTCTTTTATGTGACCAAATCATCTAAGGCGACTCTCTCTAATCTTATCTTCCACTTGAGCTACTCTAACCTTTTCACGTATATGCTCATTTCGTATCCTATCTCTATGGGTAAATCCACTCATTCACCTAAGCACCCCCATCTCTACAACACTTAACTTAGTATTATGCTATCTTTCTCTTGTGACTTCTCAATTTTCTCTGTTGTTTGCTGAATTCCTGCTAGCTTTTCCCTTTTATGTTGTCTTCTCGTATTCTTGCTACTGTTTGGTCTTCCCTAAGTGTTGTTGGATTTTCTTATGCTAGTTGTTTTTCCCCATACTAATATCCTGTTGTTGGCTGTTCGTTTTTCTTACTGTGGATGGTCGGGTTCTTCTTTGATGATTCCTATGAAGGAGGCTTTAAATGTCTTTAAATGTGGGTTATTTTGTTGGATTTTAGTGGACTATTATTGGGGCACATTTATGTGATCCATTAAATGTTATTCCCTCTTATTTCACCTATAAATTGGGGCTGATTTTTTTTTAGAGAGTGACATGTGATGAATATTTGGACGTGAAACATGTGGGTTTGTCATAGCTTGTGAGCTATCCTTTTCTACCTTCCTTCTTATATTTCTTCTTTGACTTATATCTATTCTTCTCTCCACGGTACTCATTTCACCTATATCTTTCTTCTCAAAACTTTGATTAGTCGTAAGGTGTTGTTGTGTCATGTTTAGTGAAAGTTGTAAGAGTTGTTATGTTCTGTCTTATTGGAAGTTGCATCTTTTTTGGTAAGCTAACGCCTTGCTAAAGGGGATTGACTTTAGATACACAGACTTCTGAAGAACCTACCGGGATAAACCCTAGGTGTCGTTCGCAGCCTAGTGTTGTTATGTCCTATATCAATGTGAGTTCGAAGTGGTGTGTTGTTTTATTCTATATGTGTTTGTTTTTATTATTTTGAAAGGAAGTTTGTAATTTACATTCCTAGAACCAAGGTTGTTCTTAGATTGCATCAATTTGGTTTCAAAGCTTTAGGTTGTCGTGTGAGTTTTTTTTTTTCTTTTCTTTTTTTAAAAAAGACAACCATTAACAAGTCGAAGTTCCAATTCAATATGTAATTGAGTCTACAATTTGTGAAGTTAGCCATCTATTCGGCTGATTTTAGAGAAAAACTTTCCATCAACAGAATAGGTTCCGCCTCATGCAATTTCTACAAATCCAGAATGAAATACTCATAGTGCAAAGATAACAATATTTATGTATTGATGAGTATAAAAATAAGAAACTACTACATTGGTCAGAGTTTGAACAAGGAAAAAAGAAGATAAGAAGAAAATACGACATTCTATTGAAGGATGCTGAGAGGGAGTATTTTCATTCAAAAAAGTTGAATATTTTGAAAGATTGTTTTGCACAAAGTTGCTGATCTTATTATAAATTAAGATGAACTAATTGATGATCTTGTTGAAGATGTTGTGGATATTCACAATGTTTAAAATTGCGTAATCGGGTATTGAGGCATTTTTCGTTCGTTCATGAGGCGTAAGCCTCAAAATCAAAAGATTGTGTAAACAAAAAATGATAGTTTTTTATATACTAATGAGTAAAAAATATAAAACATAAAAAGACACAAGATATGAAGTGAAATCAAAATATCCCAATAATACGACAAAATGAAATATAGTTCAACTCAAATTCTATCTTTCCCAAATCAAAGTATTTTTTTCATTAATATATAATTCCAAAAATAAATAGCAATGAAATATCATATAAGAACTCATAAGTCATCAACACTATCTTCACTAAGGGGGTCTTCATTTGAATTATCATTATGATGAACTGCTATCTTTCCCAAATCATATTATTCTTTTCATTACAGCAGACTAACACTAACAACTATTACTAAAGATGATGAATACAACGGTATGCCGGGCAGCCGGGGGTCTGAGGGGGCGTTACCCCCTGGCAGGGTTCGACTTAAACAAATTTTTATTAAAGCAAACTAACACTAAACAATTTTTTTTTTGTAAGAGTAATTTTGAAGTTCTGCTTATTTTTAAAGTTCGTAAGTCGTTTGTATGGAAAGATACTGAGCAGTATCCGAGCATGCACCAAGTGGTACCGAGCATTGTTGTACTGAGTGGTATCGAGCATGTACCTAGCGATACCGAGCGATACAGACCGAATAGATATATATTAGGTTAGTTTTTTTTAAAAAAAAATTTAAGATGCAGACACCTCTAAAACATGAGGTGAGGCGCACCTTAGTGAACTTGAGGCGTACGCCTCAACGCTATCTCTCATCGCGTAGGCTTTGAGGTTTAAAAGTTTAAAATTGCACTGAGGCGCGCCTCTTATTGCACAATTTTAAACCATAGATATTCGTACTATCCAGACAAGACAAGGTGTGCACTAACGATTCTTGGTTAAATGGAGGGGACATCCTTTGTCTGATTGTTTTTGGGCTGAAGCTAAAAAGTTGCATATTCTTCATCCTAATACCTACCAGCGTGTTACTATAGCTTTCTCATTAGGTGATGAGATTCTTCCACCATGGGAGAATTGATGCAGTCAAGAGTTGCCATTTTATATTTTCTTTATTTTCTACTTGTGTTTCTAGCTTTCTTTCTCTAGTGATTTTTCAGTTTTTTTTGTTGACCCTTCTTTTTACCTGTTGGTCCCTCGGTTTCCCAGCTATCACTTAGTTTTCCTATTGTCCACTCATTTTTTCTGTTGTCTTCTCGTATACCTATTGCTTTTTTTTTTTGTCTTCCCTAAGTGTTGTTTGGTATTCCCTAAGTACTATTGGGTCTTCCCTAAGTGTTGTTTGGTCTTTCTTAAGTGTTGCGAGCTTTTCCTATTCTGGCTATTTTTCCCTATGTTATTGTCCTGTTGTTGGTTGCTCGTTTTCCCTACTATGGCTTCTCGGTTTCCTCTTTGCAGTATGCAGGAGGCTTTAAATATGGGATATTTTTATGGTTTTTAGTGGCTATTTTTGGGGCACATTTATGTGATCTATTAAATGCTATTTTCTCTTATTTCTCCTATAAATTGGGGATGATTTTCTTTGTGAAAAAATAAAGGGATTTTGAAGAATTATTGGAATGTGGTCATTCAAAAGCTGTGGGTTTTTTCTATCTTACGAGCTGTCTTCTTCTCCCTATCCTTATATTTTGTCTTGGACTTATATCTAGTATTCTCTCCACAGTTCTCATTTCACATGTATCTTTCTTCTCTAAAATTATTATAAGTTTTAACTTGTCATGTCTTGTTTTATTATAAATTGTAAGTTCTATCAATACTGCTTTGTTGTTGTATTTGTTTGTGTTATTTAAGGTTTATATGAATGAAAAAGGAAGTATGGTTTTATTTGCATTCCTAGAGCAAAATTTATTATTAGGTTGCATCATTATGCTTAGTATAACTCAAATTGTAGTTATCTTTATCATTGTAGAGAAAATTTCAGTGTAGTTCACACACATTTCTTCTGTTGAAATTTTTTAACTACAAGTCTGGCCTTATAACGCTTGCTACTATCAGGTTCTTCTTTCAGCCTATAAATCTACTTATTTTGCAACACATTATTGTCATCTGGTAGTTGTGTCAAATTCCATGTCTAATTCAACTCAAGTGAATGCATCTCATCGTTTCATGTCTTGCTCCCATTTATTTGAATCATCAACTTGAATGGCATCATCATATCACTAGTTCACCACTATCTATCAGTAAGATATAGTATAAGGAAGGAAAATACATTTGTATTGGCTTTGAAATTCTGCTAGGCTTCCTAATTTTATTAACAGGTACAGAGAAACTCTGTGCTTCATCAGCTTTGTCTTCTTGATCATCATCGTCCTTTATTTCAATATATTTGGAAGAATCAATAAGAGTCTCATTTCTATCCTTGTACATTTCATTTTCATTAAATTTAACATCCCTACTCCTGATGAATTTTTTATTTATGGTAATCACAAAATTTATAACCAAATTCATCTTAGTCATATCCAATAAATATTGATGTATGCAACTTAAAGCAAAACACAAAGAGAGAAGAACAAAATCAAGACTAGCTCTTTAGAAATTTAAGACACCACTTGGAGAACAAAATAGGCTAAATAAACAACTAAATTTCAGAATAGAAAAGAAGCGATCATCCAACAAAGCCAAAAGCAAAAGAAAGTTAGCAAAAGAAACAAACTAAAAAAAATAAACAAAAAGCTATCCTCAGAACATCCTACAAGAGGACTCCTCACATGCACCGATTGCAGGAATATATATTTCAGATAATGTTTAGATATGTAAACCAAGGGTCCACCACTGCAAATGGGTCCAACGTCCTACCAAACTCCTCCAGTAAATGCCACCAAAACAGCCAACAAATTCACCAAAACAACCAACAAACTGTTGACGAATATTTTCGCACCGACTCGACCCCGATCGAGCCCGACTAGGCTCGATCGCGCTCGATCGACTCGATCGATCGACGTCGAGACAAAATCGACTCAAATTAGACTCCAATTTAATTAAATTAAATCAATTTAATTAAATTAAAATTAAATCAAATCAATTCAAACGCCGTCGAGCCCAATTCGACGCAGTTCGACACATTTCGGCATCGATCCGAGTTCAATTTCGCAAAATTGACTCAATCGAACAAAATCGGACCCAAATCGACTCAAATCGATTCGGGTCGAGTCCAATTCGGAGCCAATTTCAGCCCCAATTGATTGATTTGGGCTCAATCAACTTCCCAAATCAGATTTTTGAACCTAGGGCTGAGATTTTATCTCATTTCTCACCCAAAATTTGGGTTCAATATACTCAAGTACATTTCACCTCGTTTCAAGCAACGAGGAGGCCGGATTGGGTATTATAGGCGGTGGACCTGCTCCCTCGTGCTGTCCGTCCGAACCCGTCCCGAAACAAGAGCGGGAGAGGGAGTGGGGAGCGGCAGATTCGACTCCTTCGTGGCTTTCCTTCTCCCGTCCCGACACACACAGAGAGAACGCGTGAGAGAGAAGAGGCGGAGAGCTCCCTTCGTGCGATTCCACCAGGCGCTTCCCCTCCTTCGGCCAAAGCTCCTTCTCGCGTGCAGCAGCCCCGTCCGACCCCTCCCTTGTGCGCGAAGCGTCGGGCCGATCCCGCCAGGACCTTCGGCCGAACCTCCTGAAGGATTCGGCTGCCTCTCTGCTGCCCGTCTCCCCTCTTCCAACGAGCCAGAGCTCCTCGCATGCGATCTAGTCAGGAGGAGAAGCAGAGGCAAAGGATTTGAGGTGATTTGAGAGTTGGCTGCTGTCTTTCTACTCCCTCTCTCTCAAAATCTGGAGCAAAGAACTGCTGTAGTTCTTTTCTCCTGCTCTTGGGAAGTGGTAAGAAGGCTTCTCCTCCCTTCTCTTTCAACTCCGGCGACTTCTCGACGACGAACTTAGCTCCGGGAGACTTTCGAACAGCAAACTCTGCTGTTCGGAGCTTGTAAACAGCAGCTATACAGCTTCCGAGAGCTGTCAAACGCTGAAAACCGCTGTCCGGAGTGCTTTGGACAGCAAATTCACCCTCCGGAGTAGCTTGGACAGCAATTGGAACTCGGAGCGGAGCTTGGACAGCAATTGGAGCGTGGAGAGGAGCTTGGACAGCGGATTAAAGCTTGGATTGGAGCTTGGACAGCAACTCGGACAGGATTTTGGAGCGCTAGGACAAACCGGGGAAGGTATACCTTTGAAACAGCGACAAACCGGGGAAGGTATACCTTTGAAACTTAGTGAAACCTAGGGTCCCCCCATGGCCAATTGCAATGTGGTTGACGCCTCCAAGCCCTAGGTCCTTAGAAACTTCAATTTTTGCTCTCCTAAAATCCTATATCCGCTGTCCACTTGTTTAGATCATGAAAATTAAGTAAATTTTCATGATTTGTTCTCATGTGAGGGCTAAAAAGATAGCGGCGTGGCGATGGGGTGTTGAACTTGTGTTCAACGTTCCTATTTTTGCATGAAAATAATGTCCATGTCATGCTTAGTATTCCTACCTTTGACCAAATCTTAGGTTTAGTAGCTCGCCCAATGTTTAACGAAATGTAGAAATGCGAGGTCTCTTGTCTAAGTGTGGCACGCGTTAACATACCCTAAAAACTTGTATGTTTCAACTAGATTAGCACATGCATGTGTTAGTTTCACACCGCCATGACATATATGATTCCTCCTAAATTCACTAGGTGCTCAAATATGCTTTTCAATTATTTTTTATGAAATTGTGGGATCTATTATGAGTGTTATTTGTTCATATTTCGGATCCCACAACCAATGGATCGATTGAAATGCATAGTTGAACCTCTCCGAATTTGGGAAGACAAGGCAAAATTCTTCTTTACTTTGCATTCTCATTTCTTAATGTTAGATCGAGCTTATATGATTCAATGCCTTGTGAATGCTCGCTATATGTCAATGGCTATGACCCCTTCTTTTCCTACAATTTGCAAAATCATAAACATGTCCACCAAACTCATGAGCGATTGCAAAGTGAAGATGGAGTGTTCTATGGCTTCAAGGAGCTTATAGATTATACCCCCATCATATATCGAAAATTTGTTGGACATGTTTAGTGTAGTTTGCAAGTTGACGATTAAGGGCGTTAACACATAACTTAGACATTTGGTAAAGGCTTTCGAAAAGACAATCGAAAGCCTTCACCCTTAGGCTCCCCTTAGACTCTAGAAAACTATTTCTTAGAGCCTATCCATAGGGTTTCCAAAGATATCCCATTTCATGTTCTTAGGTCCCTTAGACGACACCATATGTCATCTTTCTAGTGGAGTCGTAGGAGCAAATCCATCCCAATCCATCTCACCCAAATCATGCCAAAATTGATTTGAGAACCCTTTTCATTGAGTTGGAATCTCTCTTGTAGTACTCCCTTCCTCATGTATGGAAATTTGGAGCATCTCAAAGCATCATTTTTCTATTGCATGAACAATCTTAACTTAGGATCCTAAGAAATCCTAAATCCAACTCTCCTTGCTTATGGATGGATACAAATCCTACAAGCATTCACCCATCTCTCTCCACATGCATGGTGATTGGAACCTTCTCAAGGCCCCAAATACATCTTTGCATGACTTTTGGAACACTCTCAATGTTCCAAATGTTTTGTTATTTGACTCCTAGCATACCTTGGGAGTTATCATCAATACTTATCGTGCCTTGCATTATGGATTTTCCTAAAAGATCCTTAATGCATCATGTTACAAAACAATTGGAACTTGGAGCCAAAATCCAAGTTTTCTTACATCCTTTGTTGGAACCCCAAAACCAACAAGCACCCTCTCATATGAGATGAATTGAAGTTCCTCAAGTCTTCAAGTGCATCATCACATGAGTCTTCCAAACTTAGAAAAATCAAATTCTAGGTTTTTGTCATCCCATTGGTTGGAACAAGAAAACAACAAATGTTTCTCTTGCTTGATGCTCTCCAACTCACATCTAAAGAAATTAAAGAACACTAGTAGACTCTAGGATCGAATCCTAAGTCCCCTCTCCATTTGCTAACAATATAAAAAGCTAGCAAATCCCTTCATATATAGTAATTTGAAGTTTTCCCTAAAACTTCTACTTACTATCGCATGGTGTTATTGAACTTGGAACCAAACTCTAAGTTCTTTCCCTCAATTGTTTGAACCTAGGTCTAACAATTGAACATCCCGCTTAGGTTTAGGATTTAAAACCTAGCCTTTCAACCCCCATTCATTTAACCCACGTTTAAGTGAATGATCACCCCTCTTTGAATACCAAATATTCAAAGGCCTTCTATGAATTTTGTAAAACTTTCTAAGTTACATTTTCTTACTTCAACCCCAAAGTTGTAGGAAGCTTATCAAATCTTCTATTTATTGGGTTATAAACCAATGGATAATCCCTTAGATATAAGATTTAAATCCTAATCTCCCCCATTTGCTTAGTCACTAAATAAGCAAATGAAGGCTCCTCCTTGGACACCCCAATGTCCAAGGAATCCCTTCAACATGCAAATTCAAAATTTGCTTGTTGTTTCTCTCTTCTACTTCTACAACTTAAGAATTGTAGAAAATCCTCTCATTTTCCTAAACCCAAATTTAGGAGAATGTTTGTTTCCCCTTTGAACACCAAAAGTTCAAGGGCACTCGTGAATGTGGAACCCTCCAAGTTGCACATTATTTCCTCTTTCTACAAAACAAAAGTGTAGAAAATCTCTCTTCATTCACTTAGCCTAAATCAAGTGAACGTGTGTCATTTTCTTTGAACACACCGAATATGCTCAAAGAAATTCCTCTAACTTGTAACTTATAAGTTACACATGATTTCCCCTTTTTCTACAACTCAAAAAGTTGTAGGAAAACTATCTTATCCTCCTAAAAAAAAAAATCAAAACAAAATTAGGAGAATGTACTCATCTCCTTTGAGCACCAAATGCTCAAAGGATCCCTATGATTTGCAACTTTAAAGTTGCATTACTCTTCCCCTTTTCCTACAAGCCAAGATTGTAGGAGAAAATCTGAATCCATGTTTGTGCTCCCAAAACCCAAATTGGGAGGATGAATCCCATCCTTGGACACCAAAGTGTTCAAGGAAACCACTCTAATCCGCAACTTCTAAGTTGCACTTCGGTCTATTTCTTTTCCTACAATTCTAAAATTGTAGGAAATATCTCAATCCCCCTTCATTTGCCTAGCCTCAAATTAGGCAAATGAATTTGTTCCTTTGAACATCAAAAGTTTAAGGAATACTCGTGGATTTGCAATTCACAAGTTGCATGTTTCCTTCTCTTATTTCTACAATCAAGAAAAGATCGTAGGAATTTTTTTCTTGTTTCATTGACCCAAATTGGGTGAGTGAACATCCCAGCTCCTTTTCTCCTCCAACAACCCAAAATTGGAGGATGAAATATTTTCCTTTCTTTAGATACCACATGTCCAAAGGAATTCCTCCAATTTGCAATCTCTACATTGCATATTGGAGTATTTCTTTTCCTACAAATCTAGATTGTAGGAAACCACCAAAATCCATCTTCATGATCTCAAACCCAAGTTGGGAGAATGGATTCCCCTCTTTGAACTCCAAATGTTCAAAGAGATTTTAAAAGCTTGCAACCTAAAGTTGCATCTTCTCTTCTTCTTTCTACGACTCAAAAGTTGTATGAAAGTCTTACCCAAATCTCCTATTTGTTGAATCGAAATCAACAAGTAATTCAATCCAAAATCATTTGTTTGTTGAACCAAATTCAACAAATAATCCAAATTAAGCAAATGAAACCCAACTTCTTGAATACAACGATTCAAGGAGACATCTTTTTGATGTGTAGCCTCAAAGCTACTGATCTCCATTCACTTTTATAGGTTCCAAAAGCCTTAAAAGATGTAATACCTTAGCCCAAAAGCTATAGGTTCTCTCTCCTTCAACTCCAAAGTTGTAGGAGATTTTTCTCTTCTTAGCTCCAAAAGCTAAGGAGAATCCTTCCAACATTTAGCCCAAAAGCTAAACGACGGATTTCTACCTTTCTCTTCTTAGCTCCAAAAGCTAAGGAGAATCCTTCCAACATTTAGCCCAAAAGCTAAATGACGGATTTCTACCTTTCTCTTTTTAGCTCCAAAAGCTAAGAAGAATCCCTCAACATGTAATCCAAAATTACATGTTGGGCACCTTCCTTAGACCCAAACTCTAGGAGGATCTTTAGTGTGACATACCACACGAGCCTCACACACTTAGGTGCACAGCCCCTTAGGCATGCTAGGATTAGGATTTTTCTTTGTGTGCGCATGTGATTGATGTTGTGGATTGATTGCCCTTGGATTGTCTGCGTGTGGGCACTTGCCCTTAAGTGGTTAGTATAGAGATATATAAATGCTTTTCTGTGCAGGTGGCCATATCTAAAAGTGGGGGGGGGGGGGGGGCATAAATATAATAATAAACTGCTTGCATGACAGGTACTGCTTAAAACCCCCCCCCAAAAGATGTGGCCAATAGGGTAGAAGCAGGGGCCTAGTGCTTAGCGCTCTAAGTGCTAGGCCAATTTTGAGATGATAATATTTTTGCTATATAAACTGCCTCCTAACTCTGTTTTGCAGATTTGAGTCTTTTTTTTTTATCATGTATTTGGTAGAAATAGGATGTAAAACTTGTGGGGGTTCGGAGCAAAGGAAGGGAGCAAAGAAGATGAAGCCTAAAGAACTTTTGTAAAGCTTGAAGACCCCACAAGTAGAGTCTGTAAATATTAACTGGGTTGTATAATGGCAGGCAACTCAGCTGCCAAACATGTTTGTAATAACTGGGACATTATTTATATTTCTGTCTTAATTTATATATAAGCATGTGTTGAAGTGTTTACTGGGTGCGCATTAGAAAAGCATGTTTTTCTTAGGTTTCTTCTCTTGTTTTTGTGGGTGTGGCCTGGACTTGATTACGTTAGGCTCTTAGGATAAAAAACTAAATTTTCTACCCCTTAACATGTAAGCAACTTAATAATAAAATCAAATTAGGCTTTATGCTTTTCAAAAAAAAAATAAATTGCATGGCTCCCTTCAAGGAGCCAAGTTTTCAAAATTAAAACAATCATGCATAGCCCAAACATGTCACATGTAGAATGCCTCAACTTAAGGATTAGATAACAAAAGTCTTTTTCTTTATGAGTCAGCATATGCATACCCACATAATAAGGCATCTTGGCCTCAAAGCCAAGCTATAAGTCCTACCTTCTAAATAAAAATGACCCCTACCACTCTACATTTGCATCAAGACCGGAAACATGGTTTTAAAAGCGATTAGGAGGAGTTAGCTGGTAGTCCCTTCCAGGCGGGACAATAAATCCAGAGGTCGGGCGGGTTATGCCTCTTGTGAGGTGTAGCTTGTAAGTCCCTCTTTGCACTCGTTAGATCTAGGTTCGAGGCACTACCTATCGGTAGTTCTCACCTTAGTCTTAGGGTCCGAGGCACGGGTTGATTCCAAATCACCCTATAAGCCCTCACCTTTTCGGGCAATTCCTCCAACAAGTATTGTTGGGATGTAAGCCCCAATCTTCTAATAAAATATCAACTTAAACCAAAATTAAGTTGCTAAAATGTAAAGCCCAACATAGGATAGTTTGGGTACCTCTGAGTTTCACCTCAGAATCAAGTGCCCCTACTTCAACTCCTTTGGCTTTCTTTCCCAAAAATCTAAATCTAAGTTGATCTCCTCCTTGAAATTCCTAAAGGCCCAAAACCCTTTCGTCAAGACTTTCATGGATTTTAAAACAACAAAAATCAAATTTTAGCCAACATTTAAATGACTTCAAAAGAAAGAAAACCACTAGTTTAATCAAAAGTGTTCCCAAATCAAACTTGGGATGTAATTAACCATAGGGGCTTGCCCCTATGGGATGTCTGTACCCCAGAAATAAATAAACCCCACTCAACCAAATATTGAGTGGGGGAATCTCTGTTAAATAATTGTAAATTTTATGATTGAGTCCATAAGGAGACGATATTTTTACCCTCCGGGGTAATATATCGTATTCTTATGCCGTGCCCGATTATAAAATATGCAATCCGTTTGAGGATACAAAAATTCTCCAACACAAACTTTACCAACGGAACTAGAAGAAAGATACAGGTGGAGTGGAACTTGCGTAGAGAAGAAAGAGGTTAGAAGCCCAGACGAAGGGTGGGAAGGAACTCGCAAGTATTCCCTAGAGGAGAAAGAAGATGGAACAAAGCTCGCAAGCTTTTCCAAGAAGAACCCGCAGGCTATAGCAATTTTGCTCTCAATATTCCCCAACCATTTCTTATCAAAGCATCTCATATATATAGGCAATAGAGGGAAACTAAACAGCCCAAGATTTACTTCAATTCTACCCATAAATGGAGAGTTGAAAAGCCATCTGATTTTTGTACAGAAATTCCAAACGGCACAGCAGATCACAAGGGAAAGCCACGACTCCAGCACAGGAAACCAGGAGATAATTATCGGGTCCAGCAAAAGCTCATTTCACAGGAGAAAAGGAGGGGAAGTCACGGCAGTAAAGGGGGCAGAGAAGCGGGGGTCAGCATCAACCAAACAGGCAGCAGTAAACCGTGGGAGAGAAAACCAGCAGAAAAACTGCAGCAGCCCAAGAGACGAAAGGGAGAGGAAAGGGAAAGTTCCACCCACCAAAATATGCTCACTTCACATTTAATTTCAGAACTAAACATCAGCTCATAATGAGCTATACCTCCACTTGATAATAATGAGCTGGCACCACTAGAATTGCAACAACTAAACCTCAAACCAAAAACAGCCAAGGCACACCCGAAACCAGCCAACTTCCCCAAAGGACATGATGGACCCCAAAACCAGCAAACCCAAGGTAAGCATAATCCAAACCAATTCCTACCATTATCATAGGATTTACCACCATCATTGGATAGCTTAAAAATAAAACAAAAATAAAAAATATAACTAATATTGTTCAAAACAAAAATAATACAAAAATCTAAATGCATCAATTCCCCCTGGTGGGAGAATCTCATCTCCTGATGAGAAAGCTTCAGTAGCTCTTTCATAAAGCTCTAAATTTCGATTTTTCAGATCAGCAGCATCAATCCAGGTGCAATCAGTTAATGGTCGATTACTCCATTTGACCAAAAACTTCTTGTGTTCGCCATGTCTTGTTTTAGTTATTTTCATATCAACATCATCTTCAATTTGATCTTCTTTGTTCAAAGCGGAAGTGGAAAATGGCAACGTTTCAACGTCCACAGAATCACCTATATTTCCTTCATATAAAGAAAAGTCAGAAAAATTAAATATAGAAGAAGTTCCAACAGTAATAGGTAGATCCAAGAGGTATGCATTTGTGCCCAGTTTTCAGATAATTCAAAAAGGTCCGAATTTTTTTCTGCTTAGTTTACCAAAAGTACCAACTGAAAATCATTGGCGACGAAAGTAATCCATTACCATGTCACCTTCTTTAAAAACAACTTCTCTCCGATGTTTATCTGCAGCAGCTTTGTATTTAACATTAGCTTACGAAGTTTTTCAAGAACTTACTGTTGGACCGATTTGATATGATCAAAAGATTTTAAAGCTTCAGCACTTACTTTGTTAGGTAAAGATAAACCATTCCTATCCAAAATATGTGGAATAGACTGACCATATAAAATTTCAAAGGGAGTATTTCCAGAAGTTCTATTAACAGAATTATTATATGCAAATTCAGCTTAAGGTATAATTAAATCCCATTGAAAAGGTTTCTCACCAGCAAGACATTTCAAAAGATTTCCCAAAATGTGATTGACAACTTCAGTTTGCCCATCGGTTTGATAAGTAATACTAAACTGAAGAGAAGTGCCTAACTTAGCCCTCAGAGTTCTTCAAAAGTGACTTAAAAATCTAGTATCCCTACGAGGGACACCATGAAGACGAACAATCTCTTTAAAATAACAAACTTTCCAATGAGAGGTTTCAAAACATGATTCATAGTTCTCATAAAAGTACTCGGAGCATTTGAAAGACCAAAAGGCATCACTCAGCATATCAAGCATGTCATCCAATCTAGGAATTAAAAATCGATATTTAATGGTGATTTTGTTTATTGCCCTACTATCCACACACATCCTCCATGTTCCATCTTTTTTTGGAGTTAGTAAAGTAGGCACAGCACAGGGACTCAAACTTTCTTGAATCAAATCTTTTTTTAACAAATCAGATACTTGTTTAAAAAGTTCAGCATGCTCAGTTGGACTCATCCTATAATGAGGAAGGTTAGGCAAAGAAGCCCCAGGTATTAAATCAATATGATGTTGAATTTGTCGCATAGGAGGCAATCCAAATGGCAAATCATCAGGAGTTATATCAGAAAACTCATCCAATAAAGCTTGCATTTTTTTAGGAATATGAAAAACAGTATCAAATTCTTTTCCCACAACCAAATAAGCAACTTCAAAATGTTTCAAATCATTAGCATTTAAAAGTAGTTCAGGAGAAGTAATTTTGGCAACTGTGTTTTTCTTAACGGGTGAATCCGGCACATTCTTTTGTGGATGAAGAGTAAACTCTTTATTATTTTGCATCAAAGTATATGTGTTTTTCTCTCCATTGTGAACAGTTTTGTTGTCGTACTACCAAGGTCGTCCTAGCAAAACATGGCAAACGTCAAGAAGCACAATATCACAAATAACTTGATCTTTAAATGAGCCTCCAATTGATAAATTGATAGTAAATTGTTTAGTGATTGGAACCTCACCTCCTTTGAACCAAGAGATCTTATAGGATTTAGCAAGTGGTTTTGATTTGTGTTGAAAAATTTGTCGACTAGTTTTTGAGAAACAAAATTTCCCGAACTTCCACTATCATAAGGGTGCAGATTTTTCCTTCCATGGTGCAAGTTGTTTTGAATATGTTTCTTCTTAGCCATCTATCTTCTTTGTCAATTGTTGTTGTTAGAACTTGTCGAATTACCAAAAACTCTCCACTTTCATCTCTTTCAACATCAACTCTTTCAATTTCGTTGTCATTTTCAGATTCAGTTTTATTCACTTCTTCTTCTGAATTTTCGTCTTTTTCAATGAGATTATTTCTTGGTGGGTTATTTTTCCTACAAGTAGCTGAAAGATGACCATAAAGCCCGCATTTAAAACATGGTCCAATTAACTTAGGTGGATCAGCCGGTTTAGTCCCATAATCCCTTTTCCTTTATCAATATTTTGATTTGCAAAAGCTTTAATTTTCAGACCAGATGTTCCCCCAGAAGTTTGAGATTGAGATTTACTCCCGCCAATTGAACGACGTTTATATGTTTCCACGATTTTATTGTAACCCCATTCCCTTTGATGTTGCTTTTCCAATTTTAAAGCCATATGATAAGCCTCGTCAGTTTTAATGATATGATGCAAATTGAGTTGATCTTGAATTGACCACTTTAAACCATTGATGTATCTTGAAACAGTTTTTTCTTCAAATTCTTCTAAATCTTTCTAGATTGAAGTTTGTAAAACATTTCAGTGTATTCTTCAATGGATTGATTTCCTTGTTTCAGATTATTAAATTTCTGGAATATAGTTCGAGCATGATCAGTTGGCAAGAATTTTATTTTCATTTTTTCCTTCATTTTTTCCCAATTTTGGACTTTTTCTTTTCCTGTTCTAAGTCTATTATTTTAAAAGTTTTTCCACCAGGCTAAAGCGTGACCAGAAAGTTTTAAGCTAGCAAAACGAACTTTCCTGTCATCAGGTATTTCTTTCCACTCAAAAAATTGATCTATCTTTTCTACCCATTCAAGAAATTGATCAGATTGTAGCTTACCCTCAAAGTTAGGAACATCAATTTTAATTTCATAGTCCCAATTTTTTTGTTGCCTACGACGATTTTTAGGAGCCTCTTCTTCACTTTCAGAAGTTTGATCATTAGAATTAGCATTAGCGTTGTTAACATTCAAGTTTTCAATTGCTTCAGCCATAGTATTAATCTGTTGTTGCAAATTATTCAATTGTTGCATAAGGTTTTGCCAATCAAGTGGATTATTAGCCATTTCAAAGAACAGAAAAGATTCGCCAAACAAAGCCAACAAAAAAAACCAAATCCACCAAGGATGAGAACTTACTCTGATACCAAAACTGATGTATGCAACTTGAAGCAAAACATAAAGAGAGAACAAGAAAATCAAGACTAGCTCTTTAGAAATTTAAGACACCACTTGGAGAACAAAATAGGCTAAATAAACAACTAAATTTCAGAATAGAAAAGAAGCGATCATCCAACAAAGCCAAAAGCAAAAGAAAGTTAGCAAAAGAAACAAACTAAAAAAAACAAACAAAAAGCTATCCTCATAACATCCTACAAGAGGACTCCTCACATGCACCGATTGTAGGAATATATATTTCAGATAATGTTTAGATATGCAAACCAAGGGTCCACCACGGCAAAGGGGTCCAACGTCCTACCAAACTCCTCCAGCAAATGCCATCAAAACAGCCAACAAATCCACTAAAACAGCCAACAAACTTTACCAACGGAACTAGAAGAAAGATACAGGTGGAGTGGAACTTGCGTAGAGAAGAAAGAGGTTAGAAGCCCAGACGAAGGGTGGGAAGGAACTCGCAAGTATTTCCTATAGGAGAAAGAAGATGGAACAAAGCTCGCAAGCTTTTCCAAGAAGAACCCGCAGGCTATAGCAATTTTGCTCTCAATATTCCCCAACCATTTCTTATCAAAGCATCTCATATATATAGGCAATAGAGGGAAACTAAACAGCCCAAGATTTACTTCAATTCTACCCATAAATGGAGAGTTGAAAAGCCATCTGATTTTTGTACAGAAATTCCAAACGGCACAGTTGATCACAAGGGAAAGCCACGGCTCCAGCACAGGAAACCAGGAGATAATTATCGGGTCCAGCAAAAGCTCATTTCACGGGAGAAAAGGGGGGAAGTCACGACAGTAAAGGGGGCAGAGAACCGAGGGGTCAATATCAACCAAACAGGCAGCAGTAAACCGTGGGAGAGAAAACCAACAGAAAAACTGCAGCAGCCCAAGAGACGAAAGGGAGAGGAAAGGGCAAGTTCCCCCCCCCCCCCCTCCCCCCCCCAAAATATGCTCACTTCACATTTAATTTCAGAACTAAACATCAGCTCATAATGAGCTATACCTCCACTTGATAAAAATGAACTGGCACCACTAGAATTTCAACAACTAAAGCTCAAACCGAAAACAGCCAAGGCCCACCCGAAACTAGCCAACTTCCCCAAAGGACATGATGGACCCCAAAACCAGCAAACCCAAGGTAAGCATAATCCAAACCAATTCCTACCATGATCATAGGATTTACCACCATCATTGGATAGCTTAAAAATAAAACAAAAATAGAAAATATAACTAATATTGTTCAAAACAAAAATAATGCAAAATTCTAAATGCATCAAATATACACTTGGTAGATTTTGAATCAAACTTACTCCTAGATCCTGTATCAATATGAATATAGGATGAACAATAAAAAATTTTGAGGTGAGATAAACTGACCTCCTTTTCACTCCAGGATTCCTTAGGCCTCATTAAGAGGAATAGGATCACGATTGATCAGATAAATAATGGTATTTACTAGCTCTACCCAAAAATATTGCATGCAGCCTCATGCTCTTGACACACTTAGTGATAGTTCTATTCATGCACTCTGCAACATTATTCTACTGTGGTGTTCTTGGAATAATGAACTCATGCTTGATCCCATTCAAAGCATAATACTCAAACTTCTTATCACGATATTGAACACCATTATTTGATATGGACACTCGAGCTTTAAACCTGTCTCAATCTCAATCATGACTTTTCACTTTTTGAAAATATCAAACATATCTAACTTGTATTTTAAGAAGTATATCCATACCTATCTATTATGATCATTAATAAATGTGACAAAATAGAGAGAACCTCAAATAAAAGAAACCGATGCATAACCTCATACATCAGTATGCACTAACTCCAGTTTCTTGGACTTTACTTTTGAACTAGTTTTTGAAAACTCACATTTGTTTCTTGTCATACACACAATCTTAACAAAAATTAAAATTTAGAGATTTTAAATCAGAAGGTTTTTCTCTAGTAAGAAGTGAATGCATATATTTCTTACTCATATGATTAAGTCTTTGATGTTAAAGACCTCAATCAATATCTGAATCAGCTACTCCAATATAATATGATCTTTTATTGATAATATGCAAGGTTCCTTTAATACTGCTATGAGTTATAAGCATAGCCCCTTTTATCATCTTTCACTTTAAGCTGACTCACAAAAACTAAATTCATTTTCACACCAGGAGCATGCCTAACATCCTCGAGTCTCCAAGTTAACCTCTCTGTCATTCTGATATCAACATCTCCATATCCTAAAATGCTATAAGACTCTCCCAGATACACTTTTGGCCAAATCACCTTCTATGTAGTTCTTGAACATCTTTGTAGGACTTGTGTGAAATGAAGCACCTAAATCTATAACCTAAGATCCAAAATTATCTAGAGAAAAAATCAGAGAATCTGATTGAAACTCTTCTGCAGATACATTTGCAAAGTGTCTTTTATCTTAACCTCCCCCACTAGCCTTGTTTAGAATTGTATAGTCATTATTCAAGCGACCATTCTTACACAAGAAATCCACTATGAAAATTGGGAGAAATAGTATAGATCTCTCTTCTCTCTCACTCTCTCCTTGTCTCTCTTCTCTCTTGCACCATTCTTACACAAGAATAAACATAGAGATACACAACAAAACCAAGGGATGCAACCCTTACTCAAAAACAAGAAAGAAAACTACTCTATCCTCCTTGCAGTGTTGTGGTGCCAAGTTGGATCGCCGCGAAACTCAATTCTCTATCTCCTGTCTGTATGAAAACACTGTAGTGTCGGGGTCTGGTATGCCACAGTGCCTTAGGCAACGCCGCCGCATCAAGATTTGGAGTGTCACAGCACTTCGCTTTGTCTTTTTCCACCAAAATTTGCAATGCTAGAGCGCTCTGGTACACAACGCTAGGGGTACTGTTTGAAAAAAAAATCAGGTGCTAGGGGAAAACCCCCTACAACCGCCCAACGAGCTCAATAAATTGAATTGAGGTCCAAGGCAATAGTACAACCCGATTAATCAACACAATCAAATTACACGCAGAACTAACAAGCTTATAACAATATTAATTGATAATTATCAATGGTGATTCTAAAAAATATGGATATTTAGTTTCTATTTTTGTTCTATTATCCTAAACCATTTATGTTCTTGCAGTTTCCTACATTGTACTAGCTTTTCACTTTAAAAGATGCATCACCTATCATAATTAATCAAATTGCCTCAGAGTAGTTATCTTGCATAAGCATCTTGATCAATTATAAACATCTTGATGGAAAATATAAAAGAATATATACATGTAATGCAATCCTACTGTGATTGGAAAATCTTAGATTTTTAGAAAACTGCTTTTAAGGTTAGGAATTGTTGTGTCATATGTGTTTTATAACTTAAATGTACTTTGATCAACTTTTTTTCTCTTTAAAGCCTACTAAATCAATTCGTTTGAAACCTGATCATGTCTTCTAGAGATCCATAACAACTCATATCAAGATCATTTTTGTTGTTGTTTATATTATTCATCAAGAATCTAAGAAAAAAACTAATCTACATAGTTGATTTTTTATGGCATAAAGTTGAATTGATACTTTACAAACATGATTTGAGACTATGTTCCTTAATCCTTTACATAACTTAATTGTATGACTCATAAGCTTGAAACTCCTCTATTTACCATATAGCTGATAATCTGCTTTGTGCTCGACAAATTGGCACTAAAATGTTTTCTTTAATATTTCATGAAAGAAATTTGTTTCCACTGTCCTAATTACTCTACTATACTCATTTAATCTATATGAGGCCTAAAATTTGATATTTCTCTAATTACCATATATCTGACTATTCATGTGCTAAAGAAACTCTGAAAAGTTTTCTTTAATATTTCATTAAAGGAGTTTGCCGACCAAATTGCGTTACTTTCTTCCATAATTCATTTAATCTCTAGCTCATTTGGACCTAGTTTACTTTTTATGCATCTTTGATGCATGCATATTTCAGTTTATTTTCATTTCTATTGTAATTTGAATATTATAATTTTTTGTTTATTTTTTATGCTATCCTATGATGGAAAACATCCAATGATCATGAGTAGGTAGTGCTTGGGCATGGCAAACCTTAGGTGTGCTAGCTTCTTGGGTTCTTTGGCCTTTTGGGCTGCTGTTGCTTCTCGGGTTTGGGATGTGTTCTTTGGGAGCTTCTTGGTTCCAGCTCATTATTATGAAAAGGTATTCTTTATGTTAGCTCATTAAGTGGAGTGGTTTCTTGCCTTTTCCTCTTCTTTTTGTCTCCTCAGTTTCTCCCTAGTGATGTTTCCCGTGGCTGGCTCTTCTCCCTTGCTGGGTGCTAATTCATAATGTCATCCGTCAGCCCACCCCAGAAAATGTTGCAAGTACTTCCGAACCAGTAACTGCTGCACAGTTGGAAGGAATAATCACAGAAAAGATCAGGGCTATTATAGCCGTTGATCAAGCAGAGAAACTATTGGGCAAAGGTCGTCCGTATCCTGTTGAATACGACCAAGTGCCGTACCCAAAAGGGTATTCTGTACCAAAGTTCAATACTTTCAACGGTACTAACAATCCCCGACAGCACCTGACACAGTTTAAAGCCACCTGTGGGAATACAGGAGGAAATGATGCCCTACTCTTTCGACAGTTCTTTAGTAGTTTAATAGCAACTACTTTCGAATGGTACGCTGAACTACCAAATGATTCTGTGAAGACCTTCGCACAATTAGAAAATATGTTCGTGAAGAGATTCGCCAGTGCAACAGAGAAGATAACGATCGCTGACCTCGCTCTGGAGAAAAGAAAAAGAGAAGAATCAGTGACAAAATACATCACTCGCTGGCGAAATCTAAGTATGAAATGTGAGCAGCAGTTAGAAGAAGAACATGCAGTACAGTTGTTAATGGGCAATATTGATGATAAGATATAACCCTTCTTGTGCATGGCTACAATCAACACATTTCAAGACTTGCTCGACAGAGTTGCCAAATTTGAGAAACTGAATTTGTCCAGATCAGAAAATCACCCTGATAAGCCTAAGAAGACTAAGGCCCCAGGTGCTAGAAGGGGTGAGGCCGACTCTACGTTCTTCTCCAAAGCTGATAGAGAAAAGCAGGTGATTTACAATGTAGATAAGGGAAAGCAGTCGATGCAATATCAAGAAAAGCCTAAACAGGCCTACAACCCCAACCCCCAACCAAAGCTGATATTCGAGGGCAATGATAAGCCACGAACTTATCATGGTGGAGGAGAATGCCAGAGACAGATAATGGGAACTGGTGATAGAACGTTCCAATCTCTCAAAGATAAAAGGAATAAAGAATATTCATTTAAGAGGGAGAGTGACTCCAAATTATTTCGACAAGTGTTGAAATCGGGTTTAAAACTGCCTGAATGCAAAAGACCCGAAGAGTCGAAGCACACTAGTGACCCAAATTATTG
The DNA here is from genome assembly GCA_019514585.1 of Dendrobium officinale. NCBI lineage: Eukaryota > Viridiplantae > Streptophyta > Magnoliopsida > Asparagales > Orchidaceae > Dendrobium > Dendrobium officinale. Next base: position 21,670,495 of record CM033699.1, on the reverse strand, counting down.
CCCATATCATCGAGTACTCAGCCATCCTATTGAAGATTGCTACATCTTCAAGTATTGGCTTGAAAGAAAATATCAAAAAAGAGAACTTACATTATCCGACAATGTGTTGTCTCACCCTAGAAAGGAATCAACTCGGGTGGTCACGTCCTCTTCCGTACCCCTGGTTAAAGAAAGAAGAACAGAAAAGGAACCAGTTCAAGAAGAGCAATGGGAGACTGCGGTCTCCAAGAAAACTGTGAAGATGTTAAAGCAGCTTGAAGGAGTTCCAGGTGTAAAGTGGAAGTCTTCTATTGAGCCCATTATAAATTTGAAGGCACTGTCGGTGGCACGACCTTCTACTTCTAAATAATTTTTCAATCAAGCTGGTTCTTCAAAGACTGGAAAGATGAAATTATCCAAGAAGAAGACCAAGCTGAAGAAGCCAAAGGAGAAAAAGACAGCAACTCAGAGGGTTATTGGCAATTTGGATGAGTACTACCAGACTGTGAGGCGACCTATCAAGCTCGCTGACTTCATGCCAGAGCTTAAGATAGACGAAGCCGAAGAAGATGATGCGAATTCTCTTCCAACAGAAGTATGTCGGGTCATCTCAGTGGTGCCGAGTACCTCAGTAAAAGAAGAATACACTGAAGAAGTATCATCTGAATCCTGTATGATGGTGTTGCCAATGGATTACAGTTCGGAAGAGGATTTGTATTTTCCATAGGGAGACGAATCAGACCCTAGCATAGCGTCTCGGATGGGACATGTAAACCTGGGTGGTGATTCTGAATCAACAGATGAGTCGCTGGACGCAACGATGGCTGGTTCTGAAGAAAATGTACAGTTAAATGACTCTGAACCGGAGGAGATTGCTCAAGTGCAGTTAAGAAGCGGCAAGATACTACGGTCTCCACCGAAGAAAGAGGTCTCCAACAAAGACAAGGAAAAAGAGATAGTTATCAACGATGACATTATTCCTGAAGATCCTAAGAAAAAGAAGACTTCAGCCAATGGGATAGATTATAATATTTTATCCCATCTAAGAAAAATCCCAGCACAACTCAGTATATACGATGCCCTGGTAATGTCTAAAGACCTTCGGGAGACTCTGATTCAGGCTCTCAAAGATCCCGAAAGATACAAGGCGTATTTTGCTGAACGTAGTTTGTCTGAAGTTCTACAAGCTCGTAATGAGCCATTCATTACTTTCTCCGAAGAGGACATGATGCTTGGAACTGCAGACCATAACCGTCCTCTGTATGTTACTGCAAAGAACGATAAGCTGATCATCAGTCGAATCCTAATCGATCTTGGATCCTCTGTGAATCTGATAAGCTTGAAAGCACTGAGATCCCTCTACCTTGATGTTGAACACCTCGGGCCAGATAAAATGATGGTGCATTGTTTCAATGAAAAAGGGCAAAAAACCCTTGGATCATTCATGCTCCCTCTTGTATTTGGAGAGCTCCACATGGTAGCTAAATTCAATGTGATTGATGTGGATATTTCATTCAAGGCGCTACTAGGTCATCCCTGGTTGCATGAATATGGCATTGTCCCGTCAACATTACACCAGTGTATGAAATATCTCGAAGAAGGGGAAGAATTCAGAATTTCTGGTGACATTCAGCACCTTCACAGTTCATGAAGCAACAGTTTATGAAGATGCACGGTATTTCATGCGAAAGAAGCAAAAGTCTTCGAGTTCTCTTGAGGCTAAAGCATCAAATTCAAAGACTACAAAGCGACCTGAACGAGAAGGTCAGAAGGAGCTGGTGGGGAGAAAGAAGGCAATGTCGACTCTTCCCAAAGCATCGATCATTCCAAAAGAAAAGAAGCATGTACCTCATCTGGGGAGTGACATAGATGAAGATGATGTTACTCCTGCTAAATCTCGAAGAGTATGCCAGTCAACGAATGAATGGAGTAGGCAGGTTGAATTTTCAAATGATGATTATGACTACGATTCTATTTATATGAACACGGTGCAGAATGTGTTCTCTAGAAGAATTGTGAGCCTATCAATTTCAGATAGTGTACTCGTAGTCACGCGTGTTCCTTTACAACACTTCAAAGAAATCAATTTGCGTGAGGTGCATAAAATTGAAGAACTCGCCACCCTCTATCTGCCTCCCCGTAAAAATGGGACTGTGCCAAAGAATGTGCTATATTCTACGGGAGTTCGTAAAGAGGAGAATCATGACTGGGATTGCATGCTCCTCGACTCTGAGGAATTATTTCCTACAAGGCTACCTAGATTCTATACCAAAAATATTCAAAAAATGCTACGAAAACAAGTCAATATTCCTACCACCAAGCGACAACTTCGTACAAGTTTGGGCCTCTAGTATGGGAGGAGTCCACGTCTGTTACGGCAGAAGGATACAGACGCATATAAAGGTATTGGATTCATCAAAAGAAAATTCCTCCAAAAAGAGACTTGTCACACTACAGGAAAAACGCTGAAAACCGGCGGTTTTTTCCGGCGGTTAGTGTAAAATTACCGGCGGTTTTTTACGTTATCGGCGGTCTAACGGAGGTTTGGTAACCGCCGGTAAAAACGGCGTAGGAAACCAATTCCGACGGCGTTTTACCGGCGGTTTATTTTTGCGGCGGTTTTCCGGCGGCCCGTACCGCCGGTGACCACCGGAATTTTAACCGTCGGTCTTTCGGCGGTTCGGCCGCCGGTATTGTAACCGCCGGAAAACCGCCGGTTAAAGTACCGGCGGTTAAACCTGGCGTCGTCTGGTTCATTAGACCGCCGGACGGCGCCGTTAGACCGCCGGTACCTTACCGGCGGTTGACGGCGGTTATAACCGTCGTTATTACCGACGGTTTGAACCGTCGTGCGTCCAACGTATAACCGCCGGCGGCCGTCGGTAAGCCGCCGGTACGTACCGGCGGTTTAATAATATAACCGGCGGCTTTATCTTGTCCGTCCGGTATCGTAGTTTCCGGCGGCTAAACCGCCGGTTAGCCGCCGGAAACCTGTAGCACCTGAAAAAAAACATTGACAGCATCCCCTCTATTTGAGGGAGGTTCACCCTAAAGTCTAAACCTGCAGAAAAAGCATATATATGTTGGGCAACACGCCGCTATATTCATCACAATCAGAAAATACAAAATTCATCACAACATTACAATCACAAATTCACAAAATAGTTCATGATAATGCTACAATCACCAGTTCAGAAGTTCACAAGTTCTAATTAATACATTCATCAAACATAATAAACATCTAATCATCATCGGTATCCTCACTGTCTGCAGATGGCTGCTCCTGTTGGTCCTTCTTCCTTTGTTTTCCAGCTCTGTAGGATTGCAACTCTGCTTGCATTTCATTCTGAGCCTTCCTCATTTCTTCAATCTCTCTAGCTTGAACCCTTTTCATCTCTTCAATCTCTCTAGTAAGTGCTGCAACCCTCTCACTTACAGATTCTTCAGCTCCACTTGGATCATGGAATGCAGAGGTGTATGAACTGCCCTCAATAGCAAAAGCTTGTGAACCCATGCCATATACCCTCCCCCTCTGTCTTCCACCAACAACTTCTGACCATGTCTGATACTCAGAAGTATGGGCCGATCCAGATGTTGATGAGTTCTTGTATGCAGCTCCAATGGTGTTGGCTCCCGACCTAGGTGTGCTTTCTGAAAATTTGATGCTTAGTTATACTAACATAAATATATGTAATAAACCAATTCAAAACACTTACCAGTCGCCGCCTATGTTCTGTATGAGGTACAGATCCACCAGTATGAAGAGAGCTTCCTAAACTGCCGCAGTCAGAGGCTCTGTTCTGTTTATTCTGCTCTCTCATTTTTATAAACTCCGGGGTAGCCCAAGCACTACTCAAATATTCCCAAACGCCCTCTCCAATCCAATTAGGCCTCTGCCCGGACTTTCTAATGTCCGTGAACATGTCACTGAGACGGGTCGCTCCTCTCCTCTCAAAATTTGATCTGATCCTCGTGCTGTACTCAGGCAACCACCTAAATTCTTTCTGTACAAATTTAGGCAATATCAAAAAGATTAGTACAAATTAAATCATATATTTGAAATCATACAAAAAAAAACATACCTGAAATTCTCCAAACCACATATTTCTAACAGGCTTTGGGGTCTTCTTCCAGGATAAGTAAGGAGCATCATACTTATTCTTTATTATATCCCGGATCATATGTATAGGTGGCCTTGAAGGATTGAAGCTGTAAGTGACTTTGTTTATCAATAACATGTAATATATCAAAATAAAAACAACTGAATAACTTAAATTGAACTTACTTATCGCCGTCAGGCTCGATGTATTGACGCTTATCTGTTGCTGTTGCAGGATCGGTAGCGCCAACCTCTGGTGGTCGTGATGGTCCACCCTGTTCATGCTGCACCGGATAGGGGTAGTAATATGGGTAAGGGTAAGGAGGGTGAGGACCAGTGGATGGACCAGCAGCCTGTGATGATGGTGGGGGGGGGGTATATGGATAGAATGGAGAAGCATGTGTCTGATCTGGAGAGGGGAAGTGAGGACTCGTCGAGCTGGGAGGGAAGTGGCCAGGGAAGTATGGAGGTACAACAAGAGGTGGATCTAACTGTCCCTGACCCTGCTCTGGTGAAGGCTGCTTGCTCCTGGCAGGTGGTGGCGATGGTGGTGTAGGTAGATCTGGTGCAACTGAAGGCCCCTCACCTACCTCAGTCTGTGTGGGTACTCTGCTAGTCGTAATCTTCTTCCGGCGGAACTTTGAGGCAAATGATTTACGAGGAGGATCGTCGCCTGAAGCCATCTGCAATATTAAAACAAAAATAATTGAGAAACAGTTAATAAAACAGTTAATAAAGCAGTTAATGAAGCAGTTAATGAAGCAGGTAATGAATTACGAGAAGCAGTTAATGAAGCAGTTAATGAAGCAGTTAATAAAAGACAAGGTGGCAAAATACAATATCATTTCTAAGCAGTAATAAAAATTACAAAATATTTAAATTCTATAATTCTAAATTACAGAAACTAATCAGAATCATCAAAACTATTTTCATCACTCTCAAGAGTATCTTCACTTTCATCCTGGTTCTCTTCTTCTTCTGAACTAGTTGAACTATTGACATCTTCTAACTCCATTTCAATAGTAGAGGTTGTAGTTGGCATATCCTCAATTTCAACAGGCATATAACTTGACATCTCATCCTCTTGATGTGCAGTTGCTACAATGTATTGTTGATCAATTATTCCCCGTGCTTTTGTTTTTATGACAGCTAGCCAATCTTGTTTGTCTCTGCGACCACTGGGATATTTGCTGAAATAAACTTGAATAGCTTGGCTTGCTAACACAAATGGATCAAACTTTCCGTATCTTCTACTATGTTTAACATCTACTAAACCATACACAGGATGAACTCTTGTGCCTCTATTTTGTACTGGATCATACCACTGACAGTTAAATAAGCATACAAAGTTCTCATCTTCGCCTGGGTATTCCAAGTCAAGGACCTCATTCAAAATACCATAATAATCACACTCATCTTCTTCATGAGTGTTTCCTCTAACACATACTCCACAATTTTCAGTTTTTCTTCCTTCACTCCACGATTTGGTATGAAATCTGAACCCATTCACTATATATATTGGCTAAGTTTTTACTTTTCGCATTGGACCCCATGCTAATGCTTGCAAACCTTTATCGAAACATTTGTTATCAGGATTTTGTACCTAAAAATATTTTCAAATTTTAGTATTTTTGATAATAAATAAGATTTAAATTTATAAAAAAAAATGTACTCACATATGATCTGAACCAAGTTGGAAATTCATTTGCAACAGCTTGCTCAATTTCCCTTGAATCTGTCAAAGGCAAATTGCTTACAAAATACCTGGTGACAAATAATACATAAGTATTTTAAATAAACATTACTAATTTATTATTAACATTATGTAAGAACTTACTCTAAGATTGGCTCAACTTCTTCACAGTTCAGTAGTACATACAAATTCGCTGTATTTATTTCTAAATAGTTGAGATATCTTTCAACATATTTGCCACTAGGCTTTCCTTGCCTTCTAAATACTGTTAGTGTAGCATGTGATTGTTTTTCTACATCGAAGTCCATGTTACGACCCATTTTTGTTCTTGTACTCCTTACATGTGGCTCGAAATAGTAGGAGCAAAAGTGTGTTGTTTCTTGAGATAAATATGCTTCACATATCGATCCTTCTGGTCGTGCTTTATTCTTAACATATTTCTTCAACTTGTTCAGATATCTATTAATCAAATAAAAATATGTTATCTTAACTGATTCAAAAATATTGAGTAATTAATAAAAATCTTAACACATTTACCTTTCGAAAGGATACATCCAACGATATTGTACAGGTTCACCAACTCTAGCTTCGTAAGGTAGATGGACTGGAAGATGTTCCATAGAATCAAAAAAACAGCCACACAAGTGTATTGTAACGCCCCATGATCTAAATGAGAAATTTAAACCTACTTTTTTTATTTACTTGCTAATACTCTTGTAATTTATTATTTCACCAGAGCAAGCTATCATCTCAAACCATAAAGAATGCTCATCTACAGAGTATATACGATATTCAAAATAATCTAGATTACAATGATTTTAATAAAACTAAAATACAATCTAAACTACAAAAATATGTGTACATTTTCACAATAGGACCTTATTCTCATTATATTTCTCCATCAAACCTCTCAAAAAATGTATGACTTCCATTGCATCACAACCAAGCATTAATCCAAATTGATTTTGAGAAACAATATAAGCATTAATCCAAGCACACCTAAACCTATGCACCATAACTCTCTCCCACATTTTTAAAGTATAAAACATTAACTAACAAGATAATATCAACAAATAATCAAAGAAAAACCATAAAAAAATAACCTTAAAAGAGAAATCGGTTTGTTTGGGGTCGGAATCGGTCGGCGGTCGGGCGTCGGAGTAAACTCGTCGGCGGCGGTCGGACTGGGGACGGCGGCGGTCGGACTGGGGTCGGCGGCGGTCGGAATGGGGTCGGCGGTCGGAGTTCCTTCGTCGGGGGCTGATCGGACGAGCGGAGGAGCCGATAGAGCGAGCGACCGAGAGAGAGAAGGAAACAGGGAAAATGAAATGAGCGGGGCGAGGGGGCTCGTATTAGGGCTTTTACCGGCGGTTTTCCGGCGGTCTAGACCGCCGGGCGGTCTAGACCGCCGGGAAAAAATCACTTATCACCGACGATTCAGACCGCCGGAAAACCGCCGGTTCACGTTGATATGCGGCGGTTTTCCGGCGGTCTAAACCGCCGGAAAAACTCACTTATCACCGGCGGTTTAGACCGCCGGATAATCGCCGGTTAATGTTGAAATCCGGCGGTGTACCGGCGGTTTAGAGACCGTCGGTATTACCGACGGTGTATCGTAGCTAAGCCGTCGATTAAGCCGTCGTTAGAGTCCGACGGCGTAACCGCCGGCGGAGCCGTCGGTAATACCGACGGCCTATAAACCGCCGGTTCAAACCGCCGGTATAGGCCATTTTTCCTGTAGTGTCAGGCAATCACATGCATGGAAATTGAATTCCGAGAATGGTGGTGCCGATGAGACATACGAGGCTGATGATTATGATGAGCAGACTGTCGAAGCCGAGCCTGCACCAGAAGAGCTTGAAGATGGTGGACAGGCAGCCACTATGGATGAATTAAGAGAAGTCAACTTGGGGACTGAGGAGGATCCTCTCCCAACCTTCATTAGTTCTCTCCTACCCGAAGAACAAATAGAAGAGATAAAAGAACTTCTCTGTGAATTCAGGGTCTGCTTTGCCTAGACATATGCTGAGATGCTTTGCCTATGGATGATATGGGGACTGAGGAGGATCCTCTCCCAACCTTCATTAGTTCCTCCTGATGTACAAATAGAAGAGATCACAGAATTCAGGGTCTGCTTTGCCTAGACATATGCTGAGATGCCCGGCTTATCCCCTGATGTAGCAGTTCACAGATTAGCAATCAAACCGGATATAGCACCCGTCAAGCAAGCTCCAAGAAGAATGAGATTGGAGATTGAAGAACAAGTGATTGCTGAAACAAAAAAGCTTATAGAGGCAGGCTTCATCCGAGAAGAAAAGTATGCTGATTGGATTGCAAATATCGTCCCAGTAAAGAAGAAGAACGGCAGATTCGTATCTGCATTGATTTTAGGGATCTCAACAATGCTTGTCCAAAAGATGACTTCCCACTCCCTGTATCAGAACTACTAGTAGACAACACTTCCAACTATGATATGTTCTCATTTATGGATGGATCATCAGGCTACAATCAGATCAAGATGGCTCCTGAAGATGAAAAACATACATCGTTCAGAACACCCATCGGCATATTCTGTTACACGGTCATGCCCTTTGGCCTGAAGAACACTGGTGCCACCTACCAGCGGGCGATGACTCATATATTTGATGATTTGATACACAAGAAGGTCGAGTGTTATGTAGATGACCTTGTTGTCAAAAGCCTTGGCCGAAATGATCACTTAAAAGATCTCAGAATTGTATTTGAGAGAATCAGAAAGTTTGACCTGAAGATGAATCCTCTCAAATGTGCTTTTGGGGTTTCCTCCGGCAAATTCCTGGGCTATGTTGTTCGTCATCGAGGAATAGAGATCGACCCCAACAAAATTAAGGCGATCACAGAGATGCCACCACCAAGGAACCTTTGACAGCTTCGCTCATTGCAAGGACAACTGGCTTTCATTCGGAGATTTATATCAAATCTATCGGGTAGGTGCCAGCAATTTTCAAATCTAATGAAGAAAGATGTTCGTTTCAAATGGGATGCAGAATGTCAGGAGGCATTTGACAGCATCAAAAGATATTTGTTGAATCCACCCATTCTCGCAGCGCCAATTCCGGGAAAGCCTCTTATACTGTATACAGCTGCACTAGAAGAGTCCCTCGGAGCACTATTGGCCCAGAATAATGAAGAAGGCAAAAAAAATACTCTCTACTACATCAGTCGAAGGTTGATTGGAGCAGAAAGCCGTTATTCCCCAATTGAAAAGTATTGTCTGGCACTGATTTTTGCAGTTCAGAAACTCCGCCACTATATGCTATCCCATAAAATCACACTGATATCAAAGATCGATCCGCTGAAGTTCTTGATGACAAGACCAGCGTTGACAGGTCGTCGGGCCAGGTGGGCAGTATTGTTATTGCAGTTTAAAATCATATACTTGCCACAGAAGGCGGTGAAAGGACAGGCCTTGGCAGATTTTCTCGCTGCACATCCAATCCCAGCAGACTCTCCACTTAACAATGATTTGCCCGATGAGCAAATGATGCAGGTCGAGGAGAATGAAAAGCTATCATTCTGTGAGATGTACTTTGATGGGGCATCATCGATTAGACATGTACGACCTCCGAATATTGCAAGAGCCCGAGCCTACATCGGTCTCATTTTCGTAGCACCCGAGGGAGGCATAATGAGGTTCTCATTCAGTTTGATTGAACCCCGAACCAACAATGAAGCCGAGTACGAAGCTCTATTAGCAGGGCTGGAGATTGCGATCGATGTCAGAATCCAACATCTCCAAATGTTTGGTGATTCTCAACTTGTAATAAATCAAGTACTTGGAATTTACATGGTTGGTAAAGTCGAATTGGCCCACTATCACTGACGAGCCCTTGAGCTTTTGAAGCACATACCAAATGTCAAAATGGCTCAAGTTCCTCAAGGACAGAATGCTAAAGCAGATTATCTAGCCAAATTAGCCAAAGAAATGGCAAACATTAATGAGGAACAGCCTATATTCATTGGATTTTACACTCGTAGGGTATCAGAGCCCGCTCAATTACAATTCAAGTCAGCAGGATGAAACCCCAGTTGACCCTCAACCTCTCCATTAGATCATTATGGAAAATTATCCAGAAGAATATCATGTGGCCAAGAGACGTAAAGCTAGTCAAGCTTCAGAATCGTGGTGGCGTTGTTTAGATATTGAAGTCGAAAATGATTGGAGACAGCCATTCTTTGACTACTTCAATGCATGTTTGCTTATATTTTGAAATTCTCTTGTATAGAAAGAACACATTTCAAAATCCCCCATTAGACTGGGGGTATTTTAAATATTTATTTGGGTCAACATCGCGCTGCGTGCCGAGATCCCCAAATAAATATTTAAAATCTTAAAGACAAAAAAGTCTATCCAAAATGTCCCTACGAGACAGGCATTTTAAATATTCATTTGGGTCGACATCGTGCTATACGCCGAGATCCCCAAATGAATATTTAAAATCTTATATTTCAAATTTATTCCATTCTAAAATATCCCTGCGAGACAGGGGTATTTTAAATATTTATTCGGGTCGACATCGCGCTGCATGCCGAGATCCCCAAATAAATATTTAAAATTTTCAATACAAATATTATTTTATGCTGAAGAATACAACGAATTCTTTTTCAAAGTATTGCAGTTGATCTTTCAAAAGTTAGAGACACCACCTTCTCCAACAAACTAAGGTTCAAAAGTCAAGAAAGAGACTTTTTGTGGCTATACACTCCTACAAAATTGAGCCGAAGAAGCTTGAAGTCTTTCAACAGCCTGAAGCTTAAGGTTCGAATGGGTGTAAAAGGTCGGATCCAATACGCCCAAATATGGCCGGATCGCTGGCAGCTCTGTCTACTCAACAAGCCATAAGAACGGCCGTAGTAGCGGAACCCCCACTTCGTCAACCCGTTAGTAGGGACTGTAGGAAGCACGAAAGCAAATTTGGTTCGACGAGTTCAATTGTTCGCAGTCCACAAAATTTCTCCCAAATGACTGGAGAATCAAAGTTCCAGTAGAAGGATGAGTCTAGAACAACCACTAAATGTTCATAGGCTCCAAAATCCAAAACCACAAAGGATGACTCCAAATCAACCAACTTCAGCAAAATCAGCATTGGGGAGCGCAATTCCCATAGCTTAAGTCTGAAGCCTGAATGGGTGTAAGAGGTCGGATCCAACACGCCCAAATATGGCCGGATCGCTGGCAGCTCCATCTACTCAACAAGCCATAAGAAAGGCCGCAGTAGAGGAACCCCCATCTCAGCAACCAGAGGACAAAGAGCTATCAAATCCCAGCTCTCCCGATCTGATGAACTCATGTGATCAGATTAAAGTTTTCTCAAGTGTTAAGGATCAAGATACTACCTACGTTCGGTACTATTAACTGAATCCAGAACCTGCAAATCCTTCAATAAATCCGTAAAGCACAAAGCGAGGATCGAAGGAATTTTTCTTCAACAAGTCCACTAAAGCACAAAGCAAAGGACCGAAGAAAATCATCCCAAAGTTCACACAAAGCTTAAGGCTGGACTAAGTGGATTATGTCATCAACAAATCCATTATGCACAAAGCTATGGACCGATGACTTTTCGCCATCGATCTAATACAAACCTAAGGGTTTAGGTCGCCGGCATCTACTCCTTCAACAAGCCTGCCAAAGCTAGAAGCATAGGGCTGAATGTACAAAAACCACCCGACAAGCCAACAAAGACAAATCAGGTAATTCTCCATCAATGTCCGCATCACAAAGCACAGGACGAAAGAAATCAGTATCTCAACCATCTATTAATACATCGAAGAAAATCTTAATGTGACATCTAGAATAAATATCTAGAGATCCATAAGGACAAACAGCTTACAACAAACGTGGTTCGTTCTAAACACGTACCACATTTGTTGGGGGCATTTGTTGACCTCTAGGTATTCACTAACAGAACAAAAAAAAATCAATCAAAATACCTCAAAACCATCGGATCCTCGAATCCAGCCGCGATACCTTGCCGAAATCCTACTGCAAACGGCGCCGCTCCAGTCGATTCTCCGCTATTCCTGCGACAGCTCCTCGATCGCTACATCATTTGCGTCGTTAAATAGAAGCCGAGATCCCACACTCATTCGCTGCTCGTCTCTCCCCCATTCGCAAATCTCCCGATACCTCTTCACTCGACCCCAGCTCTCTGTGCCGGCGAGATACTCGAGCTCTTCCAACCTCCTCTCTTCCACGATCGCAAGAGCTCCAAAGCTTCCGATCCCGAACCTAGTCGGGCTCCTCCTTCCTGATCTTCACAGAGAAACAGAGAGAGAGAGAGAGAGAGAGAAGAGAGAGCAATCCCCTACCTCATTCCCTCAGGGCGAACTCCACCTTGACGGGATCCCCCTCTGCCCGCTGGATCGGAAGTCACGTAGTTTTGATCGGAAGCATCAACAGGAGCTCGCTGGTAAGGAAGGTAACTACCCCCTTTCATGCACTTCTTCGGCCAAATCCCGCAAAGCCGCCGAACCTATTCAACAGAGAGCTCGGCTCTCTAATTAATGGATTTTAATCTAAATCCATTCTAATATTAATTGCAAATTAATTATTAATTAATAATAATTAATTAGTAATTAATTTTAAATTTCAATTAACTAGCATTAATTATGAATTGATTATTATTTAATAGAATTGAGTACGATTAATTTTAATTAATCGTAATTAATTAATCATTAAATAATAATTAGTTATTAATTCTAGTTAACCATTCTTAGTTACAATTAATTATACTAATTATTATGGTTAATTATAATTAAGATAATACAAAAAATGCTTCCCCTTCCCTCTCCTTCCTCGATGTTCGTGTCGGACCGGAAAACTGCCCCAAGCACGCCTTTAGTGCGCGTGGTGGGATGGGACCCCGGTGCGACACCTACGACGAGGTAGGCGAGTGACCCCTCGATCCACGTGTCAACCACGATAATCCCGCGGAGGTATGAAATTTTCTAAACTTAAAACCCTGCTTCAATGTTCGTGGCGAACCGGAAAACCGCCCCAAGTACGCCTTTAGTGCTCGTAGTGGGATGGGACCCCGGTGCGGCACCTACGACGAGGCGGGGTCGCTCATAAGTACCCCCGGGCGGGGGGAAATCAAATTTGCTTATAAAAAAAAACCCAAGCACGCCTTTAGTGCGCGTGGTGGGAGAAAAATAAAATACAACTGCCGCGGTGTCTCACCAACACCAACCGTGCACGTCTTTAGTGACGTGGCGGGTAGGCGGCCTCTTGGTTTTTCCCCTTAACGGGGGAGACGTCGGGAGACTGCCGAATTTTTGTATGAAATATAGACAAGACTTAAAGCAAAATGGATTTGTGAACTTGAACCAAATGGACTTAAACTTGAATCCAAATAAAAGAAAATGATGAGGAACTTTAAGCCAATATGGACTTGAACTTGATTGAACTCAAAGGACTACAGGGGACTTGTGGACATACATTTGAACTCTACAAGAACAACAGATGACCTATGGACATGCATTTGAAACTAACAAAGACTTGGATATGCACACCAAATTGAACTTGAATTAGATTCAAATCTGGACTTGGATACTGGATCTAAACAGAGTGCAGAATGACATGGGCGTCTGAATGATCAATAAGGAATTGAACTTCAAAATCATTAAATACATTTATAGCTTTAATCAATCAAAGGCATATCAAGAAACAAATGTGGGACTCATGTTGAAGAAACTTATGTTACACACCTGTGACATGTAATTGGAGCACTTGGGCAATTGTAAGCTTTGAGCAACGAAAACCCACGAGAATAAGTTTAGATGATTATACAAATTTCCCAAGTCAATCAGTCTATAAAAGAAAGAAACCATAACATAAGCATTCATCCCGAAGGTGAAAATCGAGGACTTGTAATAGCATTATCCATCATCTTACAAACATAAGCAAGGAGAGTGATGAAAGCGATGACACGAGTAAATACAAATGACATACAACAAACTGTGGGGTCTCCCATAGTCAATGCAAGTCAAAATACAAGCAACTGTATTGATGCCTTATAATGGATTACGCATGTCAATTATAATTCATATGCAAGCAATGGTCAAAAGTTACAGTGTATTATCTACAAGCCAGAATACATATTTATGATGCATATGAGTTTTTGTCGATCGGCACAAAAGACTCTTTATCTACGAACAAGTGTAAGAGTCATAGCAGATATCAACACTTGTAAGCAGTTACACCAGACAAATGAAGGAATTTCAAAGGGATTCAATGATGTATCTATGATCAGTGCAATGATATATTTGTAAGTGACAACTACATATGAGCTGTAAATGTGATGATCCCTGTCTAGTCAATATTAACTTGCACGTAAATTCATTGAAACATCTACGAGTTGGAGAGATAACACATGGTAAATATGATAGCCTCTGACAATTGTCTAACATCAATTAAGTGTATTGGCTACCTATCAGCGAGAGCAGATGACATGTAGCAAAGTCCAAATGTCTACAAGATTATAGGGAATCCATCATACGCACTACATGCTATCTGCAAGCAAAAGCACGAATGCAATGTGTGATAAATGCAAGGATATCCATGCAATGGTTATGTCGATATTCTATAAGAAGCACCAAAAGATCTGCAATACATACAATCTTTTTACGAATACGAATGTATGTATAACATGCCACTTATGGGTAGATGTAGAAAGACTTCAGTAAATGCAGTATCCTGAAGTCAATTTCAACATGTAAATAAATACATCTACCTACCTACATGCACCAGTGGCGAATGTACTGAAAAGATCAAAGACTACTATAAAATATATGAAGAATATGACAAGTGCAAGCTCCTACAACCTAAGGCAGGAGATTAGTTAGTGCACTATGATCCACCTATAGAAATCAACAAATAGTGCACGACAGTCTACCTGTACAAAGCAGCGAACAACTCAATTCAGAAGCTGCTACGCCACGCCACCGGATCCGCAACTTCTATCCCTAACACGCTCGCCGGCGTCTACCCCTGCACGTGCACTATAAATTGTATACACATAGGTACACTAAAGGGGGAAATATATTCTCAACCCGCATGGGCCCCGGCGAGCGTGTTATTGGTACACACGTGACGTCTAGGGATGTTATGTGGGTTATCAAATTTTAAACCCGATCTTCCTTAGAAGGTAAAAAGGAATCGACAGGGTTTAATTATAAAATGCCCCCAAACCCGCAAGGGCCCCGACGAGCATGTTATTGGTACACACGTGACGTCTAGGGATGCTGCACGGGCTGATAAGTGAATTCAAGTTCGAAACCGATCCTTTTATACGGGTCAATAGAAGTCGATAGGGTTCGAACCAACAAACAAATATACGGTTGTGGCGACCATCCTATTTATCTTAATACATTCATATTAGGCCTTCAAGGCCTATAACAATAAGAATTCACTATCAAGGACATAAAGCCTACGAAACCCGATCCTCTGTCGACAGCCAGACAGAGTCGATAAGGTTCAAGCTTTAAATAGAAATGACCCCAAACACTCCGATGATGGCCGTATTGAATGCAGATCTCAATCGGAGGGGTTCCCAAATATTTTCAAATGTCTCCCAAACATCCTATTTGTCTTAATAAATTCATATTAGGCCTTCAAGGCCTATAACAATAAGAATTCACTATCAAAGGCATAAAGCCTATGAAACCCGATCCTCTGTCGACAGCCAGACAGAGTCGACAAGGTTCAAGCTTTAAATAGAAATGACCCCAAACACCCCGATGATGGCCGTGTTGAATGCAGATCTCAATCGGAGGGGTTCCCAAATATTTTCAAATATCTTCTAAATATCCAAAGTCCATTTCAAATATTCCAAAGCTCCACCCAAAATAACCATAAAAATTCAAAATCCAAAAAAATCTCAAAATCCCAAAATCTCAAAAATATTTAAAATTTGAAATCCAACCATCAAATGCTTAACGCAAAATTCATCCACCCTCCGCAACAGTTTGCCGAGGTGGATAAATTTGAAAATTACTTCAGCTCACAAAGAGCTAATGCCTGGTCGTAAATATCACTAGGATCCATTCTCAAACAATCTCTTGCCAGTAAGGACGTGGTACGTGTCCTCTAACCGGCAGTTTCGCTGCCAAATGGCACTGCAGGTAACCGGTTATGACCCGGGGCCCTCTGAACCAAGTGATTTTGCCGCCAAATGGCACCACGGATAGCGGTTATGGCCAGAGACAATACGCTCCTTAATGACTTTAAATCTTTGAGATATGAATCAATAGGATATGATCGATAGGGCACAAAGCCCTCTATTAGCTAAGGTGGATTCAAATTTGTCCCCTTAGACAAGCATCCAACCCAGGTCTACAAGGTCCCCTTGGACGAAGCAACCCATGGATGCTGACAAGAATCCTTCTGTCAGGTTGGGTCGACTACCTCCTCTGACTAAGTAGACCAGGGACCACGATGGCCCGGGACGACGGAACCATGGGATCTTGATCGGGTCTATCATTCATTCCCCCACCATCCGCTTTAAGTGCAGGATGGTGCAATTTCTATTTTAAATATCAAATTTTCCAAATTCTCAAACTTCCAAACATTTCAAATACCTAAATCCATTGCTGCTACTATATGCCAGATAACACGTATTCTATACGTATCTGATTGACGACTAGCCTTAATCGAAAGTTCTCTCTCGTGACCGGGAGGGGTAATTAACTATAGGGGCTTGCGCCTATAGGAAACCAGAACTCAGATCATAAAGTCCTCGCAAAATGAGGGCGAAATCTCTGGGTAGTGTCTTATTTACAAACCCATCTGCCTTCTAAAATTTACCTCGGAACTTATTCCGTTAAAACTCTCCTCGCCGAATAAAAAAGAAAAAGCGAGCGGAGGCTGGGGCCGAATTTTCGGAGCCCACAGTGTCCTCGTTGTCCTGTGATTTAGGTATAGATTGTTACTCTTTTTTCTTTTAATTTTTAGCTCAATATGATCGCAGCTTCGCCTTCATCTCAATTTGAATCTTTCTCATCTCCTTTATCTCTCTTGTCTGGGCAACAACCCTCTGGCTAACTATTTTTTCAGCTCTACTAACATCATAAAATGATGAAGTTGATGTACTGTCCTCATAAGCATATCCCTATGAACCTAAGCCATAAACCCTCCCCCTCTGCCTTCCTCCAACAACATCTGACCACGTGTGATACTCAGAATACTAAGTCGATCCTAAAGACGATCACACACCATTAGACTGCTAACTATCCAGAACTGACTATCCCGAAGTCGTATAAAATCATCCTGCAATAATAAATCCATAAAATAAAATTTCTATTTATTTTATATTATTACATAAAAAATTATACTCATGTGAGCTTTTCTCGACTTCTCATCAACCCTCTGGTGATCATCTTGATATTGGTGAGTTCTCATATTAAGCTCCAGTAGTGTCGGCTTCTAACCAATATTCTCTTTTTACAAATAGAAACTATAGTTAAAATAATGTACATATATTTATTAAACTAATTGAAATAATCTTTTACCAGTCATCGTCTATGTTCAGTATAAGGCACTGAAACACCGGTATGAAGAGATCTTCCTAAATCCCGAAAGTCAGATGCTTTATTTTGCTTATTCTACTCTCTCAATTTGGTGAACTCAGGATTCGCCCAAGCTCTGCTCAAATCAGCTCATGCTCTATCGCCAATCCATAATGGATGTTGCCCAGACTTTCTAATGTCTGTGAATATGTCCCTAAGATGAGTATATCCTCTCCTCTCAAAATTTGTTATGATCCTCATATCATGCTCAGGCAACCACCTAAAATCTTTCTGTAATACACATGAAATAAAAAATTTGAAGTAATGCAAAATAAATATATATGAAATTCTTTAAACTACATATCCCTAATTTCCTTTGGGATCTTCTTCCATGATAAGTAAGGTTGGCCTATATACTTCAAGTTTACCTTCTACTCCCTCTCTAGTTTTATCTATAAGAAGACTATCAACAGCAAGTATAAACCAAGCTATATCCTCTTCCAAATTTCTTGTGAGAACATCCAATGTTTAAAATTGCGTATTCGGGTATTGAGGCGTTTTTCTTTCGTGAGGCGAGCCGTAAGCCTCAAGATCAAAAGATTGCGTAAACATAAGATGATAAATTTTCTATATACTAATGAGTGAATAATATAAAACATAAAAAAGCATAAGATATGAAGTGAAATCAAAATATCCCAATAATAAGGCAACATGAAATATAATTCAACTCAAAATTCTATCTTTCCCAAATCCTAGTATTCTTTTCATTAACATATAATTCTAATTTCCCAAAATAAATAGCAATGACATATCACATAAAAACTCATAAGTCATTAGCACTGTCATTATTAAGGGTTCTTCATTTGAATCATCATTATGATGAACTGCTCTCTCCCCTTCCTCCTCTCCTATAGAGTCCAATGTCGGGCATTTACTTCAAGATTTATGAAAGTTTTAATATATATAGCGTGAGGCGTAAGCCTCATGCCAGTGAGGCGAGGCGGGCCTCAACCAAGTTGAGGCGCAAGCCTCATAAAAAAACACAAGGCGTAAGCATCGAGGCTTGTTTTAATGGAATTGCTCAAAGGCGAGCCTCATATTGCGCAATTTTAAACCATGAGAACATCCATGACTAAAGAAAAAATTAAGGAGATGCATGGAGATCACTTTCAGCTAAGGAGGGCAAACACGAGTGAGGGAGTCAGGCGAGGGCGTTGGCAAAGTTCCGCCTGCCGGCCTTCTCTTGTCAAACTGAATGAGCATCGAGTGCAGAGTTTAGTGAGGTCGTGCGTGTTCTCTGAACGAAATAAAATGAGCCAGGCGAAGAAATGAGGAAGGAAGGGGGGCTCAATTTTAGGGCCCTTTCCGACGGATTTTCTAGCGATTTTAATCGCTAGAAACTTTTCACTTAAAAATGATGGCTAAACCGCCGGTAAATGCCGTCATAAGAAGAGAATACCAACGGCAATTTCTGTCATTTGACTGCCGAAAGTTCTGGTGATTTTGTGTTTAGTACCGGCGGTCCAACCACCAGTTAATAATGGCGATCAAACCGCCGTATTCAATTAATTTCTTATAGTGAAATAGAAATTTAAAAATAATGGAGCATCAAAGCTCTCTCGTGCTTGCAAACCCTAACCCATTCTTGACCTCAAGCATCGAGAGTAAGCCATTCTCTCTATAAGGACTTGTTAGGTTTATCGCCATCAAACAATGGAATTATGTGAGTAGACCATTCTTCTTCTTTCCTATAACTAAAAAATTTATTCAATATCTAATAAGATTAATATTAAATTATGTTTTTAATAAAAATTTAAGATAGATGGTGCAATTAAGTATTATATTGTTGGTTTCATTCCACAATAAGTGTTATTTCAACTTTTAAACCATTTATATAAACTAATTTAGCATATTTAGTGAGCCATTGATTTTCAAGGAGTATATATGTGTTATCCATTATTTGAAATTCAGGCAATTCTTCATTAGTGATTGTTAATTTTAAATTAATAGTAATTATAAGTATTAAAATGTTTAATGTGATAGAAATAACCAAGGCTTGGGGTTTGAGGGGTGAAAATTCATGTTTTTTATTTTCCTTTGTGGTTAACATAGTGTCGGACTTGGTGAGGCCTTGGCATGGAGCACTTAGGAAAATTGGGAGAAAAATTAGTTTTGGCTGAATGCTACGGTGTTGAGCAAAGACCTTACTAATTATGGGAGAATATGGAAGATTCTCTATGGGTGTTGTGGCATTGGGAATACGGGCTTCGCGACACTAGACCAAACTATTGCTTTTTAATTATCAAAATATCTCATTCTATTTTGAAACCAAATTAGTTTAGCCACCTTATCAAAGAAGAAAAGAAATGAGAAGGGTGGAAAGAGAAGAAAGGAAGGGTTTTGAAGGCCAAACTTTGAATATTGCCCATCTAGTTAGTTGAAAAAAAATTTCGGACCTGAGGTCGACAACTCATACCCTATTTTTGATTTTAATTCCGAAGTGTTTATAAAGAAAAATGCTTTTAAATGTGTTTTTCATGAGTTTGAGAAGCTTTTGCCAGATTGACTATAAGAATGTAAGATTTCACCAATTGGCTCGTTTTGTATGAAATTATGATGATTCTAAAAAATGGTGGCATTTATAAATCTCTGTACAGTTAGTAAAGTGCATTAATTTATCATTTTATATATCCTCTGTGAAATTTGTAGAAAACTTTATATAAGCACCTAAAATTTTAGGCTTTTGATAAAATTAGCTTTAATTTATATACATGCTTTGAATTTCTTAGTTATATATTGCATTTACATTATCATGTATTTCTTAACATTCTGGAGCTCTATTGTAAAGAAAAGTAAGTATCGTTGGAACTCATTGATGTGGGCCCAATGTCGATATATCTCTGTGTTTTGTTATTCTATTATGTTCTGACTCTAAAATGGCTATGATCTGCTCCTGCTTCAGACAAGTGGGAGGTGAATGTTGGGAGTTATATGTGGGCATTAAGACGTGCGTTCTGCATTCATTTTTATATGAAAAGTGGTATACTCAAATTGTAAAGTAAATGATACTTTTTATTATTTTTTTATTTTTTTATTTTATATTTTATATTGTGAAGTGAACTCTATTATGGGGGGAGGGTGGCATACTGAGTTTTATACTCACCATGTTGTTTATAATAATTCAGATAAGGCTAAGAGTTCTTCTGAGTAGACTGAGTCTGATAGGAAGTAGGATATATGATTGTGAAAAGGTACACATACTTTTATAGTTTAGATTAGATTTTAATTTTATTGAAATTATTGTAATCTGGATTATTTCGATTTAATTATTTTAAAAGGAATATTATGTATATACTCTCTAGATATGCATTCTTTATGGTTTGAGACGATAGTTAGCTGTTATGAAATAATAAATTACAAGAGTATATATTAGCAATTAAATAGGAAAAGTAGGTGTAAATTTCTCTTAACAGGTTATACCAATTCTCTTGGCAGTCATTCACCACCAGAGCAGATTTTCTTGCAGTGGAATTTAATTTGATGATTTCATGTTTATGTGATAGTTTTATTTGTATTTCTTTAGAGTTTGGGTAGTTTTAATTTCGAGTTGTCATTTTCAATTTCATTCTAATTATTGTTGTTCGTATTTCATTTTTATCGTCTTTATCATAATTTTATTAATAAAATGAAATGTTAGTTCACTTTCTATTTGTATCTCTTATATATCATGTTTATATTATTTGTATGTGAACTTCTCTTGTGGGTACAATTTTGTTTCATATCTACTCATCATGTCCCATATTACTGAAGTGTATCACCTTTCAAATCAAAGGTGTGATAGAGTGGTATCAAAGTCATATGTTTTATTTTTACTATTTCTTATTTCCTAAGGATTGGGAGCTGAGATAGATCAATTATCTTATATTATTTATTTAATCATCGTTATTATTATGATTATACGTATTTTTTATTTATTTTATTTATATTTACATAAAATGTTATTAATGTGAAGAGGTAACAGTCTTTAATCACCCACCTACTTTTAATGAGATGGTTAGACTATTTGAATAGGATGCATGCATGACTGCATGAATATGAGAAGTGATTGTTAAGTTCCCAAAAGAGTATAATGTGGTTATGACTGCTTTCCAATTATGTACGTGAATGTGTAAGAAATGGTGGGATAGCCACCTATGTAACAGTCTTTAATCATATATGGTAGCTGCATTGGTAAAGTATAAAAGATTATTTCTGGAGCAGTACTTTCAACGGAAGACTGCACAAAACTGATGAACAACTTAAGAAAAGTAGAGGAAGGAATAAAGACTATTAAGGAATATGAATCCAAGTTTGTTAGAATCATCATATTTATTCCATGTATTAGAAAACATGTGCACTACTAATAAATTAGGCTTTTACATCACATTTTTTAACCTACAGCAGCGGTTTAAACAGTTGCAATATTATTTGCAGCGGTTTACAAACCGCTGCACATCCGCCGCATCTGCTTTCGTTGGTAAGGCTTTAGCAACGGTTTTGTAAGTGCTGCTGTAGAAAGGCTAGCGGTTTGGAAGCGGTGCTATAGAGATGCTATAGCAGCGGTTTGGAAGCATAGCTATAGAGATGCTACAGTAGCTGTTAGGAAGCGCTGCTATAGGAAAGCTATTGCATCAGTTTTAACAGGTGTTAAAACCGCTGCTAAAGGGTATGAGCGATTAAAAAAAATATAATGTGAAAAAAATCATTTTTATTATTAAATAATACATAAATAATGTCAAAATTGATGCTTCAACATATATAGAGTTAAATGAATACAACCAGTTCTCAGTGGCTAATACAAAGACTTAAAATATACAGGAGTGAATACAAAAAAAAAAATTTACTAGCAACCACAACAGCTCATGTGATCCAACTCTCTCTTCATCAGTCCCTTGACTAGCAATCACTTGTTCAACCCTAAACCCTTGCTTGATTAATCTGAAAAGAAAAGAAATATAAGCTTATATTAACTACAAAGTATATTATAATTTTATAAGAATATAATATATTAAAAAATTTATACTTGCTTCAAACACCTTAAGGCAAAACCTCTACGCGTGCTGAGGTAAGAAAAAGTTGCAAGCAAAGAAATGTTAAGCCTCACATCCCCACGGACCATGACAGATTTTTGAAATCTGTTGTTAGGAGATGCCTGCAGCCATCAAAAATACCTGCAACCATCACACAACTGCATTCAGTCGAACCTCCCACGCCAGCATCGGTACACATCAGAGTTGGTTTAGCAGTAAAAAAGTAGTGTCAGATAAAAGAAATATCAACCAATAATCTTGAGAAGCTTAAGAATACAAACAAACATTGCTTTTTTCCATTTTACCTCTGGCTGGTAATTTATCGCTAAAACAACTTCAGTTACCCCTACCTCCTTCAGAGCTTCAATCTGGAGATGGCCAAATTTGTTGAGGAGTCCAAGGCAAAGTGTGTATGCGCCTTTCTGCAGGAGTTGAATGATGCTGTTAAAGCCAAATTTGTTGAGGAGTCTCCTGAAGCTCTAATAAAAAGAAATCCTTCGTTCTTTTCTCTGTTTACTCTAGTAATAGCGACTCAGGTACCCAGGTATGCTAGCAATCCTTACACCCCTTTTGTAATCCATCTTGCCTGATGCTATTTCATGATCAATATTTTAAAAAGCATTAGTCTTCCTAGGTGAAGAACCCACATTAAGGTTAATAGTATATTCCACTCGAAGAAGCATCACATGCTTTTCCACTTGAAGGACCCACAAACTCCATAAAAAAGTTAGTAAAATCAGAACTGGGCAATAATGGCACCAATGAAAAGCCAAAAAACATAATGATTATTTCAAATTGACACCACTGAGTTTGACCTGTTAATTAAAAGATTACTAAAGAGCCTTTAAATCAATTCTACTGCATTTTGATAATAATTTATATGTTAAAGAGCTTTCATTAGAGCTGAAAACAAATGTTAGACAAATGAGATTAGTATAAAAGGCACAATTTAATAATATCACAAACCTTTCTTGCCCTCGCCCTGTGCTTTAGCCATAGCAAGAAGTTCCTTTCTATTTTTTCCATTAACGCGAGACATATCCTATGACATGTACAATAAGAATTTTGAGGATTATACTTATAACTATAAAAGAAACATCAATATATGGAGAGTCAAATACCGGAAGAGGATAGCTTGGAGAATTCATGTACAAGGCGGTATAATGGTTGATGCATTGTTTCTTTATTCTTCGTATCAACATGCTCAGCCAGTTCAGCCCAGCTTCCCAACCCATACATTTCTATACCCTCAAAAGCACGTGAAACGGATTCCGTGAGTTGCATTATGGAAACCAGCATAGTTGTGATGGAATACTTATCATATCAACAATGAGAAAATACCTCAAGAAGTATTTCCTCATCTGCGTTCCAGTCCTGACAAATAAGGGGGAAAGACAAGTTGTCCTGCCATTTTGAAAAAAATTATTATTTCAAGTAATAAGACCAAATACATTCTTGAAAACTTCAATCTCAAAATAGCCATCCAAATACTTTTTTGAGTTTTATTCAAGAACAGGATCATAGTATCAATTAATTATTTGGATCCGGTTAGCTAATATGTTTCACAAATCACAACTGCCTCCTAATCTGTTTCACAAATCACAACTGCCTTTTATATATTCGTAATGGCCTTTGCCTACATATTCTCTAACCGTACTTGATCTCTGAAAACTAGAAAATAAATTAAGGAGCATACACAACAAACTAGTACAATCACAAATCTAAGAAAATCAAACAATACTAATGTCACACTGTACCAACAGAACCATGATAGGAAGTAGCAAGTCACCATTTTGAACAACATTAACTTTGAAAGGGGATATAATTAAAAGACTTAAGAGAAAAAAGGATGAATACACCTCTGCTGAAATATTCTCCCTCTATGATATCACTACACACACTAATACAGCTACAATTTCATGTTCAAACAAAAGAGGCGAGGGGCCAAAAGATCTGTTGGTGGATAGACATTTCAACTAAGCTTTGGGTTAAAATATACTTCAAAAAACACAGGAGCTAGTACCACACTCAATAAACCAAAAAAATAATGATACAATTCAAGGGGGTGTCTACAGGTGACTAAATGTACCAACATACATATATGTGTGCTACATGAACATGATTGACATGCATTTACTGAACATAAGTGCATAAACACAAGAGTGCAAGATGCACTGATGCACGCTCACTCGAATGCACATATGCAAATTGATGGAAGAACAATAGAACACTTACATCATCAAGCAACCAAAACTCTTCTTCTTCTTAAAAATCTCCCATTTCCTTGGAGGTTGGAGAACAACTTAGATTGCAATATAAAAACAGATTTGACATTCTAACAAAACCAACATTATGACAATAAATCATACACCTCAAACAATACCTCGGAATTTGCATGTTATATCTTACCTCGGAATTTGCATGTTAAGGAAAGTAAGCAGTTGAGCCAATCTTATGGCCCACAAGCAGATTATGTAAATAAAAAAACATGGGAGTTTGAATACCTCATTTCTCCAACACTTCCATCACCATATTTAGCTGATTACAATGAACTATCACTATGAGCCGAACATAAAATCAAAATTACTATCTAGATAAAAATATTTAAATTACATCGAAATATTAAATTACTATCTAGAGCCGAACATAAAATCAAAATTTTTAAAATATTTCAAAACAAAACATCGTGTCCATTTATGCTGTCTTCCCTTCTTCTACACCTTGGATGTCAATTAGAAGAAAATTGATCATTATCTTCCTGTTATTAACATAGAAATAATCAGTCAAAATGAAGGTGAGAAATAAATTAATAAATGAAACTATTTAATTTTTTAATTTTACATATCATAGTTGAGCTTCCTGGTAGTGGATGTTGTCCCTGGTAATTTTTCATGAATTGTCTCACTTCACTTTGCAGTTTTTGCACCACCGCCTCAAGTAGTACAACTCGCTCAAGTGCAATATTGATTCCACTGCTGTTGCCTGGAGTCGTGGTGCTATAAGAGAAATATCTGCTCTGAGTGACACCAAAACCCTGTGTTCGTACCCTCCCTGAGTGTTCTGGCCCCATGATTATCTTGAAGACTTTCTCATTGGCTTCAAAATTTCCATCTTCTAGCGTCAACCCTTCCTCGGCAAGCATTTCACAAGCATGTAACTAGATTTAGAAAAAAATATATACATAGTTAGCATTCATTAAATCAATCATGTGAAATGCTTACGATTTTACCCATTTTTGTCCGGCCTCCTCAGATGATCATGATCCATCTTTATGCTTGCGATTGATTTTTCCATAATAACAGGCGATCTTGTATAAACTACAATAACTGAAATTTAATTTTCTTCATAAAAATATAAACAGATTGCTCTTTTGATTACGTACCGTTTCTTCCTGTCTCCTTATACAGCTCACCCGACCCATCGTATGCGGACACTTTTGTTTTTTTGCATTTTCCGCATTTCTTGCTGCCCTCTCCTATAACAAATAATCATATCTTAATTTCATTTTTGAAAAAAAAAATTAACACAGTTTATTTTGTTAACTCACCTTATCTTGGGGTTGTGACCACTTATTAACTAGTTTGCACCACTGCACTGGTTCTACTCCTGCAGAGACAGCCTCCATGATCTCTTATACTGGTCTACTATCCCAATGTTCTGCTTTCAAATTGGTTTTATAATTGCGCCACTTGACACCAATAGAATGTAACATCCAATATTTTATATTTGCAGGGAAATCAAATTTAGCCTAAAAAATGTTAAATGATTTTAATTATCAAACAGACATAAATAACATTTGACTATTTGTTATTAGATTTACCTATACTTCAGCTAACATCCTTTTTTTAAAGGGTTCCATGCCTTTATTACGCCAAACTGAGAATGAGGTCGGTGCCAGAATAGAATCTCTAGCTACAACCCCTAAGTATGAACAAAGCAGAATAGACTTTGGTATATTACATGGCACCATATTCTCATTGACTTCAATGTGAACCCGTGTACTTGGTGGCATGCTTTGTATGTCTGCACAAGTAGTTCGGCCTCTCTTTTTTATCTGAGCACCCTCATCATATGAAAAAATAAAGATGTGAAAGGCAATTATATTAATAAATTATTGAAATCGATATATATAAATAAATATTTAAGTGAACAAAAACCTATGAGCCAAATTCCATCCGCTGGTGGCACCTGCCGTCTTAAATATTCAGATGACTGACTCGGGGACTGTTCATTGTTATTGTAGTCATTAGCATTGGATGAATTTGGAAGGACCGGATTCGATGTATTATTAGAAGTTCTACTAGTCTGCTCTACATTGGAAGATCCTCGATGTGTAACCTTTTTAGCACGTCTGAATGAGGCACTTCTTGTCATTTCTATTAGTATGAACAAAAAAATAAGGACAATTATTAAAATATCATACACACATGCAACCAATATCAGTTGTATGATCTAGAATATATTTTAAATCATTATACTCAATTTTATAAAACACCTGAAAGAATAGAAACAAGATGAAATAGATTTCTATAAAAAATTTGGCAGGAATTTGTACCATGATGGATCCTGACAAAATGATCCTGTAATAAAATAAGTCAGGCATATCTTTAGAGCAAAAACCTGATGACACACATGGAACACGAGCAAAATACCATCTCCATGTGTGTTCCTAGATGTAAGCAGTGAGATCATTATGGACAGATCCAGTTGATCTGCTAGTGTCACTATGTTTGATACTGGTCTTTATTTGCGTGCTTCCAACATCAATCAGTGACTGAGGATCTTTATGATTGGCAAGCATATTTCATTAAAAGAGTTCATAGTTTCTTGTCCTCCTTACAGGAAATTAACGTGATCTAGTTTGTGTAGATAATATTCTCTGGCATTATATTTTGGTATCATGAAGGCATATTAAATATGTTCATTTTTTAGAAAAGAAGAATAGCTATGTATGCTATTGGTGCATCTTGCATTATCTGAGTATGAGTATTTGAGTGTGTATGCGTGGTTTTTGCTGCATCTCATCTAGAGAAGCCATTTTGTCCTTAAGCATTATGTATATGAAAGTTAAAAAAAGAAGCCATTTTGTCCTTGTTGTTTTTGTTTTGAAGGTTTTCTTTAATATCCATCCAAGTCTGATGCTCTCATGCTTTCATCTAGGTTCCTGAGGTCTTCTGCTATGCTCAGAAGGCAGTGTTGCATCCAACTTCCCCACTTTTTGACTAAGAAACACAATCTTTGAAGCCTAGATGTGTGAGGGCTTTAAAACGGATATTTATTTTATGCGACCATGACAGAGATGGTGCCCTGAGTGATGCAGAATTGAACGATTTTCAGGTTTCGTAATCTTTTATATATTGTCCCAATTGCATCTGTTTCATTAAACAAACACGTTAATCTTGACATCACTCTGTTGCTTTTCTCATCAGGTTAGATGTTTTAATGCTCCTCTCCAACCTTCTGAAATTGTTGGTGTCCAAAAGGTTGTACAGGAGAAAATGCCTGAAGGTGTCAACGAACATGGCCTTACCTTAACTGGATTTCTTTTTCTTCATGCCCTTTTTATTGAAAAGGGCTGTCTTGAAACTACTTGGACAGTTTTTAGAAATATCCTCTCATTCAAGTTTTAAAACTAAACTAATCATGCAATAACTTCCCCCTCTCCTTAACCTTTGGAATTAGGTAAGACCAAATTCAAATCACCAAGTAAAAATAAATCAAGAAGAAGAACTAAAAATGCAGGTTATTACAGGATAAAAAAAATAACAAGAAGATTAGCAAACAAAATAAAATAACAAACTAATATAAATCTTACCCAATGTTTGCTTAATTTTAGGTATGATTCAAGAAGTAAAAGGTGAAGAAGAGAGCGACGAACGACAGAATGGCGAAGTTTTGTTAGAAGGGAAGCAGATGCGTCGGCGTTGGTGTCGGTGTCGCTGTCGGCTTCGTCGTCAACGTTGGATTTGGCGTCACCCTCGGCGTCGTCGATGGTTGGGGAGGAGGCGGCTGCGGAGGATGGAGGTCGCTCATTGAGGAGATCGTGAGAGGCCCAGATGACGTATAAAACGAGCGTCGGCTTCGGCGTCAGCGCCGTCAACAACGGAGATCGCGCTCGGAGAAGGCGGATCGCTCGCGCTCAGAGGAGATCGCTCGAGAGAGGTCGCTTGGAGAAGTTCGCTCGAGAGAGAGTTCGGGACGAGGTACGCTTGGAAGCTAGGGCTTATTTCCAATCGCGGTATTTGGCGCCTTAATTTTCATTTGCGCCAATTAATAACATAGTAAGAAGCGGTTTAAGACCGGTGTGATTTCCTGTCTATAGCAGCCATATTTAATTTGCTGCTAACAAATGCTGCGAAAAAGATATATTTTTAGTAGTGGTGGGATGCCCCAATAATCAAATTTAGAAGAATTATCTATTTTATCTTCTTAATTAATCAACCAAAGTTTCTATAAATCATCAAAATAATAAATCTACATATTTAGTTAAAGCAACTAATAATTATATATCTCAAAATAATTCAATATATTTATTCTCCAAATCAATATACAATAGTAAGGAGATTAGTACAATTACTATTCTATCACAAACTCCCGACTACAAAAATAAGAGAAAATATAAACAAAATTAAAAGAAAAATCTGAGGATCTTTGTTAATCTCACTCCAACTGAACCCTGGCCCCTTTCTAAAAAATATGTAAAACCATAAATTGAGCTGACAGCTTAGTATGTTACCAAAATATACAATTGAAATGAATGCAAGGCAATATGAACAATATGCATGTACTCATTCAATCACTATCAATATAAACATATAACTGTAAAAGCATATAACAATCAATCAAATAGTCACATATCATATGATCAATAAGTATCAGTATAATTATAGTAGTGATATGTAACCAATTGAACATATATAAAAGGCCAGTAAACTCTACAATTCATATACCTATTTATTAAGAACAATTATATCAATCTCAGTTCAGGAAATTTGTATACCTATAATAGCTAAATGCATATCACATAGTGTCTATTATATGCATGTACATCATGTAAATCATGTGATTCATATATATCAAAAGTCTTTGTATCAATTATATGAGTCTTATCATATATTTGTATCTGTCAAAGCATATATCTTATATAAATTATATCATGTCAATTATGTAATTTATCAAATACATTCCTATCATATGCATATATAAGTGCTATAAGAAAGAAAAATCATCCAACTATCTATGATATTTTTCCTGTATTTTGTCCTGTTGGTCAATCCTACACGAATCAGTCTCAATTACAAGTCATTTCGGTCAGGTGGCTTTTATATCAAAAGTCATCACTTTCTATCCGGTGGCGTATCATACTGTATCTTTATGTCTCCCTTTTTATATTATTATTTTAAAGGAAAGTCTGCCAGTCCATCCTCCTATACAGGGTAATATATCTTTAGCCAACCTAAATAAGTCAATCATATATGGCTAACATTTCTTACATACACATATTTCACAACATATATAATAAAATAAACATATATAATAACACGCTCAATATTCATTTCACTGCATCATCTTAATACATATAAAATTTATATATAAACAAAAAAAATAGTGAAATTTATAAGAAAATGTAGTAGCCACTTTTTGATATGAATGTATCTAAAATAGCCAAATTATAACAGTTACGCATGTCATAAAGAATATAATATAGTTTTAATAATTAGTTTACATATTTTTAAATTTATCCAAATTACCCAAATTACAATATTTTCCCTAAATTATAAAAATACCAAATAAAAATTTAAGATATTCCTATCAAAATGCTCATATTGACAACATCTACTACATTCTAAAAATCATGCGGTGGAAGTTTTACCAATAAAAAATTATCCTCGTTGGTCGGTAATAAAAATGTAAATTTAATAAAAAAATATCAAATTATTGAAATTATAAATAGGATAATGATTCCTTACAATGAGATGTGCAAATCTCCCAACATGATCGAAGAAATAAAATTGCTCTACATACTCCAAATCCTAAGTTCTCTTTTCTCTCTCCTCAGTTTTGCTTTCAGATTTCCCTAACTAATCTCTATTAGCCGAAATGAATATGGAAAATGGATTTAAAAAGGTTTTAATGATTTTGCTAGTAACTTTGGATATTTTGATTAAAATAATAATATAATATTATATAATTAATTTAATCAATTCAGTATAAAATTTATATAAATTCTTTTGGGCTTCAAATAGTATAAAAAATATTCATAAAATAATACATTTTATAAAAAAATTTATGGTTATATCAATTTGCAAAAAGGACACCAAGCGGTCTTAAAATCCCTACTTGTACCAACAAATGTCAAATTCATAACGATTTGCACCAGCAGCAAAATAATTATGAAAAAATTATTATAATTAAAACATAATAATATCTATCTTATGAAAAAGTTAATTTTCACTGACTTATAATGACTTCAACAATAATTTTTTAACTGGATTAAAATTTGGTTTATTACAACATGAATTTTAAAAAACTCTATAACTTCCTTCTCAGTTTGAGAGAAGATATTAGGATGCATATTGAGAGAGAAGATATTAGGATACATATATCCATGATAAAATGCATTATATTTAGAGAGATGGTGGATAGTGTTATATATGTTGAAATAGAAATTAATGTTTGCGAAGAGATGGAACATGGGAAAT
Source organism: Dendrobium officinale (assembly GCA_019514585.1). Taxonomy (NCBI): domain Eukaryota; kingdom Viridiplantae; phylum Streptophyta; class Magnoliopsida; order Asparagales; family Orchidaceae; genus Dendrobium; species Dendrobium officinale. Next base: position 21,639,409 of record CM033699.1, on the reverse strand, counting down.
GAAAGAGCACATACATTTCAAACACAAGTAATTCACAAAAAAGTAGCATAATAATCATCATGGTCTTAAGATAAAGAGTAAGCAACAAAAGACACTTTAGATAAGGCAATTTAACTTTTGGGAAATGTTTTAACTATAATATACTGATCACAAAATTAAAGATTGTCCTCTCAAGACTCAAGAGCAATATGATTTGATAGTAACACGAAATAATAATTTCAAACTTCAACATATAAATGGGTAACTAAAATCATTTGGAGGTCAATATCACAAAAAAAAAAAAGGGATATAGTAGGCAATACAATATTATCTTTAGCCTCATCAATAATCAAAAGTAGTTCTGGCACGTCAGCCATATCAATGGCATCCACCTACATTACAGTACCAGCAACCCCAACTTTCAATGTTATCTAAATAATAATAGCTAATGGTATAATATCAACCATCACAACCTCAGCCTTAATAATAGTCATAATAGGCAATTCCATCTTGAGTATTTGTTTTAACCAACAAGAGGCGCACGAAGCTCCTAAAGTGGTGACATATATCATTTATATTTTTAAACAATTAGTAAGTGTTTGTTTAAATCTAAGGCATCACATTCATTCAATTCATATAAATTTGCATCAATCATATCAATATCACATTTGTAATCTCATTTTCTCTATTATTATGCCATCAATTTCATCTATGATAGTTACTCTCAGTATGTTCATGATTGTGACATAAAAAATACATATATAATTTTAATACTCATTTTATTCTCATTCGCTGAGTTTGATGCAATATTGGATGTGGACTAGTTATCATGCCGTAATAGATTATTATAAGAGAAGATGAAATTTTTATATATTTGGAATAGTACTTTTTTAACTTCAATGGTGTTAGGAGAACAATATTTGTTTTAATTTTGAAGTTTGTTTTCAATAGAGATCCTGAAAACTTTTTAACTATCTCTGTTGCAATAGATCTTAAATTTTAATAATCATTAGGGTTCTCTACATCAGCAAATGCATGAGAGTTGTGGAGCTGCAAACACTCATCTTCCTTTATGCCATTTAATCTATATGTTTTCCCTGCCTCTAAATCTCAATGATTCTCCCTTCCATTGCAGCCTGGAACATTTGTACTTTTAATAGCCAAGACAAGGTTCTATGTTGTAAGAATTTGGTTAGCAATGCTAGTTTTGATATGCTCTGTATATTAGAGAATAGAATTAATATCTCTACTCTCTCTGAGCCCTGGTTTCGCATGACCCATTCTATTTTTTGAGAATGAAGATAGCTTTAACAATTTTGAGCTTTTGGATCTGAGCCATACTTGTATCAAATGCAATAAAGCTAGAATCAATTTTGACCCCATTTTTGTTTATGATCAAATGATATGTGGGACTTCTTTTCTGCTCTGTGTCATCTATGCTACTAACTCGCAATATGAGTGTGTTATTATGGGATCATATCAGAAACATCTCTTCATCTGCTTCCCTTCCTTGGGTGGTTCTTGGAGACTTTAACTACTGCAGATTTTCCACTACGAAAGTGGGTGGAAATGAATTTCATAATAGTATATTGTGGGACTTTAACTCTCTCATTTTTTATATTGGTTTGAAAGAGTTAGCCTTTGTTGGTTCTTTCTATACTTGGTTCAATCAACGTGTGGAGAATTCTATTCATATTAAGCTTAAAGAGTCTTAGTGAATGATGCTTGGATGGAGTTATTCTCTAGTTCTTACTACAATGTTTTAAGCCCATCATGCTCTGATCACTCTCTTATTGTCTTGCATTCCCTCTATAGGAGGCAAACTATTCATAAATTTCTTTATAAAAATTTCTGGGCAAAAAGGAGGTTTTTTGTTTTTTGGGAGGTCCTGACCTTTGTTTTTGGAGAACCACTTGATAGAATAATTAAATATAATAATTATGTTATTTGTTGCAATAATTATTTAAGTATATATATTTAATTATATAAACCATTAAGTAGCCCATATATTTGAATTATTGAAATTTAATTATTTATATTTAAATCCTATTAGTCAAGAAGTGATAATTTGATCAATCATTTATGGACAATTTAATTAAATAACTTATATGAGTGTTTATTATAATTAATCCATAGGAAATAACTACCGATCCTCTCTCTCCCTCATTATGGGAGTTAGTTTATTTCATAGAGAATTAACTCATGAAAGAAAAAAGTGAAAGGGAAAAGAGTGAGAAACCATAGTTCGGAATTCAACATGAATCAATGTATATTTTCTTCCAATTAAAATCTTGTGAAAATTATTTTATTTAAGATCTTGTGGATTTAAGATTTATGTAAATTCATGTTTTCATTTTGATTTTTTTTGCATAATTTATAATGCGAGTTCTTGCAAGAGTTAGATAACTCATAATTCATGTTGCGAGTTCTTGCAAAAGTTAGAGAATTTAATTTTACATATTGCGAGTTCTTGCAAGACTTAGAGAACTTAAATCTTACACCACAAGCTGGGAATCTTATTGTTGATTTCTATAAGAAGTTGGATAAGTTGAAGGATATCATTAAATATAAACATTGGGCTTCTACTGACTCTCCCTCAGTTTCCTACTCTAATTTAAAAGAAAAACAACGGGCTTAGCTTCTTGCAACTTGAGGCTGATCCTTTGAACACCACTTTAAATTCTAATCTCAAACTGATTAACTCTCAAATATTTGAATTTGCTGATGGCTGGTCTTCTTGGACTATCCAACATGCCATAGCTAAATAGTTATCCCTGTTGATCTTGAATTTGTCAAGCCTTTAGTCAAAGGGGTTGACTTGGTCAAATTGACCAAGCCAGGCCCCAAGACCACCTTCTTTAGGTTTCATGGGTCAGACCAAGTCTCTTGAGCTCAGACCCATGCCATGGGTCAACCTGGTTGACCAGGTCAACTTGGGTTGACCCAAATTGACCCAAACTACAAATGTTTGATCTCAAATCAATTTCATAGCTTCTCGAGCTCAAATCCCACCCCCCTTGGGTTCAATGGGTCAGACCAAGTATATTGAGCTCAGACCCATGTCTTCGATCAACCTGATTGACCAAGTCAAGACAAGTTGACCCATTGAACCTTAATGGATCTAATTCAAGTTCTAATTCAATCCTAATCGATTCCAAACCCTTCTTGAGCTCAAACCCCATCCCTTGGACTTATTTGACCAGGTTGAGCAAGTCAACCCTTGACTTGATCAACCCAAGTCTCTATTCGATCAATTTGACCTATTTAAGTCCAAATTAACCCTATTTGAAGCATCTAAACCATTCATTTTGCTCCCTTGGTTCAAATCCCGTCCAAATCACTCTTTCACTCTTCTATTTATCCCTAGGATCGATCTTGGGCGTTGATGATAAGTCTAGGCCTTTAAATAGGAGAGATAAGGGTTTATTTGGGATCTTTTTTTGAATTCTCTCTCCCCAAGCCTTCATAGCCCGGGAGATTTTATGTGAGAGTCCCCTTAGAGCTCCTCCATCTTCCTCAAGCCAAAGACTTCCGGTCAAAGCCGTCGGCAATGATCTCCCGGCGAACCGAAGGTCAAAACTTTCCAAGGCTTCTTCCGACCAATCCAAGGAGAATCAAAGCTTGGTTTTAATTAGGGAATCATACGAGGACAATCCACAAGCTCAACCGTTCAAAGAAATTGAAGATCCAACAGTTAGATTCCCTTAAAACCCCTAGCATAGGTGACTACACATATGATAAAATAGCTTTTTGAAAAGCCGATTTTAGGCCAAATGATCACCCCCCCCCCCCATGATTTCTATTCATGTTTAGAACTTATATTTAAAATTTCATAAAAATCCATCAATTCGTTTGTGAGAATGAGCAAAAAAATCCTTTTATCGTTTCAGATCGTGCAGGGCTCATGCAATAAGTGGTATGAACGTTGATCTTGCAATCAACGATCCAGATCTTGTCTTTCCGCCCAAGTAGCCGACCGCGGAAGCCCTCAATTGGATCAAGAATTCATCCAACTCAATCTCAACTATTGATCCAGCACAACGCGAGATCGAGCAGCGTACGCCTAATGCTGACTAGTTTAAGTAATAGCGCGTGGGTCCCGGCAGTTAAATGCCAATGATTGCCGGCGGCGCAATCTTTAGCATTTAATGCCAATGTCGTGCAATCATAGGCCGCAACGTCACCTGATAGCCGTTGGATTTTTATTTAAATTAATTTTAATTAGTTTAAATGATTTCTTAATTACGAGAGCTTCAAAAAATTATTAAAAATTTTATTTTAATCCAAAAATTAAGTGTAATATATCAAAATTTTCAGAAAAAAAAATGCCATCTTTATTTTAAAATAAAATTTATTTTTAAATTTTATATATATTTTAAATTATTATTAAAACATTCATTTTCATTATTATTATTTTTATTATTATTATATTCTTTTAAGTTATTTTAAAAATTAATTTATTATTATTTTATTATCATTATTATTTTTAAAATAATTATTTTATAATTATATTTCTATTTTTTAAAAAATAAAAAAAATTATTTTAATTATTTAAATCTAATTAATTATTATTTTCCTATTTTAAATATTTTTCTTCATTAATTAATTACTTAAATTATTTGATTAATAATTACTTAATTTTAAAATTTATTTATTTTCCTAAATTACAAAATTATTTTTATTAAATTATTCTAAGTTCCTGAAACTTTAAATTTTTATTTTAATTTGATCTAACAATTACTTTTAAATAATAATTACTTCAAATTATTTTAAAATACCCTTTTAGTGCATTAAACTTCAAAAATTCATAGTAATTTTGTTTCAAATTTGATTTGTGCGTATAATATCTCGTTCTTTTTAGAAAATTATGAGTTTTATTTTAAAATTATTTATAGGGGCCAATTTTGCTTTTTCTAGTTGATTTCTATATTACTTTATTAATTGGCTATAATCATTATGATAATTATTTTGAAAATATAAATTACTTTCAAATTATTTTGAATCCCCCTTTGGGTAGCCAGTGGATCTTACATATAATTATGTATTTATATGCATTTAACTATTTTTTAATTACATTATCTTTTAAACTTATTAATTTATTATAAGTATTTTTTTAAAATTATTTTAAAACTATTTATAATTAAATCACTAATTTTTGGAAGATCCACTTTGTGGGATTTTAAACATTAATAGTTCTTATGAAATGCATCATGGAGAGGTGGATTGGTGGATGATTGAGTCTCAATCATTCACTAATCACAATGTTAATTAAGTGTACTTAGTCTTCTTTTTATCGTTCTTTCGCATGTGTGGGATGCACGATCACTTAGCTTAGGCCCTCCTAGATCTAAGGATTTGGTGTGTTTATTATTTTCATGCATTTCCTCATGGTTCCCTAAGGGTTAGTCTCGAACACTTGATTCAAACCCATTTAATGTAGCGACGCCCTAAGGACAATAATTAAGGACCCATCTAGCAAACTTAGAAATATTATAAGAGCTAAGATAGATCTTTGATTGACATGAAAATTTCAAGATTTAAACTTAGTGGTATCTTAAATCTTCCAGAATTTTCTAGAATTTTTTAGGATCCATTTGACCCCTTAATTAATAAACCCTAATTTACTTATTAATTAGGCCCCAAAAACTTCAGAAAATTCTAATAAATCCATTTTAATTCAAAAAATTTCCCATAATCCCTTAAACTCTCCAGAATTCAGCCCTTAACGTTAGATAATTAGGTTTCTTAGTTGAACTTTAATCTAAACCCTAATTCAATCTTAATTAAAAATTACATTTTTACCCTTATTAAATTATAAAAAATTCTAATTTTTCCAAACATTTGGTAACACTTCTTTAGGTTATTCCTTATCTTTGGAAGTGATTTCAATCAGTTTGGAGCTGATTTGAATCAAAACCCCAAAATTTTCCCTTAATTAAGCAATTTCGATAATTCCTTTAATTGCTCAAAACTTCTAAAATTCATAACTTGGTCTAAAAAACTCAAAATCTAGCAAATGCAAAGCCTAATTACTCCTTGTAAGGCCTAATATTTAACTAAAATGTTAAAACTCCTAAACCTAGCATATTTTCTATAGTGATATTTTGGACCCCCTCAACCTAGCGTATAGGAGGACCTTGGACCTTCTAAAATCCACTAAGGCAACTTAAACTTGAAAAATCACTATCCTAAGTATTAAAATGGATCAACAAATTAAAATTAACCAAAATGGATCCTAATATATTAATATTTAAATTTTAAATAAAGTTTCCTTTTCAGACCTTCAACAAATCTAAACTTTAGGCAACTTGAACTAACTACCCCACATAGGACCTATCCAAAACCACACAAGCCTACTACACACACAGATTTGTTAGGGCGTCACTTCTAGCTCTAGGATTAGGGCCGGTGTTTACTTTTTCTGCTTTTTTCTACTTTTTGTGATGTGATTGTGTGTGGCACGTGTGATTGCTTGATTTATTTTGGTTTGACTTGTTGTAATTAATGTGATGTTTTATCACTATATTTGCTTCTTATGATGTGATGTGTGCGTTAGATTGTCCATGGGCTAGGGCCTCTTTATACTAGCTGAATCTTATGCAGGTGGACACGCTCATGTAGCGCCAACATAAAGGGGGGCCAATAATCATTAAAAGCTTTAAATACTAACACTATTTTCTATAGATGCTCCAGAGACTGCTTAGCCCCCCTTAAGATTAAAAGAGCGTGGTCAAGCATGTTTACTTTTTTGTACTACTATTAACTGCTTGTGATGTGATCTATTAAACTACATGGGATGATTTTTATTAAGATAACCATGCAGGAGTTTGAGTCTAGATTTTTCTCTTTTAAATGTAATTTGATGTAATTATTATTGAGTTGTGAAAGTATTCAAAAGTCTGACATTTCAAATACTCGGTACCCAAAGAGAATAAGAAAGGCTCTCTCTCAGAATTTCTTAGTCATTTGGATACCCTTCTAGAGGATAAACCAGATGGAGCTTGAAGGAGACGATCCAAAGGGAGATGATCTCGGAGAAGGATGATCCACCTGAAGACGAAGACTTGAAGATAAAATGCTCAGCTTTTAAGACTTGCATCATTTATTAGGATTAGAATATAGGTTATTGTCGGTGGAGCCTCGCCACTATTACTTTTCTACAGCCCAGGGTTATACTTATACGACACTTATCGTGAACTTTCTTACTTTACTTTTTTGGTTGATTTATATTGATGTTTATTTTCTGTGCGTAGTAGAAATTGCCTGCTTTTTTTAGGTTTCTTTTCTTGCATGTGTATGGCCTGATTACGATAGGTTCTTTAGGAATAAAACTTTTTCTACTCATAACTAATATTCAAAATTTTAAAATTTAAATAATTTAGAAACTTAATGACCTAGGGAATAGCCAGAATTGTTCGGGGTCGCATGCATATTAAATGCATTCTTCTCTCTCATTCTAATAAGATATCTCCTCGCCAGCGGGTAGAGTTAGGATAATCTGTCCTATAAGGATGAAGTGCAAGACCTAGGGAGGTCTAGTCTTTTCTAAAAAGTTATTTTTATATAATCTTTTTTTTGAAATCTCAAGCATACATGATTTAGCCTTTTTAACTAGCATGTATTGTATTAGAAACCAACTAATTAAAAATTTAATTGCATTAGCTCTAGAAGCATTCACCCTACATAAGTCTATGACCAATTAGAAAACTCTCTAGATGTCGGCCCTACTTTTAAAACACTAAAATACCTACCTATCTTTCATAAAGACTAGATTATATGGATTTTAAGCGCTTAGGTGGTTAGCTGACATCCCTTTTCAGGTAGGGTATAAGCCCATACTATATTAGTTAGGGCACAGGTGTTAGTATTGGGTAGAACACTAAACTCACCTTAGATCTAAGATTTGAGGCTACTATATTGGGTACCTTGTAGTATGCCTAAATAGTGAGTAAGTTCTTTTTCTTCAAGAAATATAAATCCTACTCATCCGCGCCACATAGATGGTGTCACTTTCATCCTTTCTCTCTAGATGCTTTGAGTGATTGATTTTCATCCCCTCCTTAAAGCTTTAGTCCCTGGATGTTGAAATAAACCGTGTATGTTGACTAAGCCCCTTGAGCATGTCTTTCCTTTTGAGTAGGATTTCCTAGTATCCTATTTATGTGCCAATCCTCTTTTTTAGGAAGAATAATATCGGATCCTTAATCGAGAGTTTTCTTAGGCCCTAGGCTCGAGATGTAATTAATCATGGCGGCTTGCGTCCGTGGTAAACAGAACTCCACCATCAAATAAACCACACTCGAGCTGATGTATCGGGTGGGGGAAACCCGTTGTCATGTTCTCTAGTCTACTTAATCAGAGGAGGTAGTCGACCCAACCTGATAGAAGGTACCTTATCGACAGCCATGGGTTATTTCATCCAAGAATATCTTGTAGACCTGGGTTGGTGTTTATTTAAGAGGATAGATTTAAATCCACCTTAGCTAATAGAGGGCTTTATGTCTATCGAATATACCATATGATTCATCGCTCAAGGGTTTGACGCCATTAGGGAACATACGAGCTTTGGCCGTGCTTATATTATATTGGTGCCATTTTGCGGCAAGACCACTAGATCAGAGGGCATGTGCCACACTCCTGCTAACAAGAGACTATTTGAGGATGAATTTTAGTGATACACTCGGCACATATTCGCTCTTTATAAGATGAGATTAATTTTCAAATTTATCACCCCCGACAAACGGTTGCAGGAGATTGATGAGTTTTAGTTTTAAGTTTTTTTATATGATAGATTTTATTTCAATAATTTGGACTTTTGTTTTGATTTGAGATTTGACCCCTCCGGTTGAGATTTTCTGTCAATGCGGCTATCATCGGGGTGATGTTAAGGTCACTTGTATTTTTGTAGAATTTTGGAAGACATTTTGTACTTCAAGTTATGTCGACTCTAGTTCTTTTGAGGAGGTCAATGAAACTTGAATATTTAACCTGCGCAATATTCTCGAATCATTAAATTTGGGACTCATATATGACGATTGGAGCACATATAGGTTAGATTTATTTTGAAAATAGAATGTTATATTAGTGAACATTTGACCTTGCGCAGCATTTTCGGACATTTGTATTTGTAACTTTAACATATTTTTTCATAGTACATACAGGAATATTTTCAAATGTCATTTCAGTATTATCGTAGGGATATAGCATTATGCTCGCTTGTACAAGTATGTTGCGAATCCAGTGGCTTTATATCAATCATTTTGATTCATAGTCCAGTGCACTAGTTACTCGCACATAGTGCATAGTGATACTTGGCAGGCTTAATCCACTATCAGTTGAACACTTTTAAATTTCCATTTTTTTGTTGTTGAAGTTCATTCACTAAGAAAATATCACAATTGTTCAATTAATCAAATCTTTCTATCAAGTCAGTTGAGTATATGAAATTTAGTTGATTGATTGTATTGATTAATATTTGAATTTAATTTATTTAAAGCTCTTTTATAATATTAATATGTTTAACTTATTAGTTAACATATTTTGCTAATTTTAATTCCCAATTTCATTTGATTTCATTATTAATATGTTAATCAGATGAAACATTAACAGAGATCCAATAATTCATTTAATTAATATTATTTAATGACAAAATTTGATTGCATTATTAACCAAATGTAATAAGCCAATTTACTTAATGGATTATCAAGTTTAAATGATTTACTCATTAGGCTCCTGTTAACTGCTCAATTAAATTTGGTTGCGAAGTTTCAGATTAATTAAATTAAATTGTTCAATTGAATGTTCTCCAATTAGTCAATGATCGAGGGCTTCAGATAGTTGTTGGGTCCCGGAATTAGTATTTGGAGGTCCTTGTGATGATTGTTGATGGTCCTTGTGATGATTGTTGATTGCAAATCATTTCCAGTTGAGTGATTTTATTTGATTTTAAAAATTTATTTTTATTCCCTCAAAAATCCGACAGCGTTCTGGCGCCCCCTCCCCTGGCGGGTAGGTTGGGGAGTGCACTTGCCCTTTCAATCTGCACGATCGGAAAGATAGTCAACGGCTAGGGGCGAGACGTTGTCGGGTCCTGGAATTTGGTCTTCGACGGTCCTTGTTGTGCGCGACATGTCGATTAAGTCACTTAACTTTATTTCAAAAATATTTTGAATCCCCTCAAAAATTCGGCAGCCTTCTGGCTCCCCCTTCCCTCGTGGGGAGGTTGGGGCCTACTTACCCTTTCAAACCTTCCCGGTCTGAAAGATGGTCAATGGCCGAGGGCTTCGGAACGTTGTCGTGTCCCGAATCGTGTTCTGAAGCTCCAATTGATTATTGTCGTTTATTGATTTTACTTTATTTAAAAAATATATATTTTATTCTCCTCGAAACTCCCGCAGCCTTCCGGCATCCCCTCCCCTCATGGGGAGGTTGGGGATGGCACTTAACCTTTCAATCCGTCTGGTCAGAAAGATAGTCAATGGCCGAGAGCTTCGGGACATTATTTGGTCCCGGAATTGGTCTTTAGAAGCTTTGATTGATGATTATTGATTGCAGATTATTGGTTACCGACGACTAGTTGCAAATAATTGGTTGCCGGTTGTCGATTGTGATTGTCGATTGCCGATGCGTATGGTTGTAGATTGATGGTTGTCGGTGCTATATATATACATATCATATATGTGTTTTAACATAAATAAAATTGAGTACATCGATTAAGGGATACAAATTGGTTAATGATGAGGGAGATTGCATTCTTCACATTTGATATCAAACAAATAAGATAAGTAGAAAGAAGTTCGCTTATGTATTTCAAAATTTTCATTAAAGTAGTTGGACCTAACATCAAGTACAAATAGAGATACGATGAATGTGAGCAATCTTGTGCCAATCGGAGCCTACACCCCTTTCAATAGCGCACTTCTAACTCTGGATGACATTTCCAAATTGTTAGACATTCCAAAGAGGGAGGAAGTTTTGGTAGTCCCTGAAGCATAGGAACAGCATAAATATATAGAATCTGAAGTAAAGATAAGCTTTCCAAGGATGAAGGGAGAGAGACTGTAAGGATTTCAGAAATGCAAATTTCAGCTCATGAAGCCACTGCTCCGCCTCATTTATAAATGAAACCAGCTCATCATTCACCACAATTCTCAGCTTTTTTAACCATTAGCAACACCGATGGATCACTTATACTAAGATCGCTAAGTATGAAATGGCAATTATTAGTAATATGCACTTCTCGATGTCTTCCAAGAGGGATCAGATTGGGGCAATTTATAATTGTCATGTATCTTAGTGCTGCAAGTATTGTTATTTCATCAGCCAGAAGAAGAGAGGATGATGTTTGGACAGTTAGAGACCTCTAATGTTTCAAGGGGAATAGAATTTGATATGCTACAACAATTTAAAGTCTTTTTGCATTCGTGTTGTAGGTCAACATTAGCATGTATACTTAATATCAAATGTTAGGTTGGAGTTGATATATATTTTATTAGGCTCTGATAACTCACTAATGAAATTGCTTAGCTTAAACAATTAAATCTTTGTTTCCTCACTTCAACTTCAAGTGTGTTTTTTATTGGCTTGCAATATTTGCAGTAGTGCCTTTTGTTCGAGGAATCTAATAGTTAGTCCTTGTTCTTTTCTAACGTATCTATTATGATATTATGGCTTGTGTTCAGTTTGAATTAATTTGAAATAGTAAAAAATATTAAAAAAATTAATCACAATAAACAATTAAGTATAAAATCTAACCTCCAACAATATAATATCTTACATTATAAATAGCAAGTTCATTTTCAAAACATAAGATAAATTTTGCAATTAATTAATAATCTTTAATATGTATCTTCTCTCTATGTTGTACTATCAACAATTAATAATGTTAATAATTGTATTTTTTATATAAGACAATAAATTCAAAAATTAAAAATAAAATTATTTTAAATAAGAGAATATAAGTTTTAAAAATTATTTATTTAATGTTATTATATTAAACTTTTGTAATAGTTTATAAGTTTTAAAAGTTATTTATATTTTGATATTTATATATGAAATGAAAATATCAAATAAAAAGTTGGATAAGTAGTTTTGAACTTTTTTTATTAATATTTATATTTGTATCCAATAATTTAAATAATACTTAATGAATTGCAACAATTTTTATTAAAATTTATAAATTTGATCATGTTTAATAATTAAGTTATATGTTTAAATTATTAGTATCAAATATATAAATAGTTGAGTCTTATTAAAGCTTATTTATGATTTGAATTGTTGGAGGTTAGATTTTATAAAATTCAATGAATGTATAAATTGTGCTTGAATTTGATAAGAAAATAAATGAATGGATTTGATCAATAACGTACTAAACTCAATTTAATTTATATAGTCCTAAACATGAACCAATAATAAAATGAATTAAATGGGTAATGAGCTAGCCTAGCTAATTTGACAAGCTCATTATTTGTTCATATTTGATTAATTGAAAAATTTGTTTGCTAAGAGTATGACACATGCTCGAAATTATTCATGAATAATATGTTTATTTTTTATTCATTTGTTTTCATATGGCTTGTGTTCATTATAAATTAATTTGAAATAGTTAAAAATCTTAATTTTCAATTTTTTTTAATAACTCATAAAAAATAAAATAATTTGTTATTAAAAATTTTAATTACAATAAACAATTAAGTAAAAAATTTTACATCCAACAATATAATTAGTATCTTACATTATAAATAACAAGTTCGTTATTAAAAAATAAAATAAAATTTTCAATCAATAATCTTTAATATATATCTTCTCTCCGTGTTGTACTATCAACAATAAAGTTAATAGTTGTAATTTTTATCTAAGACAATAAATTCAAAAATTAACAATAAAACTATTTTAAATAAGAGAATATAAGAAGTTTAAGCAAATCAAAAAAGTTAAATTTACAAAAAATTGGGAGTTATCTATCAACGTACATTAGTTGATTAGCTTATGTGGCTTAGCCAACAGTTTTTTAAGATCAAATCCCTATATATATAAGAACACCTGTAGTCATTCTAAAAAAAATCATTTGAAAATCTGTAGTAGATAGGGTTTAGTCCAACAAATCTTATTAACAAGCAACAATCAGTAAATTTTAACCAGAATAAAGGCAATTCACAAACTTCTGTAGCAGACATAATGGCTTAGTGGAATATTATAAATATAGATCATCAAAAAATAATAAAATTCATTGATTAATTAAAGATGACGGATCATTCAAAATTCATTTTATTTTTGCAAACTCAAAAAATATAAAATCAAAATTAAACAATAATTCAATGATTGCTTCATTTGGAAAAATCAATAAGAAAAAAAAATCAAAAAAATGAATTTTTACGCAACTATTTAGATTTCAAAGAAGAATATATTTATATATAAAAGAGCCAAAGAAATGATCAAATTCTGAAATTTAATTACATACATAATGAAATATTAAAAGAAGAATATATTTGTATATATAAAAAGGGACTACCAAGTGATACATAAATAAAATTGAGTGCATCAAATTATACATTTCACAGCTTATATAATGAAATATTAAAAGAAGAATGTATTTATATATAAAGGGACCACCAAGTATAGTGATACATAAATAAAATTGAGTACATCAATCAAGTGATACATATTGGTTCATGTTGAGATAGATTAAAGTACTTTTTTTAAACGAAAGATGATTTTATTCCATCAATGAAAGAGGATACAACCAGCTTAACCAAGAAAAAGAAAGATTACACAATCAAAAACATAAATGACGAGATAGCCAAACAGGCACAAAACAAGTCTTAAAATTTCTTGCAACCACCCAAACGTCCGACAAGGACCATCCAAGAGGCGGAAACCAGCAACAACCCACCAAAAACCAAATGAAAGAAGCAGCAACAACTCAAACAAGGAAACCAAACAGAACAATCTGAAACACCACCAGTGATTGCCAACAAGCCTCGGCAATCCGGGTGGTGAGTAAGAACTGGCCACATCATTGCCCAAAGTAAAGCCTAGCACAAGTTGGACCTAATATCGGGGACGAATAGAGATATGAGGAATGTGAGCAATCCTGTGCCGATCGTAGCCTCCATCCTCTCGATAGCGCTTCTTTAACTCTGGATGACATCCCGAAATTGTTAGACGTTCCAGAGAAGGAGGAAGGTTCGGTAATTCCCGAAGCATAGGAGTATCATAAATAAATAGTTTCTGAAGTGAAGATAAGCTTCCGAAGAAGGAAGGGAGAGACTGTAAGGATTTGAGAAATGAGAATTCCAGCTCACAAAGAGAAAACCTAACTTTCAGAAACCACTGCTCCGTCTCATTTGGAAATGAAATCAGCTCATTATTCCACGAAATACTCAGCTTCTTTGAGGAGGCGATACTTCTCACTGGCTCCATTAGCAACACCGATGGATCACTTATAATAAGATGGTTGAGTATGAGATGGCAATTATTAGTGGTCTCCACTTCTCGATATCTTCCGAGAGAGATCAGATTGGGGCACTTTATAATTTCCAAGTATCTTAGTGCTGCAAGCCTTGCTATTTCATCAGCTAGAGGAAGAGATGTGATGTTTTGACAGTAAGAGACCTTTAATGTTTCAAGGGGAATAGGACTTGAATTGCTACAAAAATTCAAAGTCGTCCACCCAATTTTCTCTGTTGTAAAGCGCTTGAGCTTAGGAGGCAAAGAGGGCAACTCTTTCAACTTCGGGCAGTTTCTTAGCACCAGTTCAGTTAAGCAAGGAAACAAACTTCCATCTTCAGCAGCTACTCCTGCCTCAAACCAATCCTCTAATGCTTCTAATTTGTAAATATATAACAACTCTAGCAATGGAAAGGCATGGTATTGATCAATCCCATTAAACTTACTTTCGAGGCATTTTACTTTCGGCATGTTAGAAAGTGCTAGTGACTTGAGGAAGCGAAGTTGCCCGAAAGGTGGAAGAGTTTCACACTCCAAGCAATCTGTCAATTCGATTTTCTCTAGATTGAAGATTGGATTGACATTGTTCATCCATATTGCAGGCCTTGAACCTACGTAATTCGTTATGATCAGATTCCTTAGACATTTTGGTGGCTGAAGGTTGTCGAGCACACTCTCATCTAAATCGATGTTCCTCGAATAAGTGTTACTCCAACATAAGGTCAAATCTGTGAGCCTGCTCTTTTCACATAATTGGGCATTACGAGCCTCCTCGGCGTCCTTCACATTTTCAAGACAGTTGATTCCTAATTTGCAAAGATCATTCAAATACTTCAACTCATCAATTCTATAACCCATCTCATTTCTAAGATCAAACATATCCAGTTCTTGAAGAGAGATTAGGTTCCCAATCCCACATATCGATGAAATATAATTATTGGACAATTTCAGGTAATGCAATTTAGAAAGATTATTAATGTCACTTGGTAAAAAAACAACTTGGTTTGACGTTACCCATTGATCATAGATCATGTATTTCAAGTGATAGAGATTACTTAGAGATCTTGGCAGCATAGTCAAATTATGACAGAAAATCTTCAAGTATCGAAGATGTATCAAATTTCCAATCTCCTCAGGTATCATTTCCAAGAATGGAACATATACGTATAATAAGCGTAGGCTTCTCGACGCTTTGAATATTTTAATAAGTGCACTGCAAAGATCCTGATTAAAATCTTCATAGAAGAAGAAAAGATAATGCAAATGTTTAATCTTCCCAATCCTTCTTAAGATGTCTAGGTCTTTAGTTTGAATAGACACGTATCGAAGAGTTTCAGGAATTATAGAAGGCAACTTCACGCTATCCTCAACTCTTAAATATTGTTGTATGGAAACTGACTGTGCCAATTCATGTAATAAATCATGCATCTTGTAGAATGAAAACTTTATGTAGTTTTCAAACTCGTCAAAGAAAGATTTTTTAACCAAAACATCAAAATACCTTCCTCCGATATCCTCCATAGTCTCTCCTTGAAAATTAGAAGGCTGAATGAAACCCAATGCGATCCACATTCGGACTAAATCATCTTTATCAAACGTATGATCTTGTGGGAACATACAACAAAATGCAAAACAATTTTGAAGATGATTTGGCAAAACTATATAGCTCAGTCTCAAGATGGAATTGATAGAATTCTGACCCAATAAATTGCTTTCTAAAACTGTCCTCCAATGCCTTTCATCCAAGTTGTCCTTCAGAACACCACCAATGACTTTAGCTCCCAATGGAGATCCTAAAAGCTTTTTAACTATCTCTCCAGCAATGGGTCTTAATTTTTTATGATCATCAGGGGGGTTCTCTACACCAGCAAATGCATGAGAGTTGAGGAGCTGCAAACACTCATCTTCTTCGAGGCCCTCTAATTTAACTATTTCCTCCTCCTTATTAATTACTTTTGCAAACATGAGTGCAACAGAGTCCGTTCGAGTTGTTACCAGAATCTTACTACCAAAAGCCCCAGCAGCCAGAGGGGCGAGCAAATTCTCCCATTTACTTTGGTCCCGCTCTTCCTCCTCCCACATATCATCTAGCACAAGTAAGAACTTTTTGGACATCACCTCCTCCTCGACACGCCTTTGAAGTTCCCCAAGTGTCTCCAAACGAGGCCTCTCCTTCTTAAGAGATTCCAACATATCTGCCATGACTTTTTTCACATCGAAGTTGTTAGAAACACAAACCCACATTTTAAGATAAAATTCCTTCGTAATTTCATCATCTTTATAAACATGTTGCAAGAGAGATGTCTTCCCCATACCACCATGGCCCACTATAGATAGAAGAGAAATGTTTCTGTACAAATCAGTTCCCCGAGGCTCATTTGATGGATTCCTGATCAGCCACTCCGTAACAAGCTCCTTCTCCTTGCCTCGACCGATGAAATCATTTTTAGGCAAGGATCCCGTTTCACGTGCTCCGTGCAGCTCAAGCTGCTGCTTCTGAAGCTCCTTCTTTGCGTCTTTTACAAGATGAAGGAAAGTATCAACACCAGTTGTTGAAACTCTATGAAGTTTCTGCACAGCCTCCTCCAGTCGCTTCAAGGTGGGATCAATTTTGAGAGCACGTTTGCCAATTTTGACAAGTTTTTTCTTCATGGATTTCATGATGGAACGCACCTTTCTCAGCTTCTTGTTTTTGGTCGCCTGTTCTTCAAGTTCAATGTACTCCAGCTCATCCACCACGTCATATGCATCATCAATGGCATCTCGTAGCTGCCATAGCCATTTGTTAAGATGCGGATTTTGTTCTGTGATCTGCTCTTGGCTGGAAGCAAAGTGAACGACAGCTTGGATCTGGGGGAGATTCTCTTGCAGCTTTACCAGCTCCTCCTTCATGCCTGTCTGCCATCTGACTTGATCTTTCAGGTAACGGAAGCCAGCGTTGATGATCTCCTCCATAATTGGATCAAGAAACATATCCGCCATGGCAACGACGATCGATGTAGAGCAGAACAACTGAACAGTAAGAGGAAAAATAACAAGAGATTTGGAAGAGATGAGGAGACGATAGTCTACCGGCTCAGGATGATATACTGCTGGTTAAGATAAGGGAAATCCTCACATCCTTCATCTCAACCGTTCCTTTGAAATCCGACGGCCTAGAGGAGACATCAACACGCTGGAAATGGTCAAATGTGGCGTCGCTTCCCTATCTTCCATGATGACATTAAAGTCCAAAACATGCAAAAAAAAAAAAAAAATAGCTGTCTTTCACTTAATTTTCTTTTTTTTTTGTTGGGGGAAATAAGGACGAAGCCCCAATATTCTTTCTTTTTCACAAAGCTCCAAAAGGTCACATGCCGTAATGTAGATCCATATGCTATTTTGTATTCTCCTAAATTTATTTTACTTTAATCATTTTAATATAATCAATTCATTTGACTTTAATGATAAAGATGAAGACTCTTGAATTCATCAGTATAAAAAATGTATAATAAAATTAAAAATATAATAAAAATTAAGAATAAAATAAAAAATATATTATGTTAAATAGCACCAAATTAGTAAATTCAACAAGCTCCATTCAGTACAGCCTGCCTGATAATTCATCATTCTTAATAAATTAAAAAAAAATTCATATTATTATAATTTTAATTACATTTTCTGTAATGAAAATGTATTAATTTCATTCTTATAAATAAGATTAATTATTAATTATAACATGATTAACATGCCAATTCAAATTGTCGGGTATTTGATCACAAGCAACATCTTTATTATCAGATGCAATGATGCTCTGTCTAGTTCAACATGAAACGATGGCATAAAGGTTGAAGATTATGAAAGTTCTACAAGTAAATTGACCATATAGCTTCCCATAGATCTAACCATCCCTAGTGAGAATTTATTGACCATATAGCTTAACAAGATTATGAAAGTGTTGCAAGTTCAAGTTGGAGTTTCATTGCAGTCAAATGCTCTCGTAACCATTAAAAGATATCATCACGTAGTTCATCAATTAATGAATCTGAATTTGGGTCTCATTACTTGTAGAAATTTGAAGTAATTTAAAGCTCTAATACTAAATCTCATGCAAGGCTTGCCAAAACTCTTTAGTTTTCTACCGAAAACCATTGTTGTAAATAACATTCAAAAATAAATAATGATACAATGCAATTTTAATTGATTTTCTACAGAATTTGCGAACAATCTCTGTTAAAATCTTAATGGATCCATAAGAACGGCATGATAACGCCACTACAAATATTGAGTTCTAAAAGCAAATTTCAATGGATCAGCAGTACTATGAGGAATGCAAAGTAGAAGAAGAGTTCTGCATGAAAATCTTAAGCTTGAGCACTGAACTCATACATCATGCGACATACATGCATATTATAAGCACATTTCAAATGATTAGCAGAAACTATGCACAAGGTGTAGATTACCATATTAAACCATCAGCATCCGCTTAACATATATATATATATAAACTCCGAAATATATATCATAATTCAAGATGGAGTATTAACTCATCTTTGTAGATATTTCTCATAGCACATCATGACATACAAACTCCTTAAGATTAGATAATCAACTTTGTTTATAGCCAAAAATTGCATTAGCATGATTGATTGTACCCATGTGGATGCCTGCATTTCTAAGAAGAAGCTAATGGCACACATAGGATGGTGGAACCCAACACAAAATGTATAAAAATTCAATATATGCTCCTCCTACATAATGAGTGGATGGGAAGCACATGAAAAATCAATCATCTTCCATTCTAGCCACACTAGATCACAGTTGTGAGTTTCTAAGCCACCTCCAAGATAGAGCTTTAATACTTCATGTTGCACTAACTATTCGTAAAGAATTTATGACTTAGATGAGATATATGCTTAGAAAATCAATATTTTGCACACGCACCTTCTCTATTACTTCATGTCAAGCACATCAAATGCACAACATATTGAAATGAAATGATGGATACTACAGAGATTAACTTTTACATTAAAAAGTACAATCAGTACATGCAATCAGACTTGCAAAGCTTCTACGAATTCATCTCTATACATTTATAGATCTCAATGCAAATTTCATCATAAATCCCCAAGGACAACCCGACTCTATGAAAATTTCAAATGATGTGCATCGTTCTATCACCTCAAGCTAAATCAATAGTGATACACCATTAAAAAATTATCTTACTCGGGCACGAATCTCAAGGCAAATCAAGTTTAAAACTTCTGAAATTAAAATTGGGACAATCTGAACTCCAATTTCACCAAATTCGGAGTGCAAGACTTGGTTGTCGAAGTAGATATGACTTTTGGATTGATTGATTTTATTTTTATAGTATTGAATTTTATTTTATTATGTGTATTTATTGACAAGCGCTATTGTAGACACCTCAAATTGTATATGTAATTTTGAATGATAATTAAAAATATATTTTTGAGATTCAATAGGATTTGAATGACCTTGATTGATGCATGCAAATGCTTTGGTTGATTGATTGATTGTGTATGTACGATGTTGTGATTATGTGATTAACTTATATATTGCCTTAGATTAGAACACTCTAATTTGTCATTTAAAGTGTCTCAAAATGAGTCAAAGTTAAGTTCTCAATATGGCAACAACGGTGGAATTTAGAGCCTATGTAGTCCCTTCTTTGTAACAAAGTGTTAAAGAGAATGAAGGCCTTTAATTAAGCACGCTTTAATAAAATATAGAATATAAAATCAGGATATTCTTCAGTTTCCTCACTCTCAGATTTCCTCTATCAACCCTGCTTCCTCCAAAAATTTCCATTCCCCAACGGGGTGGTTCCCCCTCAATTGTGTCAATCATCCCTCCTCCGCTCGCACCCAAACTTTTCATCACAAGCTCATCTTCTCCCTTCAAATTCAGCACCCCTTTGATCATATTCAACCTCTCTCCTTTCAAATTTGATAACCTATTTGTTGATTGTAACTACCGACAAAGTGGCAAATCACCTATGACCCATACACGATCTCACCAAACTGCTCCCCACAACCACCTCTCTCGACATAAAAAATGACTCCTCCTCTCATTCAGATGGAATAGGAACATAAAGAAGGAAGATTTTTGGGAGCTTACCTCAGGCGAACGAAGCCCGACTCCAGCGATCAAACCTCAACCTCCTTGCATCTGCACTGACAGTTGCCTCCACTTCTTGCTCAGGTCCAACCAGTTGTCTTCTCTAATCTTAAAGCTAGCTTGACTGATGACTTCCTTCTGCTTCGGCCTTACCGAGTTTGACCTCCATCCGCTTGCTCAAGTGGAACAGATCGCAAGCCCTAACCAGCCCAACCTTCTTCCGCCCTAGCGACCAGCCGCCGGCCTCCCTTCGTCGTCGACCGCCAATTGCTTGCACCCCATCTACCCGAAGTCCGCCGACCTGTCCTCCATGCTCGAGCCCAACTAGCGTCCATCCCTGCCTGATCGGGCTTTCCCTTCTCTCACTCTCTGATTATATATATATATATATATATATATATATATATATATATATATATATATATATATATATATATATATATATATATATATATATATAAGAGAATGGAGATTTTCAAACAGGTGGGAGCAAGAAAGTACAAAATTTAAAGGAAGCATAGGGGTTTGATCCGGTCCACTGGAGCCCTCGGTCGTCAAGCTTATCAAACCGAGGGATTGAAGACTTGAAGACCTAATCTCCTCACCATTGATTCGCTTTGGCCGAGTCAAGCCAAAAGGGAAAATGCCCTCCTTACCTCCCAGGCACTGGTGAGGAGACGCCAGAAGGCTACCAAAATTTTCTAAAAAATCTAGGACTTAGCCAAATTTTTGAAAGATAATCGTCGGCAATCACCTGTAACCAATCATTATTAATCAAAGGTTTTGAAGACCAATTCAGGGACCCGATGATGTCCTGAAGCCTCTGGGCGTTGATTCGCTCCGGCTGGGTTGACCTAAAAGGGAAAATGCACTCCTAACCTCCCGGTGCCGGAGAGGATGCTAGAAGGCTGTCAGATTTTGAGGGGATAAAAAACTGCCTCTTAAAATAAAATTAAATTCTTAAATTAATAGGTTCCACACAATTTGAAGACTCGAATTCCACTAATGGGATCAATTTGCTCTCCTAATCTCCTTGATGTCAAATTATTCTGGTCGAGTCAAGTCCAAAGGGCAAGCGCCCTCCTTACCTCCCAGCGTCGGGGAGGGGACGTTGGGAGGCTGCTGAAATTTTCAGTGAACAAAATGGGACTTGGATGGAAAACTAAAAATTGATTTGAACATAATTCAAACATAAAATCAATTTTAAATTAAATTTGATCGAATAAAGTTGGATTTATATTTAAATTGGACTCAAATCTGAACTCGATTTATAATTGAATTGATATGTGATATATACAAAATGAGTTTTTAATCTGGATCTCACACTCCAAGAAATAACAAAATTATTTGAGCCACTATTAAATCATGAATAATATTAATTATAAACATAATTTGGTAAAGCTAGGAAACATTTTAACTTTTAGATTGATGAGTGATAATGAGCATCTTACTTTAAGAACTGTATATGTCAATCAATATAAAAATACTTATGTTGATTTAAAAGTTAAATGGGTGCACATCGAGCATTTTAAATAGTGAATATTCAATTGTTAATACAATTGTTCCATTCCATACTTCTCTAAACTTTTTAATGCTATCTTAGAAAGTTTGATTTTGAAGAGAAGTTGACTTGACATTGATAAGTAGGTCTGCATAAGATGAAGGAAATATGAGGATTATTATTGAATCAAGTACTCAAACTAAACTTATAAGATCATCTGTTGCAAGTAACTTAAGTTGCGATGATAGAGAGAAAATGATCTTATAGCTTTAATGATAGATAACAATAACATCCATTATCACATAAACAGTCACCTATGGGCCACAATATATTCTTGTCATATGTTCGATAGTTTCCTAACATATGCTTGATAGTCTCCTACAAACACAAGATCAATGTGTAATGAACGCGACAACTCACCAGTCAACACACATAAAGAAGTTAGTGATGAATATAACCCATTTGATAGTTAATATTGATTTGCAAGTAAATACATTAAATTTATATGCATGTAATATCAATTAATCTATTAAGAATAATTGTTTCCTCCAAGTTTACATGGGACCTTTGTAATAAATATCGTACCATACATGGATCTTCTGCAAATATGAAGAAGAAGATTGTAGCAAATATGACACACTGCATGCAAACAAAAGTAACAAATCTATAATAAATGCAAGAATCCACGAGCAACAATTGAAGATTCATCAGTACACAACATATTATCTACAAGAAGCAGCAAACAACATATAACGCCACCAGATCGGCAACATACTTATACAAGCGGACAAAAGGCGTTGCTAAATGAAATCGCAAACGCAATGGGTCACATTTAAATTTTTAAAAAATGCCCCTTATGCATTAAATATGATCCCTTAAACTAAAGCACAAACACCCTGCATGTGCTCCGATAAACATGTTAAAGTTACAAGCATAAATGTTCAAGAATGATGCGCATGATCAAATGTTTATTAATAAAATATTTTTTTTTTAAACTAAACACCACCATGTATGTGCTCCTATAAATGTTTTAAAGTTACAAATAGAAATATCAGAGAATGATACATAGGGTCAAATGCTTATTTTATTTATCAAATTAAACGCAACCCGCGTGTGCTTCAATCATCACATCTAAGTCCTAAATCTAATTATTTGAGAATATTGCGCAGGTTAAGTATTCAAGTTTCATCCTCCTCCTTGAAAGGACTGGAGTTGATATGACTTGAAGTACAAAATGTCTCCCAAATTCCTACGAAAATATAAGTGATTTTAATGACACCCCGATGATGGTCGTGTTGACAGGAAATCTAAACCGGAGAGGTCAAATCTTAAATCCAACAAAAGTCTAAATCCCTTAAATGAAATCTTTCACTTAAAAACTTGAAACTAAATATCATCCAACTCCTGCAACAGTTTGTCGGGGGTGATAAATTTGAAGTTAACCTCAACTCACAAAGAGCGAATATGTGTCAGGTGTATCACTATGATTCATACTCAAATAGTCTCTTGCCAGCAGGGACATGACACGTGCCCTCTAATCGGGTGATTTCACCGCAAAATAACACAATTATATTACGATCACGGTCAAAGCCCGTATGTTCCCTAATGGCGTCAAACCCTTGAGCAATGGATCATATGATATATTTGATAGGCATAAATCCCTCTGTTAGCTAAGGTGGGTTCATATATATTTCCTTAGATAAATACCAACCCAGGTCTATAAGGTATTCTCGGACGAAACAATCCATGACTACTGATAAAGTACATTATGTCAGGTTGGGTCAACTTCCTCCTCTAACTAAGTAGACCAGGTATCATAATAGCCTAGGACGACAGTACCATCACTAGCTTTAAGTTCATGGTGATAAATTCAAAATCATAAAATCAAATTGAAACCCTAAAACTATTACTATTATACACTAGATTTATGATCCATACGACCTAACTAAGAAAGTGTAAAATAAATATTAATGAATGAGCCATTAGCCCATTGCTAGGCACCAGGCAACCTGCGTAAGAATTGAGGTAGCCAGCAATTTGCATAAGCATAAATAACCATCAAGTTTAAGTTCATCTTACAACCCAATTGCATTAACAATTTCCTTCAATTCTGAAGTTTTTTTCAACATAAAGTTTTTCTCTTTCTGGATTTTTGCATATCGCCTTTTAGCCTCCTCGCACTGTGGACATATCATCTGCTCGCAATGTTGTTCTCCAAATCAGCCTTCTTTTTAATCAACTTTTTTTTTCTATTTTTTTTTTTCTCGACATATATCAAAAAATTTTTATTTAAAATCTTAAATAATGAGAAGCTTTTTTAGGTTTTCTGATTGATAAGAAGCACCACTTCTAAATCTTAAATTTGAATGGATGATGAAGACTTTTTTAAAAAAAAAAAAAAAAAAATCTTTTTGATCGAATCTATTTGAAGTATAGTAAGCCCGGACTCCGCACAGAATAATTTCTCCTCCCAAGTCTGGAGAAATTATTCTGTGTGGAATCCGATCACAAAGATGTGTTCGGTCGAGTATAGTATCCAATAAAAACATAACGCGTGGTGTGCTAACGTAGAAAGTAAGGCCCGACCCGTTTGTCATTTCGAGACTAAATAACACAAGGCCTGCCCAGTAAATACAATGAAAAAGGTGGAAAATTTTAACATTTTCCAAATTCCATATTTCGTCCATTCACTCCAGTTCTCCCGAGCTTCCTGCAAAAAACATCTTCTGAATTCCTCAAGAAATCTCTTATGCTCATCATGGACGAGGGAAAGGACTCGCCTGCAAAGAGAAAGGTGCGTAAATTCTTACATTGACAAAAAATGAACTACGGATATCTTTGATATTCAATACATATTTGCTGAAGAAACCAAAAAAATAAAATAAAATAAAATCATTCCAAGTAATTATAAAAGATTATATTTATCTCAGCATTTTCGTTCTTTCTGCTTACTTTCTTTGTGTATAATCTGCGTATATTTCGATATTTTCTGCGTATATGTTGAAGAAAAAACCCTAACATTTTGTAATAAAATGGTGAGATCTTTAAATCATAAAAGTAAACTTCCAGTAAAGAAAAATGATAAGTGTAAAAAACCCTTGATTATGCTGATACTTTTCGTAAATTTTGTGTAGATTGCGTTTACACTACGTATAGTATGTGTATACTACACTTATAATATGTGTACACGTTGCGTGTAATATGCGTATGGTTTGCATATTTTATTGTGTTTTATATGCGAACTGAATGCGTATCACCTGCTTCTCTAAAATAATTATAGTTTCTTATTCTACGCAGATCTACGTCTGTCCTATATCATATAGATGCTATGTTTCGACCTTCAGAACAATGTGTGATACATTTTCCGATATAATTCCTGTTGAAATTGAAGAAAAATTGAAGGAACTGAATATTTATCAATTTCTTCAATTTCCTGAATTTGAGCAAAATGCCCCACTTATCTACCAGCTGCTGACAATGTGGAACATTGAAAAGCAAAGCTTCATTATAGAGGGCTATGTTGTACCTTTCATAGCTGATGAAGTGGCCCTCCTGACTGGACTACCAAACAGAGGTGAGGAGATTACTTGGATGACCTTGCCGACTTCAATAATCACTTCAAAGGATATTAAGACTGAAATGTTTGAGTTGACTAGGAAAAGCTCCCCAAATACCATGTTGAAAACATTTATTATGTATTTGTGTTCTAATTTATTTTTCCAATAAAGCAACTTTAAAGTTCCTAAGATGTTAAAGATAATAGCAAATAATGTTGATGATTTTTCATCAATTAACTGGGCATGGACAATTTGGGAATGCCTGGTTGAAGATTTTAATAATGTATCTATGAAGATCTCAAATGACAGGCCAGCGAGTTATGTAAATGGATTTGTGCCACTGCTTATTGTGAGTGCTAAAATAATTTTAATTAAACATTTTAATTGACTGATTGTTTTGCTAAATTTTATGCAGGTTTGATTTCTAGAGCACACTTCCATTCATCTCCCAAAGTATCCTGACAGAAGGCCCTGTTTCCTTTAATGGTCTGATGACATTGTGTATAACACTGAGAAGACTGCCAAATTATTTATTAATTTAAAGAGAAGACAGGTATTTATTGTGTACAGTTTTATATATTGCTTATTTATTGCGTACGGTTTGCCTATGTATTGCGTACGTTGTGTGTATGGAATGCGTATATGCTGCGTAGACAATGCGTATATCTTGCGTATATTATTGCGTTTAGATAGCGTATTTATTTTAGAATAATTTTTTACAGATTTTTGTTGACATCTAAGGAGTAACCCCTGAAGAATCTGATATCTTTGGTGTAAAGAAATATCCATCAACCCCTCTTTCACCCATTCAAACTAACACTCCTGAACATCATCATCTCCCCCCACAATCTCCTCTGCAGCCCAAATCCGCCTTGAAAACCCAACCCCAATCATTAGATGAACTTGAAAAGAAAGTAATAAGGATTGTGCAGGAGTCCATGGTCAACCTCTTCTAGGAATTTGAAGCTAGAATGAGGAAGAATTTTGAACAAATTATGAGTAGAGTTGATCTTATTGATGAGAAGCTCCAACATTGCATTATCGAAGGAATTATTAAGCCTGATGAGCAAGCTGCTCCCTCCTCCTCATTATTCATTCCCCATACAATTCCATTCCCCAAGAATATTCGAATATCATCTGAACACACCAAGACCGACGCCCCAGAAAAAATCAATGATGTTGAGATGACCTAGGCTGCTGAAAGGGTTAGCAAAAAGAAGAAATTATAGAGAAAATCAGAAATGGTTTACAAAAAGCACAAAAGGGTACACCACATCCAAGAAGAACCTGCCCAAGAAGAAACTGCCAAATAAGCTTCCCCCCAAGAAGAACCTTCTAAAAAAGCTCCCCCCAGGAAGAACCTTCCAAAGAAGCTCCCCCCCAGAAGTATTTTCCAAAGAAGCTCCCCCAGGAAGAACCTGCCAAAGATGTTGAGATGACCCAGACTGCTGAAAGGATTAGCAAAAAGAAGAAATTAAATAGAAAATCAAAAATGATTTACAAAAAGCACAAAGAATCTCCCCCCCCCCAAAAAGAACCTGCTAAAGAAGCTCCCCCCCCCCCAAAAAAAAAAAAAAAGAATCTTCCAAAGAAGCTCCCCCCAGGAAGAACCTTCCAAAGAAGCTCCTCCCAAGAAGAACCTGTCAAAGAAACTCCCCCCCTAGAAGAACCTGCCAAAGAAGCTCCCCCCCAAGAAGAACCTTTCCAAAGAAGCCCCCCCCCCCCCCCCCCCCCCCCCCAAGAAGAAAATGGCAAAGAAGCTCTCCAAGATAAACCATCCACGAAAGAAATTGTTCCTTCCCCAAAACCTGCCCAAAACATTCCACAAACAAAAGAAGTAATCAATGTTGATGATGTTATAATAAAGGGTTATCCTGCAAGTCCAACAGTTAACTTCAGAGGCTTGTTGATGTTGAGTCCAGTGAAAGAACTTTTTATCAGGGAAAACATAAAGAAATATCTTGACAGGTATTTTCTTTCCGTATTGTGTGCGTGTTGTGTGCGTATGGTGTGCGTATGACCTGTGTACTGCGTGTGTAATCTTCGCGTACGGATTGAGTATACATTGTGTTTTATATGCGTACCTAATGCGTATTTTTTGTTTAATGATTTCAGTAGCAAAGAAATATTTCAAGCTGGGAACGTTATAATTTCAAGACGAGGGATGGACGAAATATTATCCGATTCATACCTTGACAATGATCATATTGATTCCTTTGCCATTTTATTAACTGAGAAGTCTAAAATTTCACCATAATTGTATCATAAATTTCTATACATCTCATCAATGTATTGGGTTAGTATACTAGTTTATTTGATGTATAATTAAATATGTCGACTATTTTATTCTTATATATAATTCTTGCAGCATTACAAGAAGGATAATGAAAATTCAAAATTGTTCATCGAACACGTAAACTACAGTTCTGTTCATTCATGCAACTTTATAATTAATCCAATTATTGACGGTTCGCACTGGACGCTTCTAGTTGGTTACCGAGATGAGAGAAAATGGGAATTTTACGATTCTGTACCCAACCCTATACATATAAGTGTTGTTATAAAGATTATGAGTTTTATTGTAAGCTTATATTGCTGGAAAATTTTGAAATTATTTTTCAGTGAACTAAATTCTATTCCATATATTGTTCAGATTGCAAGCTTATATAGGGATTGCAAAAAAGCTTTTGATGATAATATCAAAAAATGGAGTTTCAAGATAATCAAGAATGCACCAACGCAGACCAACAATACAGATTGCGGAATGTTTGTTTGTAAATACATGGAAAATATTATTCGACAAAAGAACTCAAATTGGAGAGACAGTAAAGATTGGCAGGAAAAAATGCCAATGTATAGGACAGAATTTGCCTACGGATTGTTTTGTTCTTCGTTGAAATGAACTTTTTATATTTTATGCTTGTGTAAATAACTGATATATGTAAATTATCTGTGCATAAATTATATAAAAGGTTTTTATGTGGATAAATGAAGTACGCACTATATAAGCATGTAATACGCGTTGTAGACACATCTCATACGCAATCAATACGCAAATGGCGATTCTTGGTTTTTTCGAATGCTTCGTCCCGTCAATAAACAATCAGAGAGCGTTGGATATAGGGTTTATCAAAATTGAATCCTCATTCAAATGGATGAAGAATATTTATATGAGGGTAAATAAAGTACGCACGCTATACGCATAACGTACGCGTTGTAGAAGCATTTCATGCGCATTGCATACGCAAATGACAATTCTTGATTTTTCCTCAAAAAATTTAAATTAATTCGAATTTAATTGATTCGATGCATTCCTTTTGTTTGAATCATTCAAATACTCATTTTAGAAATGTTGCAAAATGATTATAAAAAATCTCACAAGGAGACTTGTGGTTTGAGAACACCCTTGTGTTACACAAGCGATGGTTCTAGAGTGTGGGTGTTGTGCTTCAATGGTTGATGACTCATTAGACCACATGGAGAATTCTTGGTTTTTTTTGAATGTTTTGCCCCGTCAATAAACAATCAGGGAGCGTTGGATATAGGGTTTGTCACCATTGAATCCTCATTCAAATCGATTAATAAGGTTTATATGTGGGTAAATAAAGTACGCATGTTATACGTATAACGTACGCGTTGTAGACGCATTACATGCGCATTGAATACGCAAATGGAAGTTCTTGATTTTCTCTCAAAAAAATTAAATTAATTCAAATTTAATTGATTCGATGCATTCCTTGGATTTGAATCATTCAAATACTCATTTTAGCAACATTACAAAATGATTATTAAAAATCTCACAAGGAGATTTTGGGTTTGAGAACACCCTTGTGCTACACAAGTAATTGTTCTAGAGTGTGGGTGTTGTGCTTCAATGGTTAAGGACTCATTAGACCACATGAAGAATTCTTGGTTTTTTCGAATGCTTCGCCCCGTCAATAAACAATCAGGGAGCGTTGGATATAGGGTTTGTCACCATTGAATCCTCATTCAAATCGATTAAGAAGGTTTATTTGTGGGTAAATAAAGTACGCACGTTATACGCATAACGTACGCGTTGTAGACGCATTACATGCTCATTGAATACGCAAATGGCAGTTCTTGGTTTTCTCTCAAAAAAATTAAATTAATTCAGATTTAATTAATTCGATGCATTCCTTGGGTTTGAATCATTCAAATACTCATTTTAGCAACGTTGCAAAATGATTATTAAAAATCTCACAAGGAGACTTTGGGTTTGAGAACACCCTTGTGCTACACAAGTGATGGTTCTAGTGTGTGGGTGTTGTGCTTCAATGGTTGAGGACTCATTAGACCACATGGAGAATTCTTGATTTTTCGAATGCTTCGCCCCGTCAATAAACAATCAGGGAGCGTTGGATATGAGGTTTCTCACAATTAAATCCTCATTCAAATCGATTAAGAAGGTTTATATGTGGGTAAATAAAGTACGCACGTTATACGCATAACGTACGCGTTGTAGACGCATTTCATGCGCATTGAATACACAAATGGCAGTTCTTGGTTTTCTCTCAAAAAAATTAAATTAATTAGAATTTAATTGATTCGATGCATTCCTTGGGTTTGAATCATTCAAATACTCATTTTAGCAACGTTGCAAAATGATTATTAAAAATCTCACAAGGAGACTTTGGGTTTGAGAACA
This sequence comes from Dendrobium officinale, assembly GCA_019514585.1. Lineage (NCBI taxonomy): Eukaryota > Viridiplantae > Streptophyta > Magnoliopsida > Asparagales > Orchidaceae > Dendrobium > Dendrobium officinale. Next base: position 21,609,138 of record CM033699.1, on the reverse strand, counting down.
CCCTTGTGCTACACAAGTGATGGTTCTAGAGTGTGGGTGTTGTGCTTATAAAAAATATATAAAATATAGAAAATACTATCTGTTTGCGCTTTGTCAGAGCGTGATGTAAAATAGATTGTATTTTTCAGAAATATAGAAAATACGATATATATACGCGCTGTGTATGCGCTAAATACGCGCTGTATACGCACTATATACGCGTTGTATACTCTGTGTATACGCAGACCATACGCAAATGAAAATTAACAGTTAAAACAAATACTCTTTATTAAATAAACATCTTATCAACAAATATTCTTACAAATATACATCATACAAATATTCTTATAACATAGAATTTTCTGATTTAATGATATCCATCATCAACTTCAGGTATTTTGCTGATGGCTTTTTTGAACGTACACCTTTTATATGTTCCATTGTGAAGCATTTGGGTATGCTTGTGAAATTAGATTGCTTTGCTCGCTTTGCTGATGGCTGACTGGACGGTTCACCGGCTATGAAATCGTCTGTCAAGCACTCAGGCATGCTTGTGAACTGCTGTACTGATGCCTGACTAGACGGGCATGCTTGTAATATGAAGTCCTCCGTTAACCATTCGGGCATGCTTGTGAAATTGTACTGCTTAGCTGAAGATGGTTGACTAGAATGTACAGCATTTATGAAGTCCTCAGTGAAGCATTCAGGCATGCTTGTGAAATTACACTACTGAGCTGATGGTTGCTTGGAGTGTACAGAATTTATGAAATCCTCCATTAAGCATTCGGGTATGCTTGAAGGAGTCTCAATTTTTATTGTGTATTTCTTCAGTGGTGGTTTCCTTGTTAAAAAAATTAATAACAACACAATAGGCAATAAATCAAAATAGTCAGAAATTAAAATCATACTCTTTGTCTTCTTTTTCCAGTGGCTTTTTAGCCTAGCATTGGATATGCCTTTAGGCCTACGCTTTAGAGGGTCTTTCAGTTGTACACTGCCACCTTGTGTAGACTTGTATGCCTTTCTCTTCCCAAAAATAACCAAATCGAGTTTTTCAGATGTATCCTTCATCGCAGCCAATAGGAATTCTTCACCACCCTCATTCAGCTGCGCTCGTGTGCTCATTTCATATGCAAACCTACTGATATAATTTTTGAATATGAATCTACTACTAGCTTCAGAGCTATTCTGAGAATTTTCTTTCAAATTTAGACCAGAATATATATCTTGTCGAGCTCGTGCTGACCATCGCAACAGTAGGTACTTCTCGGGGATTTTTCTAATAGCCATTTGCCTCAAAACTATTATGCAGTGAGAACACAATAGACCCATCGTTTCAAACTTTTTGCAGGAGCATTGAATGTTACCATTCTGTGCATCAAAATTAACAACCCATGATTTAGAGTGATCCTTTTTCTCTGTGTAATAGACAAAAAATTTTGAAGAATCACTAGACTCAAGCTCTACACTCATTACACCAACACCTTATAAAAATTCTTATTCAAAAAAATGAATATATTTTCTTTGAATAAAATTGAGCAGCTTGCTTTAATATTGAGCAGTTTTTTATTATAGGTTCTATTTCAGACTGGCTGCATCTATAATCCTCATCCTGTTCATTCCGGCGCCAATTCCTCATCACCTTCTCTAAACCCATAAAGCAATCAGTTATAGAACTTGTGGGCTTAGAAATGCCATGACACACATTATTAGTAGACTCGCTACGTTGTGTGGATAGAATGTCCATGCTAAAACAATCCTTATTGAAGGCTGTTGACCAATTGTTCCTTATCCTATAAAAATCCTGCAACCAAACATGATCTTGGAGGTTCCCTTGTATGATCAATTCAGCCCATGCATTTTCAAACTCCTCCTCAGAGCCACATCTGCTCAAACACTTATTGAAGAGGCATTTGACTTTGTTGTTGGTATTGTAGCTCGATACTTTTGATGGAGCCTTCTTACGGATATGCCATTGGCACAATCTATGACGACTTTGAGGTAGTGCAACTTCTATGGCCTTAGCCATTGCCTGGTCTTGATCTGTATATATTGTTTTTGGCTGTTTATCACCCATCATTCGAACAAAAGTTGTAAACACCCACGTAAATAATTCAATTGTCTCTTCAGACAAGAAGGCCATCCCAAGCAAAATGTTTTGCCAATGATTGTTAACCCCGACAAATGGTGCACATACCAAATTATACTTATTCAGCCTATAACTTGTATCAAAAATTACCACATCACTAAAGCAGACATAATCTATCTTACCAATCCCATCAACCCAAAAAAAATTTAACAATCTATCAAATTCATCCTTCTGGACATCCCAAGAGAACATGTTATCATTAAGTTGACGTTCTTTAAATAACTCAATCAAAGTATTAGTGTCCCCAAGTTCAATCTTTGCTCTTTTTATTCTTTGAAGAAAGTTGTATGCATCCCTCCTTGTGAATCCAATATTTTCGACACCTCCAACTTCATCAGCAAGAAAGAAAAATGCATCAGTGGTTCTTATCCCAGCATCTCTCATTGCTTTAAGAACAGAAGCTTTTTCATTACACATATTCCTGCATGATCTAAGAAGATGCCGGTCTTCTGGCCTAGGCAAATCATAATTGTGATTTTCAATAAATTTTTCCACCTTCCAATATCCACCTTCGTCCACTGTAAACCTAATCATAGCTGGACAACCAGTTCGGGTATCTAATCTTCGATATTTCCTTTGGATATTAAGATCAGGCAACTTCTTGAAACCAGCTTTTGAACAAAACAAAGTCATTGGATTTTAAATTTATGGAATTAGGCCAGTAACTGTGATGATCCTTACGAACACTAAAACCAAGATTATATCCATACTTACGATAAGCCTCGTATGCCTCTTTCTCATTAACATAAACATCCTGATAAATAAGCAATAAATGAATTATCGAATACGCAACCAATACGCAACTAATAAGCAGTAATTAAGCAAAGCAATACCCAACCAATACGCAACCAATACGCAATAAAATCTCACAACATATGCTCAATTAATACGCAATGTATACCAATTCAATACGCACATAATACTCAATGTATATCAAACCGATAAGCAATACATACGCAATTAATACGCAACAAAGCTTTGCAATAAGAAAATCGAACTACGTATTCGTTATTATACCCTAGCTCAACAATACTATAAAAGAAGGGAACATCGAGTCTTGCTTCTAAAATCAATTACAATTTAACATTATGTACATTGTTGATAATAATTACATCAAGAAGGGAACATCTAAAATATTTATACCCTAAAATAATTACATCAGAAAAATGACTATGTAAAGAAATTTGATTGCAACATTGCTATAGAGAAAATTTGGAAGAAGGCGAAGTTTACCGATAAGCTGAACTTTTCGTCTTGTATCACTGGTTCTACGTGTTCTGCTTCATGTGCACTTGTTTTCTTGGACGTTGGCATTCTCCAGGTTATCGGCTTCCTCCGAGACCTGCGAAAATATTGTCTGCTCATAAAAACCTACATCCTCCTCCAGATCCAGATCAATCTCCATCTTCATCGGCATTTTTTCTGCGAAAATTTTGGGTGCTCTGCGAAAATTTGGGCTATAAGCCTTAAATTCTGAAAAAATAAACGCCAAACTAAATTTAACGTTATCTCCGGGTCGGGCTGAAAGACGGATCGGATTTAAGAGGTTTATGCAAGTCAATTGAATTTTTTAATCCTTTGCTCGTAATCAACTGAACACATCTTTGAAATCGGATTCCACACAGAATAATTTCTGCAAGTCTGTGAGGGGCTGCGACGCCGACATTTTCCCGCTACCCGGCGGCGTGCAATGGGAAAAGTAGCAGCGTTACCAAAAATTCTTCTTACTTCTCTATGCCAACTCTAATCTTTAAAGCCTTCGAAGTGATGCCGCTACTGTCTCGCTCTCTACAATTTATCGGGACAGCCACATCCAACGGAACCTTCAAAGCTGCCATGTCTTCTTCCAGCTTTAATGTACGAGGCGTCGCCCGTTCTTGTTTACCAATCTCATGTTCTAACCCTTACTTAATCACTAAATCTTTTTGTTTTGTTGTTTTCTTCTTGTAGTCAAGGGGCCGAAATCACTGGCGCCGTGGATTCTGCGACCGAGCACCGGCACGAGGCTACGAAGGATTGATCAAAGTTGAAGCCTTCGTGAGCGGTGATTCGCATGTCAGTGACGTGAGGGCTGCCAACTACGGGCATCGCCAAGGCTACCCGCAGCAGCAGTTCTGGCCTTGGAAGCCATCACCGCCACCTTTTCGGGCGGGGCCACCCCCAAAGTCTGCCGATCACAGAAATTGGATTTTTGCTGCTTCACAGCCAACTCCGGACCGAGGTAAGTCCCCGTTTGCTGTTGAATATCCGTACGCTATATACAGATGGTCAGTTCTATTGATATTCAAGTCTGCGGATTTAGGGTTTGTTAAACGCTGAGATGGTGCTTACTCAGTAAAAGTGAAATAAGCAGAGACATAGAAATAGACTGGAGGCAGGATTTCGCTTGGTGCGTGTTATTTTAGCTGATATGGGATTATGCAGGATTTTGCAGTTGTTCATGCTGGTGAACTGTAGTAGGACTAGCGTGTGTGATGCTTCGTATAGGTGCATCCCTAGGGGGTAGGCGAAGCCACAAGACCAAGGAATTGTGATTTTTGCCAATTTTTCTCTTAAGAAAGGTCGTGGTTAGTTGTTGTAGAAGAGCTAAGGGGTGGCATGAGGAGCTGATGATTAAGCCTAATTGCTTTAGTTTGTTGGTTATTGAGAACCACTTCCCAGGCGTCCGTTTAAACCTAGATATGGTTTTCGTGTGGAAGCAAATATGGTTAGGGTGTTGGGAGTCTCTGACACGTACACTTCTTCAATGAGATGCCCGTGAATAAATACATTGGACATGCCATGGAAAAGCCGAGTAATGGGCCAATCATTGAAAAGGGTGATGGTAAGGAGGACACGAATGGTATGTATTTTTGCGATTGGGTTGAAGATTTTGGTGCAACTTATATCTTCCTCTAACTTGAAACCTGATGCTATTAGTCTTGCCTTCTATCGAGCAATTGTGCCCTTTTGAGTGGTACTTGGTCCACTTGCATCTCAAAAGGCTTTAAGTTGGTGAAAAAGGAACAAGAATCCATTTACCTTTTTGCTGTAGAGCTTTAAATTCTTGGGACAGGGTTGTGCGCTAGTAATGTCCCCAAACGATAATAGAGTAGCAGGTTAGGTTTTTGGTTGTGGTGATGCTTGTGAGGCTAAGGACATCTTTTGACTTACAATGACCATAATTAAATGTGATTATCATGGGATGCCCGGGGTGGAGTAGATATTGTGATAAGTTGAATGAGTGGTTCCAATGTTTAAAATTGCGTAGTCGGGTATTGAGGCGTTTTTTGTTCATGAAGCGAGGCGTAAGCCTCAAGGTTTTTGTGGTGTAAGCCTCAAAATCAAAAGATTGCGTAAACATAAAATGATAAATTTTTATATAGTAATGAGTAAATAATATATAAAAACATAAAAATGCACAAAATATGAGTTCACTCAACTAATCATCACTTCACCTTCATCATCTACAAACCACTCATCATCAGATACTACATCCTCGCAAAGCAAAGGATCTTCATCATCCATTAATCATTTTTTCTGCAAGTTCCTGTCTCTGAGTCTCCTATTGTACATAATGTATACCAGTGAATTCATCCTCAATGTCGACAAGTGATTTCTCCTCTTTGTATGTACTTGGTTGTAGGTACTCCAAAATTTTTCACAGCCAGATGAAGATCATGTCAAGCCCAAAACTTTCACAGTAAAATGCTACAATTCTGGAGTCCCATCATTAAATTGAATATACCACTCAACTAATATTTACATAAGAGAGTTTAATTACTGTCAAAGAATAACTTTTAAATAAATGTTTAAAACATTAAATGAAATTACCTGGAGATCGTTTGACAATTGTATCCTTTGCTTGCTGTAATCCAAAAAAGTTTTATTTGTTCCTAAAATGTACCAATTGCATGTTAGTATTTGATCATTCAGTTGCATCACTTATTAGTTGATCCATGCAACGTTACAATCCCAATTTTATTTCTGGATTTGTAGACTTATTCTCTGCATATTGATATTAAAAGTTTAGGTAATAGCCAGCTGCATACAAGTGCCGATAAAGCTTTAGCTCCCATCTATCATCAATAATATTCCAAATTTTCCTAAAGCTTCTCTCTTCGCCTCCTAAGTTGGACGCAATCATCTCTTTGACTTCATTCATAGCATTGTAGATGAAAACCATTGTAGGCTTCTTCTCAGCATCCACCATCTTTAAAACATTAACCAAAGGTTTAGTAGTTGTAATAGTAAACAAGATATTTTGCCAAAATATATAATTTAAAATAATCTTTCTAATCTCTTTTCTCCTAGCCTTCTTCGTCCAAGCACAACTCAACCACTGTGTAGATATGAACATAGCCTCTAAAAGTTGTATATCATTCGGCATACTCTCTATGGACAAGTACTCGATGACAAATCTTGTTGCTGTTGACCTTAAAATTTCTTTATTTGAAAATTTTCTTATAAGAGCTAGAACCCAAGAGTGGTTGTAAATAAATTTGGTTATTTTTTTTGCTTTAGTATGTGCATTCTTGTGTTGAGGTATCCCAAGCTTCTCAAGAATCAGATATTGGGTTTTTTTTTTTAATTTTTTTTAAATAGCTTTAATATTTTCATTATAAGATTTTCTGAGTAGTCTATATATACTTTCACACTTTATACAAAATCAAGCGATAAATTTAAATTAGCTTTTTTAATTTTCTACTTATCTGTAGTATTTATAGTTAGACATGGAGACGGTGGGTGAGGGTCCTCGAACATTCAAATGTATAAGTTAAAGAGGTGTTGCATAGCGAGATTGAGCTTAGGAAAATGTAGTTGATAACTTTTCAATACAAAATAGATTTACTTTACTATTTGGACTTGGAAAATAATCATAATTGTGTCACTTTGAGCTAAAGTTAAAAGAGTAGCAGAGGAGGGGTGTCCAAACTGGTGGTGCCAAAGATCCTGAATCAATTTTGTGGGGATGTGGGCAAGGTTTGCTGATTGAATTTTGGATTTCCATGTCGGATGATTCCCTGGGTTAATTGAAGAAATTAGTTGTTAGGAGGAGAAGAACTGTTGGGTAGAAGCTTTGATACCGACTAAAAAGAAAATGAACTGAAAGCATAAAAATAGAGTAGATGCAAAGCTTAGACAATATGGTAGAAGAGAAAGCCGCACTTTAACTGTTTACCTCCAAATGCTACTCTCAAAGATTGGAGCTGACTCATTCAAAAGTGGTGAGATTGTTGTTGATCCAGTACAGCTCCATTTTAGTGGCAACCTCATTGTAGTTATTTTTGATCATTTGGCTGTTGAAGCTTTAGTAAATGTGGCATATTTCTATCACTGATCAAATATATTGTCAGAAGTGGCCACAACCAAATAACCATGCCCCTTGGCATGCTCTTGATGGGAGCAGCATGTTGATGGCTTTTGATCGCTATGGGGCTTGCTTTTTATAATGCAATATTTTCAAAGAGAGATTTGATCTTTTTGCATCCATTATGCTTTTGTTACTCCACCAAATTATTGAGCTATTCACCTCAAAATGCTACTCTTGAGGATAGACGTTGATCCATGCAATAGTAGTGGGATTGTTGTCGATCCACATGACAACTTTATTTTAGAGGCAACCTCATTGTAGTTATTTTTGATCATTTGACTATCAATACTTTGATCACCACCACCGTTGCACTCATGAGATCCACGGTTAAGACATGCCATATTTGTATCGCCAATCAAAGGCATTATCAGAAGTGGCCACAATCAGATAACTATGGTGTGTGATGAAGTATCATTGCTTGATGAAGGCCTAGTAGATTCCAATGGATGACAGGTTTAGGAGAATCTCTTATATATATTTGTCAACAATTAATATCACACTATGCTACAAGATTCTCCTAGGGCCATAGAACGTGGTGTGGCAAAATCTATTTTAAATAGTGTTAATCATTAAAAAGTTGATGTCAAGTAGTTGGGATGAGGCTAATGGCTGTGATGTAAAAAATCATGAATACTTCATTAATAATTTAGCACTATAAGAGATAGAATGTTCTAAATGCATATAAATACATGTCATATAAATATACTGTAAGATTGCTTTAGCATATAAAAATTTATATTGTCTAATAGTATAAAGAATATAACACCCTTAATTGTTGAGAATTTGAAAAATCTGTCCGGTGCATAACTTAGTTATAAACGACTTTGACTTTTTGATTATGAGTTAACAAATGCTTATTGCTATTATTTGTAATTTGTCAACCTACAATAAAACACTTGCATGCAAAATCTTTTTTCTGGCCTATTGAAGTATATTTAATTTACTTGCCTTAATTGGATAAAATTGCATATGCTCTAAAGTTATAACTAATTGATTGCAGATCTTGAAATTAAGTTGTAGCATTTTGAATATTTTGGTTAGAACTTCTACGTGTTGTCCCCTATATTTTCAAAAAAAATGTTATTTGAAAGTAACAAGATATTTTAAAAGGAAAAATTCTATTTGCTCTTGCTGATTTTATGATATGTATTGTTTATCTTGCCTTGGTATGAAAGCTTTAAATGAAGCTAATCCAGTGCTTATTTCGTCTTAGGAATGGTTTTATATTTCAATGAAAGGACTTTGCATTAAATCCTATTTTGCATGAGATTGTTACATTAGAAAATTTAAATGTGGATTTGTTCTATATTTTCATACAATGTTTGCTGATCTTCTGTTTCTCCCAACTATGATCATATTTTATAATTTTAATTTTATTCTATCAGAGAGGTTCAAAGTCTTATCATACAATATTCTTGCGGATTATCTTGCCTTAAACCATCAATCCGATCTGTACTCTCACATACCTAGTCACATATTGGCTTGGGAGTGGCGGAAAAGAAGGCTCTTTATAGAGTTTGGACTATGGTCTCCTGATATTATGTGCCTTCAGGTACTTCTACTTGCTTTTTATGCATACGGTTAGACAGATGGCTTTACATTTAGATATTGATTTTGGTTAAAAACTTGTTTAATAAAACTTCTTCTCTGCAGATTGAAATATCCGGGAAAATAACTACTCAGTAATGTAGATTTGTGTGCTGTATTAATCTATCTTCATCAATGAATTTAAAAGCTGTTGTCCTAGTATGCTAGTTTCACCTCGTAATAAATTAGAAGTAACATAAGGTAGTCAAATACAGACTTAAAGAAAATGAAGACTTTGTCATGTTTATTTTTATCCATAATGGAACGCATAATGTTAAGATTAGATGTCTGAATAATATTTATGAGGTGATTGTTTTGAACTTGCATCCATTATAACACAAAATATACTAAATTAGTATTTCTGCCCATTGGGCTCTAATTTATATGTTTCTTTATAATTATTGATTTAAAAGTTTTCCTGAAGGCATGCATTTTGTTGTTTATTCAGATAATTTTGTGTACTGTGATATCAGTAATTTATTCTGAAGTCTGTTTCTTAGGTATTCTAATGAACATTTGCACTCGTGCCATTCAAGAGATGCATATGTAGCTTATATTTATGTTTCATACATTTTTTATGTCCATGTCTTTTCACCTCCTTTACCAATCCTTTCAGGAGGTTGATCAATTCTGTGACTTGGAAGGGGAGCTGGCTATTCGTGGATATGCTGGCATCTGGAAGGTTGGATTTATTGTCACAAAAGCAAACAGTTTAACTTCTTAATGACTAAAGGGTGAATGCATCTCAGTACAAATATTCTTGGAAAATTTGTACCACTCTTCCCTGTTAGGCTTGTTGGAGTCAATTCCTTTTAGGTGAATTAGGCAATCTCAAGCATCAAAAGGATTTTCCAAAATTGTAAAATCACCTCTCGTTTAAGCTATTCAAACTCATTCATGTGATATATTTCGTATAGTTGCTATGATGCTTATATGAACATTTTATGCACAGTTCGTCTGTGTAAGTGTGACAAATAATATCTCCCCTTTAGTGTATTTTTTATGCTCTAGTTAGGACGTTTCTATAATGGTGTTGTTACTATTGTTGATGTGGTTAAAAATTTTGTCGAAAAATATTTACGGAAATTATATTATTACCAATGCAACTATGACCATGAATGATTCACAAAGCAGAACTTGTGAAACTAGTCGAGGACAAGGTTAATGATGATGATTTATAGGATGTTGTTATGGGTGTTCGTGAGAAAATGAAAATCTTTTTTGAGGTCAAACAAGCTTGTGACCATTTGCATCCTATTCTTTTTAATCTCTCATTCCCTATTTTAATTGTCCCATGACATTTTAGTACTACTGCCAGGAATCTTTTCCATTGAAAAAAGGAAAGCTAAAAGCGATTTTGGAAAATGAATGGTTGGGCGCATGGTTTTTCTAAAGTGAGTGTAAATTTTGCAATCTAATTATAAAACACAACTTCTCACTTTGTACATGTAAGGAAATCTGGAGAAATTTGCTCCATTGGTGTACATGATATAATCGAGTCATCATTGTTATCATTATTAGTGTTTTTATAAGTAAAGTCACTTTTGCCTAGGGCTGTTAATATTCAACACGACTCGAAATGACACGGAAGAATCCGTGTTTGGGTAGACCCGGGTAGTAAACGGGTTGTGTTCGGGTTAGAGAAACTGACCTGATTTGGGTTTCGGGTCATGTTCGGGTCAACCCGGAAACCCGAAGATGACCCGATTTCAACATGTAAAATTTGGCTCGGCCGCTCGAGTTTGCCGCTTCGCCCAATCGCCCGAATAAACTGAACCGTGGAATTAGGTTAATGGGTCAAGGCGTCATTGCGTATTTGCATCAAGCCTTAAATTATCCCATTCCGTCATTTCGGTTCGAAACTTCGAGTTCGCTCTATGTGCTAGAGACTGGAGAGTGGAGGCCCTTGCCCAGTTGCCCAAGTTTTCTGCCTTTCCTCTTCCTTCTCCGTGATTTAGCGGTTGTTGTTTGAACGATTTTGCAAGAATCGCAGGTGATGAATTCTGATTTTAAGTCTCCTTCCCTTGAATTCTCGTTCTCTCCCCATGTCGTCATATATCGAGAATCGGAATTTCTTTTTGATCTTTTGGATATAATGTTTTGATAGGATTATTGCTTGGTAAATGTCAAGATTTTTTCTCTTTATTATGAGTTTCTGTTTCTCATTTCTGAAGCAGAAACCCTAGGTGATGCCGTGAAGATTTTGTGATTAGCAAACCCTAGAGTTGATTTATCACTTATTTCCTTTATTCTAAACTGATTTTCAAGATTTTATTTATGTTTGATTACATTATTAACAATATTTGAGTTTAACCGAAATCCCTTTCACCCTTTGTCGCTCTGTTCATGTTCGTTGTTAGTTCGTCGTCGTCGTCGTTATTGTAGTTGTGGTTGTGGATGTGGACTGATTTTTAATTGATTTGAGGCCTTTAGCTGTAGGCTGTAGCCGTGTGCAGGTGTGGTGTGCCTCTGTGGTCTTGGGGAGTTTGGACTTTGGAGTAACCTGTGGCCCTTTAGGCTGTAGCCTTGGGCTTTTAGCTTAAACATTTAAATGCTATTTAATATTAATGCTGCTATTGTCAATTTGACATAGTTTTTTATATATTGTTGTTGTTGGAGGGTGGAGCCATATATTACACTATTAGTAGGGCTGTATTAGTTTCTGTCTATGTGATTGAATAGTTGTTTATAATTTATATAATGTTGTTGTTGAATAGATGGAGAATTCTAACACAATGGTAGAAAGTACTCCATTCATTGAGAATGTGGAAGTAGGAAATGCTCCTCTTTCAGTTGACATTGAAAAAGACAATGATGATTTGTGTAATATTATTGAAAAAGAAGGAGATAACCCGTCATCCACTAAGAAAAGACGAAGAATGTGTTCAATGGTTTGAGGTTTTTATGAGATGTTACCCTTTCCTAGTGATGGCAAGCAGAGTTGTAAATGTAGAAGATGTGGGGCAATATATCAGTGTGATAGAAAGTATGACACTGGCAATTTAAGACGTCATATACAAAATTGTAAAAAAAGAGACACTCGTGATATTGGGCAACTTATTCTACAGTCAAATGCTACTTCAACTATCTCTATGACTGAATCTAAGTTTGACATTCATGAGTTTCGTGAGTTATTCACTTCTTGCATAATCATGCATGACCTTCCTTTTCAGTGTGTTGAATGGCTTGGTCTTCGTTCTTTGTTGCAATATCTCTGTTGTGATCTCCAAATAGTATCTAGAAACACTGCTAAAAGTGATTGCAAGAAAATGTTTATTAAAAAGAAATGCATTCTTAAAAAGGAGATTCTAAAAAGTAATAGTAGAGTTTCATTGACTTCTGACTTATGGATATCAATTAATACAGATGAGTTCATTTGCTTGATTGCACATTTCATTGATAACAACTGGTTGTTGCAAAAAAAATAATCAATTTTAGTTTATGCCACCACCACATGATGGTATTGCTTTGTGTGAGAAGCTTCACTATTTTTTAACTGAATGAAAAATTCAGAATAGAATATTCAGTAGAACTCTTGACAATGCTTCAACTAACAATGTTTATGTTGAATTCTTAAGAAACCAATTAAATTTGCGTGGTGCATTATTTTTTAAAGGTGAGTTTTTTCACATAAGAGTGCTCTATGTTGTGAATCTTATCGTGCAAGAGGGATTGAAGGAGGTTGATATCTCTGTTCTTAACGTTAGAGAAAGTATAAAATATGTGAAAGGATCACAAGCTAGATTTTTTTTTTTTGGAATGTGTCAAACAAAGTTTTCTTGATTCAAAGAAAGGATTAATACAAGATATGCCTACAAGGTGGAATTCGACATTCATTATGCTTGATTCAGCTATTTATTACAAACGTGCCTTCCAACATTTGGAACTACTTGACTCTAACTTCAAAACTTGTCCTAGTAATGCTGAATGGGATAGGTTGGAGAGTATTTGCAAGTTTCTAGCTCCTTTTGATGAGATTACTTGTGCATTGTCAGGCACTAAGTACCTCACTTCAAATATGTTCTTCCCTTGTATATCTACGGCTTATGCAACACTTAAGCATGAACGGTCTTATGGTATTGAGTACATCCGAAATATTGCAACAAGGATGTTAGTAAAGTTTGAGAAGTACTAGTTTGATTTCTGTGATATCTTGGCAATAGCGGTTATCTTGGATCCTAAGTATAAGTTCACATTTGTTGAATGGTGTAATAAAAAATTATATGGAGGTGATTACATATCTGAAACAAAGAAGGTTAGGGATAAGCTATTTGCATTATTTTCAAACTATGAGAAGGTGGAACGACAAACCATCGATGACCTGTCTTTATTACCCTCAGTTAGCTCTCAAGTTGATAGCTCAATGACTTTTCCTCCAACAATTATAAAATCACAGTTTCTTCAGGTAATAGTATTTCTCATTCAGTTATTAAACATTACTATTTAGTAACTTTTCATTAGCTTACTTTTACATTTATGTTGGCATTCATAACTAGGATTATGACTCATTTGAAGAGGAAATTACTATGCCTAAGAAGTCACAACTTGAAATGTATCGTGAAGAACAAAAAATTGATAGGAAGGTTAAGTTAGACATATTACATTTTTGGAAAGGTAACCAATACAGGTTTCCTGAAGTGGCAGCTATGGCTAGAGATGTTTTATGCATTCCCATTTGTTTAGGCTAGAGATGCTATATGGATCAAGTGTTGGATTGTAAAAAAGTCTTTGATAACTAAATTGAACGTGACAAAAATGAGAATTTAAAGATCGTTGCGTTGCAAAATTAAGAGATGATTGTATTAGAGGAATAGTTGGAGTGATATGTATTGAAGATTCAGTTATTATAGATTTATATAGTTTTAGCCATGTAAATGAATGATAGAAAATACATCAATTATGCAAGTAGTTAAAATTTTTATATGGGAAGTAAGAAGAACACCCAAGATAACATGGATAAAAGTTGGTCAAAATGATTTGCAAGTAATATATTTAACAGCTCAAAAAGCCTGCAACATGAACAATTTGAAAATAAGAATTCAGAAACCCCAAATAAATGTGATAAGGGTAATGATGTTGATGATAACTTATCTTTCTTAATGGAGAAAACTTGGCTCACCCATTTTTATCCCTAATGTTGAAATGGACTTTGGGTGTTTGTTGGCTAGTTACTAACTTTAGGATACTTAAATCTCCAAATTGGCTTACTACTAGAAGATATTTATAGACAAGTCCCACCTCCTTGCGTGAATTATCTTATTGATGTAGGCAGGGGGGATGGGTCAAATTATTTGGGGTTGTAATTTTAGTGAGCTCCTATGTCATCTACTAACATTCAGCTCATTAATGTTGAGCTCCTCCTTATTCAGCTCATTAATTTGCAATTTATTAGGCTCTCCCCCCTCTCTAATGGCCCTTCGGTTTTCCCCACTTTGCTGCTGTCCCGGTTCCCCTAGCTGTCCATCCCGGTTCCCCTGGCCACCCATTCCTTTCCCCTTGGCTATTTTTTCCGGTTTTCGATGTGGTTGTTCGGGTACTATTTCTGGACTGATTGTTGGCCTTCCATTTCCCTTTTTTAATTGGTTTAAATGGAGGTGATTATGGGCTGTTTGGTTGCCCCTTTTCTTCTATAAATATAAGGTGTTTTGTAATAAAAAGAGAGACTTTTGGTGATAATTTTTGGAGCAAAACCTGAGCGTTTTTAGGATAGTTTGCAAGCCATGCCTTGTCTCTTCATCTTCCTCTAGGAAAGCTTGCGAGCTTGTCCTCTTATTCGTCTCGGCTTTTTACCTCTTTCTTCTCTCCGCAAGTTCGACGCCACATGTATCTTTCTTCTCAATGATTGCAAGCAAGCTAAGGACTTTTATTATATAAGTTTGTAAGTGTCATTTCAATTTATTAAAGTAATGTTTTGTTTTATAAAAGATATGTGTGTCTTTCTATTTAAAGTTGTACGATATGTTTTTATGAGATAAAAGAAGTATTTAGTATATGTTGTGGCCTCCAATTTGTTGTGGAGACTTAGTTTTGCTTTTATTTTGTTTCTTTTTGTGACCGGAGGTTCTTCTACTTGTTTGGGAACTTTTGGTTGCATCAATTTGGTATCAGAGCGAGGTTGTTGAGTGAGTCTTGGTGAGTCATAATAGTTGTTGTGTGAGCCCAGGGTAGTATTTTCCTAGGTTTTTTCGTATTTTTTTTAAGTGTTTAGAAAAATGGAAAAATACAAAAATATTGAGCTAGTGGTGGGTGAAAGTCTGTCAGAAGATTTTGAAGAAAATATCCCTTTGGATAGATGGATTCCATCATAAGGAAGTTCAACCGATCCCCTACAGAATGAGTTATATAGACTTCAAATGAAAATGCAGTTGTGTACGGAACAATATATGAAGAAAAAGCGACTTCTACAAGAATAATTCAAGCAAGAACAAGAGTTGATTCTGAAGAAATATGAGGACAAGATTCGAGAATTGGATGCACTTCATTTGTCTCATTCGGATTCATCTAAAAAAACAACCTCATTAGGAGATGAGCTTTTTCAACCGGGGAAGAATATGATGTAGGCAGGGGGGGGGGGTCAAATCATTTGGGGTTGTAATTTTAGTGAGCTCCTATGTCCTCTACTAAAATTCAGCTCATTAATGTTGAGCTCCTTATTCAGCTCATTTTGCAATTTATTAGGTTCTCCCCCTCTCTAATGGCCCTTCGATTTTCCCCACTTGGCTCTCCCTCCCATGGCTAGTTCCTTCCCCCCTGGTTGCCTGTTCCGGTTCCCCTGGCTGCTGTTCCGGTTCCCCTGGCTGTCCGTCCCGGTTCCCCTGGCCACCCGTTCCTTCTCCCTTGGCTGTTTTTTTCTGTTTTCTGTGTGGCTGTTCGGGTGCTGTTTCTGGACTGATTGTTGGCCTTCCATTTCTCCTTTTTAATTGGTTTAAATGGAGGTGATTATGGGTTGTTTGGCTGCCCCTTTTCTCTTATAAATATAAGGTCCTTTGTAATAAAAAGAGAGACTTTTGGTGATAATTTTTGGAGCATAACATGAGAGTTTTTAGGATAGCTTGCGAGCTTGTCATCTCCTTCGACTTGGCTTCTTACCTCTTTCTTCTCTCCGCAAGTTCGACGCCACTTGTATCTTTCTTCTCAATGATTGCAAGTAAGTTAGGACTTTTATTATATAAGTTTGTAAGTGTCATTTCAATTTATCAAAGTAATGTTTCGTTTTATAAAAATTATGTTGTGTCTTCCTATTTAAAGTTGTATGTTATGTTTTTATGAGATAAAAGAAGTATTTAGTATATGTTGTGGTCTCCAATTTGTTGTGGAGACTTAGTTTAGCTTTTATTTCGTTTCTTTTTGTGACCGGAGGTTCTCCTACTTGTTTGGGAACTTTTGGTTGCATCACTTATGCTCTCCCATCTAGCGACCCTAATGATCATTTTCCAAATGTTTGAGAGCCCACATGATATCAATTGGGACTTGATAGGGGAACAGATCTTTGCCTCAATGTTCAAGGATTTACTATATGTATCTGATAATTCTTAATGATTTTCTTCATTGAGCCCTGGTGCAACTTGTGATTGTTGTTAACTGCTTTATTAGCTTGGCAGGAAGCTAAGCAACTCCATGCAGCACGCCTCAGCTGTCATTGAGGTTTCCTTACTAGAAGATTCTGATCATTGTGTCATTTTTTGAAGTAATGAGTATTTTTTTAATGATTTTCTTGATATTATTCATCTTAATTTGTAATTTTCTGCAGTCATTGCTGTTAATTTTCTCTCTTATTTTACATGAGTACTTTTGCTCTCAATTATTGACAAAACAATTTTAAAAAAAAAAGTTGCTGCTTTCTGTTTTTCATGATGCAGATGCGCACTGGAAATGCGGTTGATGGCTGTGCAATTTTTTGGCGAACAAATAGGTGATATACTGGAGCTTTCTAGCTGCTATGAATTGCAATTTCCAGAAAAAAATTGTTTAGTATAGTTTATTATGGGGAGTAAATGGACCGTCTATGACATTTTAAACCAACTCAAGGTTAAGTTTTTAAACTTATTTCCGGTGGTTTGATTAGAAATTGAAAAAAGTATTCTTGATAGGATGCTATATCAAGTAGTCTTCATAAAAGTAGTTTAAATTTTAAGTAGATTTCGGCATTGTTTTATGCTGTCATAGTTTCATATTTGGCAGTTTTGTTTTTAGATTTGCATACCTAAACTGAATTCCTTTTTCTGTATCGTTAGTTATGGTTTAAACTCAGGAAAAGTCTATCAATTTATTATTCTTTCTAAATATATTATTTTTTTCCTAAAAGAAAAAAAATAAAATTATATATATATATATATATATATATATATATATATATATATATATATATATATATATATATATATATATACTATAAGTAAACTATTTTGCAGAACATTGTGATGGTGACTGTCAAATTAATAGTTCAAGACATTTGCATTAGTTATGATGAGATTGTTGATTTTTTTTTTTTTGCTTTATATGTTGTTGATGTAATTGAGGATAGACTAGTTATGTTCTTTACTTGTTTTCTTAGTTAAATTTTATTTAAATTATTAGTGTTAATTTGTTTAGCATCATTAATGTAATTGTTCCCAAGGGTTTTTAAATATTAAATGAATCTTATTGTCTTTTATGGATTAACGAAGTATTATTGGATATTTTGCCTCCTATTGCAACTTTTGTCTCCTCTTCTTGATGCGAACTCTGTTAAGGCCTTATTTCTCACCTTCATGAGTCCTCTTTTCTTGCAATGCTCTCTCACTTGGTATCGTTTCTCTTGATTCTCATCCTTTTTTTTTCCATTCATCCTCTCTTTTCTATCTATCCTATGTTGATTTCTCTCTCTATCGTCTCACTTTCTCTCTCTCATCTGTGTTTTATAATCATCCTTTCCATTATCTTCATCCTTTGTCTTCTATATCACTGTAGAAAAAAAATGTCATTCTCGAGTCTGATAAGCGATTGATGGGAATATTTCTTAGAACAGAGGGGTGAGAGTAAAGACATGCAATTGGATGACTTTCTTTTTTGTTATTCTCTTCATTAGATGAACAACCATAAAAAAGGGAATTCTAGGTTATTAGGGGTGTTAAAGATCTTCCCTTTTACAAATTTTTAGGTGTTTAGACGCCACTCTGGACGGCTCTTCTCTTTCCTAGAAGAGAGTACACATATAGTCAAAGATTTACTATATTTATTCAGAATTATTTATTACAATGACAGGTGCTGGTCTCTGCTTTAAGAGCTTATAATCTCCTAAATGAGCATGATTCGTTTTTGTTGATTGGTAGACACATCACTTGATTATTGGGGGAGAGCACAATTGCCTAGATCATGGATCTTGCTAGCCAGTTCATCATAAAACTTGATCGATTAACATAGTTATTTTTTAAAAATCTAATTTTAATATTGATGAATAATATTATAATTAGTAAAAAAATTAAATTAAAAATTCTTATCGCATATGTCCGTATCCTATCTAAAATCCCTTCAAATCTTGTCCATTCCCATCCATCATCACTTGCGATTACGCTTCAAAAAACAAAATTTCCAAATAGGGCTTTTTACAAATTAATCCACATTACATAATATGAAAGGGCATAAATTCTTCCACAATCTCAATTACACTTTCTATCATTATCTTCTAACAAAATATGTGATTAAAGTCTTCTCAATTAAATAATTGCCTCATGGAATCTTCTCTTTTTTCAACAAATCTTTCCTTCAATGCAAATGGACTTCTTTCACTGTTTGATCTAAGCTTACTATAGTTAGATTATTCTTATACAATAATGCTTTCTTCAATTAGGAGAATTATAAAATTTTTCTTCTTCAGTTTGAACAGAAATAAATGAAGAAGGAAATTTACTTATACTTTCTTACTAAGGAATTTTCCAAATCCCAACACTTCCTCTTTCCCCATCATATTTTCTTCTTTTCTGAAATCATATACTATTATTATCATTAACATAAATTTTATACTTTCTATTCTTCAAAATTCGAACGGGAAATAAATATGATTGAAATCACTTACGAAGGAAAAATTTCCAACACAAAATCCTCCTTTTTCTCTCAAGTTCTCTTCCTTTACCGTTAAAAGAGATGAATCCTTTTTTTATATCGCGAAGAAATTGTACACAAATGAAATTAAAAACAACATATCTTTCTTCTTCTTCCTCTCAGCCGTTTCTCTCGACTGAAACTTTCTCACACTCATTTACTTGTTCGGGAGGAATGAGTCGAAGATATGACTCATGAGGAGTTGTATGTTTTCTCTAGCGTATGTAATTCTTTGCTCAAAAACAAAAACCGGCATTTCCAGCCTCTTCCGAGCCCGCACGCAGTTTGTGTGGCCCACGGTTATTTCCACTCTGCTCTTTTACACGCCTGCTGCGGGTTTTTTCCAGTTAAATTGGGTATTACAGATGCTATTTATGAAATGGCTCTCCTTGCCCCTAGGAAAACCAATATTTTGTTCCATGTGAGAGAGGAAAATGAGCTTCTTAACTCATCTTATATTTACTTTTGCCATCATTTCCTTCTTCTATTTCTATTTTAGTTTTTTATCTACAGGAGTATCTTAACCTACTGGAGTGTAAATGAGCCTCCTAACTATTCTCTTAACCTATTAGAGTGTAAATGAGCTTCCCAACTAGTCTCTGATATTTACCTATATTGACCTAGGTAGATGAAATTCATTAGAAATCTCAATCGACTTAGATTTAGTAAGAGTGCATCTATCTTGGGCAAGTTTCAAGAGTATGGACCAATTCATATTTCATGTTTTAATTTATGATATATTGGGTTATCAAAGTTCTTTTGAGTGTTTCCATTTCCTTAAATAAACAATCAATTTATATTTTGTTCTTTCTTGAGTTATCGGATTTGAAGAGTTTGATTAGATACTGGTAGGAAGTGGATGCACTTTTCACATAAATTAGCGGATGAAACACAAAAAATTGGGAAAAAATTCTCAAAATAATTTTTATTGAAAGAACTATAAAGAGAAAGGCAAGATATAATTGGATCTTCAATTGGAGAAGAAGACTGGCTCTCCCAAATCCTTAGCCGTCGGCTAGAGCCCAAATAACTTAAGAATAAACTAAATTCAATATACTCCAAAACATAATCCTGAAATCACCATATTGTTAGCCTTAAATAGCTCATTTTTTAAATAATTTCCTCTTAGATTTGAATTCAAATTAGATTTATTTTCCTAATTAATTCTCTCCCAATTGTACTTAAAACTTTCTTAAACAATCCCCCCTTAATTCCTCCTTTTCTCTAAATAATTCTTTCTTAGATTTTGAATTTAAATTAGATCTCTTGCCCTAAATAATTTCCTCTCAATTGTAATTAAAACATTTCTAAACAATTTCCCTTTGATTAAGAACATTCCTAAACAACTCCCTCTTGATTAGGAAATTTTTTAATTCGGTCCCAATCAAATCTGCCGGTCCATCAATACTCCTCTCCCAAAGTGCCACCTTATCCTCAAGGTGGAACGAAGGAAACTGCTGCTGAAACACTTGACTAATAGCATTGAACTGAAAAATGGACTGACATTAGGTCGAATAATCCATACCTTTAGCATCTTCTTGATCAATCTCTCGATCTCATACTTCTGGATTAGAGGATAACAGTTGGACGAATAATGATATGTGAGACTACTAACTTCAAGATGATAACATGCTTGTGTTCTCGCTGAGGAGGCAACCCCCGAATTGGCCGAAATACCTTTTGATATTGTTGTAGGAGTGACTGAACCATGCATGGTGCTTCTATCTTCTCCCCATCTTCTTCGCTTTCCGAAACTCTGCAGCTCCCCAAAAATCTCATTCCTTTACAATTTCTTCTCTTTGGAAGTGACTCCAAAATCACCTTCATGTCTTATGTCAATGTAACCGGTAATGTTGAGCTTATAGGAACTAGATTCTTCATAGTGAGGTCACTGAATTCTTGTTCACTTGAGATTGAGAAACTACATATACTTTGGAATCTTGCCCCGGTATAAGCATGATTTTTTAAACAAAACTTTGCATCAGATTCAGCTACTCTAGCAAATTTGTTCATGGTTCGTTGACAGTTCTACTTGACAAGAATTGAATGTCGTTGATGTTGATAATGTCCTTTAACATGAAGATCCAACAGCTTCTTTATCATTCCTTCTTGGTTGGAAAATTTTTCCTCCATTGATGACATTCTGTCCTCAAACGCCGATTTGGGTTGGCTAACATTTACTTTAAGACACTCTTCCAAGGAACAACTTTCATTACTGCCATAGGTCCAAAAAAGTGCTTTGATACGAGTTTAATAGGAAGTGGATGCACTTTTCACAAAAAAACAACGGATGAAACACAAAAAATTGGGAAAAATGCCCCAAAACAATTTTTATTGAAAGAACTATGAAAAATGCAAGATATAATTGGATCTTCAATTAGAGAGGAAGATCCTGCCCTCCCAAATACCTAGCCGTCGGCTAGAGCCCATATAATCTAAGAATAAATTAAATTCAACAAACTCCAAAACTAATCCATAAATCACCCTATTGCTAGTCTTAAATAGGCTCCCATAATTCCCTCCCAAATCAGCCATCTCTTCTTAAATAATTCTCTCAGATTTGAATTGAAATTAGATTTATTTCCCTAATTAATTCTCTCTCAATTGTAATTAAAACTTTTCTAAATAAGCCCCCCCCCTTAATTCCTCCTTTTTTTTCCTTAAATAAATCCCTTTTAGATTTTGAATTCAAATTAAATCTCTTACCCTAAATAATTTCCTCTCAATTGTAATTAAACATTTCTAAATAATTCCCGTTTGATTAAGAACCTCTCTAAACAGCTCCCTCTTTATTAAGAAACTTTCTAATTCCCTCCCAATCAAATTGGTTGGTCCATCAGCCGCATTGTATTTGGGATTGAGGTGGTTTATCTTTAGAATGTGGTTGACATGGCTAACTCAGAATATTGCTAAGATTGATCTTTTTGAGATGCTAATCCTCTAACATTACCATTTTCCTAAAACTGACATTCTTGTGTGGTAGGAGTCTCCCATGAATTGAAGAATTGAGATAGGTTGATTATCTAAGAATGTCTCACCCGTGTTATAGAGCTTTCTTGTAATTTGGGAGTAACACTTGTAACCTTTTTTATTTGGAGAATATTGAAGAAATATGCATTTGATAGTTTTCAAGTCTATTTTACTTTGATGTTGTTGATGCTTGTGAACAAAGGTATTGGCCAAAATACTTTGGGGAATGCTTGAAACAATTCAAATGTTTGTAAATTAAATACATTGTTTACATGGAGTATTGAAGTTCAAGAATCAACAACGGATTCTATTGATGAGATATGTTGCAACAAGAACTATTTCTCTCCAAAAATGCTTTGGAATTGTTGACGCATTTTTCATGTCGACTCGCTAATATCGGACCCGATTGAGTTCGATTGAACCTGATCAATTCAATCTGCTTCGTCGAACGAAGTTTGATTCAAATTAGCGCTTATTTGAGTTCAATTGCATCAAATTGACTCGATCAAGGTAAATCAGACTCGAATTGACCCAAATTGATTCAAATCGAGTTTGTTTCAGGCTCAATTTCATTCCAATTGATCAAATTTGAGCCCAATTTGACTTTCCAATTCAAGTTCTGCATCCAACGGTTCCAATTTCCTTGAAAATCCAAGTCTGCGTCGCGGTTCTAGTAGTCAGATCGCACGATCTCCTTGTTTTGAAGCGGATTTGAGCGACTTTGGCAAAGATGGGGCATCATACCTCGTTTCGTGTATGGAGAGAGCACGAGGGAGATTTCCAGTTCTAATTGCTTCCATCTAGTTTTTCCATGTGCGAGAGAGAGCGTGAGCGAGAGAGTGGTGGATTGAGCAAGGAGTTATGTGTGCATCTGATCGAGTGAGAGAGCAGGAGGGATCGAGCATATCCTTGCGTGCGTAAGATCAAGTAGACCGAGCGAGTAGCGGGGATGCTTCGTTTCTTCTTCTTTTTGCATGCGACCAAACAATCAGATATAGACGATCTGTTCATGTATATAGAGGAGTCGTGTGGGAGATTGAGCACCTGAGATTTTCTATGCCGTGCTCGATCATAAAGTATGCAATTCGTTGAGGATGAAAAAATTTCTCTTTTGTGGTTAATGCTCCGCAAGCCTTAAGTCCTTTGAAACCGCGCATTTAAGTTTCTAAAACTAAAAAAAACCCTATGTTTGCTGTCCACTCCGCAAACCCGTGAAAATTCAGTTATTTTTCATGGGTTGCTCTCATGTGAGAGCCTGTAGGGGGTGTCGATACGCTTAGGGTCTTTGGATTGGTGTCCAACACTTTCCAAATGCATGTTTGTGCACTCATACTAAACCCAAGACCATCACCTACAATAAAACCTAAGTTTTGTAGCTATTGAACTCAAATTTAATGGCTACTTGATTTACTAAATAAAATTGCATGATGCTTAGGGTTTAGATTATGCTAAAATTAATCTAAAAATATTGTTGGTCTCTTTCTCTAAAGTTCTTATGCTTAGAAAATTATTGGGAGTCTGTTGACTAAAAAAAAAGAGAGAGAACATTCACACTTGCCTTCGAAACCCGCCCCACCTCACGACGGTTATCCGCCAAACGACACATTTTTCGTTTCCATAACTACCATTTGGTAAAGCAATCAAATAAGAGGAAGAAATTCGGAAAGAGGGACACACTCTTTTCTTCCGCTCCTTCAACCTCAACGTCGCTGTTCAACTTCATTGCTTCGTAGGAGGCGTATAGGGTTTGCTTCCATCTTCTCTTTTTCTTCATTGTTGTTCGGCTTCGTTTCTTCACAGGAGGAAGAGATTGCGCAGTCGCTCCTTCCGCCCCTTCGTTGCTTCGCAGGAAGAGAGATTGCTCGAGTTGCTTCTTCCTCTTCTTCGTTGTTGTCCAACTTCGCTTCACAGGAGGCGGAGAGATTGCTTGATTTGCTTCCTCAGCTCCATCGTTGCTGTCCAACTTTTGCTTCGCAGGGGGTGTAGAGATTGCCCGTGTCACTCCTTCGGTTTGTTATTGGCCGTCCGACTTTGCTCATTCAACGACTGTCCCTTCCTATCATATCATACATTATAATATATCAATCGGAAGCAAATTTACTCGCATTAAAGGTAGCTATATTCTTCCCCTTTTGCACGCATCTGGCAAAATCCGGTAAACCCAAATAGGATTTACAACAAAAGAAGGAAAGTGAAACTTAACTCTTCGTGAGATTTCACAGTGCCCTAAAACTTATAATTAATCAAATAATAAATAGAACAATTAAATCGAAGACCTCACATTGTAGACTTTAAGTATGTCCGAGATGATTTTAATTCGAAGGCCCCACACAGTCGTTCTTAGATCCCGGTGGGTTGATTGAAAATTTGAAGACCTGCGCCATCAATCTTAGATCTGGGCGGATGGTTTTAATTTGAAGACTCCGGGTCGTTGTATCTTACATTCGACTAGGATGTTTAAATTAGAAGACCCTATGCCGTCGACTTTAGGTCCGGATAGCATGAAATCATGGCAAGCGCCGTCCCGATTTCTCCCTCGGTGGGGAGGGGACGTCGGGAGGTTGCCGGAATTTTTGGGAAAATGACTTTAAAATTATGAGAGAATAATTCAAATTCTAAGAGAAATTGATTTGAGATTGATCATGTTTTGAAGTCAAATTTTAATAAATCGGTTAATTTATTTAACTAATTGAAATTTCAAATATAAATTAAAATTAAATTAATTGATTAATTAAAATTTCAAATATAATTTACGATTTGACATTTTCGGGTTTTTACACTAGTCTCCTTCATTTACTTAGCCTAAATTAAGTGAATGGTCACTTCTTTTTGAACACTAAATATTCAAAGAACCTCCTCCAATTTACAACCTTTAAGTTGCATATTCCTCTCCATTTTCTACAAGCCAAAATTGTAGGAAAATCCCCAATTTTCCTTAAGCCTAAAAGCCATAGAAATCCTCCAATTGTTTTGCTTGGTGTCTTTCCCTAGACTTGTAAGAAAATTCTCAAATGACTTTTATAAAATTTAGGGGTTGATAAGCTAACATTGGG
Organism: Dendrobium officinale; assembly: GCA_019514585.1. Taxonomy (NCBI): domain Eukaryota; kingdom Viridiplantae; phylum Streptophyta; class Magnoliopsida; order Asparagales; family Orchidaceae; genus Dendrobium; species Dendrobium officinale. The sequence continues at coordinate 21,583,967 of CM033699.1, read as the reverse complement.
GATCAAATGTACACCAAATCATTTATCTGTTGAGTCAAAATCAACAAATGATTCAACTTCAAATATAGAAATTCAAATACCATTTTGCTTTATTATCTAACCCAAGTTGGATGAATGAACTCTTTGAACACTTAAGAGTTCAAAAAAATTCATTGTGACTTCTAGTCCAAATTTACATGCCATCTTCTTTTATTTATCAAACTCAAATTTGGTAGATAATCATATTTTATTAAAAACAAAATTCATTGATTCATCCTCCAGTTTGCAACATCTAAGTTTTATATTGCTTCTTACATTTACCTAAACCAAATTAGGTAGATAATCATGCATCATTGAATACAAAATTCAATGAATGCTTCTTGACTTATAGTCCCAAAATTATAAATAACTTCTCTTTTCTATGGACTCCAAAAGTCCTAAAAAATTCTCTCACCTTAGCCCAAAAGCTATAGATTCTCCTCAAACTCAAAGTTGAGTTGTAGGAGATTCATCTCAAACCAATTCATTTGTTGAGTGAAAATCAACAAATAATCCAACATCAAGTATATAGGAATATAAATCTTATATCTCTTTCATTCTCCTGACCTAAGTTAGGTGAATGAGTTTCTTTCTTTGAACACCCAAAAGTCCAAAGAACTATTGATTTGTAATCCAAATCTACATATCATTTCATTGTGTTTGTTTTATCCATATTTAGCAAACAAGTTTCCATCATTTAACACCAAATCGAATGATAATTCATATGGTTTGTAACTCCAAAGTTACAAATTTGTTTCACATATTGAGCCAAAATCAATTGGTGACATATTTCTTCCAAACATCAAAATCAAAATTTTAACTCCTTTTCATTTGTTTGGCTCAAATCAAGTAAATGAATCTCTCTCTTTGAATACAAAAATTCAAGGAGAACTCTTGATTTGTTGCCTTAAAGCTGCAAGTCTTCTCTTATTTCTATGAGCTTCAAAAGCCATAGAAGATTTCCAACCTTAGTTCTAAAATCTAAGTAATCATTTCACTTAACAAAGTGATTTTTTCGTTTCATGACATTTAAAACATAACATTCAAATATCTTTTAGGAGCTTCAATCTGTTAAAATCCACTGTTTCTTATTAGGTAAATTTTATAAAATTCTAAGTAAAAGCCTTAGACATGTTTACCTTACCCTATTAGGTGAATATTTCTCTCTTATCCAAACACTAAAAACTCTAAAATCTTTAAAAATCACTTAGACTTCTTTTGATGCAATGATTAATCATTTCACCCAAAGGTGGAATGCCTACATCATTGGATCTTTTGATTCCATAAGCAACATGCTTTCCTCAAAGAAATCAGTGTCTTCTTTATGAGTTATTCATAACCCTTTTAAATATGAAATAATTAAAAATCAAATAAAAGCCTCAAGCCACAAACAACTTGAAGTGAAATCATTATTTGGATTAAAATTATATATCTTATATTACTTAATAAAATAAGACATCACTTGTTGTGTGACATATCACATACCCAACACACCTAGTTGCACAACCTCTAGGCATGCTAGGATTAAGATTTCTATGTATGTGTTTGATACTGTAGTATGATGCTTATTGAATTGTTTGCGTTATGATCACTTGTCTTTAACTGGATTGGATATAGATATACTTGTTTTTTCTGCAAATGACCATGTCCACGTGGGGGTAAAAATAAGTTATGACTATTTAACACTGTTTGCTTGCAAGCGTTGCTTAAAACCCTCCCAAAGAGGCATTACCAATATGATAGAAACATGTTTTGACATTTTAAGTGTCAGATAATTTTATGATGTTTGTTTTTGTTATATAAATTATTTTTTAATCCTCTTTTTGTTTTGTAGAGTTTAGTATTTTATATTTAAAATGTATTTGATAGATTTAGGAAATATGTTTAAGCATGTAGGATATAGTTACAGGAAAGGTGGATTAGAAGGATAAAGCTACCATATGTGAAGCCCAAGATCCATCTAGAAGCTAAAGCTTGATGATCCCATAGGCCGAGTATGTAAATAAATTATTGGGTTGTCTAATGGCAGACAACTCAGTTGTCAATTATAATTATAATAATTGGACTTTACAATTTACTTTCGTGTCTTGGTTGATTATATATATATACATGTATGTTTGATTGTTTACTGGGTGTGCATTAGAAATGCATGTTTTTTCTTAGGTTTCTTCACTTGTTTTTGCTTGGGGGTGGCCTGGACATGTATTGTACGGTAAGCTCATATGATAAAATTAAGATTTCTACTAATTAAAAGATTTAAATAAAAAAATCAACCATAAAATTATATGTATTTTTCTATCAAAATTTATATGGCTTATTCAAATAAGCCAGACTTTCAAAGAAAAAAATTAAAATGATCATGCATGACTAGTGTATCACATGTAGAAGCCTTCACTTAAGGATCGATAATAAAAATCTGTATTTAGTGAGTCATCATATGTATACCCATATGTTCAGGCATCTTGGCCTAAAAGTCAAGGTCTAAGTCTTATCTTCTAAATCAAAACAATCTTCTCTTCTCTTCATGCGCATTGAGATTGGACTACATGGTTTTAAAAGCAGTTAGGTGGGTTTGGTTGGTAGCCATTTCCGGGCAGGATTGTAAATCCAGATGTTGGACTAGCTTATGTCTCATGTGAGTTGTAGGTTTATAAGTCCCTTGCACTTCGTTAGACTTAGCTTCGAGGTACTACCCCTCAGTAGTGCTCACCTTAGCTCTAGGATCCAAGGTTGTTGCTATCTCTAGTCACTTCATAAACCCTTACCTTTTGGGCATTTTTTTCAACATGTTTGTTTGGAATACAAGCCCCAACATTTTAAATCAAATTGGTCAAACTTGAACAAAAATCAAAATTTTAAAATGTAAAGCTCAATATAGGATAGTTTGTGTATTTCTGAGTTTTTTCAAAATTAATTACTCCTAAATTTAATTCATTTGGCTTCCATTACTAAAAATCTGATGAAAGTTGATCTCATCATCCTTGAAATTTTCGAAGACCAAATTTTTAAATAAGAATTTTTCAAATTATAAGAAAAGAAAATATTAATCAATCTTTTAATGACTCTAGAAAAATCACTTATTTAATCAAAGATATTCTCAAATAATAAATGCTTGATATGGAATTAACCATAAGGGCTTGCCCTTATGGGGCATTTGAACCCCATAATAAAATAAACACTATTCAACCAAATATTTAGCATGAGAAAATCTTTGTTAAAATTCAAATTAGGGGTTTTGTTATTGAGTCCATAACGAAATAATATTTTTGTCTTTCTGGATAATATATTATTTTTTATGCCATGATTAATCATAAAATATCCCAATCCGTTTAGGATGACAAAATTTCTCTTACAGGAGCATGGGAAGATAACATGAGGGATCTAATGACATCTTGTAATTCTCAAGTTTTGCTTTCATTAATTTCTATTTTGTTTAGGGATATAAAAACATGAGCTTTGATGTGCGGCTATCCCTTGACTTGGAAGATATGATGCAATAATTGATTGTTTATTTTCTCGCCCATTGTCCATTCTAAAGATTGTATCTTGGCTTGGAATTAAGTTTGAATCTGGTTGTTAAAATTATGGAATATTGGACCTATATCCACCTTTCTTTTCATTAGAAGTATCCTTGTAACTTTGATGTGATCATGAATAAAGGTGACTGAGCCATCTAGAACCTGTAATATTATTATTGATTCTAGAAGGTACCATTGTGTATTATTGAAAAAGTGATTATTTATTAAGTTTTATTTGGATTGGTATTAGGAACATATTTGGATTGTTGAAAAATCTCATGCTCAGAAATTTCTAACTTGTCATTGACAAATGAGGGAAATGGTTTTTCAAGATACAAGAAATTTGGTTGTTTGATCGATAGTGCCACAACATGATCATATAATCTTGATAACTTCTAGAAAGAGAGCAACTCAATAATTTTCTGTGATTCTCTTTTAAGATTGTAAATTCTAATATGATTAAACCTTGCACATAGGGGTGTAAACTAGTCAAGCTGAGCTTGAGGTTGATTAGATAGTCAAGTTTAAGCTCAAGCTCGAGTGTAATTACATGAGTTTGAGCTTGTAAGCCAGCTCATTTATTATAAAATAATGAAAATAAATTTAATTCAGATAGTTGTTGTAATAAAATGATTAAAAAAATGGGCTATTAAAAGATAAATAATAATAAATCACTTGATATAACAAATTGAATTATAATTTTTAAATAATTTTAATAACTTTGTATTTAAACTTTTGAATTTAATATACTTTAAATGTACTTTATATTAACATTTTTTAAATAAACTGGCTCATGAGTTGGCGAGTCGAGTCAAGCCTAGCTCAAGCTTGACTTGTTATCTTATCGAGTTTAGTTCACAAGCCATTTATCGTGCTGAGCTTGAGTTGGCCTTACTCAGTTTATAGGCATGTGCAAACACATCCTAATATTTGCAATAATTTTCATGGACAAGTTAAAAAATTCATATATAATTGGGAAAAGTTTAATGAATGATTATGGTCTCTTGTAAGTTTTCTTATGGACAATAAATTGCAATTTAAATTTATAATCATGTGAACAAAGACAATTTTAGATCGTTTAAAATGATGATAAAGCCTATCAATCACTTTTAAGAGTGACTCATAAACAATTTAGATAGTAAGATAGCCACTATATGGACTTTATTTATGAAATATGAAAGCATATACAATCATGTGATCTAATGCATTCTTAAATTTTCCTGGTATATACAGTTATGAAACTTAGAATAAGCTCATCCTTAATTAGAAACTTGGAGATGTCTAATATGTATGGTTAAATCAGTGAGGAAAAATATCTCTGAATCATTATAAGTATTGATCTATTGGGCTTTTGAAAGTTGTACTTACATGTTTAATGCCTACTTCGTGATGTGAAGCCTTTTATGTATTTACTAATGTGATGTCTTGCAAATGTCAAATTATCTTAAGAATGAGAGATGAGAAACGTTTTTCATGAAGCTAAAATATTATAATATTGTAAAATACAGACTTAGTGCTTTGTATTTGTACTTTAAAAAAACTCAAGGTTATTTAAACTGCATAGATGAAATGTTAAATTAAAAACTTTTTAGTGAACCTAGTAACGCTTGCATCATGTTTGAAACCTGTTGCAGAGTATAAAATTGCACCCAACTTCATCATAATTTTTTCGACATTATTACTTAGTTGAAGAACACCTTGAAATGAACTGCCCAACATTGTTATTTTTTTTTTTTTGGCTGTACTTTAATTCATCCTTTTGTAAATTATTGTCTCTGTGTACTGTTTTATGTGGGATTCTACTTGTTTCCGGGCTCTGATTCTTTCTTTATATTTTTACATCAGATTTCAGCTGAGGCATGAAGAGCATATTGAATTTAGTAAGCTTGGACTAAGGGATAATGTTGCCCAAATTTGCGTTTTGGAAGTATGCCTGATACATGGAGATCATCTGTTAATAAGTTTTTATTTTATTTTCATTGCAGTGTTCAAATTTTAAACATTTTCCTTGTGTGTGTATTTACTCTTTTTTCTTTGCAGTCAGAGATGCGTTGCTTGGCTGAAAATGCTGCTTTTCCTGCAAGGTACTATTATATTTTCTCAAATAGAAAAAATTCCAAAATAGTCCCCAGACTATTCGTGTATAACTAATTTAGTCCCAAAGTATCACATTACTCCAATTTAGCTCATGACTATATAAAATTGATCCAAAATAGTCACTCATATTATAATTGTGATATGAAATTTATCCCAATTTATTCCCTCAACTTCATAAAATTGATCCCAATTTAGTTCCGTAGGGACAATTTTCGATCAATTTTGTATAGTCAAGGGGCTAAATTGGAGCAACGCTATACTCTGGGGCTAAATTGACTATATATGAATAGTTTGATAATTATTTTGCAATTTAAACCTTTTATCACGTTATCTTTCTTTGCAGTCTAAAGTAGGTTTAATTAGTTCCTTTGATATAAAATAGGTGTTTAATACTAGGAATGGTGATGCAGCACAATTTTTTTTCTTTTGTCATACATGACAATATTGGAAAAGCATAAATTAAATTGTAAAAGTTCATTGACCTATATATGCTAGAGCATAAAACAAATGAAAATAAACCTAATCATTAATTGATATAGGTAAAAGAAATGGTCAATACACCTATTGTGATGTGTAACACACGTTGACTTGTAATCACAAAAATTGGCTCTAAGAATTTTTAATAATCAAATTGATGCATGACTAAAATGCTTTAAATGAATGCGTTAAGAACTTGCACGATTTTGAAAAGAACAAGAACAATTAAGACTATTAGCTATTCAGAACAAAAAGAGAAAACGTAAGAGCGGTCACTTCGTTTAGGCCAAGTTACATAATAAGCGCTTGAATTATCAAAATAATAACGAAATTCAACAACATGCGAATGAAGTAGCTTTCAACAAAACCCCTCATCTAACAATAAGATAGTAACATAGGAAGCACACTCAATCCTACGTTTACTAAGCTTAGGCAAAAGACGAAGCATGGTTCCTTGTGACTGGATCACCACCTACAAGATGAGCGGATTAGGGAAAGTAAATGAAAAGGGGAAGAAGTTCACCCTTGGGAAGGTTCGGAGATGATTTTCCACTGGGCGCCGACAAGTTGCTTGTTGATGGCCTTCGATAGCATGAAAATAATGCGGTCCATGTACTCTTCGATAGAACGATCCACTTCCGGGTTGAAATCGAAGGTGGAGTGGAGGATGTTAACATATCCTTGCTCGTCGTAAGCAAATCCATAGTCAAGTTCCGGGTCGGCCATTCATTTGGCTTTGGGAGGAGGATATGTAGCCGACGATCAATGTCAATCCCTTGAAGCTCCACTAGAGAGAAAGAAGTTTCTCTCAAAATTGAAGTAGAGAGGAGGGGATGGCCGACCAAGGAAGGAGGGAGGGAATTCTAATTTGGTTCAGATTTTGGTGGAGGGAAAGTGTTCAAACAATCTCCAATTAATCCCCTTGATTAAAATAATCAAGGAAGAGGAGAGAGTGGGGCCGACGACGGCAAGGGAGAGGGGAGGGCTTTAGTTTAATTCCAAAAGGAGAGATTCTCCTTTGGAAATAAATTAAATAGGTGGGGCTTAGGGGATTTTGGCCAAAGGAGGTGGAGGGGGAATTAGGAATTGTTTCCAAGAGGGGTTTAGGGGATTTAGGAAATAAATCCCATGGGATTTAATGAGGGGGGCCGGCGGATTTAAAGGCTAGGAGAGGATTGTGGGGTTGCTTAATTTGGGATTAGGAAAGATAAGATATAATTAAATCTCAATTAATTTGAAATTCAAATAGTATTTAATTTAGTTACTTTCTTAAAATAGATTTGCTAAATTAGGAAAGAATTTTCAAATTCAAATTATTTTGAAATTTAACAATGAGCTTTCCTAAATTAAGAGTGGCCCCTTATGGAAGGTAATCAAGAGGGATTTGAATTGTGGAGGGAAGATGGGAGAGGTGGGGGGCCGGCGACTAGGGTGAAAGCTTATGGGGATTTCGGTGGAGGGATGGTGGTGTGGTGAGGCCAGCGGGTAGGTGGGGGGGGGGGGGATTTGGTGGCCAGCGGCTTAGGGATTGGGCGAGACCTTAGGCCAGTGGCTAGATGATGAAGGGGAAAAGGAAAACTCGATAAAGAAGAAGAACCACGATCCTGGCCGTCTCCAAGGTTGGTGGATGATCCAAATTCTCTCTCCAAGGGACCTCGCTCCAAACTCTATCATTCTCTAATAAGAACTCAAATATGGGGGTAAATTTTTATCATTCAATCATTAACATGAAAAGAGAACAAGAGGGCTATATATAGCCTCGTATAAATGACTCAAGAAAATAAAAAGACGACGATGCCCTCTTGGCTTATATACGATCTCCCTTAAGTAAGGGGTAAAAGCGGAAACACTAATAAAACAAATACAACATAAAATAATAAAGAAAATACATAATACGACTTAGAAGTACATCGACTCAATCGTGGCCGTAGATCGATGACCATGTTTCTGATAGATTTTCCAAGTTCTGATGTCCCCATCACACATTCACAAATTCCTATTAACAACCACCCTTTATCATACTATGTTGGGTTGACTATATGAATCCTTTTTCTCCACTATTTCCAATTAAGAGTCAAATTCTCACTTAAATCTAAAAAAATTATCATTTTTAATCCTTTTTAACCAAATATTTTTAGATCTATCTCTGCCTTTCTTAACATAGTACCGATCTAATAAATCTACTATTCTAACAAGATCATCAAAAAAACTGACATTTTATGTGACCAAACCATCTAAGAAGACTCTAATTTCATATGCTACTAGAACTACTCCCAACTTTTTCAATTTATGCCCAATCATAGCATAGCCAGTCAATAACACAAGTTAATATTTCTAGACTATCTTAAGTTTTATTAGGATTTCTAGATTTATTATGATGAATTATACTTTTGGATACTTTTATGTTTAAAATTGAATTATGTAGTTTTAGATTTTATTTTGGACTGGATTTGATTTGATTTGATTTTGTCTTTGTAAGTTTATTATCTTAAATATGGATTTATGAGTTGTATTTTGCTTATTGATTAAATGAATCGACACTTAGAGCTCACTCTCATATTCTTTTTGCTTTCTCTTTTGTCTTATAGCTAGTTTACCTTGGATTCTTTATTCTTCTTTCGTTGTAATAGCTTTGCATCATTTTTGTATTATAGCTGAACATCCTATCTGCCTCTTGCGCTTGATTCACTCATTAGCTGCGCCTGGTCACACTTCTGATCACAAAATTACAATTTGCACCTATGCATTCTCACTCTCCTAGCTGACGCCTGGAATCACTCACACTTCTGATTTTTGCCCAATCGTTGACTTTCGAATCTCGATGATTGATCAGTCATGATCTCTTCTTATTTCATGCTTGGGCTTTCTTAGCCGAAATCAACATTGTGCCTTTATCATTCATTAAAATTTCTCTCTTGGAATACACCGGTGTAATCAACTACTATTTGTGAGTAAATGAAGGCATAACCATATTAAACCATTATATTTTTTTTTAAAAAAAAAAAAAAAAAAAAAAATTAAATTGTCTCCAAAGTTCATTTGCTCCACTTGCATCATATGAAGTTATGATTACCCTACTTGAGATTGGGACCCCCCTGTACTGTTATTTGATGAGTAGGCCACAATAATTAGAGGTAGTCTTGCTGAGCTCGAAGGGTTTATGACTGGGTGTATATCTATATACTAAACCTTTACTTGAATTGTCTGTTGTCTTTAGCACATGCTTGGGCATCAACATCAATCCGGCTACCGTATGACTCCATATTTCTTAGTGATGATTGCAATATAATCTTCCTGCATAGACATAGAAGTAAGATACATTAGTATTATTTATATTCTCATATTATTATTTTTTATATTTACATGTTGAAGTTACTTGTCGAATAATAATGACATTTAGATTTAAACGAGAATTTGTTTTTTAATAGGACACAATGGAGAAAAAAGATTCATATTGCCGACCCCACAGTGGGATAAAGACTTGATGTTGTTTTGTTAAAGTTACACACCCGATATGACAAAACATTGATAAAGTCATATGCCTCCTTTGTATAGGTCCTCTTGAATAGCTTGTCTGAGTAGGCATCATCCCCTCAAACATTGCTTATTTCTAAAATTGTAGAAATTAAAAAAAAAATTATTATACTTGCTATTACTAATGCTCATCTAAGCTCTCATCATATGATCGATATACGTGATGACAAGAACAGAGCCATTGATGTGCTTAGGAGTCCAACCTCCTCTATCAAGTGATTCTTACTAGCCGCTTACAATTCATGTCTTCTTTCCTCAATCTTCTTGTTATTAGTCATTTGTGCCCAAAAATAGCTAGTCATCCAACTAGGTTGGTACTCAAGCAAAACACTGAAACCATTTGAATTGCTTACACGTCTTGCTTACTTAAAGCACCTGATTTTAAATTTATGTTGCAACATTACCTCCTATGTTTGGTGAAGTCAGTGCCCTTGCTTCTCAAGGTATGTCTACTATCACTATTATTATCGGTCATCAATTTTATTTGATATTTTGATACAAAATAAGTTCCTACAGTGAAATAGACAATATTAGGTTCTCAATAAGAAGTATTGCCACAATCTATCTCTTTAACATCATTTTGAATGTTCTTTCTCCCGTTCATGTGTATGATACAAAAGATTAATATTTATGCATAAAACATTAATGGAGCATTATATCTTGAATAATTAAAAATTTCTGGAGCATGACTTACTATATAATGCAAGTATTTTTTTTATGGTATACATGATGCATGTACACAATGCTACAAAATTAATTGCTATCAAAAGTATTGTTAGATTGATGCTCTTCTTCCTTATCTTCCTTATTTGTTTTATCCCAACATCGGCATCTACAATAGATGATGATTAATTCATCATTTGTCGAATAGGTTAAGGCAGTAAATGAACATCTTTTGGTGGCCCATAACTTGCGAAAATTCTTTCTTTTCTAAGATTATTTGATTTACTAATGTGATATCTACTTCTTGATAAGCACCAATATCTATATATTTCTCAATATTTATGTATGGTTAAATAAAATTGCTCCTCACAACCATCTTGCATGCAACTAAATTATTTCCATTGACCACAAGAACTACTCCAAAGTTGTCCCGATCAAACATTGCAAAAATAGCGAGCGACAAACGTGACGTGCAAGCACTATGCGGAATGTATTCATAAAAAATTGTAGTTGTCCAAATAGCGCCCAGTTATGAAGCAAACTGCATAAGTGCATTCGAGATATCAGAAACAGTTAAGATAGATACCTATATTGCCTAGTTTCTGACATAGGTACAATTCAAAAATTAACCCTTACGCAAGGTGACAACACATTTTTGATGTGTGCTAGCGATGAGAGTTTTGCAAAAAAAATTAATATATACTTTTATTATTATAATTATTAAATAAATTAATCAAAATTAAAAAATCCCTACCAGTTCCATTATACCCGTGCCCATGCTTGCACCCACGACTCCCCCTTCCCTCACACGACCCCCCCCCCCCCCCCCTAAAATGACACATGACCCCAACACTCTCAAACACATAAGACCCTCTTCCTTGCTCTCCTTGCTTTCTTCCTCTTGGCCTTCTTTGCATTCCCATATCCCCAAAACCCTCTATGACGAGAAGCAAGGGAGCCGCATATGGGAATTTGTAGGGAGAAGATATTGTTGAGTCTAGCGGCACGTGGAGAGTAGATCGCATGGGGAACTTGGATTCTCATAACCCAACCTGCCCCCCTTCACTCACGACACTCCACTCACGCACACCCCCTCTTCCTCTCAGCTCACTCTCTCCCTCCTGCTCTCTCTCGGTCCGTACGGCCAAGGTAACCACCTCACCTCCTTACTTTCTCCTACATTCCCTCTTCTTTTTTCTTCTCTCTTACTTTTTGTCTTCCCCTTCTTTTTCTCCTTCCACACATTCTTCTTCCTCCTTCCCAAAACCTATCCTTAACCTTAATTTTTTGATTTCTCCATCTCTTTCCCTCAAACCACCATCATCCTTCAAAAAAACTTTCCCCAACACCTCGTACACCTCCACCAAAAAGTCCTATCATCCTACACTTTCTCTTTCTAGACTTAGAGAAATTTTTTCTCTTTAAAAGGAGAGAAAATTCATAAGTTCTTCTTTCAAAGACCTCATTCTTCATCTCAAATACCTCCCACCCTCATTCCTTCTTTTTACTCTACCTAGAGAGAAAAAATTCCCCTCTTTTTCTCTCTAATATCATTCTCCTCACCATAAATACATTCCTACAATATTTCCATCAAAACCCCATTTTTCTCTCTCTAAAAAGAGAGGTTGCATCATCTCTTTCACCCTTTAGCCCCTATTTATAAAATATATATTCATATAATTAAATAGAATAAATGATAATCATTAAAAAAATGTTTTTGTGCATCTCAGGTTTAGTGCGTTTCCTCGTTGTCGTTGCTTCCGTTGTCATACAACTTGAGGTATAACCCCGACACTAGCTATTTTATTATTTGCTATGCGTGAAATAAGTACCTGTGATAATTTTTCTTAGCAGATTGGAAAATTCATATGCATGAGAAGGCTTAGTACACCCATGACTATCTTTCTTGACAGGCAAGAAGGCTTATCACACCCGTGATTGTCACGGTAGGTGTCAAGTGACACCGCGACCGAAATTTTTATTTATCGCCTACCAAAAAAGGCATCACAGGTCTTCATGTACTTGTTTATTAAGCACATCATTGCTCTGTCTGCCAAGAAAGTCAGTTATGAGTACTTAATTTTTTTTCCTTATATATAGCATATTTCCCTGCATTCCAAAAAAGACAGCCATGGGTACTCAAAATTTTACTTGCAAATAAATTTTCTCGCTTACTAATAATAGCAGTCACATATACTTAGTTATGCATACAAATTTTCTTGGATGATAAGAAAAGTGTCCACAGGTACTTAATTTAATGCATACGAATTTTCCCGTATGCTAAGAAAAGCGGTCACGTGCACTTATTTCATGCATACCAAATTATAACATAGCTAGTATCGGGATTATACCTCAAGGTGTGTGGCGGCGGAAGCGGCGTTGATGAGACAAAGAGGCAAGGCAACACATGAGACATATATATATATATATATATATATATATATATATATATATATATATATATATATATATATATATATATAATGCGGGCTATGGGAGAAAGAGGTTATGCAATCTCTCTTGCTAGAATGAGAAAGAAATAAATGGGGGTTTTGATGAAAATTTAGGAATGCGTTTATGGTGAGAATGATGATATTAGAGAAAAAAATCTCTCCCTCCAATTTTAGAGAGGGATTTTTTTCTCTTTAGATAGAGGGAAAAGAAGGAATCTGGTGGGGGGAGGTGTTTGAGATGAAGAATGAGGTGTTTGAAAGGAGAAATTATGAATTTTCTCTCTTTAGGTATAGAGAGAGAGTGGGGATGATGGGGCTTTTAGTGGAAGAGGTGTAGGTGTTGGGGAATTCTTTTGTGAAGGAGGATGGTGGTTTGAGGGAAAGAGATGGAGAAATAAAAAAATTAAAATTAGGGTTAGGTTTTGGGATTTATGAAGAAGAATGTGGGGAAGGAGAAGAAGGGGAATAGGTAGAGGAAGAGAGGAAAGGAAGAAAAAGGAGGGAATGGAGGAAGAAAAAGAGAGGAAGAAGAAGGAGGAGGTGAGATGGTTACCTTGGGCCGGTGGCGACGGTAAGTGGCGTGGCCGGCTGGGGCCTTGGCCGTGCGGATTGAGAGAGCTTGAGGGAAAGAGTGAGCCGAGAGGGAGATGGAGATGGGGCTGTGAGTGTGGGGGGTGGGGGGGGGGGGTGGTGGGGGGTGGGGGCAGGGATTGGTTGGTTGGTTGGTTGGGTTATGAGAGCTTAAGTGAGCGTAGTTTATGTTTTTTTTTTAATTTTGTATTTAAAAATTTTCTCCCTTCTTTAATTACTATTTTTAATTAATTTCAAATATATAATTGATACATTTTTTTAAAAAATAATTATGCATGAACTCGGTTGTCACACTGTCGTCGTTCGTGCACGTTGATGTCATCTAGATTTGTGCGCACACGAAATTTAAATTTTGGATGATCTACAATCCCAATCAACATATGTATTTCAGGATTGGTGTTGGTAAGAGATGTTTGTTTAGATTCTCATTTTTGTTATGTTAGAAGTTGAGTATAGTGGGTCAAAATTGGGTGTGACATATAGTATGCCGAGCATGAATGGCCTAAATACTCTCCGGCTGGGCAACTCTTCAGACCTGCACGTGGGTATGTTCGTTTGGCAACATATGTCTTAAGAGCCCATAAAAATATTTTGAATGAAGCAAGCATATATGAGGCTATATCTATAATACCCGAATATTCGAAATAAATGTAAGTATATACTTTCTCTAAATGTATATTGATTTTTATTAAATTCTACTTTAAAAAAAATATATATATATAAAATCAACTAGTTTGACGTGTGGAAGTATGCATAGAATAGTAATCTAATTATCTAATTTAATAAATTGTACTAATGGTACAACTAATGTATTTAACTGTTTATAATTAACTTATTATGATTTAAACAGTTGAGTCAAATCCACGTATTATGTATATGAAGAATTAATGCAATTCAGATTCTAAATTCCAGGATTCCACTTAGGTTAGCATGCATTGGCTGATCTTTTCCTTAGTCCATCCAACGGTTAGCATTACAGCTTAGTGGAATGCAGGAGTTAGTGGAATTAAGAATATCTATATTATAATGTATGGTGTGTACGGCTGAGAGAGTTTATTTATTTAGTTATTTATTTGTTTAAGTAATAACCGAGTAGTGGATGTTAGGGATATACAAGGCTCAGTATTTATTTCCTACCCACCGTTCTTTGAAGTTGGACGTTGTGGGTGAGCAGGAGAAAGGATTCAGCGGAGCTGTTGGGAGGGAATGCATAGGAGAAATAGGTTGCTGCGTGTTTATGCTTTCTAAGGTAAATATTTAGGAGCATGTATAATTATTGATTTGATAAAGTAATTTAAAAGTCAAGCATATGTGTTATCTGAAATCAGAAAACTCTTTGTACAAGCATATGTTTTACAAGCATTTGTGTTATCCGATAAATAGTATTGAAGTTAGTTGTTAGGGATTACTGAATTTTAGAAGGAAAGAGGAGAAAGAAGAGTAAAAAGAAAAAAAAAGAAATGATTTAGGAGTTCAAATAAATTGTGGATGGTTTTATATAATAAAAATCAGATTTAAATTATTAGATTAAGGATTAATTTATATAACTGAAATCATCAATTTGATGGCTGAATTTAGATGTTAATAATTTATGTATTCAGGAGGGGAATTGCAAAACGTCTAGGAAAAGAATTTGGTCGAATGAAGAATTCAATTGAGGTAGTATATAAAAGGAGGAGGAAACAAGACCAAGAAGAACGAGTTTCAAGGGAGGTGAGATACCTTACAATGCTATAGAAATTAATAATTGTTTTCTTCGATTGCAATTCATATCTATTATGGTGGATAGCATTTATTTCAAATTTTCTTCAATGTATTGCAGCTTATTCATGACTATGATTATTCGTAAAGTATTTTGTATACTAGCATATGTCATGAAAAAAAAAATGATTACTATTAGGAAGGTGATTTAAGCCATTTGTTGGGGGATAAGCCCGCACAAGTAAAGGCGAAAGACCTGACGAGGTAAGCCTATACTCTCAAATCTAGAAATTGGGAATTGGACCCAACTCTGAATTGAGAGAACAGCTTTAATTCTAAAAGTTGGGAATCTGGACCCAACCTTGAATTGGAAAGCTAAAAGGGTGCAAAAGCTTATAGCCATCATATGATACAAAAATGAAAGTGTACTGTTATATTTTTTTGGTGATCCATGTGAATGGTGCTCTAACCATATTATTATTTGGTCATAAATGGTATGTCTTTCTAAATGGTTAAAATGCTATTATTATTTTTTATACATTGCTTGTGTATTTCATTGAGCCATAGCTCATTTGTAGTGGTTATACTGCAGGTAAGGGAAAGGAGCCCGTAGGGCGCTAGGCGAGAAAGAGGTGACCGTTCCTTTTTGGTGTATATATGTTTTGATGTACAAAGGGATCTTAGAGGAAATCTGAAGGATAGCTGTATAGATCTTTTGGTATGTAAGTAAATTTCAAAAGTGTGAGTAGAGCTCTGTATTTGTTTTAATTCTGTTGATGTTCAGTAAAGTACATTATATGCTTCCATTATGATGTTCGTAGTTGATAAGTTGACATGTTAAGAGAGCCTAGTTAGAATTATTTCATTCTCTGTTATACTCTAGTTTGTTTGTTAGAGAGTAAGCCAAACTGGGGTGTGACAATATCTGCTTCAATGTTCAGCTTCAAGAGTATCTCCCATTCTTGGATAAAGAAGGTGATAGAGTTTTTAGACCCAATAACAAATACTTGTTGGATGAGCGAATGAGCCTTGAGGAGCTGACAATTACGTTGTGGGAGCTGCTGTCCATCTCTGACCTACCAATATGAGGAATGCATTCTTCCAGATGAAGAGTTATTTCGTAAGCGGCCTCCCCTCGATGAGAATAGGAGGGGAGAACTGATTCTTCCAGCGATTATTCTAGATCTATGAGTTTCTAAAGCGGTCAAGCTATCGGTATGCTTTCAAGCCACTGTCCATCTAAATATATAGATCCGCATCTTCATTTGGGAGGAGGAGCTCAATCAACCCACTGTTCATTTGCATGATCCATTTGAGCTAGGCTCCGGAGTACATTGATTTTTTTTTTGGAATTACATTGATGATTTATCAGAAGACCTCGTAGAGCCATCAACCAACGTAAGTCACATGTCTTTAGCTCTTCCAGGTATGAGCGAAGAATTATTGCTTATTTAATTTTTAGTTTGTTGGTCGGGAAAGGAGGCGCCATTCAATGTAATTCTTTATTAGCGGCCAGCCTTTCGTCACATGAAGAATGTCTTTCTCTTGCTCCCGTACTTCTCAATAGGGTTTTCAGAACATTCAGAACCATTTTAGAGAACCATATGCTCGATGGGCATGATTTAGCTCTTTCTTGGCATTACATTTATACGCTTGAGTTCACATCCACATCTAGGGAGCATTTGGTTGTTAGGAATATCCCTCCTATTTCTCAAATAGAAGATACCTAATCATCATGCAGCTTCTGAGGGCTTCATCCATACTGGAGCAAGAGTGCATGCGATTGTTCTTCTTCGCCTCACATTTTATCGCCGAATGTTTCCGTGTAGTGCATCAACCGGAGCTTGGTAGTCTACCAAGCAACTTAATGGGAGTGGACACATGTATATTCTACTCTTTAAAGGGCGTTCTTTACAGGTTGCATAGTACTTCATTAGCATGCGACCCAAGTGATTGTGCCATCATTATGGACGATCGATGGCCTTAGAAAGATACCAATCGAATAGGACTGAGAGACAATTTATCCTTTCACACGCTACCATGTATGAGGGTGTTGGAGAATTTTTGTATCCTCAAACGGATTGCATATTTTATAATCGGGCACGGCATAAGAATACGATATATTACCCCAGAGGATAAAAATACAATTTTCTTATGGGCTCAATAATAAAATTTACAATTATTTAACAGAGATTCCCCCACTCAATGTTTGGTTGAGTGGGGTTTATTTATTTCTGGGGTACAGACATCCCATAGGGGCAAGCCCCTATGGTTAAGTACATCCCAAGTTTTGGCTTGGGAAAACTTTTGATTAAATTAGTGGTTTTCTTTGTTTGGAAGTCATTTAAATACTGGCTAAAACTTGTTTTTTGTGTTAAAATCCATGAAAGTCTTGCTTAAAGGTTTGGCCTTTAGGAATTTCAAGGAAGAGGTTTGATCAACTTGGAATCAGATTTTTGGAGTGAAGTCCAAGAGAAGGTGAAGTAGGAGCACTTGATTCTGAGGGAAACTCAGAGGTGTTCGGATTATCCTATGTTGGGCTTTACATTTTAGCAATCTAAATTTTGGTTTAAGTTGAACTTTTTATTAGAATGTTGGGGCTTATATTCCTTTAACATATATTGTAGGAATTGCCCGAAGGATGAGGGCTTATAGGGTGATTTGGAATCAACCCGTGCCTCTGACCCTAAGACTAAGGTGAGGACTACCGATAGGTAGTGCCTCGAACCTAGATCTAACGAGTGCAAAGACGGACTTACAAGCTACACCTCACAAGAGGCCTAACCCGCCCGACCTCTGGATTTATTGTCCCGCCTGGAAGGGACTACCAGCTAACCCTCCTAATCGCTTTTAAAACCATGTATTCGGTCTCAATGCAAATGTAGAATGGTAGGGTTGTTTTTATTTAGAAGGTAGGTCTTATAGCTTGGCTTTGAAGCTAAGATGCCTATTTATGTGGGTATGCATATGCTGACTCATAAAGAAAAAGACTTTTGTTATCTAATCCTTAAGTGAGGGCTTTTTATATGCAACACATTTAGTCTATGCATAATTGTTTTAATTTTTAGAATACTTAGCTCCTTGAAGGGAGCCATGCAAGACTTTCTTACTTATTAGAAAATCGTGAAGCCTAAATCAATTTTTAGATTGATTACATTTTAATGGGTAGAAATCTTATTTTTGTCCTAAGAGCCTACCGCATCAAAAGTCCAAGCCACTCCCAAGCAAAAGCAAAGAAAGAAACCTAAGAAAAAGATGCATTTCTATTGCACAACCAGGTAAACAATTAAAGCATGCTTTTATTTATATCAAATGAAATGAAATGTAAAGAGAGTCCACATTATTACAACCAGATTTGGCAGCTGAGTTGCCTGCCATTATACAACCCAGTCAAATTTACAGACTCTACTTGTGGGGTTCTTCAGACTCTTTGACTTTTGAATAGACATTGGGCTTCACCTTTGACAGGTACATCCTTCTAGTCCACTTCATTCTTTTGCTCCAAACCCCCACAAGTTTGATTACACATCCTAATTCTATCAAATACATATTTGAAAAGAAAAAAGACTCAAACTTGCAAAATAGAGTTAGAAGCAGTTCATATAATAAAGCATTACATCTAAAATTTGTCTAGCACTTAGAGTGCTAAACATCTGCTTCTACCCTATTGGCCACATCTTTGGGGGTTTTTAAGCAGCACCTGCATGCAAGCAGTTTATTATTTATGAGCGCCCCCCTTTTAGATATGGTCACCTACAAGAAGAACAAGTATATTTCTACACTATCCACTTAAGGGCAAGTGCCCACAACACAGACAATCCAAGGGCAATCACACCACAACATCAAACACATGCGCAGAAAAGAAAAAATCCTAATCTTAGCATGCCTAAGGGATTGTGCACCTAAGTGTGTGAGGCTTGTGTGGCATGTCACACTAAAGGTGTTGGGTTTCATTTTGGAAGGGTGATTTCACTTTAAGTTGTTTGTGACTTAAAGATTTTATTTGAGTTTTAAGTATTTCATATTTAGGAGGGTTATGAAGAACCCATAAAGTAACCACATGCTTGCTTTTGGGCAAGCCTGTTACTTATGAGTCCTAAGATACAATAATGTAGGCATCCCACCTTTTGGGGGAGATGATTGATCATTATATCAATAGGGAACCTAAGTAATTTTTAGGTGTTTTTGGAGTTCTCTTAGTGTTTGGATAAGAGAGAGTGACTATCTAATAGGGTAAGATAGACATGCCTAAGGGGTTTCACTTAGGACTTGATGAAATTCATCCAATAGGGTAAGATGAACTTCAATGGATTGGATAATTCCTAAGGACATCTATGAGTTAGCATTTTAAATGTCATAGGAAAGATCACTCAGTTTGGGTTGAGTGGAGGAAATTACTTAGATTTTGAGTCTAAGAAGGGTGTCCAACATGTAGCTTTTGAGCTACATGTTGGAGAAATCTCCTTAGCTTTTGGAGCTAAGAGGAGAAAGATATAGATCCAACATTTAGTTTTGGGCTAAATTTAGGAGAACTCTCTCTAGCTTTTGGAGCTAAAGAGAAGAGAGATCTCCAACAACTTTGGAGTTGGAGGAGAAAGGACCTATAGCTTTTGGGCTAAGGTATGACATTTTTTAAGTGCCTTTGGAACCTATAGAAGTGAATGGAGATTAGTAGCTTTGAGGCTACAAATCAAAAAGATATCTCCTTGAATTGTTGTATTCAAGGAGTTGGATTTTATTTGCTTAATTTGAATTAAGCAAATAAAGTTGAATCACTTATTGAGTTTGGTTCAATAAATGAGAGAGATTTGTAACTTTGGGGTTACAAATCAAGAGGGATTATCATCGAACTTTTATATTCAATGAGGGGCATTTAGTTTGCTAAGTTCGGATTAAGAAAACATAAGGGAATGATGTGTAGTTTTGGCCTACACATCAAGGATTCTTTGGATTCTTGAATGTCCAAAGAGAGGAACTTATCCACCCAGTTTGAGTTAGGAGAATTAAGGGAAGCTAGGATTTTGATTCCTTCGCTTGACATGAGATTATTTGTTGAATTTGGTTCAACAAATAAAAGATTTTTTTAGATTGAACTATTTGTTGATTTTGATTCAACAAATAAATGACTTTTATGTGTCTAATTCACTCAACATGGGTTGAATGGATGAGATTTTCATAGAACCTTTTGAGTTGTAGAAAGGAAGGAACTTCTCTACAATTTTGACTTGTAGGAAAGAATGGAAAAATGCAAATTTTAGAGATTGCAAATCAATGAAAGTTCTTTGAACATTTGTTGTCCAAAGAAGGAAATGCACTCTCCTAGCTTGGGCTTAGGAGAATGAAGGATTTCCTACAACTTTTGGGTTGTAGGAATGAGGGAAGGAACATGCAACTTAGAGGTTGCAAATCCATGAATATTCTTTGAACATTTGGTGTTCAAAGAGGCGAATTCATTTGCCTAATTTGGAGCTAGGCAAATGGGGATTTAAAGGTTTCCTACAATTTAGGATTGTAGGGAAAGGGGTGGTCCAAGGTGCAATCTATGAATTGCAAATTGGAGGAGTTTCTTTGAACGTTTGGTGTCCAAAGAAAAGGGATTCACTCACCTAACATGGGTTAGGAGAATGAGGGGGATTAGATATTTTCCTACAATTTTGAGTCGTAGGAGAAAGGGGATTAGGATTTGAATCCTAAGGCCGAGAAATCATTCATTGGTTTGGTGTTCCAATGAATAAAGGATTTGATAGATTTCCTACAACTTAGGGGTTGAAGGAAGAAAATGTAACTTAGAGAGTTACAAAAATTCATAGAAAGCCTTTGAATATTTGGTATTCAAAGAGAGGATCATTCACTTAGTTGAAGTCAAGTGAATGGAGTTAGATACTCATTTGTTGATTTTGAGACCCAACAAATAAAGGTTTGGGCTTAGGATTTGGTCCAAAAGCCTTGGAGATTCATGTGATAGAACATTTGGAGCCTTAGAGGGGCTCCAAAATACTTCACATGGAGGGAAAAAGAGTGCTTGGAAGCAAGCTCTTTATACTTGTTGAAACTCATGCAACATAGAGTTTAGAATTTTGAGGAAGTTCTAAGCATCAAACTTGGAAGGAGATGTGCATGAAAAAGAGAATTCCCCATTTCCCCATGAGTGTTTTGGACTCAATTGGAGGAAGGAAGATAGATTTCCTAAGGTCTTAGGAGAGGTTTCTAAACCACTTTTGGGCATGATTTAGAAATTTGGATGGAAGAGATCTATCACAACGATTTCTAGGAGATTTAAGATCAAATTTGGTAACGATCTAAGAAAGAACCTAGAATGCGTGCATGTATAGATGATTCTCTAGATCTGGGAATTTTAGCAATCTCACCTTAAACATTCAATTTTGAAAATAATAAAATAGGGTTAAATAATTCCAAAACATGAGAGGTCATGGGCCTTTGAGGGTCCATAATATATCTCAAGTTCATTTCTTTGAATTAAATAAGCCTATTTAATTATCTTCCAAACTTTCAAAAGCTGAGGATTGCAATCCAAATCATGCAAACTAATTTAGTCAAGTATGCAAACATTTGGCTTGGAGATATTGCAAGTTGCCCAATTCGAAGATGTATCAAAAGAGAATTCAAATAATTTCTTTTGTCATGGGATTTAAAGCATGAACTTGAAGGTTCATGAAAGACCCCACTATTTGTTTGCAAGCTTCTAAAATCAACTGAATTCACTTTCTTGACATTCAACAAATTCGGACAAAATCACAAATGTTAGCGATGCAATTCCCAAATATCTAAACTAATTTTGTCATAACTTACAATTTGCTAAAAATGACATGCATGCTACAAGATGTGAGTCCCTACACATTGTCATTCAAGGTATGGTTGAATGACGGTTGAATGACAATACTTAGCCTAAGGTTTGATCGTAGGCGAAGATATTAGGCACAATATGATGCATAAACATACATTTGAGAGGTGTTGGATAACAATCTAACACTTCTACACGCATCTAAATCCTCTCCGGACCCTCACATGAGAGCCAACAAATGGAAATTACCGTATTTCCACTGTTTTTGCGAAGTGAACAGCCAACAAAGGGGTTTTAGGACAGCGAAAATTTAAGTTTCTAAGGACCTGAGGTTCGGGGGCGTCAACCACACAACAATTGGCCTTGGGAGACCCTAGGTTTCACTAAGTTTTAGTGGTATACCTCTCCCGGGTTGTCCTAGCGCTCCTGTCCAAGCTCCAAGCACTGTCCAAGCTCCGATTCAAGCTCCAAGCTGCTGTCCCAAGTCCTTTGAAGGCTCCAAACTGCTGTCCCAGGTTTTCCCAAGGAGGAAGATTGCTGTCCAAGCCTTTCCGGAGGTCGCCGTCGCTGTCCAAGCTGCTCCGAAGGAGGAATTTGCTGTCCAAACTGCTCCGGACAGCAATTCTCGCTGTTTGGATGCTCCCGGAGGTGGTTGCTTCCTGTCCAAACGCTCCAAACAACAGTTTTCACTGTTTGGAAGCCTCCGGAGGCTGCGTGGCTGCTGTCCAAGTCGCTCCGGAAGACTCCTTTGCTGTCCAAGGCGCTGTCAAGCCTCCAAACCACTGTTTGGGAGGTTTTGAAGGCTTGCTTTGCTGTTTGGAAGCCTCGGACAGCTCCCAACTCGTCTCGAGGTCGCCGGAGTTGAAGGAGGAAGGGGAGAAGCCACTAACTCCACTGATCTTTGAGAAAGAAAGCAAATGGAAGGCTTAACCTTTGATTGACTTTTTGAGAATGAAGAAAAATGCCTCAAATCTCCAGCTCCATCCTCCCTTCCAACCTAGAATAGCCGCACGCAGAGCTCGGGTTCGCCGGAAGAAGGGCGACGGAGGCGGGCTTGGCCTCGCACGGTAGAGTCGCACGCGAAAGGCTCTCGATCCGCCTGATGGAGTCGCGCGTGAGACGGGTTCCGCCTCTCTTCTCTCGCTCTCTCTGTGTGTCGGGACGGGATAGATAGGGGGGCCGAATGCTCCCCTTTCTCTCTTTCGTTTTTTTTTTAGAGGCGTACAAGGCACCGCCCAAAAAATTCCCTAACCCCTCTCACGCATGGAATGAGGTATTTAGGGCAAGATTTCATGTAAAATCTCAACCCTTGATTTGAGAATTTGATTTGAAATTTTAATTTAGCCACAATTGATGAATTAGGGCTGAAATTGAGTCCGAATTGAACTCGACTCAAACCGATTTGAGTCGGTTTGGGTCCGATCAAGCTAATTTCATGAAATTGAACTCGAATCGGTGCCGAATTGCGTCGAATTTGTCTTGACGACGCTCGACGGGGTTTGAATTGGATTGATTTGATTTAAATTAAATTAATTTGATTTAATTTAATTAAATCGAGGTTTGATTTGAGTCAATTTCGTTTTGACGACCTTCGATCGGGTCGATACAAAAATGTGCGTCAACAGAGGGTATACCACTCATTACTGGTGTCACAAATGTCAGCAAACTGAACATGGTACCTATGGAAACCCGCATGTACGTCGCTTCACTGATGTGGATTCATTTACTTAGTCTCAGCACAAGTAGAAGATTTTTCATAACACCACATAGCTGTCTTACCGGAGTCAGCTACACTCGATTGACTTTGGTGAGATTATCATATGTGCCTTTCATGGAGCATGGAGCTTGAAAATACAAACGACGGGTACAACCATTAGGGGCCCTCGAGATCAATGGCTTTGAAGAAGCTTTGCGTAGGCAGGAACAAGTGAAGGTATATACATTATTTTTACTCCTTAATTCATCATTTTTTTAATCATATACATATATTTCTTCTTTTGATTTGACTATAGGCAGATAAGACAATCAATACACTGCCGAGGGGATTATATCTTCCCCATCCCAAGTGCTAGCAAGGGAACCCTCTTCAAGCTATGCCAATGTCTTGTCATCGGCATGCCATCATGTACATTCTCGCTTGACGCTGGATGGTGGAGGCAAGGTGAACACCACCTAGAATAATCTAAGATACAAAAGAAAATAGAATAGCTTTGCTATTCTTTTCTAAACTTATCCGAATATTAAAAATTGAATACAAGAGAGGAGATAACCCTCTATATATAGTGTGAGTCTACCTTTGGAGGGAATTATTATAGAAAATAAAAAATTGCAATAAAAGAAAGAAATAACATTTGACAATAGAGAGTGGTGGGTTTGGTTGGCTAAATCGGTTAGATAGGTCCATACGATATCATTCTCTCCGTCTAGGAGAGACTTCAATATAAGCTGAAGTCTATGAAACTTACTAATGAACTTAGGAATCTTGTTCTTTTTTTTTTTCTTACTCATCCTCATCATCAAAGATCTCCTTAGTTGTCTTCTCAGTCCTAAGAAAAATGGGATAGCTGATAAAGTCAGAATGTTTTTTTATTAGCTCCTTTAGATGATGCTCTTCAAGGTTTGAATCGAACCCGACAACAAACTAAATAACGATCTAACATCAGCACTAGTAGCCAGCACCTTCATGAACTCCTTTGTGCCGGAATGCGCGATGGTACTAAGGATGTTGACATGATCAACTTTGGTCTTACCAATTCCGCTATAAATGATGGATAACATATTTGTTACCTTATCCATAATGATATGAATGAATAGTTTTAAATGGGCATCCAGCTCACTCTTGTCATCATGATACATGGGCTCATCGTACATAGGCAAAGCTGATGTTTTCGAGAACAGATCTCTAAACTCATTAAAGATGGACTCGATTGAGGGCGCAGAGGAAGACTTACGGGGTGGCCTTTCAAACTTGTCTTTGTAGGAAGAAGGGATCTTATCAGCCCAGATATTGTCTCCGCCACTGCCGCTAAGAAGGGAATCATTATGAGGAAAGTTGACAAAACATTGTTGGAGAATTTTTGTATCCTCGAACGGATTGCATACTTTATCATCGAGTACGGCATAAGAATATGATATATTACCCCGAAGAGTAAAAATATCATTTCCTTATGGACTCAATAATAAAATTTACAATTATTTAACAGAGATTCTCCCACTCAATGTTTGGTTGAGTGGGGTTAATTTATTTCTGGGGTACAGACATCCCATAAGCCTCTATGGTTAATTACATCCCAAGTTTGATTTGGGAAAACTTTTGATTAAATGAGTGGTTTTGCTTTCTTTGGAAGTCATTTAAACATTGGCTAAAATTTGATTTTTGTTGTTTTAAAATCCTTGAAAGTCTTGCTTA
Source organism: Dendrobium officinale (assembly GCA_019514585.1). NCBI lineage: Eukaryota > Viridiplantae > Streptophyta > Magnoliopsida > Asparagales > Orchidaceae > Dendrobium > Dendrobium officinale. The sequence goes on along the minus strand of CM033699.1, from coordinate 21,558,704 downwards.
AAGGGTTTTCGGCCTTTAGGAATTTCAAGGAAAAGTTGAAGAGATCAATTAAGGATTAGATTCTGGGAATGAAAGCCAAAGGAGGTGAAGTAGGGGCACTTGATTTTGAGGTGAAACTCAGAGGTGCCCAAACTATCCTATGTTGGGCTTTACATTTTAACAACCTAATTTTGGTTTAAGTTGATATTTTTATTAGGAGATTGGGGCTTACATCCCAACAACGCTTGTTGGAGGAATTGCCCGAAAGATGAGGGCTTATATGGTGATTTGGAATCAACCCATGTCTCGGACCCTAAGACTAAGGTGAGGACTACTAACAAGTAATGCCTCGAACCTAGATCTAACGAGTGCAAAGAGGAACTTACAAGCTACACCTCACAAGAGGCATAACCCGCCCGACCACTGGATTTATTGTCCCGCCTGGAAGGGACTACTAGCTAAACTCCCCATAATCGCTTTTAAAACCATGTTATTCGGTCTCAATGCAAATGTAGAGTGGTAGGGTTGTTTTTATTTAGAAGGTAAGGCTTATAACTTGGCTTTGAGGCCAAGATGCCTAAGCATGTATGGTATGCAAATGCTGACTCACGAAAAGAAAGATTTTTTTTTGTTATCTAATCCTTATGTGAAGGCATTCTACATGTGACACATTTTTTGCTATGCATGTTTATTTTCGTTTTGAAAACTTGGCTCCTTGAAGGGAGCCATGCAATTTTTTTTACTTGAAAGACATGGAGCCTAATTTGATTTTATTTTTAGATTGCTTACATGTTAAGAGGGTAGAAAACTTAATTTATCCTAAGAGCCTAACGTGATCAAGTCCAGGCCACACCCACAAAAACAAGAGAAGAAACCTAGGAAAGACATGCATTTCTATTGCGCACCCAGTAAACACTTCAACACATGCTTTTATTTATAAATAAAATGCAGGAAATGTAGATAAAGTCCAATTTATTACAATCAGATTTGACAGCTGAGTTGCCTGCCATTATACAACCCAGTTAAATTAATTACAGACTCTACTTGTGGGGGGTCTTCAAGCTTTAACCTTCAATGAGGTCTTTGGGCTTCATCTCCAAAATGGTACTTTCTCCCTTGATCTTCCTTGCTTTCTGATCCAAACCCCACAAGTTTCACACCCTAGATCTAATCAAATACATGGTGTAAAAAGAAAAAGACTCAAATCTGCAAAACAGAGTCAAGCAGCAGTTTATATAACAGAAATATGATCATCTCAAAATTGGCCTAACACTTAGAGTGCTAAGTGCTAGGCCCCTTGCTTCTACCCCATTGGCCACATCTTTGGGGGGTTTTAAGCGGTACCTGTCATGCAAGCAGTTTATTATTATTTATAAGCGCCCCACTTTTAGATTGGCCACCTGCACAGAAAAGCATTTATATCTCTATACTAACCACTTAAGGGCAAGTGCCCACACGCAGATAATTCAAGGGCAATCAATCCACAACATCAATCACATGCGCACACAAAGAAAAATCCTAATCCTAGCATGCCTACGGGGCTGTGCACCTAGGTGTGTGAGGCTTGTGTGGTATGTCACACTAAAAGTCCTTCTAGAGTTTGGGTCTAAGGAAGGAGTGTCCAACATGTGACTTTTGGGCCACTTGTTGAGGGAAATTCTCCTTAGCTTTTGGAGCCAAGAAGTAGAGGTAGGAATCTAACATTTAGCTTTTGAGCTAAATGTTGGAGAGTTCCCTTTAGCTTTTGGAGCCAAAGAAAGGAGAAATCTCCTACAACTTTGGGGTTGGAGGAGAATTGGGAGAAAATGCAACTTTTGGGTTGCAAATTCATGAAGGACTTCGGACATTTTGATGTCCAAAGAGAGAATTGCCCCCCTTCCAACTTGAGTTTGGAAGGGCAAAGAGAAGTAAGACTTGAATCCTAAGCTTGAGGTGAAGTTACTTGTTGTTTTTGGTTCAACAAGTAAGATAATTTGAGACAAAATTAGATCACTCAATATAAGTTGAGTGAAAGTGGGTTTCATACAACTTTTGAGTTGTAAGGAAAAGTAAAAGAACCTATGGCTTTGAGCTAAGGTAAGGAATTCCTTAAGACTTTTGGAGTCTATAGGAGTGAAAGAGGATTTGTAACTTTAAGGTTACAAATCAAAAAGGTGGTTCCTTGAATTTTTTGCATTCAAGGAGGAGTTTCATTTCCTTAATTTGGGTTAAGAGAAATGAAGAGAACTTTGGTGGTTTCCTACAATCTAGATTTGTAGGAAAAGAAGTAGTCCAATGTGCAATCTAGAGATTGCAAATTGGAGGAATTCCTTTGGACATGTGGTGTCTAAAGAAAAGAAATGTTTCATCCTCCAATTTTGGGTTGGAGGAGAAAAGGAGATGGGATGTTCACTCACCCAATTTGGGTCAATGAAATAAGAAAAATTCCTACAATCTTTTTTTTGATTGTAGAAATAAGAGAAGGAAACATGCAACTTGTGAGTTGCAAATCCACAAATGTTCCTTAAACTTTTGATGTTCAAAGGAACAAATTCACTTGCCTAATTTGAGGCTAGGCAAATGAAGGGGAATTGAGAGATTTCCTACAATTTAGAATTGTAGGAAAAGAAATAGACCGAAGTGATTAGAGTGGTTTCTTTGAACACTTGGTGTCCAAAGATGGGATTCATCCTCCCAATTTGGGTTTTGGGAGCATAAACATGGATTCAGATTTTCTCCTACAATCTTGGCTTGTAGGAAAAGGGGGAGAGAAATGCAACTTAAAAGTTGCAAATCATAGGGATCCTTTGAACATTTGGTGCTCAAAGGAGATGAGTACATTCCCCTAGTTTTGATTTTTTAGGAGGATAAGATGGTTTTCCTACAACTTTTGAGTTGTAAAAAAAAAGAAAATATGGGAATCTTATATATTTCACATTCATAAATGCCTTTGAACTTTTGGTGTTCAAAGGGGAAACGACCATTCTCCTAGATTTGGGTTTAGGAAAATGAAATGACTTTCTACAACCCTTAAGTTAAAAAAAAGAGAAACAACAAGCAAATTTTGAATTGCATGTTGAAAGGAATTCATTGAACATTGAGTGTCCAAGGAGGAGCATTCATTTGCTAAATTAGTGGCTAAGCAAATGAGGGAGACTAGGATTTGAATCCTATGTCCAAAGGATTATTCATTGGTTTATGTTCCAACAAATAAATTATGAGAAGCTTTCTACAACTTTGAGGTTGAAGGAAGAAAATGGTTTGTTGGTTTTATGTTCCAACAAAAATGGGGATAGCTTAGAACTTAGTTTCCAGCTATAAAGATTCATGTACTCTAACGCTTGGAGCTTCAAGAACGCTCTATGGATTGTACATGGGAGGGTAAAAGAAGGTTCATAAGTTCTCTTATAATCTTGACTTATAAGAGATTATGACTAGAATGCAACTTGCAAGTTGCCGATTGAATGTGCACTTTGGACATTTAGTATCCAAAGAGAGGTTATCATCCACTTAAGTTAGGCTAAGTGAATGGAGGAGGGGGGCTAGATTTAAATTCCAAATCTAGAGGATTCATTGGTTTTGCGTTCCAATTCATGAGTGATTTGCTAGGCTCCTTGTAACTTTGGGGTTAAAGGAGAGAGATGTGACTTTGAAGTTACAAAATCTCATGAATGCTCTTTGAGTACTTGATACTTAAGGGGAAGGTCATTCACTTGGTTGGAGCCAAATGAAAAGGGATAGATGCTCATTTGTTAATTTTATGACTCAACAAATGAAGAAACGCCTTAGGATTTGGTCCTAAAGTCTAGATGATTCATACAATGATACATTTGGAGACTTGAGATGTCCCAAATAATCATGTATGAGAGAAAAGGATTGTTGATTTTGTTTCAACATTCAAATGGAGGATTACTTAGAATTTGTTTCTAAAGTTTGACTATCATGTAATGATAATTGATCGGAACCTTTGGAGACTTCAAATTATCATACATGGGGGAGTGGAACATTCTTTTGTCAATTGTATGTCTTAACAAACGAAGAGAAGGAAAAGATGGGTTGGTTTTATGTTCCAACACAAGGGTTGATAGCCTAGAGTTTGACTCCAAACTATAAAGATTCATGTGCAGGAGGAGCATTTGGAGTATTAGACAGTCTCTAAAGACAACACATGAGTAAAGTGTTTGTTGATTAGATGGTTCAACAAACTAAGTAAGAGAACTTGAGAGTTTGGTCTCAAGTTCAAGTGATACACACGATGGACATTTGGAGCTTAGAGAAGCTCCAAAATATCACTTACGGAAGTGCATGCATTTGTTGATTTTTGTCTCAACAAAAGGGAGATGACTTAGGACTTGTTCCTAAAGTCATGATGATTAAAGTTGATGGATTATTTTGGGGCCTTGGGAGGGCTCCAAGATATCCAAGATGAAGGGTAATGGACAAATGCTTATTGATCTTGTATTAATAAACAAAATGTCACAAACCTAGGATTTTGGTCCTAAGTCAAAAGGTTTCATGCATCGGAGTGTTTGGAGCCTTGAGGTGCTCCAAACCATTATGCATGGGAAGGGAAAACTTGATTGGAGAATTCCCGATTCATGAAACGATCTCCAAATCAATTTTGGCATGATTTGAGAGGTCCGATAAGGTGGACATGCTCCTACGACTCTCCTAGAAAGACAATATACGATATCATCTAAGGGACCTAAAGACATAGGATGGAATGTCATTAGAAATCCTATGGATAGGCTCTAAGAATTAGTTTTCTAGAGTCTAAGGGGAGCTTAAGGGTGAAGGCTTTCAATTGTCTTTTCGAAAGCTTCACCAAGTGCCTAAGTTATGTGTTAAAACCCTTAACCCATCAACTTACAAACTATGCTAAACATGTCCAACAAACTTTCAATATATGATGGGGTGCAATCTATAAGCTCCTTGAAGCCATAGACCACCCCATCTTTGCTTTACAAGCATCCATAAGTTTGGTGGGCATATTCAGGGTTTTGCAAATTGTAGGTACGAGGATCATAGCCATAAACATATAGCGAATATTCAAATATGCAATAACTCATGCAAGCTTAGTTTAGCGTTAAGAAATGAGAGCATGTAAAAAAAGATTTTTTCTTTTTCGCTTTGCCTTCCTAAATTTGGAGTTCAATAATATTTTCCAATCAATTCTTTAATTGTAGAGTTTGTAGCATGAATTAAAAGTGCTCATGAACAAACCCTAACCTCATAAAAAAAAATGATTGAAACACATGCTTGAACGTCTAACAAATTTAGAGGAGATAGTGGATGTCATGGCGGTGTAAAACTAACACATGCATGTGCTAATCTAGTTGAAACATACAAGTTTTAGGGTATGTTAACGCGTGCCACACTTAGACAAGAAACCTCGCATTTCTACATTTCATTAGACATTGGGCGAGCTACTAAACCTAAGGTTTGGTCAAAGGCAAGAGTACTAAACATGACATGGACATTATTTTCATGCAAAAATAGGGACGTTGAAAACAAGTCCAACGCCCCATCGCCACGCCGCTATCTTTTTAGCTCTCACATGAGAACAAATCATGGAAATTTACTTAATTTTCATGATTTAAACAAGTGGACAGCGGATATAGGATTTTAGGAGAGCAAAAATTGAAGTTTCTAATGACCTAGGGCTTGGAGGCGTCAACCACATTGCAATTGGCCTTGGGAGCCTTAAGGTTTCGCCTAAGTTTTAGTGGTATACCTTCCCCGGGTTGTCCAAGCGCTCCTATCCAAGTTCCAAGCTTTGTCCAAGATCCGCTCCAAGCTCCAAGTCGCTGTCCAAGGTATTCCGGACGTCGCCGCCGCTGTCCAAGCTACTCCGGAGGGTGGATTTGCTGTCCAAAGCACTCCCGACAGTAGTTTTCAGCGTTTGACAACTCTCGGAAGCTGTATGGCTGCTGTTTACACGCTCCAAACAGCAGATTTTGCTGTTCGACAGTCTCCCGAAGCTGATTTCGTCGTCAAGAGGTTGCCGGAGTTGGAAGAGGAAGGAGCTAGAGCCTTCCTTTGCTGTTTGGAAGCTTTAGAAGCCCTCCCTTGCTGTTTGGAAGTCTCCAACAGCTGCCGACTCGCCTCGAGGTCGCCGGAGACGAAGAAGGAAGAGAGTAGAAGCCTTCCTTTGCTGTTTGGAAGTCTCCAACAGCTTTCTTGACCACCACGAACTCGCCGGACTTGAGGAAGGAAGGAGGAGAAGCGTTCTGGAGGCTAGCGGCTCCAAGAAATGCGGCAGACGGGAGAAGACCGAACCCTAAGAGGCTTTGCCGAAGCCTTGGACGGGGTCGGCCAGAGGATCCGCACGCGTGAAGAGGGTTCCCGCTCCTGGCTTCCGCTCTCGGCCTCTCTCTCTCGCTCGTTCGCTCTCTGTGTCGGGACGGGCGAAGGAACAGAACAGGGGAGCCGAATGAGGCTCCCCACTCATTTCGTTTACTTAGGGGCGCCAGCACAGAGCCGAACGACGCCCCCGTTCCGTCCCATCTGACAGCCTCGTTGCAAGAAACGAGAGAAAAATCTACTCGAGTAGATTTGGCTGCCACTTGAAATGAAATTGAGTGGGATTTGGAGCTCAATCTCAGCCCTAGATCTCAAAGAGATGGCTTGGAAGTCAAATTCAGCCTAAATTAACAAATTAAGGCTGAATTTGAGCTCGGATTGAACCCGACTTGTGTCGATTTGGGTCCGATCGAGTCAATTTCGTGAAATTGAGCTCGAATCGGCGCCGAATTGTGTCGAATTGAGCTCGACGACGCTCGACGGGGTTTGAATTTAATTAAATTGAGGTTCGATTTAATTTAATTTCGTCTTTGACGACCTTGAGTCAATTTCGTCTTGACGACCTTCGATCGAATCGATCGAGCCCAATCGGGCTCGATGTGAAAAAGTACGTCAACAAACATGGCTTTTTCTCCATAGAGACGCATCAGGGGTTCATAGGTAGAGCCTCCATGGTAGATCTAGAAGCCTCCATGGGAGTAGATTTGCCTTGGGTCGGAGGCCAACAAAGTCCAGGGCGAGGGTTCCATGTTCTTCCTTTGTTCGAGCCTTGCAAGTTGTTGCTGGAATTGGGTAATTTCTTGCTGTAGATCTTCGATCACTGTTTCTTGAATTGGTCTGTGGATGATGCTGTTCCAACTAGAATTCACTGTTTCTTGAATTGCATCTTGCCGAGTTTGTCAAGATAGTTGTTTTGAGGTTGAATTTGTGGCCGAGATGAATTCTAGTTGCTGAATTCTAGCCAAGAACTAGGAATGATGCTTTTCTTGGTGGTTGGAATGGCACTGGAAATAAAAGTAAAATGGTAAAAACCAAGATTACAAGTAATATGAAATTTCAATGAGAAAGTGTCTTGACAAAATTGGTTAAGCCATATGAGTTACTATTTTTTTGGAAGGTGGAAGAAGATGACAACAATCTAAGGAAGGTGGATGTAGTCTTTATAAGGCGAGTGGCTGCTGGTTGGACCTGCTAGAAGAGAACAACAGCCTTCAGGAGAGCTAGAAGAAGAACAACAACTATCAAGATCAATTCGAAGAACAATAGCCTTTAGGAAGGAAGAGTTCGTTGTTTTTGATCATCTAGATAAGCCACAGTGGTCTGCAGGTGGGGGTGGTTGAAAGAATACTATAATTTTCAAGTGGACTAGAAGAAGATTTGCACCCTGCAGGGGATGTAGATACCGAACGGTTGAGAAGAAAGGGCCAGAGAGTCCTTAAGTCCTTTTGGAATATTAGGCAGGTCCAATCAAGTGGGCGACGAGGTGTAGGCTCTGGCTGCGTGGGCGAAGGGTGCGGCATGGGGTCGAGCCGTGAGGGATGCGATTATAAGTCGGGTTTGGGTCGATTTGTCTCACAGGAAGGATTGGATTGTAGGAGAGCAAGAAAAGAGAGAGGCAGAGATCCGATGGCTGAGGAGTTGGTGTTGGGTGTTGATCATAGTATATGATTGGTTGTAGGTCGATGATGGAATCCAAGTATGTTAGAAAGCATCACAAGCATGAGCTGTGGGTGAACTACCGTAGCTCCACTCTCATCAAGCACATCAAGGCCCTTGTTCATCTCATGTGGTCTCGACAATCACCAACACTTCGAGAGATTGGTGCTTCTTGAAGACGACAAACACGTTCTCGGCATCAAGATCGTCAGAGGTGATCGTCGCCTAAAGAACTGCTTCTTCGTGGAGGCCCTGATCAACTGCAACCTCAAGTCTCTTGCGGAGATTAGTGTTTGGATGAAGAACAACAACCAAGCATCTTGTTGGAGATAGGCTTTGATACCAAATGACATCGGATGGAGGGGGCAATGTGACCACCACTTGGAGAAGTTAAGGATATAGAAGAAAATAGAACAGCTTTGCAATTCTTTTCTAAACTTATTTAAATCTTAACAACTGAATACAAGAGAGGAGACATCCCTCTATTTATAGAGTGAGGCTACCTTTGGAGGGAATTATTATAGAAAAAAGAAATTTATAATAAAAGAAAGAAATAACATCTAACAATAGAGAGGAGGTGGGTTTGGTTGTTTGAACTTTGAACATTTCATTCTCTTCTATCATCATTATTTTCATAACTTTTTTATTATTTTGTAACATTTTTCTCAATTATCCTCTTTTTGCAGTTCCAAAAGAAGCGGACTACCCATTCAAAATATTTTATCGACTCCCAATATTACCTGACCCAAGGAACAGGGACATCAGAACATGATTTTATGTTCCTCATAGAGTTGATCTTTAGGCTAAACCCAGGGTTGCCTAATTCATTGGATCAATTTACAAACCCTGCCAACGCCACCTTGGCTCTCTTAACACAAATTAGGCTGGAAGTGGAAGAAATGAGGTATTGGGAGGGCCTATGTCATAAGGTTGAGTTTTTGGTTCGTCGGTTGAAATCCCTTTCTATCATATGAACTAGTGTCTCATTATTCGATCTTCACAAGAGAGTTAGAGTTCTCCGAGCAACTGCTGATGAGAACACAACTGTTTGTTTGATTAAAAAGTTTTTGGGTTTGAAAACTTAATTTTCTTTGGGAGAATTGAATTTCTAGAATTGTAGTTTTAAAATTAAACAAGTCATTATGAATGATAGATCGTCTCGGGCGGCAAACATATCATTCCCTAATGGGTTCATATTACAAAACTTTGAATTCATCCTAATTATCATAGTCAAACTCTGGGAAGGACAACATATGATTTTGGAGGATCAAAATAATGTTTGATCGAGTGCTTGACTATAATATTCTGGATAAAGAATCATTAATTTCATAATCAAAGTTATGATAATAAAATGATATATCTTTCCGAGGAAAGATTATATTGTCTATTATCGATCATTTGAATATGACGTTAATGATCGTTGAATATGATTTTTCCCAAATAAAATTAGTTGAATTCTTGAAAAAAAATTTTTGAAAATTAATTTTTCTGGGTTACTAAATCTCCTACAAGCACAAGCCCTCATAACTAATTACATTATAGGAAACCGAAGTTTCCTATGAATACTCTCGATTAAAATACAACAACAACAACATTAAGCCTTTGTCCCACTATGTGGGGTAGGCTACATGAATCCTTTTTTGCCATTGTATCCTGTTAAAAGTCAAATTTTCGTTTAAATCTAATAAAAAAAGATCATTTCTAATATTTTCTAACCAAATCTTTTTAGGTCTGCCTCTACCTTTCTTAACATATGTCAAATCTAATAGCTTAACTTTCCTAACCGGGTCATCGGAAGGCCTCCGTTTAATGTGACCAAACCATCTAAGGCGGCTCTTCTAGTTTTATCTTCCACTAGAGTTACTCCAACCTTTTCACGTATATGCTCATTTCGAATCCTATCTCTAAGGGTAAAGCCACTCATCCACCTAAACATCCTCATCTCTGGAACACTTAACTTAGTATTATGCTTCTCTTTTAATGGCCAACATTCGGCACCATAAAACATTGCGGGTCTCACCACCATCTTATAGAATTTTCCCTTAAGTTTGACCGGGACTTTTCTATCGCAAAACAAACCCGACGCATCCCTCCACTTCAACCATCCAATTTGAATTCTACTGATAATATCCCCATCTACTTCACCATCACTCTGTACAATAAATCCAAGATATCTAAAACATGTCCTTTTAATATTGACTTGATCGCCCAAAGTCACAATCCCTTCACTAGGTCTATTGCTACTAAAATTACACTATATATATGTAGTTTTAGATCTACTCAAGTGAAAACCTTTAGACTATAAGGTTGACGTCCATAATTCAAGTTTACCTTCAACTCCCTCTCTAGTCTTATCAATAAGAAGAATATCATCAGCAAAAAGCATACACCAAGGTACATTCTTATGCAAATGTTTAGTGAGAACATCCATGACTAAAGCAAAAAGTTATGCTTAAGGCTGATCATTGATATAATCCAATCGAAATAGGAAAATACTTGATCAAACCACCTTGTGTTTAAACACAAGTAATAGCTTCTCATACATATCTTTAGTGATTTGAACAACAGCGTTATTAACCCCTTTCTTTTCAATAACTCTCCATAGTACTCTTGGAACTTTATCATATGTTTTCTCTAAATCAATAAATATCATCTGAAATTTTATTTAGAATTCTCAAAGATTGATATCAAGCGAGGTGATGATTAGAATTTTTAGCAATGATTAGATCAAAGTGAAACACATATTTTTAGAGGTTAAAGGGGAAAATGTAGGAGTTGCTTTAATATTTTAGAAGCACCCCAGCTTATCCTAAATGTTGAGCTTAAATTTGGATTGAAAGATATTTAATTTGAATTGCCAATTTTATTAGAATGTTGAGATTAGATTCCTGAAGGTTGAGGTCTTATAGTCTAATTCTGCCGCACAACCTAAGTTTAAATTGTGTACTGAAAATCAGTAACCTGAACCTGGCTAATGCAATGCAAATTTGAACTTACCCCGGCCTGAATTAGGGAGTCAGCTAACCGTAAGTACTTAAAATCTTTGAGTCCGATCTTTTATGCAAGAATGGTAGGGACGTTGTTTAGTTAAGTTTGAGGAACCGAGGCTGACATCTAGAGCAGATCTTAATTGACCCCTTAATTGATATTGAGTAAGAGGAAGCTTAAAGTAAATGCAATTAAATTTTTGACTTATCTAAATTTATTTATAATGCAATGCATATTAGTTGACTCGATAAATGCTTAAATCAGAATGAAACAATTTTATAATCATGCGTAAAAATAATTTTATACTAGAGATTGTGTAAGTTCTCCTTGACAATACTGCATTATAATAGGTCAGGTGGCCTGCCAAAACCAGCAGGCGGGGAGGTGCCTAACAAGGATGAGAAAAATATAATATGTATTTATGAGAATTCTCAATGACCCGAGCTTATTTCTTAAAGTCATTAGAGTTTCTATGTTATTTTAATATTTTTTATTTAATTAAAATAGAAGAATTTTGTTCATACCCTCTCAAGTCTCTGATCGTTACAGGAGAAAATAAAATACGACATGCAAGAAATGAAGCTAAAAAAATATGTTATTTTTACTGTGCAATCAATTAAACAAATCAATTAAATTTAATATTCAAATTGAAAGTTTTTATGACAAGTATCACTTGATATTATAATCTAGAATTTTGTAGAAAGTAAAGTGGTCGGGTACCACTGACAACAAGCCCATATTTCTGGTCTTAAGAGTTAAGACACAAGTGAATTTGAGAATGAGATTCTTCTCGATCTTGACTTCTTCGTCTTTTTGCGGGCTCCTTAGATCCATCGGGTTCGAATATCCAAATGAAAAGAACCCCCCCCCTCGAAAGGTGTGTTATCTTTTATCTTTGAATATTTTAAAGTATCTTAATTTGGATATCCAAATGAAGAGGGGCTCACCTTTAGGGGATTTCACCCTTCTATTCGGATTCCAAAATATTCAATCTCTCATCTCAAAATGCTTTTAGAATTGTACAACTAAAATATAACCAAATGATATTGAATGAAAATTAAAATTTAAACTCAAACAACCTAAAGGATTATCCTAAGTAGTTATAATTAAATTATCCTAAGCGATTAATATTAATAAAAAATTAAAATATTCAAATCGCAGCCACACTTGACCATGCTCTTTTAATTTTTAAAGACTTAGCATGCGTAGTACATGCAGAAAAATTGTTAATTTAAAGATTAGGTTTTATTTTACTACCTTTATTTTTTATGCCTTATATGAGCATGACTACCTGCATAAAATTGCGTTAGCATTTAAATCGTCCCTAACCTGAGGGTAAATCTAATGTCCAGCACATCAATACACATATTACAGAAATTAAATAAACAAATAATCAATTTATACTAGCAACCAACATGCAGTGAAAATCGTGGTGGCTACGGAAGCAACGTGGCACGCTGGGATTTGCGGATCGAAACCGCGGCAATCATTAGTTTGATTGCACGACGGCCCAATTATGTCTAATGATTGGATGGTGGCGCAGTTTCGATACCGCGGTCACTAATGCTCGTCTGTGCGTAGGCTGTGTGATCGAGCGCTGTTCGAGATTGACGGCCAAGATCTCGTCGGATGGAAAGATAAGCCGCAGGATCAGATCTGCCGTTAATCAGAAGTGCGGAATGACAAGAACTCAGCTGTTGTTCATCAGTTCAACGGCGCAGATCTTGTACACTAACATGAATGTGTTAATCGAAGCCCTAATAAAAAATGAGTTTTTTTTTAGAGTCGGCTCAATCATTTTTAATAAAATTTTAAACCTGGTTGTAGGAATGAAGAGCATTCATGGAGAATGATTCCTATTGTTTAAAATGCGCTTAATGAAAAGCTATTTAATCTACTGTGTTCTAGGCTAGGGTTAGAGATTTTAGCCAATTTAATTGGTGGATTTGGCTGATCTTGTGCTCTTTGAGCTTGTAGACTATCCACACTTATTTCCCTAGTTGAAGTTGTGGCTTGAAACTCCCTGGATTGAGAGCTATTTGTGCTGGACGAAAACTAGGCTCGTTTCGCCGGATAACTTACCGCCGACGAGCTTTGACCTGAGGGTTTAGACTTAAAATATGGAAAGGAGTTTCTTGAGAGATCAAACAAAGTGGGTGGAGGCCCTGGGAGGGTTTGAAAAGTGAGACAATGCTAAGGATTCAATGAATGCCTTTTTGAGTGTTTTGGCTTATTCATAATTATTTAGATGGTTTGGACGGTCCTGATTAACTAGGGGGCATGCTAGGATGCTGCCACGTGCTTTGTGAGTGGTTGGAAGGCTGAGGGAGAGGATAACCTAAGGACATGAGGTGTAAAGCTTTTGTCCTCTCCTAGCCCTTTTGGGACCACTAGGATTAGTTAGGCCTAATCCAAGAATTAGATGGGGCTTAGGAAACTTCTAGAAGCTGATTAATGGAGTGGCTTAGGAATGGAAAGGATTATCTTTAGACGAGTTTTGACCATCTTTGATCCATCCCAAGCCTTAGTTTGACTGTTTGACCAGTCCCCATGCCATGTGGCTGTTGAGGTGGCATTGGAGAGAGGTGTTGAGCTGGTAGGCTGAGTTGGAGAGAGCTTAATGGTCAAGGATTCAAGTCTAAAAACATATGTATGAATGAGAAGGGATTTAACCTAGTTAAAACAAGTTGATTAGCTCAAATTTGGAGGATAGACCCTAGGGTAAGCCTAATCAATATGTAATTGATAGATCATGAATTGGGAGTCATTTGACTGGGGTTTGAAGTGTTTGAAAATTGTTGGAAAAAGCTTTCAAGATATGTCATTTGAACCTTGGATTTTATTTTGTATTTCTTGATTTGATCTGAATTTTGGATTTAAATGCTTGAATTTGAATTATCGAAATCATTGACAATAATTTGAATGATCATAAATGATTAGATATGATTGAAGCTAGATCAGAGGCAAGATTAAGGTTTAAATTGGAATTGAGATCTGTATAAGTTTAAAGTCTGGATAAGTTTGAAGTTTGGGCTTGATTTGAATCTGGATAGATTTTAAGGGTCTAGATAGATCTTATGTTCTAAATGAATCTGAGATATGGAATTGGTCCTAGTGGCCTCATACAAAAATGAGGTCAACAGCAGTGTCGATGCTATGAGGCGACATAGTGTTAGATTCGTTGGCCTTACCGCTGAAATTGAGAGCCTCTCTTCCAAAATAAAGAACCTTTGAAGGGAGATTAGAGACTCGATGTCTTGCAAGGTGGATCTTCAAGTGCGATAAGAAGGGAAGACACAAGTAACTTAGAGAAAACAAACCTATTATCGGATACGCCATCATGCCATGTTGGATGCTGATGTTGCACAAACCCGAGCTGTAGAAGAACTACAAACTACTGAGGCTAAACATCAGACTCTTGCTCAAGTGATGTCAAAGCTTGCAGATTTGCAGACTCGATTACTCTGATGCAACTTCACATTTCTCCTTTGTATGAGAATTTGTTCTCTTTATTTATCTTTACTCTTCCTTTTTTTTGAGATTTGTATTCTCTTTATATATCTATGGAAGTTTTTTTTTTGTCAATTTTTTCATTTCAACAATTTTTTTTCTAAAAAAATCGTTTTTAAAAGTTCGATAGTTGAGGTTATGAGAAAACATACACTTGCATTTTAAACCCAAGGGTCTAGCTGTAATAGCTTGTTGAATCAGTTGAGATTGTCATCGGTCCGACGCTTTGTGCTAATGGACTTACTAATGACAAATCTAATTTGGAGTTTGAGAATTTGATTCCTTCTGTCATGTGCTTTGTGCGAAGGACTTGACAAAGAATTAATTTACGTATCTTTTGTCCTCTGCTTTTTGCTTTGGCGGGCTTGATGAAGGGGTGCATGCTGGTAACCTAGCCCAGGGTTTGCATTAGGTTGATAGAGCTATCCGTCCACAGCTTTGTGCATGACAAACTTGTTGATGACAAAATCCCCTAAAAAAGTTATTTTAATTTGGAAATTAAAATTAAATTAAAAATGTCCATGAAATACTTTCATTAAAAAATCTATAAGTTTTGCATGTTTTAATTGGTACTTAAAAAAATTAAAACAAAGAAAAAACATAAGCATGTCAAATTAGACATCCAAACTTATTAAAGAACAAACAATGAAAATAGCAAGGTAAATTTATTCTTTAAATTTATAACTAGATTAGAAAATGTGTTGAAATGAGTTGCTCAACAAATTATATTGTGTGGACCAAAATATGAATTCCAAGATTTCTTTTTCCCATGGTGGCTCCTTGAATTCCACCATGGCTTTATTTGCTTTTTCCCCTTGGCTCCTTTCCCGAGGCCGTGGCCCCTTGGTTCCGCTCGGCCTCCTTGGCTCCCACGGCTACCACTTCAGTTCTTGGGTTGGGATGTGTTTTTTCGTGCAAAGTAATTATGTGTTAATGTTATGGTGTTTAGAATTCCTATGAAATTTATGTTAGTGTCTCTTGGTATTCCTCTTTCATACTTATGAATATGAGAGGATTTGTAATGTTTTGAATAGTTGAATGATATTTGATTTTTGGAAAAAATCTGTTAACCTGCGGGTTGCTTGGAAATTCTACGGGCTCTTTCCACCCTTCTTTTCTCATCCCCTCCGGAAATCCTGCGGGCTCTTTCCAACCTTTCTTCTTGGGCTTCTAATCTCTTTCGTCTTTCCGCAAGTGCCACTCCACCTGTATCTTTCGTCTCTAAGTGAAGCAACTTTAGGGTGTCGTCATTTATTTCGAGTCGAGTTTGTGTTTTTTAATTTCTTTTTGTTTATTTAATTTGAAATGTAAGAGTTTGTTCGTCTCTTTTTTCGTCTTTAGTCAATTTCGTCCGTAGAAGTCTGTCGTGTCTTTTGTGATCGAAGAATATAGGGTTCCCTATATATTTTTTGCTCGCATCAAAGATGTTGGCTAACGTTATGCTTTGATGTTGCATCTCAGTCTTAGAAGTATAGGTGGAGAGATAGCTTGGGCATGCATGTAGGTAGGAGTCACACGAGAGGTGTACACAGGAGAGACATGGACACATGTCAAGGTGTGTTGGTGTTGTGTCCATATCTTAGATATGTCGGACACTGACAAGAAAGCATTAGAAGTGTTCGGGCTTCATAGGAAATGGTCTTCTATGGAATAATTATGAGAAGAGTTTTGTGGGGCTTAGGGAAATTGATGATGCATAGTTCATTTATTCTAGATTGTTTTAGGGCTTATTTTAAATTTATTAGAATTTTTTAATTTATTTACATGAATTTTCTTTTGCTGTAATTTTAGGTTTAAATCTTTATTATTTATGGTTAAATTTTGTTTTAGATGAGATTATATTTTATTTTAAATAATTTGATATACCTTTATCAATCCTATATATATATATATATATATATATATATATATATATATATATATATATATATATATATATATATATATATATATTAAGGGCTTGTATTTGGATTATTGATTGAATAAATTTTAATTAAAGCGTCGTCTCACATAAAACGGCGGCCTTCTGATGACCCGGTTAGGAGAGTAGAGGTATTAGATTTGACTTATGTTAAGAAAGGTAGGGATAGACCTAAAAAGACTTGGTTAGAAAATATTAGGAATGACCTTTAACGAGAATTTGACTTTTAATAGGACACAATGGAGATAAAGGATTCATGTAGCCGACCCCACGTAGTGGGATAAAGGCTTGATGTTGTTGTTGTTGTTGTCTCTTATACCCTCTTATCTCTCTTTTCTCTCCTAGCTGGTGGACCCCAAATGCTATTTCCTTCTCTTTCCATTGCTCTTGATCTGCATCACGTGGTTTTTAGCTTTTTTTGTATGGGAAACTATTAGTGATAACAATCAAATTTTATGTTTGTATATGGTTTGTTAAAACTTATCTGCATGCAGGCATATCAGTTGTCCATACTGTGCTTTTTTTTTTTTTATTGCATGTACATAAGTGAATCATTGGAGTGTCTCTCAGAGTCTTAATTGTCTTGTAGAAAGAATTCCTTTTTTCTCCTGATAGTTTATTATGCAGATTGCTTAAATGCTTATAATGCTTTTTTGTTTTTTGACCTTTGTCCACTAAATGGAGAAACATCTAGAACAGCTATCATCAATTAAGTTGTGCAAATCAAGTTGTTGTATGCAATACTCATGTGCTGTATAATCCAAAGCGAGGAGAAATCAAGCTGGGCCAGGTAGCTGTGATATTCCTTGCACAGTATTTCTTTCTTCTTTGGATGAACTTCATATTGCTTGCATAACATTTTGCTCAAGATCACTTGTGCAAGGGGACTTGGGGTAGGATTATCAACTCGCGTAGCATTCGATAAAAACGAACATATTATTATATAGCTGACCCAAATTTTGTGATAAGGCCAAGGATGATGATGTGCTAAAGCTGAAGGTGTGTTTAATGATTTTAACTTCAGAAAAAAAAGGCATTATTTTTTGATGTTTTGAAAAATTGCTCAGCTTTGTTTTTAATGGCTATTAGAGTAAAAAGATTGCACTAAATATTCATTAGTGGGTAGACAAGTTTCTTTTTTAGTTATCAATAAACCATGTAGATATGATAAAGAGGCATGAATGTAAATGTAAAGCATATTTCTGAATCTGAATATATGGAAGTATTTTAGTAGTGGCAGTTTCTTCTATTTCCTGAACAGTAGATTTGGAAATGCTAAATTGTGTACTTTTTGTTTGCATTTTTCCTACATTTGAGGACAATGTTTAAATGCTGTAGCGTAGGCTGTTGAGTGGACCCGTTTCCACGGTGCATCTTTGGCGTTAATTCTAGTTAACATGTCAGCATTGGAGTCGATGGATTAGAATGTGCTGGTTGGTCATTCACACTGGTTTTCCGAGATAGTTCCCAGGCACATAGAATTGACATCTTTCGAGGGACAACAGTACCCTTAGAACTAACTTCCCAATCCCAATTAGGTACAACAACTGATGCCAATGGGTATTCAATAATCAAATTTTTTTTTATCAAATAACCACTTATAACTTCTGTAGATCACGTCTATAAGGTTGTCTACCATGTTCTTAGCAGTTGACACATGATCTCTTTATCTTGTTATCTTCTGATTTGCTGCAGCAGAATGTTAACATGGTAAATGTTTAAAGGGGAAGCCTCAGAGCCCCTGTGGATTTGGAAATCCTTGGTTATAACTTATAAATACCTTATTTAATGATGGGTTGTGAATGTTTTTGTATTTTTTGATCTCCTATATATCATGGTCGCCATTAAGGAAATTGGGGGGGGGGGGGGGGGGTGGGGTTGGGGTTGGAGCTCCAAAATAAGATCAGACCATGCTAAAGCAAAAAAGACCATCCTTCTTCCCATTAGTGGTTATTCTATTGATTTTCCATTTTGCTTCATTTACTCATTTCTTTCACGATCAATGACCCATAAAGTAACCCGACTAGTCAAAATCTATGCATCTCTCATAGATTCAAGCCTTGCAGCAACATTCGTTTTGGTATTCTCATTGAGATATAGTCTGTGGAAAGTTGAAAAACCAGAGTCCTCATTGGCTACAACTAGGAGGTTCTCTCTCTAGTTATGGAAGCAAATCATGCTATGTTACTTGGGTCTTATTCACAGTGATCCGAAATTGTATTGAGAGTCTGTCCTAGCTCCTAGAAGTTTTTTGACAAGATTGAGTCATTAGGGAAGGATATGGATTCTCTCAGCCTTTGGAAGAAAAGCATTCAAGTTTGGGATATACTAAATTCTTTTTAAGGAAGGGTGTGCGGCTGAAGGACAGGAAGCACTTGTAAACAAGGAAAGGGTGTTTGGCAAGAAAGAACAACATTGACTATGAAATAAAATACTCAGTAACAGAGAAGAGTCAAGTATAAGATTGTCTTCGGCGTATAAGTGCTCTCACCTACTGAACATTTACTTAAATAGAAGGTCTTCATCATGAAAAAAAATACGTTATACTCTTAGCTCTATGCTGTAAGAAATGAAGGCCGAAGCAAAATTCATTTCGAAGATCATTTGTTCTGATTATGCTGTCCTCTTTATCACTTCACATTCTCATCCCAACTGCTTTATTTCGATACCTGGAGATAAATATTAACTATATTATAATTTAGTGGAAACACGTGATATATTAAATATAACTCCAAGATAAGCTTCAATATGTTCTTAAGGGTCGCACAATACAAAGTTCAATAGACTAGCGCTAATACTTGACATGAAGTAGAAACTTCTCAGAAGAAACAATTGCAAGGTTTTGAGCTAAACTCGAGGGGTTGAGTCATTGGTGACATCGGAGTTGATATTTGTCTAAGGGGATAACTTTAAGTCAACTTTATCTAATGGATAGCTTGTGCCATATCAGTGACAAATTTTAGCATCCGATATGGCCACCATGTGTTCTTGTTCATGCCTTTTAGTATGACTAATGCATCTACTATATTTATGGATATTGAGCTTTTATTTTGATTATATCATCTAGTATTGAAGGATTCTAGTGTTCAATAATGCATCATTGAAGGTTTGGGATGTATATTAATGCAACATGGTAAAGTGTTTTCTTATGCCTCTGTGCAATTAAAATCATTTGAAAAGAACTATCCTAACTCACGATATAGAACTATCAACTATTTTTTTTTTATTGAAGATTCATAGGCCCTATATATAAGATGTTAGATGTGAAATTTTTACTGATTATTAGAGTTAGAAAAAATGTTTAAAATTGCGCAATTGGGTTTTGAGCCGTTTTTTGTTCATGAGACGAGGCGTAAGCCTGAAGGCATTAAAGTAAAAAAATTGCGTAAAGTAATAATAAATGTTAAAAGTGATTTTTATATAATACCTAAATAATATGTTAAATAATGATATATTAAATTCTTATTGAATTATGAATTAACAAATTGACATACATATCAAATAAAAAATTACACAAGATATAAAGTGACAAGCGATAAATTGCGTAAAATGGAATTAAAATCCAAATATTATAAGAACAAAACAATATTAAATATTGAAATAGCATAAAAGTATCATATAACATCAAGTTCAATTCCAAATTTCTTCTTTCTCAATTCTCTACTCATTTACATTTAATTCCTAATGAAAGCTGAAATTGTTGGCAACAACTTAGAAATTATTTGAATTGTCATCATTGAGGGGGTTATCTGAGTTGTAGCCATAACAAATTGGTCTGTCCTCTACCTCATTCGGTAGAGTCGAATGCCTCACAATATGCTTTTTTTAATTTATTTCAATCATGTTCATTTTTTAAAAATATTTTCATCAACAGAAATATGAGATTAGTGCTCCAAATTTTTTAGGGTAGTGGTGTGTAGCTTTCAAGTGATTGTCAGTGACGTCTACGACAGTTTTGGCTATGACGAAGGCCGCGGGTTGGAGGTAGAGGCAATTGAGAGGAAGTTGTGCTCGAATGTGCATGAATGTGTGATATATGCTAGTTTTAACAAAAAAATATACAAATAGGGTGAGACGTAAGCCTCACGGTAATGAGTATCTTTGTGTGACTTGTTCTCTCCATCTGAGGTCCAAATCCAGTAGTCTAGAACAAATCCCCTATGATATAAATCAACTTTCACATCATCAAGCTTGAGGAATGCTTGATTTTTGTGCTTCGAACATGGACATCTAAGCATTTCATCGAACTTAAAGGAAGGTAGTTGAGATGCAAATTGAATAAAAGTCTCAACTCCCTGCATAAATTCATTTGTTAATACTCTTCGACCCAGTAACAATCTGTTATATATCAAATATCTCTCTTCTTGGATAGTCATTTGGATGTTAAAACAAAAGTTCCCTACATAGTTGTGAAATCAATTATTAGAAGATATGCGGCCTTAAATCTCGTTTAAATCTAAGAAAGAAATTATCATTTACTCTCCTAAACGGGTTATCGGAAGGCAACCGTTTTATGTATTTGTTTTAAATCAATGTTATGCTTCTCTTTTAATGGCCAAGATTCTGCACCATAAAGCATTGCAGATCTAACCACCATCTTATAGAATTTTCTCTTAAGTTTGAGGGGAGCTTTTCTATCACACAACAAGTCCAAAACATTCCTCCACTTTAACCATCCAACTTGAATTCTACTAATAATAATCCTATCTATTTCACCTTCAACTTCCTCGTCTTTTCAACAAGAAGAATATCTTCAACAAAAAGTATACACCAGGGTACAACCTCTTGCAAATTTCTAGTGAGAACATCCATGACTAAAGCAAAAAGGTATGGACTTAAGGTCGATCCTTGATGTAATCCAACTAAAGTAGAAAAATATTTGGTCAAACTACCTTCTTTCTAAATACAAGTAATAACTCTTGCATACATATCCTTAATGACTTGAATATAAGCATTTATTATCCCCTTTCTTTTCTATAACTCTCCATAGCGTTTCTCTTGAAACTTTATCATACTTTTATTAAATCAATAAATATCATGTGTAGAATTCTCCTTATTCTCTATATACTTCTCCATCAAACATAATAAAAAAATGTATAGCTTCCATAGTTGACCTACCTTGCATGAATCCAAATTAATTTTGCCAAACATTAGCATTACGCCGCAATCTATACTCCATAACTCTCTCCCATAGTTTTAAAGCATGACACATTAACATTAAAAAGTTTAGTAAAAGAAAAAATTCAAACCTTCGGTTCGGGGCGTTGTCCGAAGTGCTCAACGGGTTTCGGCAGTAGAGTGCGGGCGTGATCGGTGGCGGGAGTGAAGGTGAGATCGCTGGCCAAAGTTAGGGCGTCGGCGGCTGGATTCCTGCAGAGGCAGTTGGAGGCGATCGAGAGCGCGAGCGTCTGGAGGAAAATGATACACGAACAAAAGAGGAAGGGTTGGGTTGGCCAATTTTAGGTCAATTTTCGGCAGTTATCCGGCTGTTTAGATCGCCGGGAAAAAAATACTTAACATCGACTGCTAAGCGGCTGGTAAAGGCGACGTGAAAACAGCAGAACCAGCGGCCTACCCGGTGGTTATTTTACCGCCGGCATTTCCAGCGGTTTATTTTTAAAAATCGCCGGCTAAACTGCTGATTAATACCGGCAGTCCAATAGCCGGTTTAACTGCAACCGCCGGTAAACGCTGATTTTCCTGTAGTGAATCCTAAGGAAGAGGTGGCTCAAATTTAATCACGAAGTTCTTGCTTGATAACCTTTGAATGTTTTATGCAAATGTATTGGAATTACGTTGGAGGTGCCAAAAATTAAATTATTGGGGGTCAAAGGTACACTATGCAAATTGTTGCATTGCATTTGATCGTTAGGACTAGGGCTGTCAAAATCGGGTCACGGGTCGGGTTCGGGTCCAACCCGAAATTGACCCGACACTGTTCAACCCGACCCGAACTCGACCCGTTTTTGTAAACGGGTCGGTTTTCCGAACCCAAACCCGACTCGCTTTGGGTCCGGGTCAACCCGAACCTGACCCGATTCGGATATATTTTATTAAAGTTTTTTATTTAATTCAATTTATTTAAATCTAAATCAAATTAAGGTAAGATTTACTTCAATTAATTTAAAATAAATCATGATTAATTTAATTTGGACAATAATGTTTATAATTTTTTTAAATATCATTTACTTATTTAATAAAAATCCATTAAAACCCTCCTAAATTAATTAAAAACGGGTCAAACCGGGTTGATTTCGGATTTCCGGGTCAAGCTGAACCCGACCCGGTTTTGCAAACGGGTCGAAATCCCTAACCTGTACCCGACCCGGTTCGGGTTCGGGTCGGGTCAAATATTGACACCCCTAGTTAGGACCTATGGCGACAATAGGAACTGTGATTCAACGTCCTTTTCTTTTGTGAGGACTTCTCTCATCTTGTTGCTCTACTAGGAGCTTGATGGGCTGACCATCCTGTTTATGTGGTTTCAAAATGGGTTGTAATGGCCGAGCAATTTCAAACTACCAACATGTGCAAATTTGAGCTTCCCGCATCTCTGACGTCTTTCCAAGAAGGTTATGGCTTAATCCATTACCACTCAAATTTTTAGACAAAGCATGTTTATGCTAATTTATTTAATCAATTATCCCGTGAAATCTTTGGGCATCATGTCAATGCATGACAACTATTCACTTGATGTATATTCCTTAATTTAGATTGTTGTTGATGCTCGGCATTTGCTTCATGCTTCTTCATGCTTTTATTTGTTATTGTTAATATAAGTAACACTAACATATCAGTGAAAAAGATGCTATATTTAACAGCATGCATGTATTTCCTTAATGCTTTCTTATCTTAATCTTATGCAAGCTTTCTAGATGAGAGGCCAGTTGTAGATATTCTTTAACATGTCAAAAACAGAAAAAACAGCTAAAATGAATACTCTAAAATAAATGTAAGTCTGCATAAATGTTCCTAACTGGATCATGTTACTCATATTTCCTGCTTTTTGGTAATAATTATAAATTTAAAATTATAAACAGGTGAGAGTTCTCCTTGATAGAGCATTTGCCATCTCTCGTGCTTGGAATGATGCTCCGGTTATTGTGTGCGGAGATTTCAATTCTATACCGATGGTAAGATTTGTTGTTTATGGTTTTCTTGGTCAGTTATTTTTCAGCTGTATCTACTACCATAAATCTGCATGTTATGTTAGAATTCTTTAGTTCTAGGATTTTGTTATTATTATTATTATTATTTTTTGTTTCTTTTTTCGTCTTACTATCACCAATTGATTGTTATTTATTTCTTTCATTCAGAGCCCCCTATACAAATTTATAGCCACGCAAAAGGTATGTCTTCTTCTATAAAGATTCATGAAGAGTTCTTTGCTATCTTTCTACTGTATAATGCTTCAAATATTTATTGTCACTCCAATTTGCCGCCCCCACCCCCTTCAGTCAACTTGAAGTGTAACAGAAAAGGAAAATCTAGACAAATACATTTCTCACTAGCACCCATCTTGAACTACAGTCGTCAAGATCAAAAGAATAGGAAATAATCTATCTAGACTATCCTAACACAAATAATTTTATGGTCTTAAAATTTTATCTCAATATTTAATGTTTGGAAACATATTCGTTATACATCAAAATAAAGTACAGAGCATTTTTTAACTTTCAAATAAAATTTACATACCTAAAAGTTTTAATGTATATCTCCCTGATCTGTCTTCTATGTACACTCAAAACTTATGTACACAATGCAACCACATGTATGCCTAGAGCCTCACTAGCTCTTTCCTTTTCATGTAATACATCCATCAGTGAGCTGAATGCTCAATGGAATACACAATTTTAGTACAAGAACAAGAAAAAATAATTTGCATTCTGATATTTGAACATAAGCAGTGTAAATAATCAATGCATATAACTATGCAATTCACCATATGAACTCTTTCAGCTTTCTCCATGTTTCTTATTCTATTTATTTTACACTAATTTAGACATGTCATATGATGACTATAAGCTTTAGCACACTTACGGCTCCTCTCTTCAAAGTTGGATCTAAATCTCAAAATTTTTAGAAGAAAGAGAGTCAAGTACCTCTTGTACTGTCTCTACCTATGATGCACCGACACGGACACGAGACACAACAATTTTTAAAAATATAGGACAAGGGTGCGGCGTGGACACGGCATAATAATTTTTTAATATAATATATAAAAATTAAGGTGATATTATAGTAAAAATGACAAGCAATAATAAATCAATTTCATGATAACTTGTTTAGCTTCTAACATAAAGATGTTTAGTACAAAATGTCTATTACACATTTTTATTCTGTGACCAGAAATTTTAAGTAGATGTGCCTTCACCCTAGAATAAGATCCTTTGTAGGTGTCACCACAATAATTGCATTTGAATGACACATTCCCTCCTCCTTCAAAGGTTTTTCCTAACTTTGTAACATGAATCCATAAAGGCTTATCAGTTTCTATAGATGGCTCTTTTGAACATTCACCTAATTCACTCCCGCCAGTAGTAGAGCTCATTTTGCTAACAAACCAATCATACATATGAATACATCAAATTAAATTGATATGAAGTGAAATCTAAATATCCCAATAATAAGACAACATGAATACAAAAATATACCAGTCTGCTGGGGGTCCAAGGGGGAAGATACCGAGTGGTACCGAGCATGTACCTAGCGGTACTGAGCTATACCGAGCATGTACCTAGTAGTACCGAGCATATACCTAGTAGTACCGAGCATGTACCTAACGGTACTGAGCGGTACCGAGCATGTACCTAGCAGTACTGAGCATATACCTAGCAGTATTGAGCATGTACCTAATTGTACCGAGCATGTACCGAGCATGTACCTAGCAGTACTGAGCATGTTCCTCTGAGAGTGCTCTTGAACACACTCCCAAAGCAACCTTCTCTTATGAGCCTCCTTACTACCATAAACAGTGATGATCCTCCACACTCCCTTATTGAAGACATTAAGATCCCCTATAACACATTGATCTATTGTCTTTACCACTGAAAAGGATGCCATATCCGATCTCCAAAGAATCATAATTCCACCAGAAAGCCCTTCTGAAGGAAGAAGGAAAAAATTCCAAGTAGGGCCCATCAATCTAACAAAAGAGACTCTATCAAAAGAATTGATCTTAGTCTCAACCAAACCCACAAAAAAATTTTTAAAATCTTTAATAAATTCCTTCATATAGAAAGAGGCTTCTCTCTTCTTGGCCCCTCTACAATTCTAGAAAGCTATAGATTCCATTTAAAGAATCTTGGGGGAAGAGCCCCCATCTCTTCTCTTGTTACCCCCCTCAAAAATTCTACCACGTGGAATGTTTTTAATAGGCCCTAAGTTCTTTAGCGAGCTTACATTTGATCAATTTCCCATTAGAGCCAATGTCCCTCTCCTTCTCCACACCACACAACTTCCCCTCACTGTCCTTTTTCCCTCCATTTTTATCAGAAACTCCCCCACCACCAGCCACTTTTTTCTTCACATTTACTACCACAGGTAACAGAAATAGTGTTAATCAATTCAACTCCCTCCCCTTCCATCTCCTTCCCATTCAACACTTCAAACTTATTTATATTAACTGAGATAAAAGATTTATCAATAGAAGAAGACAAACCAACCATTTCAACTGCATTCTCTGCTTTATCCGAGCTCTTCACGGCTACATCCTCAATAGAATTCGGTTGTACCCCGTGAGCAAGCACTTCCTGTTCCACACATATTTCCCCTTCTTCCAGGAGATTATCTTCAGCATTAGAGTCCAACTCCACAACTGCATCCACATTCTGTACAGCTTTTTCAACTGAAGCATTTTCACCATGAATTTCTTTAGTCTTTTTCCACAGTTTTTTAGTAACCTTCATTTTTTCCTTCATCAGAGCAGGTCTTCTACTATTCCTCCTATTAACCATGATCCATGGTCTATAGGTAGAGTCAGTATCCATCTCTTGAGTCTTCTCCACCTCCTTAACATGCTTAGAATTCTCTCCATCAACAATCTGATCCATCGTACCAGATTTCCTAAGCTTGCAATCAGATTTCACATGACCAATTAATCCACAATCATAACAAAAAGTGGATATTTTCTCATACTCAAACCTCTGAAAAAACCTCCCAGATATGCTCTACACCCAAACTCCTAGTGGAAGACGTTGATCAAGCTTAACTCTTAAACAAACCCTTGCAAATTCACTTTTCCCCCACTGAAACATGTTCCCATCCATCATTAGAGGTTTGCCGATCATTGCAGCTATTCTTGCCACATTCACTTCATCCCAACATTGCAAGGGTAAGTGAGGCATCCTAATCCAAATAGGTGAGGATAGTCCCTTCAATGATAAGGTTGAAAAATTCACCGTCCACTTCTCCATTCCCACAATGTGCCCATTGACAAACCAAGGGCCTCCTGACAAAACACCTTCCATCATCTCCGTAGAGGAACACAAAAACCAACCTTTG
This sequence comes from Dendrobium officinale, assembly GCA_019514585.1. Taxonomy (NCBI): domain Eukaryota; kingdom Viridiplantae; phylum Streptophyta; class Magnoliopsida; order Asparagales; family Orchidaceae; genus Dendrobium; species Dendrobium officinale. The sequence goes on along the minus strand of CM033699.1, from coordinate 21,531,865 downwards.
CCAATGGTTGTGAAATGAAAATTCTCAAACTGTTTCCATTGTCGTCTTACTTCCCAAGCTACAATATGCGATGGTATTTCCGTTCCAAACACCTTGATTACTAAGGAGTTTTTCAGCTTGCTAGAATTCAGAATCTCAACATCTTCCCTCATTTTAACTGCTTTTCCATCTTCTGTTAATACCAAATACTACTCTTTGAAATCCAATTGGATGTAAGGCTTCTTTTTTCACGGATTGCTTTCCACCTCATTCCCACCTCTTGCAGACATTTCCACATTCACCTTATCCACAACACCATTTTCCTTCACTTCCAAACAACCATTGAAATGAAGATTTGTGTTAACAGGAATATGAGAATTCGCATTTATCCCTAGGACATGTCCTGAGATTGCATTTGAATTACCAAATCTGTTAACATATATTTTCATTCCAGACGACAAAGCCGACGGGTCAACCAAATCTCGTTCCGAAGATCTCTTAGCTAACCTAGGAGTTACAGCACATACCTCTTCAGCAATGGCCTTGCCCTTAACCTTCCACATGAAACTTCTTCTTAGGGAACTCCTTGATGTTTTCTTTAATCAGCAACGACCCTCCAGCATTATTGAACGCAAGCTCCAAATTACTCTGTTTTAAAACATCATTCCGGCGATGGACTTTTTCTAGTTTTTGATTAAGCAATCCTCCATCCGCAGTATACCTCATTGACGCCGCCAAAGATGACCGGCGGCCCTCCTCCACCATCTCTCACGTCAATTCCTCAGACTAAGGAGTAAAAATCGGGAACATAAAATTCAAATTTTAGAACCTTTCTCTCTCTAGAAAACCAGAGCTTCTCTCTCTAAAGTATTCTCCTAAGCATTTTACTTCATTCAAATATTAGGTTGAAAGAAATTATTAGAACGATGAACTTACACTTTATGATTAAGTTCTTGTCAATCCTAAAAGAGGGAAAACCAATGTTATATTCTCTGTACCCTACCAAAGCACAAAGGATAAGAAAGGAAATGCATCCTAGGAAGATGAAGGTGGTTGGGAGACCTTTATCTCGAAGAAAACTAAACAAATAATAAATGTCTTACTAGCCATTTAAGGCATTCATTGTAAAAGTGCGTTAGAATTGGAAGTCGATTTAAGATATCTTTCTTAAAAAAATCTAGTGGCAGGGGGACCTGACTCAAGTGAGAAGAAACATTTAAAATATTTTAAAGACAAAAAAGGAAAGCATAAGCCTAGATCAAAATTTCAGAAAGAAAAGAAGAAGAAATTAACAAGGCATAAAACTGTAATTAAAAAATACATCGATTCTAGTTTTTAATATATGGAGTGTAATTTTAGTAGTAATAGACCTAGTGAGGGGTTTGTGACTTTGGGCGATCAAGTCATTAATAAGAGTACACGTTTTAGATATCTTGGATCTATTGTTCAGAGTGATGGTGAAATAGATGGGGATATTATCAGCAGAATTCAAGTTGGATGGTTGAAGTGGAGGAATGCATCGGGCTTGTTATGTGATAGAAATGTACCCCTCAAACTTAAGGGAAAATTCTATAAGATGGTAGTGAGGCCTGCAATGCTTTATGGTGCTGAATGTTGGCCTTTAAAAGAGAAGCATAATACTAAGTTAAGTGTGGCAGAGATGAGGATGCTCAGGTGGATGAGTGGCTTTACCCTTAGAGATAGGATACGAAATGAGCATATACGTGAAAAGGTTGGAGTAGCTCCAGTAGAAGATAAGATTAGAGAAAGTCGCCTTAGATGATTTGGTCACATAAAACGGCGGCCTTGCGATGACCCGGTTTGGAGAGTAGAGGTATTAGATTTGACTTTTGTTAAGAAAGGTAGGGGTAGACCTAAAAAGACCTGGTTAGAAAATATTAGGAATGACCTTTCTTTATTAGATTTAAACGAGAATTTGACTTTTAATAGGACACAATGGAGAAAAAGGATTCATGTAGCCGACCCCACTGTGGGCTCCGAAAATTCGGCCCCGGCCTCCGCTCGCTTTTCTTATTCGGCGAGGGAGTTTTAACGAACTAAGTTCCGAGGTAAATTTTGGAAGGCAGATGGGTTTGTAGATAAGACACTACCCAGAGATTTCGCCCTCATTTTACGAGGACTTTATGATCTGAGTTCTGGTTTCCTATAGGCGCAAGCCCTTATAGTTAATTACCCCTCCCGATTACGAGAGAGAACTTTCGATTAAGGCTAGTCGTCAATCAGATACGTATAAAAATACGTGTTATCTGGCATATAGTAGCAGCAAAGAGTATTGATATTGGTAGAAATTGGATTTGGAAATTGGGTTTTGAATTTGGGAATTCGGAAAGGATTTGGAAAGTTTAATATTTAAAAATAGAAAATTTCACCGCCTAGCACTTAAAGCGGATGGTGGGGGAATGGATGATGGGCCCGATCAAGATCCCATGGTTCCGTCGTCCCGGGCCATCGTGGTCCCTCCCTGGTCTACTTAGTCAGAGGAGGTAGTCGACCCAACCTGACAGAAGGATCCTTGTCGGCAGCCATGGGTTGCTTCGTCCAAGGGAACCTTGTAGACCGGGGGTGAATGTTTGTCTAAGGGGACAAATTTGAATCCACCTTAGCTGACAGAGGGCTTTGTGCCCTATCGATCATATCCTATTGATTCATATCTCAAGGATTTAACGCCATTAAGGAGCGTATCGGCTCTGGCCATAACCGCTATCTGTGGTGCCATTTGGCGGCAAAACCACTCGGTTCAGAGGGCCCCGGGTCATAACCGTTTACCTGCAGTGCCATTTGACGGCGAAATTGCCGGTTAGAGGACACGTACCACGTCCTTACTGGCAATAGATTGTTTGAGAATGGATCCTAGTGATATTTTCGACTAGGTATTTGGCTCTTTGTGAGCTAGAGTAAATTTCAATTTGTCCGCCTTGACAAACTGTTGCGGAGGGCGGATGGATTTTGCTTTAAGTTTTTGATGGATTTATTTCATTTTAAATATTTTTGGAATTTTGGGATTTTTGTGGGTATTTGGGTGGAGCTTTGGATTTTTATGAGTATTTTTGGGTGGAGTTTTGGGTATTTGAAATAAAACTTTGGATATTTGGGAGATATTTGAAAATATTTGGGAGACCCCTCCGGTTGAGATCTGCATTCAACACGGCCATCATCGGGGTGTTTGGGGTCATTTTCACTTTATGGATTGAACCTTGTCGACTCTGTCAGGCTGTCGACAGAGGATCGGGTTTCATAGGTTTTTTGCCCTTGTAAGTGAATTCTTTTGATTAAAGGCTTTGGAGGCCTGATATGAATGTATTAAAACAAATATACTGGTCCTTTCAACCGTGTATTTGTTTGAGAGTTCGAACCTTGTCGACTCATATTGATCCGTATAGGAGGATCGGGTTCGAACAAGAATTCACTTGTCAGCCCGCGCAGCATCCCTAGACGTCACGTGTGTACCAATAACACGCTCGCCGGGGCCCTTGCGGGTTTAGGATTGTATTTTACCCCTTTTGGTGTACCTATGTGTATACAAATTACAGTGCACGTGCGGGGGTATTCTTGGAATAGACGCCTTCTGTCTGCTTGTACGAATGTTGCAGATTCGGTGGCGTAGAGTAGCAGCTTCTGGATCAGTTGATTGCTGCTTTGTACAGGCAGACTGTCGTGCACTATTTGTTGATTTTTGTAGGCGGATCATAGTGCACTAACTAATCTCCTGCCTTGGGTCGTAGGAGCTTGCACTTGTCGTATCCTCCATGCATTTTATTGTGGTCTTTGGTCTTTTCAGTACATTCGCCACTGGTGCATGTAAGTAGGTAGATGTATTTATTTACATATTGAAATTGACTTCAGGATACTGCATTTACTGAAGTATTTTCACATCTATCCATAAATGACATGTTATACATACATCCGTATTCGTAAAAAGATTGTATGTATTGCAGATCTTTGATGTTATAGAAGGGCCTTCGTATTTATCACAGTTCTTCTATATTTTGTACATAAAAGATCTTCTACTATGACTTGAAGGAGTTTCCATTTGTTGTACTTATTCATCCATATTTGAAGGCGGGATATTGGGTGTATAACAAACTCCCTACAGTAATTCATAGGTACTTGCATTTATTGAATTCCACCTGCCTTTGCTTGCATGATCAACATAAATTTGCACACTATCATCATTGGTAGGAAACTTAACCGCCAGGGATTCTGTATAATTTGTTTGCAACCAAACTATACCTTCCTTCTGATTTTCTTTGCTTATTGAGTTCAACGTATCTGTTTGTAATAGATTCATAATTCTCATTTACATTTGAACTACAAGGTATTACTACCTCCACTTTGATGAGTTGTAATCTCTTGTAGGTGGTAGAAGCATTCGTTCTTCCCCTTGTTATAGTGGACTTTATGAACGCCCCAACACTTATTGCATGCTTCTTGTAGATATATGGATGAAAATCTCAACATACCTTTTACATCAATTGTTTGAAATTGTGTTTCAACACAAGTTTCCCATTCATATGAATGGATGATGTCTTATATATCAATTGATTCATGAATCTCACACAATCAATTATGAAAGAAATGTCTCACATATGAATTACAACATTCATTAAAGTAGCATTGTGTATCTATTTGCAATTTAGATTACACATTCTTATTAACCAAAGATGGCATTTGAGTCCATATCCAAGTTCAAGCTTCTTTATACTCGTTTGAACTTGAGTCCATAAGTCTTCTATTTATCCCAATGGTGAGCTCATGTTCAAGTTCATTTAGCCTTTCATGGTTTGATTTGAGTTCAGGCTCTTTATTGTTTATGTCAAGTTAGAATGAATTTCAAGGTGAGTCTATGCTCATTCGTCTTTTTGAGTTTGAAACACAAGTTTAAGTCCAAAATATGTTCAAATCATAGTTCTCATTCGATCAAAAATGAGTTCAAATGTTCAAAGCTTTGAATTCAAACTCTTCTTGATTAAGCTTGATTTTAAATATTTTGTTCAGGTTTGCACTTAATATGTTAATGTCCACATCTTTGTCCTTTGAGTTCATCAAGTCCATGTTCCAAATTGTTCCAAGTTTGACTTCAGTTCAAGTTCAATCCACTTGATGTATAAATCAAGTTCCATCTCACTTGCACATTTCTTTTTATTTGGATTCAAGTTTGATTAAGTCCATTTGATTTAAGTCCACAAGTCTCATTCTGCTCCAAGTCCTTGTCTGTATTTCAGACAAAATTTCGGCAGCCTCCCGGCGTCTCCCCCGTTAAGGGGAAAAACCAAGAGGCCGCCTACCCGCCAAGCCACTAAAGGCTTGCACAGTTGGTGTTGGTGAGACACCGCGGCGGTTGTATTTTTGTTTTCTCCCACCACGCGCAATAAAGGCGTCCATGAGGTTTTATAAAAAAGCATTTTTGATAAGCAATTTTGATTTCCCCCCGCCCGGGGGTACTTATGAGTGACCCTGCTTCGCCGTACGTGCCGCACCGGGATTCCATCCTACCACGGCCAATAAAGGCGTGCTTAGGACAGTTCTCCAGTCTGCCACGGACATTGAAACAAGGTTTTGAGTCTAGAAGAATTCGTACCTCCGTGGGGTTGTCGTGGTTGACACGTGGATCGAGGGGTCACTCGCCTACCTCGTCGTAGGTGTCGCACCGGGTTCCCTCCTACCACGGCCACTAAAGGCGTGCTTAGGTGGTTTGCCGGTCCAACACGGACATCGAGATAAGAGAGTAGGGGGGCATTATTCTTTTTGTTGTTATTTATTTATCTAAAAGGAAATTAATTATAATTAAATTTAAATCATAATTGATTATAATTATTATTTAATTATAATAAAAAATATTTAATATATAATTAATATAATTATATCTAATTATAAATAATTATTAATTAATTAAATAAATAAAAGAATTATTTATAATTAAATTAAATTAATTATAAATGATTATAATTATTCATTAATTAATTATAATTAGAATAATTAAATATAAGTACTTAATTATTTTTAAATATCATTAATAAATAATTAATTAATATAAATATAATTAATTATAATTAAATTACGATAATTAATTATAATTAATAATATTTTAATCAATTAAAAAAAATATTATTATAATAATAATAAATATAATTATATATATATATATATATATATACATACATTACCTTATCTCCCTCTCTATCTCTCGGCTTGGATTCGACACAGGCAGAGAGGAGGAGATCGGCTACAGGCTCTGGCGACGGGGTTGGAGGAGGGAGTTCAGGCGGGTAGGATCGGGCAGAGGCCGGGTTCGGCTACTAGCAGAGAGGAGGTGCTGCTGTGTGGAGTCTGTCAGGGAGATCGGAAGGGTGGAGATCGGGTAGATGGCTACAAGGTATGAGAGCTTCCTTCCTCTCTCTCTCTCTCTCTCTCTCTCACGGCAGGAGATCGAGAGGTTGGAGCTTCAGCTGGGATCGGAGAGCAAGGCAGGGAGAAGAGTCGAGCGAGCAAGCAGCGAATGGAAGGGCCTTTGAGTCGGTATTTAACGACGCGAGAAGGAGCAAAATCGAGGCCGTTGTCGCAGGTTTCGCGCAGGTATCGCGGAGGAATGACTGGAGCGGCGCCGATTCAGCGAGATTCGCGGCATGATTCGAGGATCCGCGGGATTTTTTAGTTTTTTTCTCTGTTTTGCTCTTTCGGGTTTCATCCGGAGGTCAACAAATGCCCCCCAACAAATGTGGTACGCGTCTAGAGCGAATCACGTTTGTTGTATGTTGATTGACCCTGTGGATCTCTAGATATTTACTCTAGATGTCACACAAGGGATTTCATTTAGTGGATCTCCAAGATTTTGCTTGGATGTCACACTAAAATCTTTCTTTCTCCATAGATCTCATGGATGTATCAATAGATGGTTGAGATACTGATTTCTTTTGTCCTATGCTTTGTGCTGCAGACATTGATGGAGGATCGCCTGATTTATCAATAATGATTTTTCAGGAGATTTTTGTACCTTCGGCCATATGCTTTCTTGCTTTGGCGAGCTTGTTGAAGGAGTAGATGCCGGTGACCTAAACCCTTAGGTTCGTATTAGGTCGATGGCGAAAAGTCATCGGTCTAGAGCTTTGTGCATAACAGACTTGTTGATGACGGAATCCTCTTAGTTCAGCCTTGGGCTTTTCACGAACTTTGGGATAATTTTCTTCGGTCCTTTGCTTTGTGCTTTGACGGACTTGTTGAAGAAAAATTCCTTCGATCCTCGCTTTGTGCTTTACGGATTTGTTGAAGGATTTGCAGGTTCTGGATTCAGTTGATAGTACCGAACGAACGTTGTTGTATCTTGATCCTTAACCACTTGAGAAGACTTTTAATCTGAATCACTTGAGTTCATCAGATTGGGAGAGCTAGAATTTGATAGCTCTTTGTCCTCTGGTTGTTGAGATGGGGGTTCCTCTACTGCGGCCTTTCTTATGGCTTGTTGAGTAGATGGAGCTGAGCTGCCAGCGATCCGGCCATATTTGGGCTTGTTGGATCCGACCTTTTACACCCATTCAAGCTTCAGACTTGAGCTATGGGAATTGCGCTCCCCAATGCTGATTTTGTTGAAGTTGGTAGATTTGGAGTCATCCTTCGTGGTTGCAGATTTTGGAGCCTACGAACATTCAGTGATTGTTCGGGACTCATCCTTCCACTAGAACTTTGATTCTCCAGTCATTTAGGAGAATTTTGTAGACTACGATCACTTAAACTGGTCGAGTCAAATTAGCCTTCGTTCTTTCTTCAGTCCCTACTGACGGGTTGACGAAGTGGGGGTTCCGCTACTACGGCCTTTCTTATGGCTTGTTGAGTAGATGGAGCTGCCAGCGATCCGGCCATATTTGGGCTTGTTGGATCCGACCTTTTACACCCATTCGGACCTTAAGCTTCAGGCTGTTGAAAGACTTCAAGCTTTTCCGGCTCAATTTTGAAGGAGTGTGTAGCCACAAAAGTCTCTTTCTTGACTTTTGAGTCTTGGTTTGTCGAAGAAGACGGCGTCTCTAACTCTTGAAAGACCACCTGCATATACTTTGAAAAACAATTAAGAATTCGTACCTCCGTGGGGTTGTCGTGGTTGACACGTGGATCGAGGGGTCACTCGCCTACCTCGTCGTAGGTGTCGCATCGGGTTCCCTCCTACCACGGCCACTAAAGGCGTGCTTGGTGGTTTGCCGGTCCAACACGGACATCGAGATAAGAGAGTGGGGGGGCATTATTCTTTTTGTTGTTATTTATTTATCTAAAAGAAAATTAATTATAATTAAATTTAAATCATAATTAATTATAATTATTATTTAATTATAATCCAAAATATTTAATATATAATTAATATAATTATATCTAATTATAAATAATTATTAATTAATTAAATAAATAAAAAAAAATCATTTATAATTAAATTAAATTAATTATAAATGATTATAATTATTCATTAATTAATTATAATTAGAATAATTAAATATAAGTACTTAATTATTTTTAAATATCATTAATAATAATTAATTAATATAAATATAATTAATTATAATTAAATTACGATAATTATAATTAATAATATTTTAATCAATTAAAAAAAATATTATTATAATAATAATAAATACAATTATATATATATATATATATATATATATATACATACATTACCTTATCTCCCTCTCTATCTCTCGGCTTGGATTCGACACAGGCAGAGAGGAGGAGATCGGCTACAGGCTCTGGCGACGGGGTTGGAGGAGGGAGTTCAGGCGGGTAGGATCGGGCAGAGGCCGGGTTCGGCTACTAGCAGAGAGGAGGTGCTGCTGTGTGGAGTCGGTCAGGGAGATCGGAAGGGAGGAGATCGGGTAGATGGCTACAAGGTATGAGAGCTTCCTTCCTCTCTCTCTCTCTCTCTCTCTCTCTCTCTCTCACGGCAGGAGATCGGGAGGTTGGAGCTTCAGCTGGGATCGGAGAGCAAGGCAGGGAGAAGAGTCGAGCGAGCAAGCAGCGAATGGAAGGGCCTTTGAGTCGGTATTTAACGACGCGAGAAGGAGCAAAATCGAGGCCGTTGTCGCAGGTTTCGCGCAGGGATCGCGGAGGAATGACTGGAGCGGCGCCGATTCAGCGAGATTCGCGGCATGATTCGAGGATCCGCGGGATTTTTCGGTTTTTTCTCTGTTTTGCTCTTTCGGGTTTCATCCGGAGGTCAACACCCACGTAGTGGGATAAAGGCTTGATGTTGTTGTTGTTGTTGTATCGATTCTATCGATGAATATTAGCAATCTCCAAGGCGTCTTATCAGGCTAGATGAATACATGGTTATCTGTATCTTGACTCGAAACTAGAAAAGGAAGAGAATATTTCAATCGAGACATGCCGAGTCATAAATAAATGGGGTGGAATGGCTGCGAGAGGATGTAATGTACCTCTTGCTATCTATAAAGTTGATGTGAAAATCCCTTCTAAGGAAATAAATCAAACGCTAGCACCTTTTACTAAATTTTGATGAAGAATTACATTTCCCCAATAAAGAAAGTGATCATAAGGCTAAAAAGACCCTTAAAGAAAAATGCTCAAAACTCAGAAGAAGCTTAGATTATAAGGAAGTTGAAAATATGGAAATTTTAAAGAATTCTCAAGCTGAAACTAGTTCATCTTCAAATGTGACACATATCAGCTGAGAAGTGAAAAATAGGTTCCTCCACCTTAACTGAAAACAAAGGATAAGGAGAAGAACATTCTTCTCAACGAAGATGCTATTCAACAAAATCCTCTTAAACCTTAGGATGCTAGTGCCATGGTTTTTCTACAATATGGGGTCTTTGGATCTCAACATTCATATCTCACACGAGCAACATCCTATCATTATCTTGAGTACCCCCAACGACATCTTACATACGCGAACTCTTATAATATTACAGATAAGGAAGAGAGACCATCGAAATTTGAAAATCAAGCAGAAGATTGAATTGTAGATCTGAAAGAAAAACACCAAAAGAGTTTGAAGAAGGTGGCCAAGTTACTATAGACGAGCTCAAAGAAATAAACTTGGCACTAAAGAAGATTCCAAATCTACATTCCTCAGCACTAGTCTCTTACTGGACGGCACGGGAGTTGAGAATATTACTTCTTGAATACAATGACTATTTTGCATGGAATTACACTGAAATGTTCTGATTATCACCAAAGTTGGCAGTGCGTAAACTTTCTATCGATACCAAAATATCGTCTGTCAAGTAAGCACCCAAGCGAATGCAACTTGAAATTGAAAAATAAGTCATTACTGAAAACAAGAAGCTTATTGAAGCTATTTTTTTTTCAAAAAGAGAAATATGCTGATTGGACCGCCAATATTGTTCCAGTAAAAAAAAAAGAACGGTCAAATTTGTGTTTGTATAGACTACCAAGATTTTAACAAAGTATGCCCAAAGGATGATTTCCCACTTCCCAATGCAGAACTTATGGTTAATAACATAACGAACCATGATATGTTCTCATTCATGAATGGATCATCGGGCTATAATCAAATCAAAGTGGACGCAGAGGATGAAAATCATACCTTATTTCGAGCTCCCATTGACATATTTTGCTACAAGGTGATGTCATTTGGCTTGAAAAATATTAGAGCTACATACTAAGGAGCAATGACTCGAATCTTCGATGATCTAATTTATAAACATGTTGAATGTTATGTTGATGACTTGGTCCATTAAAGTGTTTCGGTGTTACATTCAAAAAATTTCTTGGATTTATTGTACGAGAAATGCCACCTCCAAAAACTTTAAAACAATTTCGTTCAATCCAGGGCAGATTGGCGTGCATTCGAAGGTTTATATTTAATATTTTAGATAGATATCAACCATTCACATGTTTAATGAAAAAAAATATACCTTTTATATGGGATGATGCTTGTCAAGAAGCATTTGATAGTGTAAAATAATATTTGCTACATCCTTCAATCCTTACTGTCCCTATCACAGTAAACTCCTAATTTTATATACAGCTGCTCTTGAAGAAGCACTCGGAGCATTGCTTGCACAAACAAATGAAGATGGTAATGAAAATGTCATTTATTATATCAGCAGACAATTAATAAGGGCATAATCTAAATATTCACCAATTGAAAATAATGCTTAGCATTAATTTTTATCGTTCAAAACCTCTGGCAATATATATTATCGCATAAAATCACTTTAATATCGAAAGTGGATCTATTTAAATTTTTAATGACTATACCCACTCTCATTGTCTTCTAGTCGAATGGGTCATCTTGCTAATTCAATTTGACATAACATTTATGCCACAAATAGTAGTAAAAGGGCAGGCTCTAGCTGATTTTATAGCAGTCCATCATTTACATGCATATTCTACACTCAATGATGAGTTGCCAAATGAGCGGATAGTTGAAGTGGAAGAAAAAAAATCTATAAGAATGAGAGCTCCATTTCGACGGAGCTTCATTAATAAAATCAACCATACCACCTAAATTTTTGACAATTCAGGTGGGAGTTGGCCTTATATTTATTACACTATAAAAATGGATACTCCGATATTCCTATAGCTTAACAGAGCCCCGCACTAATAATGAGGCTGAATATGAAGCTTTAATAGCGGGTCTTGAGTTGACATTTAATATGAAAATTCAGAAACTCCATATACATGAAGATTCTTAACTCAAAATCAAACAAATAATAGGCGCTTCCAAAATCAATAAATCTGAATTAATCTCATATCATGAATGTGCTCTGAACTCCTACAATAAATTCCTGAAATAACCCATTAGAATTACACGCAGTGAAAATAACAAAGCTGATATGTTGGCAACTCTAACAAAAAAATTAGCAAATCCATAGGAGGATTCAATTCTCATAACAATTTAAAATAGGCATGCATTAACTCCAGTTGTCATACAAGATGATGAAGGGAAAGAAAAAAAAGAAAGTCTAGCGATATCTGATAAAAATAATTAGAGAGATACATTCATCAGATACTTCAAGGAAGTGAGATTGCCCAAAAATAAATTTATGGCTTCGCAAATATTACGAAGGGTATTAAGATATTCTTTCGTGAATGAATCATTATATCATAGATCATTTAATCAAATGTGGCTATGATGTTTGGGTCTTGATTAATCCCAAAAAGTCATGAGTAAAGTTCACGAAGGATTTTGTGGTGTACATCAATCTGAACCGAAAATGAAAATCAACATTAAACGTATGAGATACTATTAACCAAGTATGGTTCAGGATTACATTGATCATGCTAAAAATGCCATCAATGTCAAGTGCATGTGGGTATTATACAATAGCGTCATGGTCATTTAAAAATTGGGTTTATCTATATAATAGGTCCTATAGAATCACCATCTTCTTTTGGACATCAATTCATCCTTGCTTCCACTGACTACTTCTCAAAATGGGCTGAAGTAATTCCCTTGAGAAAAGTTAAAGCAAATTATGTGTTGAAATTCTTTCGAGATAACATTGTCTATCGATTTAGAGTACCACGTCGAGTTATATCTGACAATATTACGACCTTTAAAAGTGTTAAAATCTACAAATTTATCGATAGACATTAAATAGATTGGCATTATTCTTCAATATGTAATCCAAGAGCCAATGATTTAGCTGAAGCGTTTTATAAAACTTTGATAAAATTGCTAAAAAAAAATTCTATCTAAAAATAAGAGAGAATAACACGATAAATTGATAGAAGCCTTGTGGGCATATCGTACAACTTATTAAACTACAATGTAAGCCACCCCATATTTATTGATTTTCGGAACTGAGGCAAAATTACTTCTCGAGGTTGAGTTGTCGGCTCTTCGTATTGTTATTCGATACGAATTAACTAGAGAAGAAAATGATCTTCTATGACTTAAAGTAATTGAAGCTCTTTATGAAGTTCGACTTCAAGCACAGCAAAGTCTAGAATCCTACAAAACAAGAATGATTAGTGCCCATGATCGAATTGTTCGTCCTAGAAACTTCAAAGAGGTTGAACTTGTTTATGTTTTCTGAAGACTTATAATCTCTTACCATTGCTTTGTGGCAAATTTGACCCAATCTGAGAAGAATCCTTCATCATTGAAATAGCGTATGAAGGAGGAGCTATCAACTCATAGACCTAAAATGTCAAAGGCCCATGCCACCAATAATTGATCAATATATCTGAAAAAATGTCACACATAACTATTTAACTAAAAAGATGTTATGTATGAAAAAATCATTCTGCAAAGTAGGAGACAAATTTTAATCTCCTTCTGTAAAAATAGGAGACAATTTTTATATTCTCCTGCAAGGCAATAGATAAATTCAATTATCTATTGAAAAACAGGAAACAATTTTTATATTCACCTGCAAGGCGGGAGATAAATTCAATTCCCTCCTGAAATACAAGTGGCACCCTGCGAAATGGAAGATGTTTGCTATATATACATCTGCAAGAAAGGAAAACAATTTATGCTCACAAATCTAAGGTCGAGCTAAAATCCATTGATTCAATAAGCCTAAGGGTCGAACCTTCAAAATTTTTTATGTTCACAAAATTGAGGGTCGAGCTAAAATCCATTTGTTCAATAAGCCTAAGAATCGAACCTTCAAAATCTTCAACACTTACAAACCTAAAGGTCGAACTATAATTTTATCAACTTACCTAGAAGGTTTAAAAATAAAATCCACAGGTTCAACAAGCCTAAGGGCCGAACCTTTAAAATTTTTTAGGTTCAACAAGTCTAAGAGTCGCAATATTTCTGCCTCCTTTCGGCTGAAGCCCAAACACTACACGCATCTGAGTCGTCCCGCCCCAAGTCGAAAACCCACATCTTCCCTACCATCGGCCTTCAACTGCATACCTAGCTTGTTTCTGCCTCCCACGTGGTTTGACCGGTTACAAAACCTACGTCAGACCGCCTCTGTACTGTTGGACCAAATCTCGCACGGGTCTGCCATCTTTGACTCCCACTCGACCGAACTCCTATACAGGCTTCGTCTCTCGTCCATAGGTAAATCCTTCCACCTCTCACATGTGAGCTGACCACTTACTTCCACGTTCGGCACTGCACTCCCAGACCAACCAAATCACCTGATCACGCCTCTGTCGTGTGAACCCTACCTGTCACTATTTCATGTGAACTCCTAATAAGAGTAACCAAATTATTACTTTCTCTTCCCTGATTGGTGCACATTTAATGATAGTATGTTTTCAAATCAAGATCTCGCGCCGTTGATTTAAAATCCGACCCAGATGGTGTCAAATTCGAGACCTCGCAACCTCGATTTTAAAGTTGGTCGAGAAGAATTTCAAGTGAATCTCTTACACTTCGTCAATATTATATCCTGCTGAGATGATAGTGAAGACCTCACGTCATCAACCTTAAGTCTGACAGAGGTGGTTTTAAATTTAAGGTATTGCGTTGTCGGCCTTAGGTCCGGTGATGTAGAACGGGTAGGAGATTGCTCTTGAAGAGCAAATCACGGGGTCTAAACAGCAACTTTGACTCTTAGAAAATTCTGGACAGCAATCTCCAATACTTGAATAAACCTTGGGCAGCTGTTATAAGGCTGCTGGAGGCTTTTGAACAGCAATTTCAGACCTCCCGGGGTGCAGGACAGCAGTTGGTGGCTGCAGGAATCTGTGGACAGCACACAGGATACAGCAGAAATTGCTGGACAGTAATTTGCTGTAGTAAAAACAGTAACTGGGAAGCTTCAGGTTGCTGTTGAAACACTGGACAGCAATGCCGAACTTCTGGCCAGCAAGCTTTGCTTCTTCAAAATTTTCCCAAAAATGATTAATGTCCCCGTGGACAGATTTGTTTCTAATTGAATTAATAATGGGTGGCGGTAAGCTGGAAAGGAATTAGGTGAATATTTCCTAAATTCCTTTCTCACAGATTTGGAAACTAATTAGAGATCTTGGCTTTAAAAGTTTTGGCTTGCATGAGGTGGAGGCTTAATTCGAAAATTGATTTCAAATTTAAGAGACCATTAATGCTTAATTGGGGGAATTAATTTGGATTAATTTGATTGGAAAGAGGATGAAGGGAGACGGGTAGGAATTTGGAGAGGATTTGAAATTCCTAATTAATCTCCTAAGATTAAGGAGTCAATTAATTGGAAACACTAAGAGGAAATCTCGGTTATGAGGGGATGGGAGGATTTTGAAATATTTCCTAAGGGGTTGGAGTTAGGAAATAATTTGAGAGAAAATTAATGGAAGTAAAGTGGGGCTTGCGGTATGCATGGGCAAGGGGAGAGATTTGGGGAAGCAATTAAGGATTCCTAATTTAGGATTTAGGTTTAGGAAAGAATTATTTTAAATCCTCGTGGATTTGAAATTCAAAATTGGATTTAAATCAATCACTTTCCTAAAATAGAATAGTTAAATTAGGAAATATTTTGAATTCAAATTTGAATGAATTTGAATTTCAAATTAATTCCATTTAATCCCATTCTAAATTAGGCAACAAAAATAAAGAGACAAAGGGGGGATGGGTGGCCGGCGGGTTGTGAAGAGGTGGCCGGCGGGTTGTGAAAAGGTGGCCGGCGGGATTGCGAAGAGGTGGTCGATGGATTGGGTGGAGGATGGGGATGTCGACAAGGGGAAGATGAAAAGATAACGAAAAGAATAAAACCACGAACCCGGCCGTCTCCAAGGTTGGTGGGTGATACGATTTCCCTCTCCAAGGGACCTCAATTCACGAGCCCGGACCCATCCTGCGGCTGGCGACAACTTCGATTCCTCTCCAATGGAATTTCACTCTTGTCCTCTCTCAAGAAGAAAAGAACACATTGTGGAAAACAATTTTTTTCATATTAATCAACCATCCTATTACAATAGATAAAGGCCATATATATAGGCCAAAACATGAGAAAATAAAAATTACAAAATTGCCCCTCGGGCTACAACACTCAAATAAATTAACCTAGGGGTAAAACAGGAAATAACATAAAATAGAAACTAAAATGCAGAAAATAATTCATAAATGACACTTAAATCAGAGCCGTCGATTTACGACGCCTCCTGTGATAGATGCGCCAGATTTTCGTGCCGATGTCCGCATCATCCGGCCGGAAAGAAAATAACTGTAATTGCCGCCCGAACTCCCATAAGAGGAGTGGATGTCGGGTGGCTATTGATATCACTTCAAAAATCACTTAATTGGAGAGCGATTAAACTAAAATTTTAATTGATTTATTTGATTAATTAATCAATTGATTTAATTAAACTTAATTAATTAAAATGAAATTGTTAATTAAAATTTGATAAATTGTTTAAATTAATTAATGAAAAGTTAATCAATTGAAACTTAATTTCAATTAATTAATTCATTAGAATTAATTAATTGAAACAAATTTATTAATATTAATTGCTTAATTAAATTTAATTGATTAATTAAAATTAATCAATTAAAATAAATTCATCAAAATCAATTAACTTATAGAATTAATTAATCAAAAAAGATAATTAAAAATTGATTAATTAATCAAAATTCATTAATGAAATTTGATTTATTAATTTAAAAATTCAGGAGCAATTTAAAATTTGAGAATAATTTAAATTGAAGAGCTATTATTTAAAATTTGAGAGTATTAAAATTAAAATTGACTAATTTGTTAATTAATTAATTGATCAGTTGAGCAATTATAAAATAAAATGCAATAAAAAGATGGGAGGAGTTCCATTAATCAATATATACAACATTGCTTTACAAATCCTAAACTCTTAACAAACACAACTTTCAACTCAACCAATTTTTCATACTCTATACAAATAACTCTCAACTCAACTAACTCTCAAAATCCTGTAGAGACAACTCTCAACTTAACATAAACTCAACAAACACTGGTTTCCAAACTCTAAACAAAAACTCAATACGCAACAAACAACACAACAATTTCAACAAACCCAAAAGAACCTAACACCTGTACTAACTTTGTACTCTCCTATGCAAACTCTGAGTCGGCACGAGCTCAAATAAGCAAATAAAATCAATCAAACATTGAAATTAAATAAATGCTAAAACAGAAAAAAGAGTGTGCTACTGGTAAAGTAACTACTAGTACAATACACAATATTGAAAAAACATGAAACTATTGTAGCGAAAACACTAGTGTGACACAACAATAACTACTAGCTAGTAAGTGTCAAACTAGTAAACAAATTACTGCAAGCAAAAACACTAATGTCCACACAAACAAACAATCAATCAAATTCAAATTAACGGACTTCTTAATCTAAAGGATTAGGTTGTAAAACTCACTTTTAGACAACTTCCAAAAGAAAGCTATAAGACCTACACAAACAAACAATCAATCAAATCAAATTTATAGGCAACTTCTAAGAGAGTCATAAGACTTGTAAACCAAATTCAAAATTAATGGCCAGCCTTACTTAGAGCTTAGTTATAAGACCCATTTTACGGGCTACTTTCAATGAAAGCAATAAGTCCCGGCCCAAATTCAAACACCCGGGCTATTTTCAATGAAATTCGTAAGTCCCAACCCAAATTCAAACACCCGGGCTATTTTTAATGAAAGCCGTAAGTTCTGACCCAAATTCAAACATTTGGGCGACTTTCAAGGGAAACCGTAAGATCCGCTTCAATTCAATCTTATGGGTAACTTCTAAATGAATTCATAAACCTCAAATCAAACCAACTTCTTGGTATTCTAATAGATGTAAACCCCAAAATCCAAATAAAATTAAAATTCATATCTAACCATCTCAGTCTACTCGGGATCCCTGAGAGGAGGCAACTCATGGCTGCTAAGCAGATTTTTTAGACACTACGGTTAATAATTGTTAGTGTTGGTACCTACTGTATAACTTGGATGATGGAACCGTGAGATCTTGATCGGGTTTACCTCAATTTTTCTCATAATTAAGATTATAATATCTAAAAATTATTCATCATTAATCGAGAGTTCTCTCATACGTGTTAAGAGGAGCAATTAACTATGAGTGCTTGCGTTCATAGGAAGTAAGAACCTCAAATCTAATTAAACCCTGATACTACCTTCAGGAGAAATCTGATTAAATACAATCTGATCCAAGGAAAATGGAATTCTACAACTGCAAAGCGAGATTCATGCATTCGTGCCATTTTTCTTGAGCCAATAATATATTTTTATATATCAATTTGTTCAATTTGACAAGTAAAATGTAATGGAATAAAAAATTAATTCTTTTATAACAGTTGGCATCTTGGATATAATTTGGCATAAAAAATTATGCACAAATTTGGAGTATTATAATTATTTTCTTCTTTATTATTTGTAGTTAAATTTGTCGGGTCTAGCACGGGACCACATATCAGGACAATATTCTGCTACATTACAGAGTAGGCCTAAATCTTATTACAGTTTATATAGGTACGCATGATTTCTGTCTTATAAAGTTCGTCTTTAATTAACGTAATATTTCAGAAAAGTTAATATAGATAACTTGTACCTTCCAGAATATGGTTAAACTTCCAAAAAATTGGAAATTTTCTGCTTATAATTTTATTATGTTTGTCAGACCTCAGACTTTCGGCCGTTATGCTAGTCAAAGTACATTTGGTGCTCAGGAAAGTTATTGCAAAACCAGATTAGACAGTCAATATAACATGAGAAATTCCTCTCCAACTGAGAAAGCTTCCTATGATATCGTATCAAGATGTAGAACAAAAGGCTCATGGGCAGATTTCACCTGGTGCTACAACCATAAAATTGGGGGGAACAGAAGTTGAAGTAAGTTCAACATATCCGGAGCTTGCAAATATGCACGGTAGAACATCAGAAATTTGCAGCCAACATGATAATATAGATGCTGGCAAGAATAGCGAAGAGGTTCATATTTTGCATGAATCTTGTTCTGACCACAAGGTTTCTCGAGGATGTGCTGATTTGGCAAATGAAATAAAACAGACTTCTACATCAAACATGGATAATTCAACTGCAGCACCCATACACAACAGTGTAAGCCATAGCTTTCAGATGGACAGAAACACTAATGGTAATCCTCCACCTTTTTGTAGCTATAAAGAAGATTTCTCTACCGTGGATTCTAGTAAGGTAGATACTTTATCTGAAGAGAAATCTTGCACTTCTTGTGCAATTCTAGAAGCGCACATGGTAGAGAACAAAGAGAATTCCATAACTGGTTCAGCAGTTACAGAGAAGGCTGGCTCTATTATTACCTGCCATTATTCTGGTGAAGACAATAAGCTCGATGTATACAATTTTGATGGCTCACATGTGAGTGATAGAATGAGTATTATATCTTGTATTGAGGATGATAAAATAATGGGCAATATGAATTCTTGTGGGCATTGTAAAAAGGTTTCCTCAGACAAGATCCTTGAAGAAATACCTGTTCTTTTTGGTAATTTAAGTGAAGATGCAACCTCAACTAAAAACAGCCAGTCTTCTAAGCTGCCTGGTTTAGAGGAAAATGAAGACAGCCAGTCTCCTGAGCTGTTTGGCATGGAGGAGAATGCAGATTCCAATTTTTTTAAGGAGCTTCTCGGTGTGGAAGATGATAATCAAACTTTGAAAGATGTTAATTCATCAAATGCAGAGCTTCAGGAAAATTCATCCTTTCCTCTAGCTAGTGCTGTTTCTAATGTAGAGAGGCGATTTTATAACCCTTACTGGTGGAGCCCAATGGAAATGGAGATTGCATCAGGAAAGGAAAAATGCACAATTGTTGAACATCCTTGGAAGCTAAGGAGCGTTTACACAGATGTTGAGGTTGTAGCTACATAACTTCTTTGTCTTTGATACATTATAAATACAAAATTATGTTTTATAATAGTTATGCATATATTTTAGATATTAAATAAGATCAGGTTTTGTAAACAAGTCATCAATTGATGCCTACTTCGTAGGTACAAAATAATAATGGTTTGGTGTAAACTCATCTGTTTTACAACATTTCATATAATGTCAGTACTGTAATATCCTGCCTCACTTTTAATGAAAGTTGTACTTGTATTCAGTTCATAAATAGCAAATTTCATTGTTAGAGGGCTAGTTGTAGAACATAAAATGATGAAACCATTGCCAAATTGTTGAGAAGTTTTCTTGGTGGACCAATCCCCATGTTTAATTTCAATAAGTACGTCCAAAGAGTTGAAGCAGGTTATAACAAATTGATAAAGCTGTCATTGTCGAAAGAAATGAGCTCCCTTGATTTCCTAAACGAGTGGTCCGGATGACAAGCATCCTAATGGCTTTGACTGTATCACGGCACTAATAACGCCCATTATTCCTAGGTCCTGAAGAACCTAATCTGTAAACTCTACAAAGATTTCAGGCATGATTCTTTCCATTGAGGCGGCGTCTTTCCACCGTTGTGGACTTTTTTCATTTAGAAGAAATAGTGTGGTTAACCTATTGATGTTGAAAGTCCATCAAGCTTCTAGACGACCTTGCTTTCTCTCAGTTCTATTTCACTGAGTTATTTTTTGTTTTATATAATATTAGCATTCCCTTACGTTATTATGCTGATTGATGGAATTTGCTATTCTGGATGCTTGCTATTTCAGGTTCAGAATATTTTTCTAAACTGAAATCTTGTTTTGCATTGATCCTTGATTGAGATGGGGTTATTGACAGCCCTTCACCTAACCTTGGATGCTAACGGGGATATAGCTTAGTGGTAGATTCATTGGCCAAATAATGCCAAGCAATGTATCATTAGGCAGGCCTTTTGGGCTGTGGACTCAGATTGATATGACCAATCAAAATTTGGCGTCCTTAAAGGCTCGATTAAGGTAACGATAATGATTAAGTCATTAAAATAGATGCATGCTTTAGATATCTCAATTCTATTGTTTAAAGCGATGTTGAAATAGATAGGGATGTTATTAGTAGAATTAAGTTGGATGGTTGAAGTAGAGGAATGCATCGGGCTTGTTGTGTGATTGAAAAGTACCCCTCAAACTTAAGGGAAATTTTATGAGATGGTGGTGAGACCTACAATGCTTTATAGTGCAAAATGTTGGCTATTAAAATAGAAGATAAAATTAAGTTAAGTGTTTTAGAGGTGAGGCTCAGGTGGATGAGTGACTTTACACTTAGAGTTAAAATATGTAATGAGTATATACTTGAAAAAGTTGGAGTAGCGCTAGTGGCAGATAAGATTATAGAGAGTTGCATTAGATGGTTTGGTCACATAAAATATTGATCTTCCAATGATGACCTTGGTAGGAGAGTAGATGTATTAAAATTGACTTATGTTAAGAAAGGTAGAGGTAGACCTAAAATATTTGGTTATAAAGTATTAAAAATGATCTTTTTTTATTAAATTTAAATGAGAATTTGACTCTTAATAAAACACAATGGAGAAAAATTATTCATTTAGTCGACCCCACAGTGGGATAAAGGCTTGTTGTTATTGTAAGGTTAGTGATAATGATAAATATGAATAGGGTATGTTGTTTAATAGGAGATTAAGAGATACTGGGAACAAGTAGATTAGATAAAACTAGAAGGTATACTTTATGTGGATGATGGCTTGCTTTACTTTTTTTCCCTCTTCTACTTCCTCTGTCACGACCCGACCTGGTAAACTCGCAGAGGAGGGAACGAAAGTCAGGCGATAAAAGCTAAAACATTCACATAACATAACCAAAGTGTCTCCAATGCCTATAGAAAGAGCCACTAAGTAAAAAAAAAAATTTTTTCTTTTCCTCTATCATTCAAAATATCAACATAAACATAAAAGTTTAATTCATAATGGATATTCATAAATCTTCCTATTACAAGTCATTCAGAATCCATCTAATACAAAATGTCAAAAAAACCAAAAAAGTATCTGTCATTGTCGTCTCCCTACAACGGTATGTATAGGGTGGTCTATCCGTCATTATCACTTATCAGGTTCTCCTGAAAAATATTTCATAAGTTTGGTGAGTCCGCAACTCAGTAGATAAAATAACATTCAATTAAATTTAGAGGCAAGAAAAAGAGTGCAACATGCATATACTTCTAAGTAAAGAAACATTCAACATGCCATAATACATCATCTATAATAAAAAATGCCTCTAATTCAATCTTTATGTTATATTTCTTTGAATAAGCTTGCAATCGTTTTTCATTAAACATTCATGATTTATTTGATGCCTCTTATATACCTATAACATAATGACATGATATCATAATAACATAATATTAATCATCCGTCGTGATAGTATCATTTGTTTTCTACTGATTAGGTATACTTTTAATTGGTCATTCCTTTACCATTTGGTTTTAAAGAACTTCTTTATAATTTGGCTCAAAAAAGCTCCTTTACCATTGGCTCAAAAGAGCCCTTTTAGCATTGATACTGTGCATTAAACATGCACATGCAAACATCCTTTATTTATTCATAAAAGAGATTTTAACATGTCATTCATGTGTACGGTCTAATGTTCTCATATGTGGTTACACAATTGCATAATTCATAAGAAAAGAGATATTATCACATATATACTACATGTAAAAGAAGACATATGTATTACATATAAAAGAGACATAAGTTTTACACTTTCTGTCATCATTACATGACAGATTTGTATTTGTATCAAGTGTTCAAAAGCATTCATGTAAGAATATGGTAAGCCACATATGAAAGTACAAGTTGCATTTAAAAGAAATAACTTTCTACATGATTGCATTTAAAGAATTTTTCAAATTTAAAAGAATTTCATTTTGCCTACCTCACGACGGTGTGATTTGTCGAATGTCCTAACGAATTTGTCCATTTACATGATCGATATCTAAAAGAAACATAAAATAATGTGTAAATATCACTTGTTTCCACATAAACTTCTCAAAACCCTAAACTATGAAAATAAAGACCCTACCCATACGATATTCTTACTTTTCCTAATTGAACCCTTTCCCAATCCAAGATTAATCTCATTCCTAATTTCTCTAAATTTTGGATTGCATCATGATCTTAACTTTTTGGGAATCTTCTTCATGTCCATTACATAATGCATGCTTAAAGAACCTCCCATACACTTTATACTTAAAGAAAATACTATAAATTTTTGGATTAAACCAAATTTAAATTACAAATAAATAACATTTTGTATAAAAACTCTAAATTTCACCTCTAAAACTCTTTCCTAAGTTCAATTAGAACAATAATGCTTAAGGGTTTCATGATTAGGAAAAACCATAATTTCTAAAACTTGTATCATAAAATTAAATTAACTTCTTATAAAAGTTTTTTAATGCCATTAGGAAGCATTTTACAAAGTCATTTTGAAAGGAAAAGAAATTCGGAAGAAAATCCTAATTTTTGAAATCTAAATTTTTTTAGGAAAACATCTCATTTTTATACATAAAGTCACCTCCTAAATCTTCTCTATCATATTCTTAATGAGATTTGAAGTTTTCATCAAACCTTAGATTTTTCCCTTAAAGAAAACTTTACAAAAGAATAAGAAATCTCTTAAATACAACTTACCTTAACCTTCTCTTAGTATTCCCTATAATTTTCTCCATGATTGGCCGCCGAAATCCGCCCCTTGGGTCGTCATTCGCCTCTCCCGTCGCGCTCCTCCCGTCGCCTCCCTCTCCTTTCGTTAGGCCAACTGAGGAAACAATAAATGGGACCGAAATATTTCTGTCCCATAGGAATTTAGGGGACTTTGAGGAAGAATTACACATGTGCCCTCCTACTTAACTTTTCCCTAAAGTTTCATGAGGGGTAGAATGGGAAAAATGGGTTAAAGTTACTTAAACGAACTTTGACGATTTTTAATTTTAAAATCGTGCAGAATTAGGTATATATTCTATATACCATTTCGATCGAAATTTTGCGTAGAATTTTATAAAATTTATTATGTCGAATTTCGACGACTTTGAAATTTTGCCTAACTTTGTCGTGGCGCATCAAAATGCGTGCAACTTAGATGATCGATATTTTTCAGGTTTTACATCCCCTTC
The DNA here is from genome assembly GCA_019514585.1 of Dendrobium officinale. Taxonomy (NCBI): domain Eukaryota; kingdom Viridiplantae; phylum Streptophyta; class Magnoliopsida; order Asparagales; family Orchidaceae; genus Dendrobium; species Dendrobium officinale. The sequence continues at coordinate 21,507,947 of CM033699.1, read as the reverse complement.
ATTCTTCTAGCTCTTTTCTTCTTTTTTTCTCCTTAATATTAATTCATATCCTCCTTATATTTCATGGGTAGGGAGAAATTAAGTGATCGAGATAGAAAGAGAAATCAAAGGAGCCTATCATGGATGCTAGAAAGAGAGTATGGTCGACATATTAGCTTTATTCCAAATTTTCATGAAAGATATTAAATACATTGATTTAACTTATAGACTCAAAGTAGTTCAATGAAATTTAAAATATAGCTAATTAAAAAAATAAATCAAAACTTATTTTTATGCATGATTTGTTAGCATCACTTAATTATATGCATTAAAAATGGAAACTTTCATGCGTTATAGCATGAAAAGAGGGAATCTCCTCATTGCAAGATAATCACCTACTTTTCCTCAAATTTATCCTTTATTTCTAACCACTCTAACATAATATTGCTAAAAGATTCCTTGGATAATGGGTTGACACCTACCTTTAAAATAATAGAAAATATTATTATTATTTTATTAAGAGTCAACCATAAGGAGAATAGCAAGAAAAGGTAGTGAATTCCTTTGTGTACCTCTTTTGTCTTATTGGGTTGATTTCACACCACTTAAGCAACTTATTTAATATTTGCATCATCATAGTTGTTTAAATCAATATATCCTCAATTTATTCTTGTTGCATGCTTCTGGATTAATCTTTTTTTTTTTTTTACTTGGTCTTATGTGCTCTTGTGATGACTGTTAATTACTCCATTATACTCTTAGGATTGCTTTATTTTTCAAATTCTAGATGCATCAACATTTTAATTTTCAAGAAACATGGGATGAAAAATGTACACGTGTAATGTATGAGGATAGTGCGTGGGTCAAATAATAAATCTAAGTTTGTGCCCGATCATTTTATGCGAGTAGATAAGAGTTGACTCAGCTCGAACTATCAAACAAATATGCGGTCATGATGTCAACCGAGATATTTATTTTAATATGTTCAGATTAGGCTTTCAAGGCCAATAGCTAGTAAATTCACTAAATAAAGGTATAAAGCTTACAATAAGCCTGATTCTATGTTGGTAAGCAAATAGAGTTGACAGAGTTCATTCAATAAAATACAATTGCCCGTGAATACTCCGATGATTGCCATATTGAATGTTTATCTCAACCAGATGGGATAACAAACACTTAAAAATGCCTCCTAAAAGCCCACAAAATTCAAAACCCCAAGAAAATATCAAAACCTGATATATTTAAAATTGAAATAAGTCATCAAATGCTTAAAGCATAATCCATGCACCCTCTACAACAATTTATCGAGGTGGACAAGTTTGAAAATACACTTCAGCTCACAAAGAGCTAGTGTCTGGTCAAGAATTTTATTATGATCATTCTCAAATAATCTCTTGTCAGTAAGGATGTAACATTGGTCCTCTAATCAGCGGTTTGGTTAGATGGTGGCCAACGATTACGATCGCGACCCTTTACGGTTACGGTCATAGCCCACATACTCCCCAATGACTTTAAATTCTTGAGATATGAATCAATATGATATAATCGATAGGGCACAAAGCCCTCTGTTAGTTATGGTGGGTTCAAATTTATCCCTTTAGATAAATACTCATCCGAGGTCTACAATGTACCCTTAGACGAAACAACTCATGGCTGCCAATAAGGAACTTTTTGTTAGGTTGGGTCAACTACCTCCTCTGACTAAGTAGCCAAATACCACGATGGCCTAGGATGACAAAACCATGAGATCTTGATTGGGCTCATCATCATTTCCTCACCATCTGCTTTAAGTGCAATGTGGTGAATTTCTAATTTTAAATATTAAACTTTCAAATTGAACCTATGCTACTACCATACGCTAGATACTTTGTATTTGTTTGACGACTAGCCTTAATCTAAAGTTCTCTCTTCTTATTGGGAGAGGTAATTAATTATAGGGTCTTGCCCTTATAGGAAACCTGAACTCAGATCTAAAGTCCTCATAAAATGAGGGTGAAATCTCTGGGTAGTGCCTTATTCACAATCCAATCTGCCTTCTGAAAGAGAAGGTGCATTTTTTCTCTTGGCCTTGGGGGTCTATTTATAGTCTTTTTTAGGAGAAGGGGGAAGTTTTTAGAGTTCTCCGGAATTTTCAAAAAATTTTGATTTTTTTTTTGAATTTTTCTCGAATTTTCTGGAATTTTTTAGGAATTTTTCTGAATTTTTCGACTCATGTGGGCCCCACGGAAATTAAAAAAAAAATGAAAATTCGGCTTAACCACGCGGTCCAGCGTGGAACGCGCCATTTCGCGCTTGCCGCCGCCGTCGGCGGGCGGCGGCTAACGGCTGGCCGATTTGGCTGCCTAACTTTGTTCGGGCCCAATTTTCGGCCCGGACGGTCCGAATCTGACTTTTTTTGGTTCCCGGACACGTTTTTCGACGTTCTGAACTCAATTTTGACACTTTTGGAGCTCAACGGGACCTCTACAATCAAGTTTGAGCAAGCATTTAATTTTTGGAACGCAATTTTTTGTGGTTCGGCTAATGCAAATTGTCGATGCATCTATTTTTTGACTCTTGGAGCTTCAACGTCCGAAAATAGGGGGGCAACTGATACGTCATCATAAAATTATCTTGATCGGGCACGAATTTCAAGGCTAAACCAACCTGGAAACTTCAAAAAATAAATTCGGAAGCATTTGAACTCTGTTTTCAGCGAACTTATAGTCAAACTGAGCTTCTTGGAAATATGAACCCAACGACATCAAATTTAACTCAATCCAAGCCCAAATAAGCACAAATCAAGCGCCTGAAGTGCTGTTGGGAAGCTCGTACCACAATTTGAGTTACCAAATGGTCTCCGATTTTAACGAGCTTATAGTCGAATTGAGCGGCTCGACGGGACGAATCCAACGAGCCCAAGATCGCCGAATTCCGACATCACTAAAGCCTTCAAATATCCAACGAATGGTGCATGATCTAAGGATTCAATATCAGTCGTCTATTCAACCACTCCATATTCGCCCCTGATCTCATGCCTATTTACGAGCTATGCCAATCCAGAAAAACTATAAATAGAGCCCTCATTCTTCACAAGAGGGGACTCAAGCAAAGAGAAGAGAAGAAGAAGAGACCAAAAAGAGGAGAAGAAAGAAGATTAGGAGGGAAAAAACTCCTCGACCACTGCCGAAGTTCTGCCCGAACTTCAAATGACGCCAGAATTCTACCCGACTTCCACGAGATGCCTGAATTCTACACAACTTCCACGGGATGCTGAAATTCTTCCCAATTAACGACAGAGTTCCCCCCGGACGTCGAAACTCTGCCCAAGTGATACCAGAGTTCTTTCCGCTGCCTGAATACGCCGGAATTCTACCGGATATTCTGGAGACGCCGGAATTCTGCATAACTTTGTAATTGAATTTCAATTCAGAAGAAACTTTTTGTAATCTGATCATGCTAACTTGTGGGACGAATCAGCCTTTGTACTTCAAACAAACACTAGTGGAATTACTTCAATTGGGCGCAGCCCCATGGTTTTTCCCCTTTTTAGAGTTTTCCACGTAAAAATCCTGGTGTTTATTTTCCTTTCTTGTTTGTGTGTTGAATATTCGTACAACACTAAGACGAAAGTATTTTAACTCTATCGCTGCGTATATTCTAGCCCGCATTCCCGCAACATTATTATTATTATTATTATTATTATTATTATTATTATTATTATTATTATTATTATTATTATTATTATTATTATTATTATTATTATTATTATGCATTAAGATAATTTCAATACAGTTATACTGGCTGTTATGATTATATTATTTGTTCTGCTATCCGTTTGTTTAGTCTGTTTATTTTCTTCTCTCAGGATTATGCTGGGACAAAAGACTCAAGCAGAGAGCCTCAAGTAACTAGTTACAATCAGCAATTTATGGGCACAGTTGACTACATATGGTTTGTCGTCTAACTTTTATACTTCTTCTGTCAGTAGAAATCGTCTAAATAAAGCTTAAAAAAAATGAAGCGAGATTCCTTGTTTTGGGGACAGTTACATTGGTAAGAATATAATGAACTACTTTCAAAACCCAGTTCAGATATTTGCAATGACGAATAAGTTCCTGAACTCAGTTGAGATGTCTGATTTGATGCTAATTTGCAGATATTTTTTTATATAGAATTGAAATTTTACCAGTTAATAAGACCTCATAATTGTATTCTGACCTTTCAAAATTTAATTTAAGATTTATCTTTATTATCTTAAATTAATTAAAAAAAGCTACTATCAAGTTATAGACTTTATGTGGCCATTAATATTCTTTTCTTAGAAATTAGATGATGACATGCAATTTATTGGCTATTAATTCTGTTTGATTTCATTCATCAATCTCTTTTGGTTAAATTGTCTATCATGACATTAGGAGCATCATTGTAGTCTACCTTATCCTAGCTAACTAGGAGAAGAAATTCATTTTGCACCATATACCTTATGCAACTGAGAATTTTTATTAGTTATATTATCAATTTGGGATAAGGATGAGCGGTGGTTATCGTGAAGTTACCAGTGTAGGTGAAGTCAATTTTCTTTAGTTGTGTAATTTTATATGCAAATATACACCACTAGAAATATATCATGTGTTGATGTTGGGATCTGACCAGGTAATCACGTTATCACAATACCATTTCTGCACATAGTTATTTGTACCCTAACCTAATTTTTGATAAATGATTTTGCACATTTTTCTTATTTATTCTATTACCCTTATCCCCATTAAGTGAGATAATGGTATTGATGATGTTATTATTATTTTACAATAAAATAAAATATCAAAAGTCACATTATTATTCACATATGACCAATTTAGTCCCAAAATATCACGTTTCTCCAATTTTGTCCCTCCACTATAAAGAATTGATCTAAATGGTCCATCATATAGAAATTATGATGCAAAACTAATTTCAATTTAGCCAATCAACTATACAAAATTGATCCCAATTTATTCTTTGAGGGAATATTTTGGATCAATTTTTTATAGCCAAGAAACTAAATTAAAAAAATGTGATAAACTGGGAGTAAATTTTCTGCCTAAGAATAGTTTGAGGACTATTTTGAAATTTAATCTTTTTTTACAATATAAGCTGCTGATTATTTGGATTCGTTCTTTTCTTGTGTCATTAATTTCTGTAAGTGGGATAGATTAGTTAAATGGACAATTTTTGTAATGCTTTTTTGTATTATTCATCTCACTGCAAAGAACCCTAAAAGTTGCTTGCTTGGAAAACTGTAATTGCAATGAATAGTATGCTTCTTGCTTTCTCGTGCTACAACGAGATTTTAAGTTTTTAAACAACTGCAAGGTAGAGGATGCTGGGGCTGTGCCAAATTTGAAAGAACCATAAAGTTAATGGATGCATGTTGAGGTTCAAGAATAGTATACAGAATTGAAATGATGATATTGAAGTGATAGAATCCAGTGCCTATAGTGAAGAAGATAATCACCTACTTAATCGATTGAAACCTCTAAATTCTTTTTTGGAGGGGCCTATAAGATTCTTATTCTTATAACTTATGGGCTTGTAAAGATGATTAGATATGAAGATAGTTTCCACAATAAGAAGGAATACCAACAAGCTGAATTCCCCGCCCAAATATTTAAGGTACCCAACATGCAGGAGTATGCACACACAAATGACAAACAAGGCACGCATCAAGAATATTATAGCTTTTTTTTAAAATTATTCTCATATTTTTGGATTATTTTCAATTATTTTATTTCATTTTAAATATTTGATTTTAGAATTATCTTATTTTTAAATTAGATGATTAGATTCATCTATTTTTAGGACTTTAGCGAACTTAGATTTTGATTGGTTTGATTTTCTTATGTAACTTTATTTCTATAAATTGGGATTTCAATGCTTTTTATTAGATGTTCTTATTATTATTTGAATTTAAAGCTATTCCGTTTATTCCACCAAACTTTTCTCTCCTCAGCTGCATTTTCATCTCCTGTTGACAAAAAGAATCATCCCCCTATGTTCCTCTCTAAGGCATGAAAGCTGAAACAACCATGTTGATTTACTGGTGATCATGCTTATATATATATATATATATATATATATATATATATATATATATATATATATATATATATATATATATATATATATATATATATATATATATATATTCCCCTAGAATTGTTATAGCCCATAATTATTTTGCTATTGTATGCTTTATAGAAGAATGGCAATATGCTCTCTCGATAGGAAAAAAAAATGCCTTTTGTGTGAGCATCTTGCGGGAATGAGTATGATGAACACATAAGGTAATAATAAAGAGATTAAATACTAAAAGAAGATATAAAGATTTTTTTTTTGTTAAAATAATTTATTATGTCCATAGGAGAGGAGATGATTCGATTCACTAACAAAAAGTGCACAGGTGTACAAATAAAAAGGGAACAAGAAAATGTTCTTTTCCAACTCAAGTACACCCAATCTCACCAAAAAAAGAGAGACCCTCAATTCTCTCAAGCCAAACAAATCAGAGAATCTTACAAGATAGATGAGCGAGGATACATGCAAAAGAATTAAATTATAGTAGACACGTTCACTTGAATGCTCCTCAGAACAACAGCTACTCACTTCCTGACACCTTTATAATTGCACCACACCACTTTAATTGTATCAAACTAATTCAACATGGTCACAAATAAACAAGGCAAAAAAAATTCTTCTCTTTTAATTTTATTTTTTTTCTCTCGTCTCTCTTTTTTCTACTATTGTAAATTTCTCCAGCAGCCATGCATTTGAATTTCCTCTACATAATCGCAAATATCTGAGTTTCTCTCCCTCTAATTTCCATGCCGTTTTTTGCTTCGCAAAATAGAAGGAATTTTTCTTGGCTTGCTCACAAGCATGGCTCCTTTCCTTCTTCTATTTACTTGTGTTTAAGTAGAAATTTAAATCTAAATCAGACTCAAATTTTGAATTAATATTAATCCAAAATAGTTTTACTTTAATAATAAACTTATGAATAATTTCCTATCCATGAAAATAGTTCAGATAAATTTATTTTGTGCTTATCCTAGTATAATTATGTAGGCTCTTCGTTATTTGTGATCCCGTGTTATTGTTATCCATCTCTGACATGATTCAAAGCATTTGAAACACTCTTGATGGAAATTTCAGGTGTTCTGAAGAACTTCAGACTGTTAAAGTGCTTGACACAATTCCGAGGCATGTCTTGCAGAGGACTCCTGGATTTCCAACACAGGTTGCATTCTCCTTCTCCATTTCTCTAAAATGGGTTTTACATAGATTGTTATCAAAATATTAAGTTTTACATATTTAACACATAAACTTCATTGTTTACATACATATCACTTAAAACATCTAAATAAAATAAAAAATAACACTTCCCCTTGCCATTTCATATTGGCACTGCTCGATCATGCTACCATTAACCCTTCGCCGCCGGTACCGACACTCTTCACATGCAGCCAGCCATTGCCCTTCACTTGCTCCTATTTGCCGCCAGTCTCATCACCCTTTGCACATCGCTAGTCCCTTGAATCTCCAATTGTGAATTTTTCTTCTTTATTCACACCTCGCAGCCATTGCCTCTGTCATAATCATTCCTCCAGCTGCTGCTGCTGCCCAATTCAACAAGCCACCATTTAGAGAGCTTGGCCAGCAAAGGCAGTCCATCTCTTTCCCCTTTGTGTCTATCAAGTGTTTAGTGAGAACCATTAATAGAGTGTTAGATCATATAATAGTGTGAAGTTTAGATATTAAATATGTTAAACCTAGTTTTTTGGATTGCTATGTATGTAAATCATCCTTTTCTAAAATATTGGTGAAATTCTAGGAATTATATCAGAAAAATTATTGGTAATGCTTGCTATTAAAATTGCATTTCTAATTCTTTACTCTTGCAGAAATGGGGAAGTGACCATATTGCATTGGCCTGTGAATTGGCATTTTCCAAAGGTTCTCAAAACAAATAGGCTCAACTTTCAAACTTGTTTTACAGTATATCTACAATGTAATTTTCCATGCGAATGTTTTATTTTTCTTTGGCCGTGTTGTAGCGAAATTGTTAGGGTTCTATGCACATAACATTATGTTGTTAAAACAGTTTTCCTTATAAAGTGAAACCTATAGTTCTGTATATCATGATTTTACTTCTTTTATCTTTAGCATAATGCAACTGGAAATCAATCCATGATTTCCTATGGGTTGAAATGATATTTAAGATAGAATGCTAACCTGCAGAGGATTGCTTTTAGAAAGATTTGTGTTATTTAAGCGTTTTCTTTCTCTTGATTGATCAGAAATCTGATGAAAAATTCCAGGAGAAAGGGTTCCTAATATGAAGATAGCTTCTTGTGATAAATTTGATTTTTGTGGAAGAAATAAAGAGAAATTCAAACTTCACATGTGTGTTTCTTCCTTGATTTGACAATTATGGATAAGGGATTTATGGAGTGGCCATGAACAGATTAACTTTATATTAAATATTAATACAACTTTCATGTGGCCTCAGGCAATAAATAATGGCAAGGTCTTGGTCCTGGCTATTATCAGTTAAATCAAGTCCGGCTGTGCCCATGAGATTTCTCTATCAAATGAAAGGTAAACTTTTATTTTAGGCATTCAATGTTACATTGCATAATCATTGAAACCTAGGAATATGAACTCAATTGTATAGCCTAATATGTCATATTATTTCTCTCATTTTCTTGCTTGTTTGAAACCATAGCCCTAAATATCAAAGACATCTTCAAAAAGCTCATGTAATTTATGAATTTTCGATCTAATTTCAGAGTTTGAGTTAAGAAAGGCACTTGGTTCAGAAACTCAAAAGAAAAAAAGAAAAAATAAATAAAGATTTGACTGAATTGTATGACTGTATCATACAAAATGAAAGGAATAACAGTTATTTCCATTTCTCTTTCAAATGGGTTAGGAAAGCTGGTTCACTGTCTTTAATCTAAGTTCTCCATTTTATCTGACAACAACTAAAATTCTTTTTTAATGTAGTATATTTGTTGAAAAGGGTCATTTGGATATTCTTCCTGGGCATAATGGAGAAAAATAATTAATGTAGTTGATCCCATGTAATGGGATAAATGCTTGTTGTTGTTGTTGATCATTTATATCAATACTAGTTGGCTTAGTAAGTAGTTTGACAGTCTTGAATAGGAACTTGCCAATCATTGACAATGCTCTTAATAAAACAGAGAAGTTATTTGGCTTAGTTGAGGCTTCACAAATTCTTCAGAAGTCATCTTTGATATAGGTTCTTGGAGCTTATTAATTTTACCAAAAAGGTTAGAGGACTAGTGTTGCTATTGGGCTCATTGCACCACTTATCACCATGGTTCCATTGGATTTTTTAACTTTAATAATGGCTGGCGACTCGATCATATTTAGACTTGTTGAGTCTATAACATCAGTAATATCTGACCATTGGGCTTGTTGCGGGCTTGAATATACATGGCGATAGAGTTTTAACTATACGTCTTAGCTTTGCACGGATATCTAGCACACACACAGAGAACACAAGATTTTTTACGTAGAAAACCCTTGAAAAGGGGAAAAACCACGGGGCCTAGCCCAGTTGAAAATATTTCCACTAGACTTTGAGTCAGTTACAAAGGAACTGAATCCCCTCTAAGGGCGATCAGATTTACAATTAGTAACTGTTCGATAGGAATCAGGTGTTAGACCCGGTGTCACTTGGAAGTTCGGGTGTTGATAGTCTGATCTTGAGTAGAACGTAGGGCCTTTAGCAGAACGTCGGCCTTAAGCAGGATGTCGGGTCTTCAGCAGGACGTCGGGTCTGAACGTTGGGCCTTGAGGCGGTGGTCCGGCGAGGTTCCTGCGGTGGTTCGGCGATGTTCGGGCGGTGGTCCGGCGATGTTCCGGCGGCGGTCGAGTAGGAGCTTCTTCCTTCTCTTCTCTTCTTCTCTTCTTGCTTGGATCCCCTCTTGTGAAGAATGAGGGATCTATTTATAGATTTTTTGGAGTGGCATAGCTCGTAAATAGGCGTGAGATCAGGGGCGAATAGGGAGTGGTTGAATGGACGGTTGATATCGAATCCTACGATCGTGCACCGTTTGTTGGACATTTGAAGGTCTTAGAGATGTCGGAATTCGGCGATCTTGGGCTCGTTGGATTCATCTTGTCGAGCCGTTCGATTCGAGCATAAGCTCGTTAAAATCGGAGATCGTTTGGTATCTCAAATTGCGGTTTGAACCTTCCAACAGCGCTTCGGGTCCATGATTCGGACCCATTTGGGCTCGGATTGGGTTGAACTTGGTGTAGTTGGGTTCGTATTTCCGAGACGCTTAGTTTGACTGTAAGCTCGCTGAAATTGGAGTTCGGGTGCTTCCGGATTTAATTTTTAAAGTTTCCAACTAGCTTTTGCCTCGAGATTCGTGCTTGATCAATATAATTTTTTGACGATGTATCAGGGCTTACAAAAACTTTTTTTTTTTTTTTTTTCTATGTTTGATTCAACTTGGTAGACCCTATGACCCTTAGAATTTTTCTTAACTTGGCTAACGATGAATCAAAGCGATTGATACTATTAGGCTTGCACCTTGCTTTTATGTCCTCCTAGGAGTTGGTTTGTGCTTCTCTTGGATTGTCGCCCTTTGGTTTACTTCTCATCAGTGTTTAGTACTTGTTTGATTTGAGAATAACTAGTATGAGACCATTTCTTTGTTCAAATGTACTATTTTTGCTTGATGAAGGAATTTGATTGCATCTCAGTTGCCACAAATGAAAATCACCCAGTTGGGCCATTTTGAAATACATATCAATGAATTAAAATGTGAATTCTAAATACATCAGCAAATTTCTTTGGATTTACTTTCATCCGATCAAATAATTAAATTTTTAAAACATTTATATTGTTTTAAAACTACACCTAAAATACTAAAACATCCCCTTTTTTAGAGTGAGAAACTCCCCTTTTTTTAGAGTGGAAAACCTCCTTTTTTTTTCAAACTTTTCTCCTTCCGCTTTTTGGTGGAATCCTCAGTCATGGCGGCAAAGGCCATTTTCAGGCTGCCAAACTTCTGCTGTGATTGCTCCATCTGCTTCTCACGCAGAAGTTGGATCTAATAATTTTCGTCAAGGAGGGATTATCATTCCTCAAAGAAGGCTCATTGGTGATAAAAGAGATCCGACTTCTGCCTGGCTTGTGTAGATAAAATTGTCTCTCTTGTGATTGGCAAGGGTAAATCGATTGATAATGTATCGATTATGAAAACCCCTCGTTCATCCATTGGATTTTCTCTTATGGAAAGATCTCATGATTTTGAAGCTTCATCGTCATCGGGGATGAAGATTTACGTAAATAGGTTTGGAAATTTGAATGGCAAATCTGATAGTCCTATGGTTGACATTGATAATAAATCGTATAAGGAGAAGTTGTCTGGTAGGACTGATGCCATTAAGGCTTCAGGCGTTTGTCCAAATGTTCGTAAAGGAAATCTGGATACAAATTTTGCAGCAGGGGTAGATAATGATAAGGGAATAATTGTTAATATTCCTCCTATTAAACCATGATCCAAACGGCCAAACATCAAGGTTAATTTTTCCAAAGGTGAATCATTTCTTTCAGAGGATGGAGTGGCTGTGAAACTATGTGAGGCAAATGAAGCTGCTAACAAGGATAAGCTACAGTTTTCTGTAATAGTTAAAGTATTTGGAAAAAGATGTTCCGATTCAGATTATTGTTGATGAATTACATCGCCAATGATTGCAATTTGGTAAATTTCATCTTACAATTCTTGGATTAGGATGGGTACTATGTTCTTTTCATTCAGTAGAAGCTATGGAGGATGTATTATCAAAAGGACCTTGGTATGTAAATAGCTATATAGTAGGCATTGACAAGTGGACTCCTACCTTTTCACCTACATCTTTGAGGGACTTGTCATCTCCAATTTGGATAAAAAGGCCACATCTTCTCTGTAATGATGGGATGAGATAAATGTGACAAGAATTGCATCCTTAGTAGGAACACCTTTATTGATTGATGGTAATATGTTTCAATGGGGAAGGAGAGAATATGCTAGAGTTTGTGTTTGTGTCATGTTAGACAAACAGCTTCCTTTGGGTGTTTGGGTTGAAAGTTCGTCTGGATGATTTTTTCGAAGGCTTGAGTATGAAAAAATTTCTACAATTTTCTTTTAAATGTGGAAAAACTGGTCATTTGATAAATTATTGTAATTTAAAGGAGTCTGTTTCCACTATTGCAAGAGATTCTGATGCGATTAATACAAAGTCTAAAGGTGTGATTAGTAAAGAACCTCTTATGTTTGAAATGGAATATTTCTATTTTTCCAAAAAAGATGTAGTTGGGAGTTGAGCATATTTAGAGCTTTAGCATGGAAGACAATACTAAAGAGCAGGTTATCAATGTGTTAAGTGGGAGTTGTGATGATACTTCTAAAGTGGGAGAAGCTGGCAAAGATTTATCGATTTTGGGGAAAAATGTTGTTAATAAGCTGAATTTTTCTAATCAGAATGGTGTGTGTCAGCTTAGGGTAGTTTAGCTTCTTCAAAATTTAAACTTCAAAAGGAACTCAAATCCCTTGGCCCAGTAAATGTTCTCCCTCTTAATAGGAAGATGGAAGTGGTGAATAAGGAAAGGAGTGGGGGTTCTTCTCCCTTAATTTCTTAATGACCTCCATTGTGTTTTTGAACTTTAGAGGGGCTAAAAAAAGAAAAACCTCTCTGTATCTAAAGGAGTTTTTGAAAGATCATGATGTGTTTTTTGTGGTTCTTGTGGAAAAAAAATCATTTATTTATAGGTTGGAAGTCTATAGATTTATGAGTGTGGATTGGGATTTTTTTCTATTTCCTTCTGATGGTATATTATGGTTTTTTGGAGATCTAACTTGGCTTCTTTTTCTGTTATTGAGGCTATCTCTCAAGTTGTTATTGCAAAACATAATGTGGTAGATAAAAGAGTTTGGTTAACATCTATTATTTATTTATGGTAGTAAAGATATTTATAAAAGGACTTTATGGAATACCTTGGAATTGGCTTCTTCCAAAGATATTTCCTCGGTGGTTGGTGGGGATCTTTAATTGTATTTTGTCTCAAGAAGATAAAAGGGGAGAGTTTTTTTTTTTTTTTTTTTTTTCTCAAGGGCCTAAGGAGATGAAAATGTTCATGAATAACAATGATTATCATGAGATGGGTGTGTTGGGTCCTAAATTCACATGTTGTAACAATAAGTGTGTGGGTGCTTGTATTTTGGCAAGGTTGTACGGATGTTTATTAAACTCTATTGTCTTAAATGTAATACACCTTGTTGAGATAAGGCATCTACTTAAAGTGGCATCGGACCATTGTCTGATTGTTCTGAAGATCTTCAAGTCTGGATTTTATCAAAAAAGATTTTTTAAGGTATGAAGATGTATGGGCATCTTATCATGCCTCTTCAATAATTATTTCTAATTCTTGAGAAAAATCTTATAGAGGTGATTCGGTCCAAATCCTCAATAAGAAATTTAGAAGTACTTTGAGAGCCTTATTCTTTTGGAGTAAAGCTAAACTTCAAAATCTCATTGTTATCATGGATTCTCTTAAAAAAGAAATTTTAAATCTGCAATTGGAGGAGGCTGAAGGAAGTTTATCTAATGAGAACTTGTTGTTGCTAAGGTGGAAAATAAATGAATTGAATAGCACTCTTGTCGTTTGAATACTTGGTGGAGGCAAAGGGCAAAAGCTAAGTGGATGAAAGGAGATTCTAATACAAAGTTCTTACATTCGTTTTCTAGTGCTAGAAGGAATGGAAACTAGATTAAGCAGACCAAATACAATAATAGAGTAATTGTAGAAGAGCATAATGTTATTGAAAATATTTTTTTTATTTCTTCAAAGATAAGTGGAGGGAGAGGAGTTGTATTCTTCAAGGCTGGCCATATCCTTTGAAGACTCTTGGAGATGATGATAAATTCATTTTGAAAAGGGATTCATTAAGGATGAACTTCAGTCGGTAGTTGATCATCTTGGGAGTAATATATCACTAGGCATTGATGGAATTACTTACTCTTTTATCAAATCTTATTGGAAAATTATCAGTGAAGATGTTTGGAAGGCCATTAATTAGTTTTTTTTTTTTTAGTCAGGTAAGATGTCTCCTACTTTGAAAGGAACTCTTATTGTTCTCATTCTTAAGGTTAATAACCTTATGGTTCCTTCTAATTATCGTCCCATTAGTCTTTGCTTGTCTATTTACAAATTGGTGGCTAAAATATTGTTAAATATATTGGAAAGGGTTATTCATAAAATTATTTTTGAAGAACAAACTGCATTTGTTAAAGGTCGTTCTTTATCTGATCACATTTTATTGGCTCAAGAGTTGTTTAATAAATTCATATTTTCTAAAGCTAAGAAAGTTTTATTTGCAATCAAAATTGATATGGAACAAGCATATGATAGCATGGGATGGTCGGTTTTAAAGCAAGTGCTTGAGTATTTTAGGTTTCCTTCAAAAATTTTGAACTTCTGTTGGAATGTGTGGTGGATCCAAGTTTTTTTATTTTGATTAATAGCAATACTTCTAATTGGATTAAAGCTATAAATGATTTTAGACGAGGATGTCCCTAATATCCATATCTATTCATACTTAGCTCACAGCTTTTATCTAATGCTTTTGTTCAAAAAGGTTGGGAGTTTGGAATCAAAATTGCTCCAAATGCCCCTAAGATTTCTCATTTACTATATGTGGATGATAATCTTATTTTTTTCTGAAGCTAATTTTAGGAGTGTGAATGAGGTGAAAGGTATTCTTAATAACTGTTGCAAGTGGTCGGGTCAAAATGTTAATATACAGAAATATGGTATGCTTTTCCATAAATCAATCAATATGAAGAAAAAGAAAGCTATTTCACACTTGTTGAAATTCAAGATAGTGCAGGAGATGACTTATCTTGGGGTGAAGATTGCCTTGAGGAGACTTGTTGCTTCAGATTTTCAAAATTTAATGGAGAAGGCTTTGAATAAATTGAATGTTTTGGGGAATAGATTTATTTCGTTAGAAGGGAGGATGGTTCTTGTTAAATCTGCTTTCCTTTCTCTTCGTATACTCTTATTGATGCATTTGTTAGTTCCTATGGGGATATTAAATGATTTTGATAGATTGTGCAGATTTTTTTATTTGGCATAAACAAGATGGAAATCAAGGTCTTCATTATGTTGCTTGGGAGGTGTTATGCAAATAAAAAATAGGAGTGGTCGTGGGCTACACTCTGTGGTTTTTAAAGTAGGTCTCCTTCGTGCAAAATTCGCTTGAAATTTCATTGGTAAACCAAACTCACTACTTAATCGTACCTTGATTACAAAATATAGAAAAGATGTTTGGAATACTGAAATTAAGAGAAGTAGCCCGGCTACTTGGAGGATAATTGTTAATGGAGCTTTGTTTCTTCATCCAATTGTAAGGTGGAAAGTTTCAACTTGAGAGTTGATCAATATTCTAAAGGATGTATGGATTTTAGATAGGAGGATTTATAAATGGCCTACTTTTGTTGTTGATTTAGAAGAAGTGGGTTATGGTCTTAACAATTTTATCGTAAATGGGTCATGGGAAGTGGCTAAGCTTGATTTTTTTTTTTTTTTGGCAAACACTTAGTTGAACAGATTCAGCAAGTGCCGGTAGATTCTGGATCTATGATGGATCACTTGGAACTGAAGGCGAAGGATTCTGGCAAAACTATTGCATCTTTGGTTCAGGAAGCTTTGGTTGAAGGATTTTATGAGGATATGTACTAGAGCTGGATTAAAAAGCTACGACTTAGATCCTTTCATTGCAAAATTTCCAAGAGTATGCTTTACTGTTGAAGACATGAGCCACATAGCAGCTAATTGTTCCAAACTTATTCATGTTATAAATGTTCTTAACAATTGGGGCTTCCAAGTGTCGATTTTTTCCTCCTTTGTGAATTGCACTGAAAATAGAATTTCATATACTAATCCTTTCATTGCAAATTTATATTGTACATCAGTTTTCTTTTCTTGGAAGAGTAGGAACAAATTTATTCATGGCGGAAAGGAGGATAGTTCGGATTTTATTGTTGTGAATATCACCTTTGCTTCGGCGTCATCTCTGTTGTATATACATTCAGAAAACTAGGGTGTTAATCAGCTATCTCAGCTGTTTTCTTCTTGGCACCCTCCACCTGAATTGTTAAAGATTAATATTGATGCTTCTCTTTTAAGTTCTAATAAAGCTTGAATTAGTGGAGTGTTCAGAGATCATAAAGGAAGGTTTTTTGCCTTCTTTTGGTTTTAGTTGTTTACAATGGGATGTAGCTCAGTTGGAGCTGATGGCAATTCGCTCTTTGAAGAAGGTTGTCCAAGGTTGGATGATGGAAGCAAAAGGTATTGTTATTTAAGGGGACAATTTCAATATTATCAAATTACTACAAAGTTCGAATATTAGTAACAACTGGAAGGCTAATCACTTGCTAGAGGATATTTCTTTTCTAAAGGAGTTCAATCAAGTTGAATTCAATTTTACTAATATGAGTTGTAATAAGTTAGCTGATTTGTGTACTAACTATGTTATTTTTAGTTATTTATATGAGATGATATTAGTTGCGTTTATTTCCTCCTTTTTTGTCTTTATTAAAAGAAGAATGGGAAGGTTTAGCCTTTCATTATTAGGTTATAATAAATTTTTTATTTTAATGCTACTGACATTTTATTTAAAAAAAAAACTTCAAATCAAACAGCCACCAATTCTAAAACCTCAGAGTAACTTTACTCTCATAAACTAGTGAAAAGAATTTTTTAGTTTTGTTGGGTTCAACTTAGCTAATGGTTTATAAGCCCTATTAGATTTAAATATTATTCTAACAATATATAGTTTGTTAAGAACCATAACTTTAGCTTTAGCTTTAGCTTGGGCAAAACTAATTAAGGAGCTAAGTAAAACATTTAGATTTTGTTACTCTGGACCTGACTTATTTTTTTAATTATCACTCTTTAATATAAGGCATTAGATGGCCTCTTTCAAAGTCAACAAGATAAAAGTCCCTCAGCTTTTTAGTATAAAAATTTTTAATTCTAACTTATTTTGTACTAAAAAGTTATTTTAGAAAAGTGTAAAAAGGTGTTCCAAATAAAATCTTAGTCCATACTTGATATGGATGCCACATCATCAATCATCCCTTCGTGTCACTGCATTGTCATCGAGTTGTCATGCATGTCACTGCCATGTCATCAATCCATTCTATGTATCATTGCCACATCATCATCTGTCATGCATGTTAATGCCACATCATCAATCCATCCTGCGTGTCACTGCCACATTATCAATATGTCATGCATGTCGCTGCCACATCATCGATCCATCCTGCGTATCGCTACCACGTCATTGCCCCGTCCTACGCGTTGCTTCCACGTTATTACCATAAAAAAAAAATCCTTGCCTCCATCAGGATTCGAACCCAAGACCTTGGGCAAGGATGCCAAAAGCTTTACCACTTATCAACCAAGGAAGAATTGATATAACTATCTCTATTTTTTAATTTAAATTATAACTTTTATGATATTTTTTGGCCCAAATTTGGGTCTAAAAAGGCCAAGCTGCACATTTTTTAAGTCTTTGGAACCGTTTTTCGATGTTTTGGATTCAATTTTGGCACTTCCAATGCCATCCGGAACCTCTACACTAAATTTTTCAAATCACCAAAGAAATACCCCATAGGCTGCGACACATATTTTTGGACTTCTGGAGCTTCGACATCCAAAAATAGGAGGGCAAATAATACATCATCAAAAAAATTATCTTGATCGGGCATGAATCTCAATGAAAAATCAAGTGGGAAACTTCTGAAATTAAAATTGAGGCCATCCAAGCTCCAATTTCAGCAAACTTACATTCAAACTAAACGTCTCAAGAATAAGAACCCAACGACACCAAATCCAACCTAATCCGAACTCAAATGGGTCCAAATCAAGGGTTAGAAGCTTTGTTGGAAGGTTTAAACCACAATTTGGATTACCAAATGGTTTCCAAATATAACATTCTTATAGTCGAATCGAGCGACTCAACGAGACAGATCCAACGAGCCAACATCACCAAATTCCAACATCACTAAGACATTCAAATGTCCATTAAATGGTCCATGATCAAGGGATTCAATATCGGTCGTCCATCCAACCACTCCCCATTTGCCCTTGATCTCCCATCTATTTACAGGTCATACCACTCCATAAATATATAAATAGACTTCTCCTTTCTCTTGAAAAGGGACCCAAGCAAGAAGAGAAGAATAGAAAAGAAAGAAGAGAAGAAGAGAAGAGAATGAAAAGAAGGAAGAAGCTCCTCCTTGACCACCACGTGAGTTTCGTTGGACCGCTGTCTGACGTCCTTGCTCCGCCGGACCACCACCTGAGGCCTTCACCTTCGTCGAACCACCACCTGAGGCCATCACCTTTGCCAGACTATCACCTGAGGCTCTCACTTTCGCGGACCACCACTTGAGATCCTCGCCTTCGTCATACTACCACCTGAAGCCCTCACCTTCGCCAGACCATCACCTAAGGCCCTCACCTTCGTCGAACCACTGTCACGACCCGGCCCGGTTAGCTCGCAAGTGCGAGACATGAACAGAGGTCGGACAGGATGGAAATAAACCTTCATAGCATATCATCAAAAGATCTAACAAAAACCAAGCATTTTCAACTATAGAATGAAAGAGCCACTAAAGTAAATCCAATTAAAATTTTCACTTTTCATTCATCTTTCAAAAGAAATATGTACATGGACATTTCTTCCAAAAGAAGAGATCCAAACAAATCTAACTCTCACAAAAAAAATATACACATACAACCTTCTATCATCAAAATAACAAAACTCAAAAAAACTTGCTGCCCGTCGTCTCCCTATGACGGTAAGTACGCGGTGGTTGGTCTGCCAATATCTATTCGCAGGATCTCCTAAAAATTTCCCACAACATGGGTGAGTCATAACTCAATAGGCAAATGCTTTTTCAATTAAATTTAGAGAACAAGGCGAGGGGAATAACATGTATATCAATGCTTTGTGTAGGAACATTAAACAAATCATAAAAGTTAAGTAACATGCCTCTAGGTGAACCATTAAGCCTCTTTCTTTAGTTAGCTTGCAACCAATCACTTTACATAATACATGAATTGTTTTCATGAATCATAAGATGTTTTATATGAATCTTGTAATCACCCGTCTCGGATGTATCTTTTGTACTGATCAGGTACAATTTGTTTGACCATTCCTTTTCCATTTGGTTCATAAGAACCACCTTTACCAATGCTTGGAAGAGCATCCATTTACCAAAGATACCTCCGCATCAACATGCATATACATTCGTTCTTTAATTATTCATAGGAATATTCTTATTCATGCATATGGTCAATTGTCTCCTAATGTGCTACATAATTTCATGTTAGCATGAGAAAAGAAAAAGAGCTAAGTACATTCTTTATTCATCACTTTAGAAAGAAACAAGTGCAATATATATATCATCACATAAGAGGTGTACTTGCAATGTACGATAACACATTGTCTCTAAACCATTACCAAATGAGTTCATATAATTAGGCAACCATAGAAAACATGTGCATGATAATACCAACATAATAAAATATAAAAGCAGTACGATTTGAAGAATGCTAAAAATCTTTACAATAATATAAAACATGTTATGGTGGAAAGAATTGAAATTTTCTTCTAAATTTAAAAGTGTCAAATTTACCTACCTCAATACAACGTGCTCCGCCAAAAATCCTTATGAACTTTTCCTTCCACGTGTTCAACACCTAAATAAAACACACACATCATTCTCTACACTCATTATAAATTTAAAATAAATACTAATTTCAGAATTACCTTAAAACCCTAAATTTGGAAAACACATTTTCAATGATTCCTCACATAAACATGCCAAACTCTCCCTTACACCTAATTCATAAATAAATTAATATATTTTTGGATTTAAAATAATTAGAAAAATATGAAAATACATTTTGTAAGAAAAACTCAATTTCTTCCCTTAGAAACTATCATAGAACCCTTAGGAACCAAGTTTATAAAAGTACTTTCAAAATTTTAACTTTAGAAAAAAAACCCTAATTTTAAAAACCCTAAAAAATTCTTGGAAAAAATTCGTTTTTACAATCAAAACACTACTCCTAATATTCCCTAACAATCCTCCATTTAAATTCTTAAAGAAATTCAAAGTTTCCTCAAACCCTAGAAATTTTCTCATCCAAAAATCTTGAGAAAGAGATGGAAAATCATAGTTCTATTACATACTTTTTACTTCCCTTGACTTCATCTTCAATTTCCCCTAAGTTTTTCGCCGGAAAAACGCCTCCAGCCCGGTCGTCTCCCTTGCCCGTCGCCTCTACTGTCCGCCCTCTCCAAGTTTTAGCCACACCATGCGTGAAAATGAAAGAGGCGGGCTCGGTTGGTTCATTTAGGGAGAAAAGGGATTTCCAAATTACCAAATTTGCCCTCACTTAAGTTATCCAAGCCTTAATAAACACTAGTGGTACTTTGGGTATTATGATACTTCTCTAATTTTTATTTCCTAAATTAAGCAAAATTAAATATAAGTTTTATATATGAAATTTCTTAAAATTTTGTGTAGAAATTTTCAAAATTATTTCCATCAAAATCCGACAAACTTGAATTTTTCACTTAAAATTCGTCGAGGCGCTTTGAAAAGCGTGCTAGGTCTAAAATAGCATTTTTGCGGGTTTTACAATTCTCCCTCATAAAAATTTCGTCCTCGAAATTTAAGACAAGCATTAATGAATCATACCTTAATCAAATAGGTGTTAGTAGCTTTCGCTCATCTCTGATTCCTTCTCCCATATAGTATCTCTCTCACATCCATGCTTCCAAAGAACCTTAACATAAGGAATCTCTCTGCTTCGAAGCTGCTTAACATTATAATCTATGATCTTCTCAGGCTCATCTACAAAAGTCAGATCTGGTTGGATATCTATTGATTCAGTACTGATCTTATGATCTTCATCTGCAATGTATTTCCTCAAAGAAGAGATGTGGAATACATTATGTACTCTACTCATATGAGATGGCAAATCCAATCTGTAGGCCACACTTCCAACTCTCTCTGATATTTCAAATGGGCCAACATACCTTGGACTCAGTTTTCCCACTTTGCCAAATCTCTTTACACCCTTCATAGGACTAACTTTGAGGAATATAAACTCTCCAACATCAAACTCAACTTATCTGTG
Source organism: Dendrobium officinale (assembly GCA_019514585.1). NCBI lineage: Eukaryota > Viridiplantae > Streptophyta > Magnoliopsida > Asparagales > Orchidaceae > Dendrobium > Dendrobium officinale. The sequence goes on along the minus strand of CM033699.1, from coordinate 21,486,703 downwards.
TTTGGCATCATAGTATTTCTTCTGTCTGTCTTGCACAGTCTTCAATCTGTCACAGATCAGTCTTACCTTTTCAGTAGCATCATCTACTAAGTCAGCTCCAATGATTTTTCTTTCTCCTGTCTCAGGCCCAGCATAAAGGAGTTCGACACTTTCTTCCATACAAAGCTTCATAAGGTGCCATACATATACTTGATTGGAAACTATTGTTATAAGCAAATTCAATCAGTGGTATGTGTGTTTCCCATTTGCCACCAAAATAAAGTACACATAATTTGAGTAAATCCTCTAAGGTCTAGATAGTCCTCTCTGATTGACCATCTATTTGAGGGTGAAAGGCTATACTGAAAGTGAGTCTGGTGCCCATTGCCTCTTGAACCTTCCTCCACAACCGAGAGGTAAATCTCTCATCTCTATCTGATACTATCGATATTGGTACACCATGAAGTCTAACAATCTCATTAACATACACACTTTCCAACTTCTCAATAGCATCAGATTGCTTGATAGGTAAAAAGTGTGCCGATTTGGTCAACCTATCAATTATCACCCATATAACATCATGACCATTTCTGGACCTGGGTAATCCAACTACAAAGTCCATGGCTGTCTTCCCACTTCCATTCCGATATGGGTAAAGGCTGCAATAAACCTCCTAGCTTTTGATGTTCTACCTTAACCATCTGGCAAACTGTACACTTAGCCATCACTTCTGTTACACTTCTCTTCATCCCTGGCCACCAAAAATATTCTTTCAAATCTTGGTACATCTTGTTACTACCTGGGTGAATGGTGTAACTTGAATAGTGAGCTTCTTGAAGAATGTCTTTCCTTAAATTTCCAACATCAGGGATACAAATTCTACCTCTATATCGTAGTAGCTCATCCTCATCAAACTCAAACTTCTCCACGTGTCCTACCTTCACCATATTTAGGACTTTCTCAAATTCTACACCTTGTGGCAAAGCTTTCCTTATATTATCCCTCAATGTTGATTGAATGATCATCTGATTCAAAGCCACAAACTCTGCATCATTGGGCTGAACTATTGAAATCTCTAGCTTCTCCAAATCTCTTATCAGCTCATGCTGTTGTGTAATCATCCAACTGGCGCTACTGGAAGTCTTCCTGCTCAAGGCATTTGCTACTACATTTGCTTTACTTGGATGATATTGGATATCCAAATCATAGTCCTTGATAAGCTCCAACCATCTTCTCTGTCTCAAATTCAACTCTTTCTGTGTGAAGATATATTTCAAACTTTGGTGATCAGTAAAAACTTCACACTTCACCCCATACAAGTATCGCCTCCAAATTTTTAGGGTAAAGACCACTGCAGCTAACTCCAGATCATGGGTTGGATAGTTTCTTTCATGGTTCTTCAGTTGGCTATAAGCATAGGCAACGACCCTTCCATTCTGCATCAGTACACAACCCAGCCCTTTGTGAGAGGCATCACTATAAAACTGAAATCCATCTATCCCTGAAGGAATAGTAAGCACTGGAGCAGTCATCAAATATTGTTTCAGTCTCTGAAAAGCCCCTTCACATTGATCTGACCAATCAAACTTCACTGCCTTTTGGGTGAATCTAGATAAGGGCATAGATATTCGAGAACCCCTCAACAAATCTTCTGTAGTAACCAACCAAACCCAAAAAGCTCCTGATCTCCGTCACAGTAGTGGGCTGTGGCCAATCTGCTATAGCTTGTACCTTGTGCTGATCCACACAGATCTCTCCATTGCTAATCACATGTCCCAAAAAGTTCACACTCTTCAACCAAAACTCACATTTGGAGAACTTAGCATATAATTCATTCCCTTTCAATGCATTTAACACCATCCTCAAGTGATTTGCATGAATCTCTTCATTTGGGGAATACACCAATATATCATCGATGAACACTATCATGAATAGATCCATAAATGGCTTAAAGATTCTATTCATGAGGTCCATAAACACTGCAGGTGCATTTGTAAGTCCAAATGGCATCACCACAAATTCATAATGCCCATATCTAGTGTTGAACACTGTCTTTGCTATGTCCTCTTCTCTGATCTTAAGCTGATAGTATGCTGATCTTAAGTCTATCTTGGAAAACATAGAGGCCCCTTCCAACTGATCAAACAAATCATCAATTCTCAGAAGAGGGTATTTATTTTTTATAGTTAGCTTGTTCAATTCTCTGTAGTCTATGCAAAGCCCTAAACTTCCATCCATCTTCTTCACAAAAAGCACAGGAGCACCCCAAGGAGAAGTGCTAGGCCTGATGAATCCCTTATTAAGCAATTCTTGCAATTGATCTTTCAGTTCCTTCAACTCTTTTATCACCATCCAATAAGGGGATTTGGCAACAGGATCCGCTCCACTAACCAGTTCAATAGTTAAATCAATCTCTCTGCTTGAAGGCAAGCCAGGTAAATCATCTGCAAACACTTCTGGATACTCTTGCACGACAGGTATATCCTCTAATCTCCTCTCTTCTTTCTTCTCCTCCTTAACAAAAGCTAGAAAGCCTTCGTGACCCTTCCTCAACAATTTATATGCCACCAAGGAAGAGATTATCATAGAATTTATGTCTCTTTTTCCTATGAATTTAAATTCTTTCTCCCCTGGCATACAAAATTTAACTTTTTTCTTATTACAGTCTATGGTCACAAAGTGGCAAGACAACCAATTCATACCTAGAATCATATCAAATTCCATTAAAGGCAATAACATAAGATCTGCTCCCAAGATTCTATCACCAATAGCCAACTCCACACGACACCTTTTGTTGGTTTCCAACTGACTTACTCCCATTGGGGATCAAGACTGATAAAGGCTTGAGCATACTTAAGAAAAACAAACCATCAGACTTAACAAACTCCTCCGAAATGAAAGAATGTATTGCTCTCCATATCAAACAACACCTTAACAGGCTTGTTACATACAACGATTGTTCCTAAATATCATGCATGAAACATAACATAAAGCTCATCTTACTTATACATTATAAGGAAATTTATTGACATTAAATAAAATCCATACCTATGATAACATCAGGAGAATCCTTAGCCTCTTGTTGTGACAATCCATAAACTCTTGGTTGAACCGGTGGACAAGCTTGGCCTTATGATTTGGGTAGATCCAGTAGACTCTATAGTTCTTGGCATGCCAGCTGTCCTTTGAGGAAGAGTGTTACCTGTTCTGGCCTCAGTAGTAGGTTTTTGTCCTAAGAGAAGACAAGACTTTGCCATATGCCCTGGTTGATGACACCAGTAGCATGTATTAGTGCCAGAAAGGCACTCTCCCTTATGAGTTCTCCCACACTTATTGCATACAGCTGTAGAAGTGCTACTCTATGAAATGTTGGATTTAAACTTCTTCTAATTAGGCCTTCCATAATGAAAAGACTGGGTAGATTTAGATCTATCTTCATTCTTCCTCTTCTGGAAGTCTCTCCTCCTCTGAGTACTCTGTAAATCTAGCTCAATCTTTCGTGCTCTCTCAACTAAAGTAAGAGTAATCTTTAATACCCAAAGGAACCAATAGCTGCCTAATGCTATCCCTCAAGCCACAAAGGAAGCGGTGGCATTTCTCTTCTGCATTAGGAATTAGATGAGAGGCATACCTAGAAAGCTTGGTGAAATCAGCCTCATACTGCGTAATGGTTCTGTCACCTTGCACCAATCTCATAAATTTGTCTTGCATTGACCTTCGATCAGTCATTGGTACATACCAATCTCTAAACACCTTAACAAACTCCTCCCATGTCACTTGGCTGCTAGGTCTCCCACCAAAAGTTTCTTCTAGCTGACTTTTCTACCATCTTTCTGCTTCCCCATTGAAGGCATAAGCAGCTAAGGAAGTCCTTCTATCTTAAGGGCATAACATTCCTTCCAAATCTTCTCAACCTTCATTAATCAGTCCTCCGCCTCTATGGTCCACCTCCTGCGAATGATAGGATCTTCATATCTTGGAATAACTTTAAATTCTTGTCCATTATAGTGCTTCCACTACCTCCAATTTGAATCTGAGTACTCTTTATCATCTGTGTCATAGCCGCCATCATTTGGGTGAAAGAATCCAAAGTAGCATTAATGCTACTGCCCTGAGGCTCCACTACTACTGGTAATTTCCTCCTGACCTCTCCAATATTACCATCAGTGGAATCAGGTTTAGATTCCTCAGTCCTGAGACAATACAACAAAGCAATCTAAGCAATATATAGCACATGCATCTTATATCTACTCTAACCTATAGGATCATCCTATTGGCTCTTTCATGAAATCAATATTCTCAAATCCTTTGCTCTAATACCACACTTGTCATGACCCAGCCCGGTTAGCTCGCAAGTGCGAGGCGGTAACAGAGGTCGGACATGATGGAAATAAACCTTCATAGCATATCATCAAAAGATCTAACAAAAACCAAGCATTTTCAACTATAAAATGAAAGAGCCACTAAAGTAAATCTAATTAAAATTTTCACTTTTCATTCATCTTTCAAAAGAAATATGTACATAGAGAGTTCTTCCAAAAGAAGGGATCCAAACAAATATAACTCTCACAAAAAAAAATCTACACATACAACCTTTTATCATCAAAATAATAAAACTCAAAAGAACCTGCCGCCCGTCGTCTCCCTACAACGTTAAGTGCGCGGTGGTTGGTTTGTCGTTATCTATTCGCAGGATCTCCTGAAAATTTCCCACAACATGAGTGAGTCATAACTCAATTGGCAAATGCTTTTTCAATTAAATTTAGATAAAAAGGCGAGGGGAATAACATGTATGTCAATGCTTTGTGAAAGAACATTAAACAAATCATAAAAGTTAAGTAACATGCCTCTAGGTGAACCATTAAGCCTCTTTCTTTAGTTGAGCTTGCAACCAATCACTTTACATAATACATGAATTATTTTCATGAATCATAAGATGTTTTATATGCATTTTGTAATCACCCGTCTCGGATGTATCTTTTATACTGATCATGTATAATTTGTTTGGCCATTCCTTTTCCATTTGGTTCATAAGAACCACCTTTACCAATGCTCGGAAGAGCATCCCTTTACCAAAGATACCTCCGCATCAACATGCACATACATTCGTTCTTTAATTATTCATAGGAATATTCTTATTCATGCATATGGTCAATTGTCTCCTAATGTGCTACATAATTTCATGTTAGCATGAGGAAAGAAAAAGAGCTAAGTACATTCTTTATTCATCACTTTAGAAAGAAACAGGTGCAATATATATATCATCACATAAGAGGTGTACTTGCAATGTAAGATAACACATTGTCTCTAAACCATTACCAAATGAGTTCATATAATTATGCAACCATAGAAAACATGTGCATGACAATACGAGCTTAATAAGATATAAAAGCAGTATGATTGGAAGAATGCTAAAAATCTTCACAACAATATAAAACATGTTATGGTGGAAAGAATTGAAATTTTCTTCTAAATTTAAAAGTGTCACATTTACCTACCTCAATACAACGTGCTCCGCCAAAAATCCTTACGAACTCTTCCTTTCCACGTGTTCAACACCTAAATGAAACACACACATCATTCCCTACACTCATTATAAATTTAAAATAAATACTATTTTTTGAGCTACCTTAAAACCCTAAATTTGGAAAACACATTTTCAATGATTCCCTCACATAAACATGTCAAACTCTTCCTTACACCTAATTCATAAATAAATTAATATATTTTTGAATTTAAAATAATTAGAAAAATAGGAAAATAAATTTTGTAAGAAAAACTCAATTTCTTCCCTTAGAAACTATCATAGAACCCTTAGGAACCAAGTTTATAAAAGTACTTTCAAAATTTCAACTTTAGAAAAAAACCCTAATTTTAAAAACCCTAAAAATTCTTGGAGAAACTTCATTTTTACAATCAAAACACTACTAATATTCCTTAACAATCCTCCATTTAAATTCTTAAAGAAATTCAAAGTTTCCTCAAACCCTAGAAATTTTCTCATCCAAAAATCTTGAGAAAGAGATGGAAAATCATAATTCTATTACATTCCTTTTACTTCCCTTGACTTCCTCTTCAATTTCCCTTAAGTTTTTCGTCAGAAAAATGCCTCCGGAGCCGGTCGTCTCCCTTGCCCGTCGCCTCTACCGTCTGCCCTCTTCTCCAAGTTTCGGCCAAACCATGCGTGAAAATGAAAGAGGAGGGCTCGGTTGGTTCATTTAGGGAGAAAAGGGATTTCCAAAATACAAAACTTTCCCTCACTTAAGTTATCCAAGCCTTAATAAACACTAGGGGTACTTTGGGTATTATGAGACTTCTCTAATTTTTATTTCCTAAATTATGTAAAATTAAATATAAGTTTTATATATCAAAATTCTTAGAATTTTGCATAGAATTTTTCAAAATTACTTCCATTCAAATCCGACAAACTTGAATTTTTCACTTAAAACTCGTCGCGGTGCTTTGAAAAGCGTGCGAGGTCTAAAAAGGCATTTTTGCGGGTTTTACAACCACCACCTAAGGCCCTCACCTTCGCCAAACCACCACATGAGGCCCTCGCCTTCGTTGGACCACCACTTGAGGCTATCACCTCCGTCGAACCACCACTTTAGTCTCTGAGCTCCGCCGGACCACCACTTGAGGCCCTCACCTCCGCCGGACCACCACTTGCGGACCTCACTTCTGTCAGATCATCACTTGAGGCCCTGAGCTCCGCTGGACCTCCACTTGAGGCCCAGACTTCTGCCTAACCACAACCTAGGGCCCAGACTTCCAAGTGATGCTAGATTTGACACTAAACTTCAACCATATGATTGACATATTTAATCTGATCGCCTTCGAAGGACGAGTCAGCCCACTGTACTCATTTCAAATTTTAGTGAAATCTTTTCAATTGGGCTAGGCCCCATGGTTTTTCCCCTTTGTAGGGTTTTCCACGTAAAAGTTCTGTGTTATTTGTGTGTGAGCTGGATATCAGTGCAAAGCTTAGACGTAGAAATTAAACTCTATCGCCGCGTATAATCTTGCCCGCAACAATACTAATGCAATAAATTGTTCCATATAAAACCTTAGTCCATACTAATGCAACAAAGAATCTTCATCAATCAAAGTCGTGCTATATTCTCTTTGTCAATTATTTGTTCGACTTAAATAAATAAAAAAAAATTATTTTGAACAATAAAAAACTATTTATTAATAAATAGAAATATGTATTGAGTTTTTCTAGTCCTTCGATGGCTAAAATATAATATTTATTTACCACGAAGGTAATTAATTTTTTAATTCATTTAATACTCATATTAAATAGGCATATATATATATAGGGATTTTTTATATATATATATATGAAAAAATATAGGGATTTTTTTTTCAATTTTTTTAGGTGAATATAATATATAAATAATCAATCAACTTATGTCTTACATTAATTCCAAAATAAATTTAAGGATTTATATTTTTTTTTTCTTTCAATAAAGTTATTAAATTTATTTTAAAATGATTATAATATAAATTTTGATTAATTTTTTATATATTTTACTCATTTAAAGATAAATTCAATAATTTTTAATTTCATTCTAAAAAATCTGAATAATGAGTGCCCTAATTTATATCTCAACAGTTGAAAATAAAACTGAGAAATTTAAGTACAAGAGAGAGAGAGAATATCACATTAATGAAAAAAAAAATCACTTTCAAAAAATTAGATGGCCAAATTTGTAATAAACAAAAGCTTAAGGGGTCAAATCATATTCTAAAACTGATAAAAATGTGACCGTTTTCCCAAGACGAGCGAACCGAGAACATGGCGGTGGTTGGCTAAAGAAATGCCGGGTTGTAATGCCCAAAACCAGCTGTAATTAATTAATTAATTAATGATCATGAGGAAATAGGTCAGATATCCCAACAACAGAATTAATGCAATCGGTCATTAAGTGATGGAAACTCAATGGAACATATTTAAATAATAAAATAAACATCCCAACTGGCTGAGCTGAGTTGGTGCGGATATTATCATCCGGAAGCCAATCAGAATGCGTCATATCATCTTTTTATTTGGTACCGGTGCTCAATAACGCTGGGTACCAGGTGACGTGGTGTATTATGATTGGCCTTCGGATCGTCTGGTGTCCTCACATAATGATTTCTCGAGTTGGTGGATGAGCGTGATTGGGAACCCTCAACTCATACGGTGCGACTTCTTAAATAGGAGAAAATATCTTTGTGGCACTGCGCCTGTGGGGTTGATTGCTGATAGGTTAATCAAGGGATTAGTTGTGAGTTTCCTTTGAGGGTGACGATGAGCAAATACCCGTTAAAAAAAATGATATAATAAACAAACCAATGGTGAGAACGTCATAGCCATCCCTATAATAATTAAAAGCAGGCAGATATTTTTGACAGACTTTCATTCATCTTAGTTATTAATAGTACTCATTAAGAGTTTCCTCAATTCAAGCTACTTATGTTTTTGATGATCTAAGAATTATTGTTTGGTTGGAAAGAATTCAATGTGGGGAAAATGAAAAGGGGGAATTAATTTTCACCCACTTAGTTGGTTGAGATATTGAGTGAAAGAGATTTGTTTCTTATTTAGTTATTTATTTATTTAGTTGATGAGAAATTAATTTAATGTTTTTGTTAGTTGTATGATATTATCTTTGGGTCATTTGATCTCCTACCCTTTTTTTAGGGAGTAGAATTTGTCAGTTGTTATGAAATGTCATCAATATCAATGTAGCCAGACTATCTTTACGTAAGAGATATTTATCAAATTCTAGGTTTCTATATTATGTCATTCTTGTGCTGGTTATTATGAAGGGGCAGCTAAGTGAAAATGTGCTTAAATGGGGTCCTAGCTTATCCCTCATGAGAGAAAAAGTCTAGTCTAGATTAACCATCACAAGAATGACTCAAAATTACATTTAGAAAGTCTAAGCTAACTTATGATGCTAAATAAGCCTAAACCAAATAGCTCCAAATCACCCACTCTACTTCTTTTATTCCATGTTTTTAGGGTTTGCCAATGCTTGATTGCTATCATAAACTTTGAAATTTTATTATCTATATATAGATTGGTCCCAAAATAAGTATTGTCATAGTTCCGAAGATTAGATTGTTAGGGTTAATGATATGATGCTTCTAACACAATGTGGTTATCTATATGGAGGGAATGGCGCTATTACTCTAATACAAACAATAATTATCAAATTGAATGTTATTGCTACCATTCTAAAGTTTTTTAAAATCATTAAAATACCCGCTTATTTTTTACCCAAAAATTATAAAAAATGATAGCTATTTCAAAATTAATAAATAAAAATTTTTTGTGCAATATTGATCCTAACTCCTCAATTGACATGAAGTTGACTTTCAAAATTTATCTACTACAAATATATTTATAGCTTAGGCTAATAAACACTCCTACTAGCAAAGCTTCAAATGCAAAACAATGCTAGACAATGAAAACAAATCTATTTTTTTATTCATATTTCCTTGAAAAGAACTAATTATATATTAGTTATATTAGAATAAAACACCAAATATAATATTATTGAGTAAATTATATTTGTGTTCTCACTAATTTTTTTCAAACCAAATGAAAAGTTCGAAGGGTCGTTTCAAATCACTATTTTTTTTTTTATTTTAGAAAATAAATAAGCTATTTTTTAAAGTTATCAAAAGTTAATTTAAATATATTTTTAAATATCTTTTGTTTTTTAAATGGAAAGCACTATTTAGGATATATGTAATAACAATATAATAACAAGTCTTTATCCTGTTCTGTGAGTTCAACAACATGAATATTTTTTTCTCCATTAAATTCTATTAAGAGTCAAATATATTTTTATTTTTATATAAACAAGATAAAATTTAAAAATAAAATTAAAAGTGATCCAAAAAAACCTCTAAGCTTCAAAATTAATTAAAATAAACAATTTTTTTTTACATTAAGGCCAATTAAGATAAAGGCCTCATTTGGGACGGCTTACTTACTGCTTAAAGTAACATTCTAATACAAAAATTTAATTTTTGATTTATTAGAAAGCTGCTTTAGAAAAGCAGTAAAAAAATCATCCAAAATGAAATTAAAATCACATACACATCACATACACAAAACTCATTCAAGACCTCTAAATTGATAATCAAAATTCACAACCAAAAGATCAAGATTGAACTGCATAAACTAAACACATTAGAATATCATATGTGATATTTCTATAAAGAAGTTTAGAAAGAGAATAAATACTAAGTTTCATACTTAAAGTCTCTGAGTAGTGCAAACTGACATAATTAATGCTCAAAAACAAACTTAGAATAGACAGCTCTGTACACTTGAAAGAAGCGTCTGTTCTGCTGCAACATGGCGCCATCTTCGCTGCTTGAATTCATTTCATTATAATGGTTAGCTTTCTCGCTCCCTTCATGAACTCACTGCGCAGTACCAGAAGAAATCATGATTATTAAATCGAATTTTATCGTCAATGTTATAGTCTTCATTAATAATCTATAAATTATTAAAAAGGTTGAATTTTTAATGATTTATATAAGAAAAAAATACATAAACTACAAGGGATTTTTTATGATTTTTTCTTTCAAGTACCTTAAACTGCTTTTGTTATTCATATAGAAACAAGCATCAGAAAATTTAGAATATAAAAATTTCTTAAAAGCATAAAAAAAATAAAAAAAATAATGACAAGAAGTTATCTCAAATGAAACCTAAGACTTCATTTTGAGATAATTTTCTTATAATTTTATAAAATTATTATAGAGAGCAATTTCTTAGTACAAATTTTTTGAAAGCAATAAAAAATAATGATCAAATAAAAAATTGTGATTATGATCTGAAAAATAAAGCTACTTCAAATGAAGCCTGGACGGCTTTCTTTATGCTTCTTAAAGCAGCAAGCTTCTGCTTTAAGAAGCATAAAGAAAGCCGTACCAAACAAAACCTAAGAGTTTATTTGAATAGCTTTCTCGCTACTTCGTTTTTTAAACATCAACTATAACTTTATTTAGCTATTACTTTTTCATTGCTTACAAAATTTATATAATAAAAAGTTCCTTTATAGGATAAGAATTTCTAAATTATTTTTTCCAAAATAACTTCAATACAACTAAATTAATCAAATACAGCAAACACCCCAAACATACCCTAATAATTTGTTTGGGGTAATCTGAGTAAGAATATTTAAGAATTTATTTGGAGCTACAGTCATCTGAATACTATTTTTCAAAATTTTTTGCTTTCAGAATTTGCTTTTGACAAAAGCTATAAGAAAATATTCATCTCTCTCTCTCTCTAATACTCGTAAGAAATTTATAAAAAAACTTTCTTTCCTCGTATCAGCTTTACAACCAAATTCAGAAGAAGGAAGCATCATAAATGAGATAGATAACAAAACTTACACAAAAGGCTTATCTTCAGTGTGTTTGAGCACCCCCAGCTGGATCTCGGTAAAGTAAACGGCTTGCAAGCTCAGACTTTCGAATTCCAAACATGTTTGCCAATCTATACAGCTCCTCATATGAACCAAATGTAGAAAGGTCAAGGTTTCGGCCTACATTCTCTGACTCCATGATCACCTTACAGTGTCCAGTCTCCAGTCCAAGCTCATTAACTTTCTTGTCTTTATTCAAATAAAGCGCTTCAAAAGATGAATTATCAGACATCATCTTCATCGAATTCAAACCTGATGGGCTGTATTTGTTGATAGTTGAGAGCTCTTCTGCAGTGAGGATAACTTTTCCAAAGAGCATAAACTGACGTTTCTTGCATTCCTTGTTCCCCTTCTGAGAATTTTCTATGGTCAACATGCAAGAATTATCGCCACCATTGATGCCAGTAGAGATTCTCGAAGGTGGAGGAAAGTGATCGAGTCCATGAAAAAAGCGCAGTTCTGGTAAAGATAATCCATACTGACTATGCCTGGCTCCCTGTATACCAGCTGCAGGAGTGTTATCTGGGAGAAAACACAAAGGGCTGCTGCTGGGAGTAAGGAGGTTTTTGGGGATTATGGAGGTTGGAAGTTGAGCATCGAGTGGGAAATCAGAAAGCTGTGAGCTCCGAGTTTTTTTTCTCGGAGGCGACAAGTGAGCTAAGTTGATGGTTGTCATGTTTGAGATGAGTTCCACTAACCATGGACTTACACTTGTTACATTTTGTAAGAGGTCAGGCTCATCCCAAGAAACCTGCAAAACAATTTACGAGAAAGTATAAGGTTTCGTTTGGGACGGTTTTTTAACTGTTTCTTAAAGTAATTTTCTAGTATAAAAATTTTATTTTTTTACTAAAAAAATGCTTTAAAAAGCAATAAAAAAGCAATCTCAAATGAAGACTAAGCTCGATAGAGAAGCTAAAGTTCTTGAGCAAGAGGGAAGTGGTGATTGAGAGCTATAGTTTGAAGAGAATATATCATAAATTTGAAGAGAATATATCATAAATTGATAAATGACAAAAAAAAAAGGCTTCAAATCATCAGATTCTCAAACTCAAAGTGATCATGATTTTCTGTCATGCATTTCAATGCACTACAAAAGGAGCAAATTCCTATATCCAACTAAATTATCAAGTGAAAAAAGGCACCAATAGCAAATAGTTTAATTCCTGAACAAAAATAACTAAGTTCTTTCACAAAAAGACAGTTCATCAAAGTTCACTCCAACAAGAGAAGCAACAAAATCATGTCTAATCAAAGCTAAAACTATAAATTAGCAAATATTGCGAAGAGCAGATAAATATGGAAACACATCCAATGAAATGAACTAATAAAGAAAAAATTAGAATAGAAATCTTTGAGTAACACATCCAATGTACCTGAAGAAGCCTCCATGGTGATCCAGGCCACCTTGTAGGATCAGAAACATGAGAATCAGATACTGTCCCTGTGAACCAGCTTATCCTAGAGGAATCATCGGTCTCAAATGCCATCTTAAACCTCATGCCTGTACACCATTGGATCCTCACTGCAGCTTTCACTGCTGATGCCTTTACACAAAACTCTGGAGTGCTAGCTCTTGGATAGTAAACAACTTCAAAAGGTTGACCATTAACTGCAAGTGTAATGGCCTCAATCACAGTGCATGCCTTCACTTTACCCCTTGGCCTCATGTTTGAATCTCCATGAGTGTTTCCCCTTATAAACTTGCTCTCCTCCTCCCTCAATAAAATAGAGAGTCCCTCATACATGCATTTTCCCATAGGATGATCCCAACTTATAGGGGACTCGAATCCATTTCCAAATCCTCTATTTGCTCGTCGAATACCCATGCAAAGATCACCATTCTTGGTTCTTAAGAACACAATGGAATCGCCGGCCACTAGCTTCTTCTCGTTGACAAAATTGCTCCAGCCAGTGGTGAGCAAGTGCCTGCGAGGTGTCCCTCGATAGATATGTCGAAATTTCCAAATCTTGCCATGGACATCCTTGGCTAGAACTTCTTGGACAGGCGGGTCAGCAGAGTAATCCAATCTAGGGAAGATAGTCTCTGCACAATATCTCGGAACAGAGAAACCGCCACCATTGTTAGCATCAGATTGGGTCAATGTTTTTGCAAAAGATGAAGGTTTTTCTTGTGATTCTGACCCGTTGCTTCCTAAGGTAAGTTCATCATCTTCACAATAATCTAGCTCAATGCCTCTTAGAGGGGTCATGAAAATTTTGGCATAGACCTCATCAGTTTCACTATCAGCCATGTATTTTACATAGTTAACACGACAAAGAATAAGAGGAGGAATTCTTAGAGAATTGCCAAAATCAACTGGGCTTTGTGCATGCTCAGCATGGCCTTGGGGAAAGTAGAATACTTTAGAATTTATTAATGGCATTTGCACCATTGCACCAGCACAAGCATGCCATAGTTGAGAATCCAAGTCATTGTCATTCATCATTTCCTTTGGAAATTCACAAGCTTTGTTACTGTTTGGTGCAATAGGAGGGTTTCTTCAATAATGAGATTACAAGAAATCCTATTAATTTAAAAGATAAAAATATCAAAAAAACAGATCACTAACCAAATCCCTAGCATTTTTTCCTTAGTAGAATCTGAATTCTGAACTAATGATTAAAAAAAGAGCAAAAAACTCCATAATTTTTTGGAGAAATGGAATAAATTTTGTATTTCCTAAGAAGATGTATCAAAATGATAAAAACATCAAAATCAAAGTTTACTATTATATGTAAAAAAAGCTAAATTTCATATTTTCCAAAACTTTTCTGTAACAAAATGATTCAGGAATGATAAAAAATAGATGAAACCTTTAAATACTACGTAGGAAATTTAGTCCCTAAAAAGGATAAACAGAAAAACTTCCCTATATTCTTTTCTTTTTTTTTTTCACTTAGTAAAATCTTCAAGAGCTTTCTGAAACAAAATCACTTCAAAATGAGAAGGAAAAACAGGTAAAAGCTTTAAACTACGTGGGAAAAGTAATTACTACAAAAGGATGGAAAGAACAACCTCAATAGTTGTTATTAAAAAACGCTGACAAAAAATTGAACAGAACACTAGACTTTTTTTTTCTCAGTAGAATCATTTCTAATGAAAAGGAGAATTCAAAAATCTACATAATGATATAGAGAAATGGGAGAAACTCCGTATTTCCCAAAAAGATTTCTGAAAATTATTTATATAAAAAAGTTGTTTATCCCAACATGATTTTGATATAATAAAACCATAGAAATGCTTTAAATTCCATGTAACAAAAGCTAAAACCTTTACTTCCCAAAATTTTCTGAAACAAAATGAATTCAAAATGATAAAAACCAATTAGAAGTTTCATAAATAGACCATAAAAAATGCTGAAAGAAAAGGTAAACAGATCCCTCCCCCTTTTTCCTCAGAGCTAAAATCTCTTTGCAGTAATGAGTAAAATTCCACATAACCTAAAAGCTTTTCTTACCAACAGCCAACCCCTATTTGTAAACTCAACCCATCTCGTCTTCTTCAGACTTCACACCAAATAACCGCACTGCACACACCTTCAGTGAGCCAAAACACAAACAACACTTCAGAAAAAAAAAAAAAAAAAAAAGGAAAACTCATCTCTCAAATGAAAATGGAGAAATAAAAAAAAGATACCTTTTTTCTGAGATTTCTAAACCGATGAGATGAAAGATCGTATCTTTTTACAGAAAAAATCACTCTTTCAAGCTCCTGCAAGAAGAAAACACTCAAAGAACAAATCTTTATTGTTTCAGCAGAATGGTAGGAGCATTCTCCTCATCTTCTCTCTTTATCAGTGCTCGGATCTCTAAGCGGGCACAGAACTGAGCAGCCGATTAAGATGTTGAGAGCGAGTAGCCCGATATTTTGGTCGGGTGAGTTATTCTCGACGAGGATGACGTTGAGAGGTCCCTCGTTGAGCGGCGTTACTCTCGGACCTACAGAGGGAGAGAGAGACTCCCTGTTGCGCGGCTGAGGAGACGGCAAGATTCCTGCTTGCTCTCTTGGCATACTCACCTCCATCTTTTACTATTCTTACCCGTTGAAGCCATTTTTGTTCTCGGGTCCACCTCTGTGTACAAACTACAAAGCATAATTTTGGCAAATTTTTACAGTAAGCCTAATTAAAAAAAGAATTATGAGTAAGTATATTAAAAAGCCGGCTGGGCAAAGCCTAGGTTCCTGATTGGAATCCCTTAGCAAGCAGTGAAAGTTTTAAGTATTGGCCCGTGTAAATTGGTGTGGGTTGCATGCTAGGTCAATCGCGGTTTTCACTAGCCTAAGGATAGTGTTTTCTCGTCACAAAAAAAATATAAAAAAAAAATTAAAAATTGACATAACTGTCTGTTGAACGGATGATTGACAATTGATTAGATAGTGTTGGCCCATTTAACCGTTAACCTCCATAATTTAATTATTTAATGTAAGTCGTCCATTGACCGGGCGACTTACATTAAATTATTTTAATAAAAAAAACTAGCCCCATACATTTCATGATACAACCATTTAAAAAAAAAACTATTTAATGTATGTCGCCATTCAATATTTTTTATATTTTAGATCTATTGTTCACAGTGATGATGAAATAGATGATGATATTATTAGTAGAATAAGTTAGAGGAATGCATCTTACTTGTTGTGTGATGAAAAGTCCCCTTGAAACTTAAGGGATTATTCTATGTGATGGTGGTTAAATCTACAATGTTTTGTGTTACAGAATGTTGGTCATTAAAAGAAATGCTTAATATTAAGCGTTTCTGAGTTGAGAATGCTCAGGTGGATGAATGGATTTACTCTTAGAATCATGATAAAAAAAGACGTGAAAATGTTGGAGTAGCTCAAGTGGAAGATAAGATTAGAGAGAGCCGGCTGAGATGGTTTGTCACATAAAACAACAGTCTTCCGATGACCCCATTAGGAAAGTAGATATATTAGATTTGACTTATGTTAAGAAAGATAGAGGTATACCTAAAAAACTTTGTTAGAAAATATTAGAATTGAACTTTCTTTATTAGATTTAAATGAGAATTTAACTCTTAACAGAACACGATGAAAAAAAAAATCATGTAATCAACCCCACAGAGTGGGATAAAGGCTTGATATTGTTGTTGTAAGTCGCCCAGTCAAGAGGAGACAAACATTGATAAATTCTTTTAAGAACTTGCCCATTTATTTTATTATACAACCATATTTGCTCATAGTCAAATTAGGCTAATATCCAATGAGAATTAAGGAACTTATTTTACATCCCTACTTCAAAAAATTCAGATATTGTAGAATTAGTGAGAATTACTTTTGCTTAGATACCTTGTCAACACTAATTGAAGAATGAATTATGAGATGAATTTAGGAATCTTAATATGGTTAATATGTATCATGAACAAGTGTAATAAATTTATTATTATAATACTATTATAGATCCCTATTAGTTTGCTAGTGTTTTCCATTAGTTATTGTGAGTAGTTAGTGCTAGATGCATATGAATCAGTGCAGAGTCATTATTGATAGCATTGGATGCAGGGGCGGAACCAGCTATAATTTTCAAGTGGGGGAGGGGGCAAACTTATAAGTAACTGTTGGCAGATATATCAGGGGTCCAAGGGTGCAGCGCCACCTAGCGGGGTTCGACCTGCCCGATAAGGTCGCGGGGTCAAGCGGCAGCGCCCCCAGAACAAATTTTGATTTACTATTTTTCTTTATATATTGTTCATCATTCCCTTGGCAATAACACCTCTACATAATGTGTTTAATTATACAAGGGCAATTGCCTAAATACCATAATATTTTAAAACTTTTAGAGGGGCGATTTCCTTAAAATCATTATAATAAAGAGTAAAATATAAATTTATGGACAAATCATCTAAAGAATTTTATAATAAATAAATAAATAAATAATTTTTGGGGGGGGGGGGGGGGGGGGGCAATTGCCCCCCTGCAGACAATGGGGTTCCGCCTCTGATTGGATGCTTCTTTTAAGAAATTCTACTTGAGCTGAAAAGTTGTGTTATTCAATCATCAGGTCTTTACTACTTCATCTTTATTATTTTTGTCATTTTATTAATAAATGTTTGTTTGTTTTTTTTAATTTGAGTTATTTGAATTTGCTTGTTGCAATGAGTTGTTAGAACAATGCTCTTGATATATATATATATATATATATATATATATATATATATATATATATATATATATATATATATATATATATATATATATATATATATATATATATAATTTGGGAATAAATTTATTATGTCAAAGACCTTTTTAAGGGCTACAAGGAAGTTAGTGAAGAAGATACATTGGAGTTGCTTTATTGAGGTGATTTTTCCACATTACTTGAGGTTTAAAATTAGATTTTTTTTTTTTTTTAATGAATTGGTCAATTTTTTAGAGCACTAGAGACATTCCAATCAAAGATTTACTGAAAAATGAAAGCAGACGATTGCACCAATATATGGGAAGATGTCCATATAGTCTCTTATAGAGATGAAGGAGAGGGAACATAAAATTTTTAGATGTTGCATGCATGAGTAGACAAAAGATTGTGATTGTTTACATATGAACTTGCATGAACAATCCATGAGAATCAATGGGTACTGGACAAAGAATTTCTTGAATGGTCAAGGTTGGATAAATTTAAAGAGGAGGTTCTACGCATATGAATGCCATTTCATAGGTCTTCACATCCTCCATATGCGTTACCATCAGCTACAATATGAAAGGACAAGATGCTTCTTTTAATAAATTTGAAACGTCGGCAGATGACATGGACCACATCATTCTTAAGCATCACTGGTTGTCACAAGAGCAAGAATTTATTCTTAATTTTTATAGAAATCGGATGAAGTTAATTCTTAATGGAGAAACAAGAAGAAATAATTTTGATGCAACCGATTGGCTAGATTTGCAGCGTAAGTTCAAAGGATTATTGCTTATGCTTTATTCAGTTGTTTAACATCATGGTCAAGTAATGAATATTATGTGTTTTATATCTCAAAATTTAACGGTTCCAAACATTCTATTGCTTGAGATTTCAAAACCAAGTTGTTATCTCAGAAAATTATAGAACAGTATATGATACTTGGAAGCAAAAAGTGATAATTATAACAATGACTTGTAATGCCTTCAAATACAGCAAAATGGTCTCTAATGCTACTTCGTCACGATGTGCGGTATGACGTTAGTACCATACATGTAGTGCTGCAGCACACGTAGTGGTCTGCCTCGTAGCTCATGCCGCTTTACATAATCAGCGATTGAGTCTTCAACAGTCGGTAGTATATTGGATGGAACATAATATAGAGTGTGCCATGATGGAATAGTTTGTTGTGCTAAATGACTACAGAGATCCTAAGAAGGCCCCTAATCCTTGTATGAAGAAGGCCCTATAACCATGAAATGAGTATCTACGAATGGATGAGTGCCACTAAAGGATGTGTAATCAGCTTTTGCAGCTTCTATGCAGTGCTCATCGGCAATATACATCTATCTGCGCATCTTTTGATTAAACTCTACAATTCTATTGACAACCTTGTGGATGTATGTATCATCATCTTTATTGAAAATAACATGTAAAGTGCTCTCTGTATTAAGAAAGTATGTTCATTGCAAGATTATAAAATTTGAAGTTCAGTCAACCAGCCAAGTAGTAATTTTGGCACCCAAAATAATATTTAGAAATGAAGTTTATATCACTAACCAGATAGCACTCCAACAGTGCTCGATGATAGCATGTGGTGGGAGGCTCTGTTGGAGGCTTCAATATGTAAAGTGTAGTCTAAGACCTGAACCAATGCAATTATTGTTGAATGAAACGCTCCCTTTCAAGTCCAATCATCACTCCTTATTTAATGTATGAACGTCCATCCTCCCACATGCCAACATAAGTGTGATAATATATAGTCTGTGTCCACCTTTCCTCCCCCGTCGACACGTATAAAACTGTGATTCATAGGTTGTACATCAGTATTGAGGACATATCCAAATTATTGTATCACCCTATCGAGCAAGTCTCGCTCCACCTCATCCAACTAATCAAACGCACATGAGCCAGCCAAGCATATTTCTGCAATTTATGCTTGAACATCTACTATGTAGTGTAGACCTGACTTTCGAGAAGCCCATCTAATTCATCTATATAAGTGTTAATATTGCATGTAAGGAGCTATCTAATGTGCGCTTCATTCCACCTGCAAGTACTACTGATTGTCTGGTCATGCTCAATACCTAAATTTCGAATTGGCAAAAAAATATGATTTTTGTTCAAAGAGTACTTAATTTATGCAAAATTTAATGACATAATAGTTGTTACATGAAGGTTTCTGCTACAACTACCCACAATCATCCTAAATTTTTTAGTACAACATACATAAAAACACGTCAACAAATGAACTATGAAATAAATTATAACTTGTATATACAAAATAATAATAATTTAATTTTCTAACTATTCCTGATATGTCATCAAAAAATTATCTTGATCGGGCACAAATCTCGAGGCAAAAACCAAGCCGGAAAGTTCAAAAATTAAATCCGGGGTCACCTGAACTCTGATTTTAGCAAACTTATAGTCAAAATAAGCGTCTCAGAAATACAAACCCAACGACACTAAATTCAACTCAATCCGAGCCCAAATGAGTCCAAATCAAGGACCTGAAGTGCTGTTGAAAAGTTCATATGCTCGTAGCACAATTTGAGTTACCAAATGGTCTCCGAACTTGACGAGCTTCTAGTCGAATTCAGCGGCTCGATGAAATGAATCCAACGAGCCCAAGATCGCTGAATTCTGAAGTCATTAAGACCTTCAAATGTCATATTAATGATCAACAATTGAAGGTTTTTAAATTTTCTGTTCATCCAAACCACTCCATATTTTCCCCTGATATCTCATATATTTACGGGCCATGCCACTCCAGAAAATTTATAAATAGACCACTCATTTCTCATGAGAGGGGGACCCAAGCAAGAAGAAGTGGAGAAGAAGAGGAGAAGAGAAGAATAGGAGGGAAGAGACTCCTCCTCGACCACCGCCGAAGTTCTGCCCGAACTCCAAATGATGCCGGAATTTTGCCTAACTTCCACGGGAAACTAGAATTTTGCTCGACTTCCACGGGACTCTAGAATTCTACCCGACTTTAATGGGACACTGAAATTCTGCCCAAGTAACAACAGAGTTCCCCCCTGACGCCGAAATTCCGCCCAATCGATACTAGAGTTCTCCTCGGCCACCAACAGACATCAGATTTTTACCCGACGCCAGAACCTTCACTCATCGCCAAGTTTCTACCCAACCCCAAACTTCTACCGGTTATCGGACTTTCGCTGAATATCTATCTAAATATAGATTTCTTTTAATTATTTGACTTCTACCTGACACTGTCCTTCTAACCTTCATCGTCAGACAACAATCCTTCCGGCCTCCGTCGCCAATTACGGTCCTCCTGACTTACGTCGCCCGCTGACTACAGTCTTTCCGACTCCCGTTGCCCGCCAACTACAGTTCTCATGACTTACGTCACCCACTGACTACAATATTTTCGACCTCCGTTGCATGCCGACTACGGTCCTCCTGACTTACGACGCCCGACGACCTACAGTCTTTCTGACCTCCGTCGCCAGCCGACTACAGTCCTCCTGACTTACATCACCCGCCGACTATAATCTTTTCGACCTCCATCGCCCACCGACTATGGTCCTCCTATCTTACATCGTCCGCTGACTATAGTCTTTCAGACCTCCGTTGCCCACTGACTACGGTCCTCCTGACTTACGTCACCAGCAGACTACAATCTTTTCGACCTTCGTCACCAGACTATGATCTTTATGACTCAGTCGCCCGCCGACTACGGTTCTTCTGACCTCCGTCACCAGACTATGGTCCTCCCGACCAAACGAACACGTCAATAATGACTATTTGTATTCACATCATGTAATGTACTCTATAAAATGTACATCAAGCTAAGGCCTTCTCCCAAGGAAGAGCCTCATTTGTAATCAACTATAATACTAACGGATTCATTTATACTGGGCCAGGCCCCGTGATTTTTTCCCCTTTTTTCAAGGGTTTTCCACGTAAAAAACTTGGAGTCTCTAGTGAATGACGCACCCTCTCTTTTCATCTGTATGTGTGCTTGATCTTCGTACAACGCCAAGACGTTAAACTATATATTTCTCTACCACCTTGAATATTTCTGGAAGCAACAGTTTGGCGCCGTTTGTGAGAAAGTGGTTCCCGACTGGGGGGTAAATTTTGCTCTAACCTTAGAAGGTCGTTCATACCAACTTCCTGACATCAACTATTGGTTCAGCAATTTCATAAAAATTAAATTTAGATTGGGGGGAGAGTTTAATTGTGGTCAAGAAGATCCCTCCATTATTTTCAATATCAAGTTGATATTTCAGGAAAATCCCAGCAAATGCAAGGATACTTTCAATCAGTTATATGCTTTATACAGTCCCTCTGAACTTCTACTCCTTAGACAAGGTCTTAATCTTGACCTCAAAAAGGTAGTAACGGTCTAAAGATAGACCCTTCTTTATCTTTGATTCGGGATACACGCAGCGTTCGCCCCCTCCCAATCAAAGCAAAATCAATCCCAAAGGGATTCAATTAGACCTCTTCCACACAGGTTAACATCATCAAGCAAAGGCTCCAACATACAACCTTGGATAGGTCTCACATCCTTGTTGGATTCTCTCGACGTCTTCCATATAGGTTAACGTCATTGAGCAAAGGCTCCGAAATACAACCTCGAATATGTCTCACATCCTTTATGAATTTTCTCCACCTCTTCTACACAGGTTAACATCGTCGAGTAAAGGCTCCGACATACAACTTCGGATAGGTCTCACATCCTTAGTGGGTTCTCTTGACCTCTTCCATACAAGTTAACGTCATCGAATAAAGACTCTGATGTACAACCTCTAATATGTCTCACATCCTCTGTGGATTCTCTTGACCTCTTCCACACAGGTTAATGTCGTTGAGCAAAGGTTCCGACGCACAACCTCGGATAGGTCTTATATCCTTGGTGGATTCTTTCAACCTTCTATATAAGTTAACGTCATCGAGCAAAGGCTCTGACATACAATCTCGGATAGGTCTCACATCCTTTCTAGATTCTATTGACCTCTCCATACAGGTTAATGTCATCGAGCAAAGCGCTCTTGCATACAACCTTGGATAGGTCTTACATCTTTGGTGGATTCTCTCAACCTCTTCCACACAGGTTAACGTCGTCAAGCAAAGGCTCCGACATACAACCGTGGATAGGTTTTACATCCTTGGTGGATTCTATCGACCTCTTCCAAACAGTTTAACGTCATCGAGCAAAGCACTCTGACATATAATCTTGGATAGGTCTTACATCTTTGGTGGATTCTTTCGACCTCTTCCATATAGGTTAACGTCACCGAGTGAGGCTCTGACATACAACCTCGGATAGGTCTCATATCCTTGCTGGATTCTTTCAACCTCTTTTATGTTTGTTAACGTCATTGAGCAGGGCTCTGATATACAATCTCAGATAGGTCTTACATCCTTGGTGGATTCTATCGACCTCTTCCATACAGGTTAATGTCATCGAGCAAAATGTTCTGACATACAACCTCGGATAGGTCTTACATCCTTGGTGGATTCTCTCGATCTCTTATACATACATTAATGTCTTCAAGCAAAGGCTCTGACATACAAACTTGGATAGATCCTTGGTGGATTCTCTTGACCTATTTCACACAGGTTAACGTCATTGAGCAAAGGCTCCGGCGTATAACCTCGGATAGGTCTCACATCATTGGTGGATTCTCTCGACCTCTTCTACATAAGTTAACGTCTTCGAGCAAAGGCTCTGACATTTAACTTCATATAGGTCATACATCCTTAGTGGATTCTCATGACCTCTTATATAGAGGTCAACATCATCGAGCAACACTCTGAGTGAACAAAATTTTTTCTATAAAGATTCCATAAAAATAAGTGTTTGATAAATTCATCACTCATACAAAGACTTCAGTAGTCTGAAATACCCTCACAAAAATATGGGGGGCAATATATCAAAGCATGCCTCGAAGATGCAATCACAATTTAGCTTGCTCCGAAGGACAAATCCTCAACTTCTTAAACAATATCAATGGAGTTACATAAATATATATTCAATGGTACATTTATTTTCACTAGAAGTTGAAATTAAAAAACACATTGGCATTATTCGTATAAGTTACGATCAATGAATAACAAACAACTTCAAAATAGTCAAATATTTTTAGTGGACTTAGTGATTTCTTCTCTACTGCATATCAAGCATCTCCTACAACTTCTTTTTCAAAGAAATGGATATATGATGTCGGCAAACTTATGTATGGATGCTTATTATCTTTGTAAAGTGCCACTGGACACCTGCCATCATTGGACCTTCATCTCATATGCCAACGGTCCTTTACTTCATATCAGTCATCATCGGATTGTTGCTTGAATGCTACTTGCAACGCACCTTCATACTCTCTCCTTTAGCTCTCCGCTCGGTCATTGACTGTTGACAAACTTTCGTTTGATCGTTCATCGCCAACAGACTTTTGCTCAAATGGTGTTGAAATTCGACCAATCTATTCGTCACTTATGGTTCTCCTCTAGGACACCATTATTATCAAATCTTCTCAAATCACCCTCACATATAAACATCAATTGATCTTCTTCTGCTAAGGGTTGTCTATTAAGAAGATAGTCTCTCATCGCGACTCCTTCTACATAAGAGAGAGGCACTGAAGCTTGATAGGGGAATACCACTTATCTCCAACAATAGAATGCATCCAATATAAAAAGAAGTTCGTAAGAGAAGAAAAGAACAAGTTTCAAAATCATAACTTCTACACAAGGAAAGGGGCTCTGAATTTTAGTAGGGGATGCTGCCTATAATAAACAAGGGAATAATGTCTCAACTGTAAGAAAGTTAGAATGAGAGAGGAGAAAGAAAAGAAATGACTACAAAAAGTCTAACTTCTGCACAAGAGGAGGGGCACCGATTTTAGTAGGGAAAGTTACCTACGAAAAATAATGAATGCCTCGACTGTAAGAAGATTGACAGAGAAGAAGACAATGGAAGGAGAAAAATTTTTCTTCTACACTAAAGATGGGCACCGATTTAAGTAGGGAAAGTCACCTATGAAAAATAGCGGAAGACCTCTAAAGCAAGAAGAAAAATGGGGGGAAAGAAGGAAAAAGAAGAGAAATTTCTAATTTATGTACAAGAGAAGTGGCATCAATTTAAGTAGGGAAAGTCACCTATGAAAAATAGCGGAATGCCTCCACTGTCAAAAAGCCAGAAAGAGAGAAAATCTCCAACTTCTGTATAAGAGGAGGGGCGCTGAATCAAGTAGGGAAAGTCACCTCCTGAAAAACAACGAAAAGCCTCAACTGTCAGAAAGAAAGAATGAGAAAAGAAGAATGTGCAAGTTTCCCCATAGGCCTGAGGGGGTATTTATAGCATTTTTTTGAAAGAAAATAATATTCCAGAATTTTGTGGAATTTTCTCGATTTTTCTAAAAAAATTTAGAATTTTCTGGATTTTTTTGGAATTTTTTGGAATCTTTTAAGATTTCTTGGGAATTTTTTTGAAAATTTTTGTGGGTGGGGCAAAAAAAAAAAAAATCTTAACTACCGGCCAAACCGAGCACCCAGGAGGGGTTTGCCTATTCGCGCGGCGTGCTCGCCGACGCCAGCGGCGGTCGGCCAGCAAACCAACCTTTTCGGCTAACTACGCTTGTCCGGGCCCGATTTTTTATCCGGACGGTCCAAATCGGATGTTTTTGGAGTCCCTAGACATGTTTTTTGACTTTCCAGACTCAATTTAGACTTTTACGGAGCTTAACGGAGCCTCTACAATCAAGTTTGAGCAAATATTCAATTTTTTAAATGCAATTTTTTGAGAATTGGCCAATGTAAAATGTCTGCACATATATTTTTGAACTCATGGAGCTTCAACGTCCCAAAATAGGGGGGGGAACTCATATGTCATCAAAAAATTATACTGATCAAGCACGAATCTCAAGGCAAAAACTAAGCCGAAAACTTCAAAAATTAAATCTGGGATCACTTGAACTCCGATTTCAGCAAACTTATAGTCAAACTGAGCATTTTAGAAATACAAACCCAACGACACCAAATTCAACTCAATTCAAGCCCAAATGAGTCCAAATTAAGGACCTGAAGTGCTGTTGGAAAGTTCAAAGCACAATTTGAGTTACCAAATAGTCTCTGAACTTGACGAGCTTATGGTCGAATCGAGCGGCTCGACGAGACAAATCCAACGAACTAATGATCGCCGAATTCTAAAGTCATTAAGACCTTCAAATGTATGATAAACGGCCCATGATCAAAGGATTCAATATCGGCCATTCATCTGAACCACTCCATATTTGCCCCTGATCTCTCATCTTTTTATAAGTCATGCCACTCCAGAAAATCTATAAATAGAACCCTCATTTCTCATGCGAGGGGGACCCAAGCAAGAAGAAGAGGAGAAGAGAAGAATAGGAGGGAAGAGACTCCCCCTCGACCACCGCCGTAGTTCCGCCCGAACTCCAAATGATGCCTAAATTTTGCCTGACTTCCACGGGACACCATAATTTTGCCCGACTTCCATGGGATGCCAGAATTCTGCCCGACTTCCACGGGACACTAAAATTCTTCCCAAGTAACGACAGAATTCCCCCATGACGCCGAAACTCCGCCCAAGTGATATCAGAGTTCTCCTCGGCCACCAACAGATGTCGAAATTTTACCCGATGCCAGACCTTCACTCATCGCCAAGTTTCTACCCGACGTCAGACTTCTATCGATTATCAGACTTTCACTAGACGTCTATCTGAAGATGGATTTCTTTTTATTGTTGGATTTCTACCTGACGTCGTCCTTCTGACCTTCGTCGTCCGACAAAAATCCTTCCGTCCTCCATCGCCCACCAACTATGGTCCTTCTAACTTACACTGCCAGCAGACTACAGTCTTTTTGACCTCTGTCACCAGACTACGGTCTTTATGACCTCCGTCGCCCGCCAACTATGATTCTTCTGACCTCCGTCACCAGACTATGGTCCTCCCGACCAAACGAACATGTCAATAGTGACTCTTTGTATTCACATCAAGTAATGTACTCTATAAAATTTACATCAAGCTAAGGCCTTCTACCAAGGAAGGGCCTCATTTGTAATCAACTACAATACTAGTTGATTCATTTATACTGGGCCAGGCCCCGTGATTTTTTCCCTTTTTTAGGGGTTTTCCACGTAAAAAACTTGGTGTCTCTAGTGAATGACGCACCCTCTCTTTTTATCTGTGTGTGTGTTGGATCTTTTTACAACGCTAAGACGTTAAACTATATATATATATATATATATATATATATATATATTTCTCTACCGCCATGAATATTCCAGGACACAACAATTCCATTTCCGTTTGTTTTTCATAACTCCAAATTTTCAAAAATAAACTTATGCAAGTTGAATGACATGTAATAAAAAATTGAAAAATCTATAATAAATTACACTAACATAGCAACTTCTGCATACAACAAATTTCAGGTAACAACAAAAACAAATTTGTAATTTTTAAATAACATAATAACATTAGCCTATAATTAAATTCATCAAAAATTCTTCCAACCACAATCACAAAGACAAACAAATTTACTATAATATAAAAAAAAAAAAAACTTAAATGAACATATGACTAAAAAATTTATGAAAAATAATATAATAATATATTTGTGTTCGATAACAACTAGATCTTTCGAGTTTCATCACTTAATAATTGTAGAATGAAGGAAAAAAATATAAAAATTGTTTAAACAAGCTCCATAAACAAAGAATGTGATATTTTGTTGCACAATAAAGAAAAATATTTTTAAAAATATCACCAAATAACTAACAAAAATCAAGTAAAAGAACTCTACAAACTAATAATTTCAACACCTAATACAACTAAATACTTTAGGGCATAGGCAATATAACCTAAACTAAGAAAATTAGACAAGCAAATTAGAAGGAAGAAGGGTTAAATTTTACCTCTCAAAGGCCGAACTATAACAAAAAAATTGCCCGAATAGGGGAACAAAGTAGCAATAGGAAAAGGGAAAGGGAAAGATAATGTTCTCGGTTAAAAAATAATAATAATATGAGCCAATTCAATGGACGACTTGCTCGTGCCACATCACATAGCCAGGTTATAAGCATAATCAACCTTGACTGAGTCAATATTACTGTTCACCGTAGTTAGTCGCCCGCCAAACAGGATCTATGATTACTTCAAAATTTTATTTTTGTTAAACCTAATCCAATAAATTATGTTTTAAACGGAACTACTTAAAAAATTTTCCCCATACTTTTTTGGGTAATGATTATATATATATGATATCATTATGTAGAATAAAAAAACTTTAATTAAAAAGTAATTAAGTAAAAGTATTATAATTATAAAAAAGCTAAACTAATTAGTGTTTCTTAAGAAAATGATAATTAGAATAGCATTTTCTTAATAAACATGATTTAGATTAGCAATTTAAAAAAAATAAAAAATATATTATTTCCAATATTTAATAAATAAATAACTTAAAAAAAAAATAGAATTATATATATATATATATATATATATATATATATATATATATATATATATATATATATATATATATATATATATATATATATACATACTGTCTAAATTTTTTTTTATTTAATAGTAAATGATATTTTTTTATATATTTAGACATTTTTATATGTAAAAAGTTATAAGTTTTCGTTTGTATTAGAAAAATTATAAATATGATTCTCACCACATGAATCCAGACAAAATCCTTTTAACATCTTATAAATTATATATTTATTAATTATTATAAATAATATATGTTTAAATTTTCTTAAGAAAATGTCAATTAGATTTGTGTTTTTAAGGAAATGCAAATTAGGTTATTTTTTAAAATGTTTATTATTATTATTATTATTATTATTATTATTATTATTTTGTTGAGTTTGTGAGTATAGAATTATCAGTAAATTTTAAGATTTTATTTAGCAATCATTTAAAATATATTTTATAAACTAAATTACAT
The DNA here is from genome assembly GCA_019514585.1 of Dendrobium officinale. Lineage (NCBI taxonomy): Eukaryota > Viridiplantae > Streptophyta > Magnoliopsida > Asparagales > Orchidaceae > Dendrobium > Dendrobium officinale. The sequence goes on along the minus strand of CM033699.1, from coordinate 21,458,175 downwards.
CATCTTCTTTTCATTTAGAGCTTATTCATATTCATGAATTTAGACATGCCTTATCTAATAAGCTCAATGCCTTCAAGCATTTAATGAGCTATATCAATTTTTCAATCATGCCTCTCACAACCAGCTCTTTTCTCTAAACCCCTTTTTTTTTTTTTTTTTTTTTGCTTATGCCCTGGCTATTAAAGAGCTTCTCACGTAAATAAAAAATATTAATAGAGAAAATATCAAAGATGAAATTTAGGTTTCGTTTGGATGGCTTTCTTGCTGTTTTCTAAAGCAGATTTTTAGTACAAAATTAAATTTTTTGTTCTAAAAAGCTATTTTAAGAAGTAGTAAGAAATCCCTATCAAACGAAGCCACAGATTTTGTTTGGAACAGTTTTCTTATTGTTTTTTAAAGCCGATTTCTAGTAAAATTTTTTCTAATTCAAGATTTTTTTATATTTTAAAGCTGTTTTGCAAAGCAATAAAAAAACTGTCACAAATGAAGCCTTAAAATGATCAAATCCAATGATTTTCATCCATTGTAGTTGCCTTATTGTTGTGTTTTTATTTATGTAAAGGGAGTATTAAATTGTAATGCAAATAGAGCCAATATTTTGTAAACAAAATAGTTCAAAAAGAGGTCAAAAGTGCCTATCATTATTAAGATAATTGATATTTATAAGCATTGAGTTGGTTATTAGCATTCTCACTATGTTAGAATTTGATGTGCATATTTCACCATCACTTCTTTTCAGAGTACTATAAATAAGTGCGATCGGATTTTGAAATATTTACTTTGATTTTGAAAGCTTTTGATATAAAATATTGTTTCAGAGATTCTTTGTAATCTTTCTGCTAAAGATGAAGCAATTTCCATAAAGCCATGATAACAAATGAAGAATACTAAAACAACCACTACGGGAAAACACGCGATTACCGTCGGATTTTCTGGCGGAAAATTGTGCACCGGAAATAACGGCGCAGGCAACGGTGGAAATGTTCGACGAAAATTTTGCGGCAACATTTCCGGCGCAAAATACGCCATAAATTTACGGACGCCGGTTCCGCCGGAAAATCCGATGGTATAGGAATGTCTGAACCATTTCCGTTACACGTTACGGCGGAACAGTTCCGGCGTACGTTACCGGCGGACATTGCGCCGACGTATTTAAACTCAACGAAATATTACCGACGGATGATGCGTCGGAAATTATACCGGCGTCACTAGTGTCGAAACCGGCGGAACTTCCGCCGGTAAAAGCCCTATTTCCCGAAACCGAACCCCTCTGGCCGTCATTCGTTTCCTTCCATTCTCTCACTTCGACTGCTTCGCCCGTCGCCCTCCATCGCCGTTCGTCGCTCGCCGTGGTTAGACGTCGCCGACGGTCACCGGACTTCGCCGTCGACGGTCACCGGACTTCACCGAGCCTCATTCCTAGTCGCACGCCGCCTCTCTCCTTCCTAGTCGCGCGCCGCCGAGGAGGGTCGTAGAACGACCGAAGGTATTTGTTTTCATTTTTTTTCCTATTTCGGTTGGATTACATATAGGATTAGCCTTAAGTCCATATCTTTTTGCTATAGTCATGGTTGTTATCACTAGACATTTGCTAGAGGATGTACCTTGGTGCATGCTTTTTGTTGATGATATTGTTCTTGTTGATAAGACTAGAGAGGGATTTGAAGGTAAACTTTGATTATGGATATCAACATTAGTCCATATCTTTTTGCTTTAGTCATGGTTGTTAGCACTAGACATTTACTAGAGGATGTACCTTGGTGCATGCTTTTTGTTGATGATATTGTTCTCGTTGATAAGACTAGAGAGGGAGTTGAAGGTAAACTTGGATTATGGATATCAACATTAGTCTATTTTTTTTTTGTGCTTTAGTCATGGTTGTTAGCACTAGACATTTGCTAGAGGATGTACCTTGGTGCATGGTTTTTGTTGATGATATTGTTCTTGTTGATAAGACTAGAGAGGGAGTTGAAGGTAAACTTGATTATGGAGATCAACATTAGTCTTTTTTTTTTGTGCTTTAGTCATGGTTGTTAGCACTAGACATTTGCTAGAGGATGTACCTTGGTGCATGCTTTTTGTTGATGATATTGTTCTTGTTGATAAGACTAGAGAAGGAGTTGAAGGTAAACTTGGATTATGGAGATCAACATTACTCCATATCTTTTTGCTTTAGTAGTTAGTAGACCTAGTGAGGGGATTGTGACTTTGAGCGATCAAGTCATTAATAAGTGTAACACGTTTTAAATATCTTGGATCTACTAATTAGATATATATATAAATCCATTACTTTTTTACTCTTATATATAGGTTATGGATATTATAAATCAAAGAAGTTTGATGTATAACCGGTAATGTCCGGCGCATAATCCGACGCTAATTACCGGCGTATATGGCGCCGGAATTAAGACGTTTTTTAACGTCGACAACAATCCATTTTTTCGCCGGTAAGTCGTCGGAAACTGCGCCGGAGAAATTTCCGGCGCAAATCTTGCGCCGGAAATAATTTATCGACGCGACCAAAACCGGCGTATGCATTTCCGCCGAAACGTGCGCCGGAAACTATAGTTCCGTCGGAATATCTATGTTTTTCGGCGGATTTCGTCCGCCGGTAATATGGGGTTTTCCTGTAGTGAACCACAGAGGATGTTGCAATTCATATGGAGTCTAAACCCGTAAAGGCAACCATGCATGAAGATTAAGGTTTCGTTTCGAACAGCTTTAGACCTTTGCTTTTTCTTTGTATTTAAGAAATTTTTGTGCGAAAAAGTAGTTTTACGAAGTAATAAGAAAGTCATCCTAAACGAAGCCTTCCTTGCTTCTTTTTAAAGTAGTTTTTAAGTAAATTTTTTTTTGTACTAGTGAGTTGCTTTTAAAAAATAATAAAAAAGTAGTCCCAAACGAAGCCTAATATAGGATTAATTATTCTGTGCATACGCCGAATGCCATACGGAGACCAAGCAGAATGTGCCACGTCACCTCTTCGCTGTGTATCGCGACTCGGTACCACTGATGTGGCTGCACCTAATTCGCCTCCGGACGTAAAGTTGCGTCCAGCCTCCGCACAGAATAATTTCTCCTAATATAGAGAATTTGGATTCCAGAGAAAGCTATCCTTCTCCGTTCCATTAACCACTCCAGGAGAATCTGGGATGATGCCAACAACATTATCAGGTTTCTTCCCATTCATCTCAGTTGTGTGGAGGCGACATTCCAGGCTTTGCTGCTGTACATTCACGTTCTTTAATTGCCTGTGCTTGATCTGGGAGGAAAAGCTTGAGAAAACTTATCCTTGTTGAATATACTGAATCTTCTCTTAAGCAGGATAGTTGTAAGAAAAGGATAATAAGAACTTAAACAGAAAGAGTTTATTAAAAGATAGAAAATGCTTAAACAAAATTCTCATAAGTTTAATCCTAGCTAGTGAGGTACATATATAATTAACTTAGGCTTCGTTTGGGACGTCTTTCTTACTGCTTCTTAAATCAACTGCAAGTTACTTTTAACCGTCCCAAATGAAACCTTAATAAACTTTTAGAAAGTTTACTTGAAGAATCTGGCATGGCCTTAACCTTAAACTTCTAGAAAGTTTCAGAGCTAAAAGTGAAACTTAGGCTTCGCTTGGGATGACTTTATTACTGCTTATCGTCCCAAACGAAGCCTTAGAAGTTGGATCAAAAGCAATTTCTCATGAAACAATGCCACATCTACTCAAATGGTGCATGCATGACAAACTCCCTAGCCTTTAAAGAGATTTTATGCACAAAGTCCACTTAATTTAGCCTATTCTATCTAGTTTGAAGTCCCTCAAGCTTTATATTATCGCTTTTGGTTCTAAATGTATGTTGTTACTGTTGCTGCCTTTGTATCTATGCAATCATATTATGTCTTAGCTTGGTGTGATGTTGATGGATGTGGCCAAGAAGGGTGCCTTCATAGTCTCCATCACAATGAAACTAAATGACAAAGCAATCCAAAAAAAAAATGAGCACATTTGTGGTCCATCTCTTGAATGATAAGAACTTGGAGATTCGAACCGCTACTTTGTGGTTCTAATAGTGGTTGAGTCAACTATTTTTATTTAAAGCCTCACATAAACTATTTAAATATTTTAGAGGACATAGATAAAACTCTCATTATTTTTCTTAAGTAAATTCTTTAATATTTTTATGGTAATATATTTTTATTTGTAGGGTTGACTGATGATATCTAAACGTATTTGATGTTAACAAAGATTATAAGAGCATAAAACTCTCAAAAAGGCATGGCGAATAAATATGTACTTGATTGGTTTTGAAAAAATGCTTTAAAATGTGTGTAACATGCATCAAAATATGTAGTTTATCTATTACTAAGTAAATTACATCAAGAGATGATGTTTCTTAATTACTAGAATTAATAAACTATAGATATATTAAGAAAGATAATTATATAAAATAAGATACCAAATTAATTCTAGGTCTACAAACAATTTATTGATCATCAAATCTCAAAACTACTTTGCAGATTGTAAATTTGCATAGACAAATTAATAATACAGGAAAATCATCGAATACCGGAGGATTAACCGCCGGTTTTTTTCCTGTCGTGTTAATCAGAAAAGTCCCAATTTATGCCGGAAAATTACGATTGTGCAAAGATCAAAGGAAAAATCAAATTTTATGTCTAATAAAACTATATTAGGATAATTTCATATAAATTATATTAAGAAAAGCCTAATTAAAATTATTGAGTTTATTTTGAGATTAGCGCAGTATAAACTTCATATGCTATAGTAATCATAAAACAAATTTGATAGCTTTCAAGTTCATCATAATATAATTTAATTTTGTATCAAGATATATTAACATAATAATTTTCATATACATCATTTTTTATTGTATAATTTAAATAATTATAATTAGTTTAATAATTCTTATTTTTGGGAATATTTTTTTTCACTTAGGTATTATCCTTAAGACCAACTAGATGAACCTTCTAATTCTAAAGCATATAGAATATTGGAATATTTTCATAGATTTTGCTATGAAAAGTTTTCATGTTTTTTTATTATACCGGTTTGAACCCTTTTCAAACTGTAGCTTTTTTTTTTTTTTGAATTGTTTTGAATTAAAATTCTACTTATTGTGTGCTAGAAAATATATGATAATAGAGATTGAATTTTAATGTCTTAGCTTTCATGAAGATCCAACACTCACACAAATAATTAAAAAAGTTATAGTATACATTAGAACTTTTACATTAAAATTGCGGAAAAGGATAAAACTATGAGGCCTAGTCCAAACAAAGTGATCCACTATAGAAATATGTTACAAGAGTTTGTTTTTCCCCTAAAGTAGAGAAGATTGGATTACAAAGTATGCATCACAAGTGTGTAGTTTTGTAAATATCATAGAATATTTTAGATGCAACAATTTGATGATATTAGTCGAATGTCATTGAACAAAGACAATGGCAAAGTAATGATAGCTAGATGATGACCTAGATCGGATGATGTTTAATAGATTATGACAATCAAGCGTCGATAGTCTAGAGATGACGATGGAATGACGGTAACCAGGCAATGATAGTGGCTATCAGTAGTCGTTAATGTTGAACATCAAGTAGAGCTTTAAAGTTCTTCATATATTCAAGCTCTCGATCTCAAAACTCTAGTTTGGTCCCCTTCATGAGAAGAATGAGATCTATTTATAGTACTTTTATGTGGGCATTTTGATAAAGTTAATTAAAATTTTATAACACAATTGAAATGACTCATATCAAATCTATTGATAATAAATTATTTATTCAATATTCAAATGCTTTAATGACCTCAAAATCAAGTAATCTTGGACTTGTTGGATTATCTCATCAAGTCTCTTATTATAACTATAACTTCAAGATTTGGAGATAATTTGGTCCTTCAATAAATGTATGTCCCAAAATTTCTAAGTATTTCAAATGCTTGATTTGGGCTTATTTAGATTTGAATTTGATCACTTTTGGTATTTTGGATTTATTTCATTGAGATGTTCAATTTTACTATATGTTTGTCGAAATTGGTCTTCAGATTACTTTGAATTTAATTAAACTAAATTTTCTCTAGGCATATCATTTCTTTAAGAAACTTTAATTTGCTTATTTTATTTGATTTTATTTTGTATAGTTAAAAGAAAATTTTCCTTGGAATGGGTGATAAATAAAAATTTAATTTGTTTTCCAAAATTTTCCAAGTAGATTCCCATATTATCTTTCATTATATTCCACCAAGAAATTGATTACCTAAATTCATTTCTACATGATTGTCTTTTATAAGATATTTAAATATTCAAAACTAAGTATTGACTTATCTTCTTCACTTAATCACTGAGGGTCAAATTGATCTATTCATCCTTCAACTTGATAATGATATTAGATTGTTTGGATTCATTTGATGATTAGGTATTCTATTCTAGACTCTTTAAAATAACTAATTCATGTGACCTAGTCATGTAAATTACATAAAGATTAAGATTTCATTTGGTACGGCTTTCTTACTGCTTCTTAAAGCAGATTCTTAGTATAAAAATTAAAATTTGTGTACTAAAAAACTGCTTTAAAAAGCAGTAAGAAAGCTTAAACTTTGATTGGGATGGCTTTCTTGTTAGAATAATTAAATATATTAATTATGCAAGACATCGCAATAATTATTTAAGAATATATATTTAATTATATAAACCATTATGTGGCCCATATATTTGAATTATTGCAATTTAATTAATTATGTTTAAATCCTATTGGTCAAGAAAAGATAATTTGATCATTCGTTTATGGACCGTTTGATCAAATAACTCCTATGAGCGGTTATTATAAAATAACTCCCTTGAGTTATTATAAAATAACTCCTATGAGTTATTGTAAAATAACTCATATGAGCGTTTATTGTAAAATAACTCCTATGAGTTATTTTATGAGTTATTGTAAAATAACTCTCATGAGGGGTTATTATGAAAAATTCGTAGGAAATAACTATTGGTCCTCTCTCTCTCTCTCTCTCATAAGGAGGGAGTAATCTTGCTCCATAGTTGATTAACTCACATATGAAAGTTAATGACGTAAATCCATTTTTCTGCATTTAAAGAGATTTTATTTGTATATGTGATTATATACATTAAGTATTTTCCTTATGTATTTCATTTATTTGAAATAATCGTCATCATAATTATTTAAATTTGATATTTGTATCAAGCATAGTTTGTTAATCACCAAAGTGGTCAAACTAGCAAGTTTTCATAAATATCAATTAGATAATATTTAATTACTCGTGAGTATGCGATGCTATTAACAGAATGATATATATGTTATATAAAAAATTTTTATCACGAGTAATTAACATTCAAATTGCTACAAAATATTTAAGAATCGCCCAAAGGTTGATTAGTCATTTTGTACTATTGGATATAAATGTGATAAATAATTCTTCATTCGCAAGCTTCATCTATTATAAAGTTCAATGTGCTTAATTATTCTGAATGGAGTGAACAAATCCAGTTTCATTTAGGTGTTTTGGATCTGGATTTTGCACTACTTAATGATAAGCCTACTGCTCTTATTGATACAAGCAGTGCTGAAGAAATATCTTTTCATGAAGCTTGAAAAAGATCAAATAGAATAAGTCTAATGTTTATGCGGATGACTGTAACAGACATTATTAAGCCAACACTTCCAATAACAGATAATGCTAAAGAATTTATGAAGTCTGTGGATAATGTTTCTCAATCTGACTCTGCTGATAAGTCACGTGCTGGAACTTTAATGGGTATGTTAACCACCATGAAATTTGATGGTTCTCGTACAATTTATGAGCACATTACTGAAATGACTAATATAGCAGCAAGATTGAATACTATGGGAATGAAAGTGAGTGAAAACTTTTTTGTACAGTTTATTATAAACTCATTGCCTCCTGAATATGGTCCATTCCAAATTAATTATAATACTATTAAAGATAAATGGAATGTGATCGAATTACAAAGTATGCTTATTCAGGAGGAATCAAGGCTTAAGAAATAAGGAATTCACTTAATTAATCTCATAGATCAACCAGATTTTAAAAGAAAACCAGAAAAGAAAAATCCAAAGGGCAATAAAGGACACCTAAAGCTTAATGTGTCATCTGTCCAAATCCAAAATAAGGAACCAAAGAATGATAGATGTCATTTCTGTCACAAGCGAGGACACTATCAGAAAGATTGCCTGAAACGTAAGGCTTGGTTTGAAAAGAAAGGTAAGCCTAGTGCTTTTGTATGTTTCGGATCAAATTTGGCTAAGGTTCCTTATAATATTTGGTGGATTGATTCTTGTTGCACCACTCATGTTTCAAATGTGATGCAGGGATTTCTTACAACCTAAACCATAAAGCCAAATGAAAAGTTTGTCTTCATGGGAAATAGAGTCAAAGCTCAAGTTGAAGCCATTGGAACATATCGTTTGATTTTAGATACTGGACATCATTTAGATCTTTTTCAAACTCTTTATGTACCTTCTGTTTCTAAAAATTTAGTTTCTTTATCGAAACTTGATACAGCTGGTTTTTGTTTTAAGTTTGGAAGTGGATGTTTCAGTTTATTTAAGTGTAATCAACTTATTGGTTCTGGTATGCTTTGCGATGGTTTATATAAATTAAAACTTGATAATTTATTTGCTGAGATTTTATTAACCTTGCATCATAATGTTGGAACAAAACATGATTTAATGAATGGAAATTCTTCTTACTTGTGGCATAAACGTTTGGGTCATATATCCAAAGAAAGAATACAAAGATTAGTGAGAAATGAAATCCTTCCTGATTTGGATTTCACTGATCTTAGTATTTGTGTGGATTATATTAAAGGAAAATTTACTAAACACACAATTAAGAAAGCAGCCACAAGAAGCGCACAGCTTCTTGAAATCATACACACTGATATATGTGGACCTTTTGATGTGCCTTCATTTAATGGTCAAAAATATTTTATTATCTTTATTGATGATTTTTCACGTTATGGTTATATCTATTTATTTAATGAAAAATCTCAATCAGTAGATATCCTTGAGGTGTTTATTAATGAGGTTGAGAGGCAATTAGATAGAAAAGTGAAAATCATAAGGTTTGATAGAGGTGGTGAATTTTATGGAAGGTTTGATGAATCTGGATAATGTCCTGGTCCATTTGCTAAATTTCTTGAAAGGTGTGGCATTTGTGCTCAATACACAATGCCTAGCACACCACAACAAAATGGTGTTGCAGAAAGACGCAATCGTACTTTAATGGATATGGTTAGATGTATGTTAAGTTATTCTTCTTTACCCTTATCTTTGTGGATGCATGCTTTAAAAAAAAAAACCGCTATGTATTTGTTAAACAGGGTTCCTAGTAAGGCAGTTTCAAAGACCCCTTTTGAACTGTGGACAGGAAGAAAACCTAGTTTTAGCACCTGCATGTTTGGGGTTGCCCAGCGGAAATAAAAATTTATAATCCACATGAAAGAAAACTGGATTCAAGAACAACCAGTGGTTTTTTCATTGGTTATCCAAAAAAATCTAAAGGGTATAGATTTTATTGTCCTAATCATAGTACGAAAATTGTTGAAACTGAAAATGCTAGGTTCATTAAAAATGATGAAATTAGTGGGAGTATAGAACCTCGTAATGTAGAGGTTAAAGAAGTTGGAGTGAAAATTCTTTTGCCCATCACTTCTAATAAAGTTGTTATTCCTACTGTTGTTGAAAAGTTTGACAATATACAGGATGAGCAAATGAATGATTATTCATCCCAAAATGAAATTGTCACCAATGAACCTATAATTGATGAACCACAAGAAATAACATTAAGAAGATCTACTAGAGTTAAAAGATCTGCTATTTCGAATGATTATATGGTTTATCTTCAAGAGTCAGATTTTGACTTAGGAATTAATGATTATCCAGTTTCATTTTCACAAGCCATAGAAAGTATAAATTCTAATAAGTTGTTAGATGCCATGAAAGAAGAGTTAAAATCAATGGATCATAATAAAGTTTGGGACATCGTTGAATTGCCTGAAGGTTCCAAAAGAGTTGGGTGTAAGTGGGTCTTTAAGACCAAACGCGACTCAAAAGGCAATATTGAACGATATAAGGCTAGACTTGTTGCCAAAGGTTTTACTCAGAGAGATGGTGTTGACTACAAAGAGACCTTCGCTCCAGTTTCTAAGAAAGACTCATTAAGAATTATTATGGCGATAGTAGCTCATTATGACTTAGAGTTACATCAAATGGATGTGAAAACCGCCTTTCTTAACGGGGATTTAGAGGAAGAAGTTTATATGGATCAGCTTGAAGGGTTTTCAGTTGAAGGAAAGGAACACATGGTGTGTAAACTTAAGAAATCAATATACGGACTTAAACAAGTTTCCCGACAATGGTATATCAAGTTTAATAATACCATCACTTCTTTTGGATTTAAAGAAATTACTGTTGATCGGTGTATATATCTAAAGATCAGTGGGAGCAAGTTTATAATTTTGATTTTGTATGTTGATGATATTTTGCTTGCTACTAATGATCTTGGTTTATTATATGAAACTAAGAAATTTCTCTCAAATAACTTTGAAATGAAAGATATGAGTGAGGCATCCTATGTGATAGGAATTGAAATATTCCGTGATAGATCACAAGAAATATTAGGATTATCTCAGAAAGCATATATTAATAAAGTTCTTGAAAGATTTAAGATGGAAAATTGTTCAGCAAGCATTGTTCCAATTCAGAAAGGAGATAAATTGAGCCTTATGCAATGCCCAAAGAATGAATTGGAACATAAAGAAATGGAACAAATTCCTTATGCATATATTGTTGGAAGTTTAATATATGCTCAGACTTGTACTAGACCAGATATAAGTTTTGCTGTTGGAATGTTGGGTATATATCAAAGTAATCCAGGGCTTGATCATTGGAAAGCTGCAAAGAAAGTTTTATGATATCTGCAAGGAACAAAGGAATACATGCTCACTTTTAGAAGATCTGATCACCTTGAGGTGATTGGATATTCAGATTCAGATTTTGCTGGATGTTTGGATTCTAGAAAATCCACATTTGGATATGTGTTTCTCTTAAGTGGAGGAGCAATATCTTGGAAGAGTGCGAAGCAGTCCGTCATTGCTGCATCCACAATGGAAGTTGAATTTGTGGCATATTTTGAGGCCACAATTCAAGGATTATGGCTGCGGAATTTTATTTCAGGACTTGAAGTTGTTGACAGTATTGCCAAGCCGCTGAAAATTTATTGTGATAATTCCGCAGCAGTCTTCTTTTCTAAAAACGACAAGTATTCAAAGGGTGCTAAACATATGGAATTAAAATACTTTGCCGTTAAAGAAGAAGTTCAGAAATAAAGAGTATCATTTGAGCACACTAGCACCAATTTTATGATTGCGGATCCATTAACTAAAGGGTTACCACCAAAAACATTTCATGAACATGTTGTTAGGATGGGCATTACTGAAAATCCTTATTAAAATTATGTTTATTTGCTCTTTATATCTTTTGATACTTTGAGCTCTTTTAGTTTGTTTCTGATAATTAGTGTATCCTGTTTATTATGATGTGTACACATAAATGTTTATGTGAATATTGACGGGATTTGTCTTTATAAAGACATTATTGATGGACCATTATGTGTGTATCTTATTATGCTTCATATTAAGTATAAGATTAGTATCGTGATACAAGAAAGGAAATGCATCAAACTAATGGTGTATGAGCGCCATGATTCGTATTAATTTTGTACTTAACAATGAATTTATGATTTGACCAATTTAAGAAAAAGGATTTATATATTGCGCTTATGTTAATTAAATTATTAATTGAATAATTTCATATGGGCCAAGTGGGAGAATGTTAGAATAATTAAATATATTAATTATGCGAGACGTCGCAATAATTATTTAAGAATATATATTTAATTATATAAACCATTATGTGGCACATATATTTGAATTATTATAATTTAATTAATTATGTTTAAATCCTATTGGTCAAAAAAAAGATAATTTGATCATTCGTTTATGGACCGTTTGATCAAATAACTCCTATGAGCGGTTATTATAAAATAACTCCCTTGAGTTATTATAAAATAACTCCTATGAGTTATTGTAAAATAACTCATATGAGCGTTTATTGTAAAATAACTCCTATGAGTTATTTTATGAGTTATTGTAAAATAACTCTCATGAGGGGTTATTATGAAAAATCCGTAGGAAATAACTATTGGTCCTCTCTCTCTCTCATAAGGAGGAGTAATCTTGCTCCATAGTTGATTAACTCATAAAAGAAGAAAGTGAAGGGAGAAGGGAGAGAAATCGTAGTTCGAAATTCGACGAATTCAAGATGAATCAAGGTATGTTTTTCTTCCGATTAAAGATTGTGAAAATCATCTTGTTTTAAGATCTTGAGGATTTAAGACTTAAGTAAATCCAAGTTTTTTTTGTTTTGTTTTGATTTCTTTTACATAAATTATGATGCGAGTTCTTGCAAGAGTTAGAGAACTCTATTAAGTATTACATTTCTTACTGCTTTCTAAAGTAAATTTTTAGCACAAAAATTTCTTAAACTAGAAATTTTTATACTAAAAAGTTGTTTTATAAAGCAATAAAAAAAAACTATCCCAAATAAAACCTAAGTCATTGTCAGGCCAATGCCTAGAGGGCATGTTCTCATTATTTTGATTAGGTCATCACCATTGTTTTAATTCATGATAAAATCACTACATCGCAATACTAATCTATCTATAAATATAAAAATAAAATTATGTACATTAAATTCACTTGAAATATTAATAGCAGCTTTACATAACAGTAAAAATATCACACTTATCATTAGGGAGAATAAAAATATAATGGCAATAAAGATTGGAATATATTTTGTCAATATTATATGTAATTAACTTGATCCTAAATTCTTAATTAAAAAAATGGATGATTAAAAATTAATTACAATGAAATTTTAATTTTTAAATTTATTTTGAGTTGAATATATATAATATATGAACATTTAAATAATTTTAATCTTATACATATTTTAAAATAAATTTAATAATTTTTTTATCAAAACATTTTCATCTAATTTTTTTCTATTAATTACTATACACATAATATATAAGATTAGATGAGCATCATACATTATAGGTAAATTTTAGGGCATGTCACCTAAAACTCATAAAATTTTAAATAAAATTTATTTTTCTTTGAAATCTAAAAAATAAGAGAATAACATTTTTGAATAAAGCTTTCTTATAGTTCATCTATTTTTTTCTCACTCCTTTCTTCCCTTTATTATTATTATTATTATTATTATTATTATTATTATTATTATTATTATGTCTTAGGGATAAAGATACTTAAAAAAATAAAAAAAAAATAAAAAAAAATAAAAAATAGGGATAAATATACTACTTAGGCTTCATTTGAGATAGTTTTTGGTCATAGCTCTTTTGTTGTTTTTAAAAACATTTTGTACTAGAAAGCTGCTTTAGAAAATAATAAGAAAATTGTCCTAAATAAAACCCTAATTTTGTACAATTATGAGAATAATTTTCTTTGTGTGGGTGATAAAAAATATTAATTTATTTACCAAAATTTTTCGATAGATTCCGATGTTGTCTTTCATGATTGTGAATGGGTATTATATTCCTCCAAGAAATAGATTGCCTAAATTCATTTATGCATCATTGTCTTTTGTAAGATATTTAAATATTCTAAAATAAGTAATGACTTATCTTCTTCACTTCATTATTCAACTTGATATTGATATTTGATTGTCAAATTTATTTGGTCAAGTATTATGTTCTAGACCATCTCAAACTCCTTAAAAGAACTAAGTTACAGGACCTGGTCAAGTAAATTACATGGAGATGAAGTCAACCCAAGACAAATGTCTAGAGTACATGTTCTCATTCCTTTGATTAGGTCATCACCATTATTTTAGTTCATGATAAAATCACCATATCTCAATACTAATCTAAATACTAGCTTCAATATCCTCACAAAACCTTATTAGTAAATCCTTTCCCACCTAATCATTGTGATCACCAAAGTTGTAAATCCACTCGATCATTCTGCTTAATTAGCACGTTCTTCTTAGTGCCACTTCTCATTCATTGAAAGTGTGTTCATTATTATAGGGATTGAGGTTTCATTTGGGATAACTTTCTTATTGCTTCTTAAAGCAGCTTTCACACCTACTAATTAGTCCAGTTCTCATCAATACACATCCTAACATTCAATCATATTTATAAAAAAACCCATCCTTTCAACCACTAATTATAAACATCACATTAATTATTAAGATATCAAACTCTTGCAACCCTCTCTCCCTTTTATATTCTTTATCATTTCCTATTAGCTAGGTGAAGATATTATTGTATCTCTATTAATTCTTATTATTATTGGACCTCTCTCCCTAGTACTAGAGCTAACATATAGTCATATTACTTAAATTTAGTGCCTTCTGTGGATGACTTTGGTATCCATGTTTGTATTTGCCCCCACATATCTCTTTCCCTTGTCTAGAAGTAACTCTTTAAGAGAGGTTGTATTTACTGAATTGAACTCTGAACCTACTTTTTTTAATGCAAATAAATATTTTATTCCGAAAATAAATAGGGACATACAGATTAGAATATGGTTTATTATATTTAAAGTCTGTACTTTTTATATTTTTCTTGAGTTTGAGAGTGTGTGATTATAATTGGGCAACCATGCACACACATACTGGGTGAGTGTAAAAAACTTGTATTTTTAAAACTAATCGTATTGTATGATCATGGATCATACAGGATGATTTTATATTAGTGTTCCTCCAAAATGGAGTTGATCAAATCATGCCAAGAAAACATTTCTAAGTCATGTTCGTAATATACGAAGTAACATTTGTATAGACGACATTCAGAGTATGAAATGGCTACATACTACTTCATCTCGAATGAACTCAAAATTTTTTGAACTGTTCGTATTGCATAATCATAGGTTCATACAGACGAAATCTAGAGTACGAAATGGGTGACTACCAATTCGTCTATATGAATAGGTAAATTTTTTTACTGTTCATATTGTACGATCTTAGGTTCATACATATGACATCCAGAGTATGAAATAGACTCATCCATTTTTGTATCAAATGAAGCATGGTTTTTGGTTAAACTAATTTTACTGCATTATATTAAGTTCGTACAGTACGTAATCCATAGTACAAAATTAGTTCATACAGAATTGTACCGGATGAAACTATTCAATTTTGAAATGATCGTATTATACGATGTTAGTTTGTACATACGCTAACTAGAGTACGAATCCATTCATACATGATCATACGAGCATTTTTTAAATTGATCGTGCGTACGATGCATTGATTGTACTGTACGATCCATGATGGTCAAATTGAAATTTTTAATTTTTGGACGATTTTTCGTGTCATTCATATTTAAGGTCCTAAAAACTAACTGACAAAGGACTCCTACAAATTCCTACAAGAAATTTCTTTTGAAAGTGCACTTAGAGAGTGTTTGGGAGACTTTCTTATGAATGGAGAGTGAGGGATTTCTTAAGAGAGAATTGTGAGGGGATTCACAAGGTTGCCCAATGGTTAGTTTCTCTTACTTGTTCTTCAAAGTTTTTCTATACTTTCTTGAAGATTCTTGGAAGAAGATTTTCAAATGATTTTCATTACTCTGTCGACATCAGGAGGATGTGAAAGAATGATGATACTCTACCAACACTAGGAGGGTGTGAAAGGATGATAATTCTCTACTAACACCAGGAGGGTGTGAAAGGATGATGATTCTCTATCGATATTAGGAGGGTGTGAAAGGATGCCGGTTCTCTGCCATCACCAGGAGGATAAAAAAAGATGACGATACTCTGTCGCACCGAGGATTAGTGGAAGAGAGGTTAATTGTAAGGGCTTCTCCACCTTGTTGTGGGAAGAAAAGGAAAGTCACTTTGGTACAGTGCAATACCTAAAGATGGAGTCTTCATGGAGTGGACGTAGGTCTTGTTGGATTGAACCACTATAAATTTGTGTGTTCTTCTATTTTTACTTTTACTGTATTTTTATTTTTCTACACTTTTAATTTTGTGGTTGAAAAACTATTTTTGGAAAAAGTTCATTGTGCTTAAAATTATAAAATGGTTATCTATAATTTATCAATAGTTTTTTAAATTACCAATTCACCCCCCTCTTAATTAGCATTGGGATAATTATAATAGTTTAAACAACATATTCAGACTTACAAATGATATCAGAGCCTACTTTTAAAAATTAAGTTTTAGATAACTTTTGAAAATGATCATGGCTACTTTTAAAAATTATAACACACCCGAAGGATATTCGACCACTAGACCCCCATTATTTGATAACCTTCATTTCAATATTTGGAAAATACGTACATCTACTTTTCTTCAATCACTTGATTATCGCATGTTAATTTTAGTACATGAAGGTTGTACTAGACCAACTAGACTTATAGATGACATTATAATTGAAACATCATTTATTGACTAAATTGTAGAAGAAAAAGATTTAGCTCAATTAAACGCTAAATATTTAAATAATTTTTTCTGTGCACTTAAGTCTAAAGACTATATGCGAGTCTCAACTTGTAGAACAGGAAAAGAAATTTGGGATAGGCTTTATATTTCTTATGAAGGACCTAATGAGGTGAAATAATCTAGATTAAATATTCTTTTACATGATTTTGAACTGTTTCACATGAAATCTAATGAATTAATCACTGACATGTACACTCGTTTCACATAAATAGTCACATCATTGCATGTTTTAGGTAGAGAATTAACGAATGCTCAAAAAGTAAATAATGTTCTGTATTATTGTCCTACTACTTATGATGCAAAGATAACTACTATGACAAAATTAAAAGACTTAAATGTTTATTCTATTGAAAATCTTCTTGGATCACTAATTACTTACGAGTAAGGAGTGACTCAAAGACAAATTGATGCATGTGAGAAGCGGAAGGAGAAAAATATTATGTTAAAAGTAGATGACTCAAATAGTGATCAGTCTCAGCTTGAGGGTGAAGATGACATTGCTTTAATGGTAAGATAATTCAAAAGTTTTCTAAAAAGAAAGCAAAGGAGACATCACAAGTGTAATGAGGGTAAGTTCAACAAAAATGTGAAGGCTTCTAATGATGTTATGGATCTCTGAAAGGACATCATCGGCTGTAGAGTGTAGAGGGTATATGATCGCACCACCCTGAGGTATATGATCACACCACCCTGAGGGATAGAGACGATCCCAGGCCTCTGCGCTCCTTACGTAAGGTCATATTTCGTTGAGTTTAAATATGCCGGCGCAATGTCCGCCGGTAACGTACACCGGAATTGTTCCGCCGTAACGTGCAACGGAAATGGTTCAGACATTCCTATACCGTCGGATTGGCCGGCGAAACCGGCATCGGTAAATTTACGGTGTATTTTGCGCCGGAAATGTTGACGCAAAATTTTTGTCGAACAATTTCGTCGGTGTCTGCGCCGTTTATTACCGGCCATAATGTTCCGCCGGAAAATCCGACGGTAATCGCGTGTTTTCCCGTAGTGTACAAATGAGCCAGTGGAAGGGCAAATTAGATCATACATATGACTGATCGTTGAGGATAGCGACTCTTGCCAGCGCACCCTGATGGGTAGTAATATATATAACATGATCGTAATAATAGGTTTCCCCCACCCGATTCATCAGCTTGAGTGGGGTTTATTTGATGACGGAGTTCCGTTTCCCATGGGCGCAAGTCCCCATGATTAATTACATCTCGAGCCTAGGGCCCGAGAAAACTCTCGATTAAGGATCTGATATTATTCTTCTTAGATAAAGGGGATTGTCACAAAAGGGAATAGACTAGGAAATCCTACTCAAAAGGAAAGAAAGGATTAAGTGGCTTAGTCAATATACACGGTTCAGCTAAACATCCGAAGGGACTAAGGTAGTAAGGAGAGGAAGAAGATCATACACTCCAAGCACACAGAGAGAAAAGATTGAGGTGGCATCATCCATATGTCTCAAATAAATAGGATTTATAGTTTCTGAAGAAAAGGAACTTACTCATTATTTAGGCATATTATGAGACACCTAGTATAGTAGCCTCGAATCATAGATCTAACATGGGTTTAGTGTTCTACCCAATACTAACACTCATGCCCTAGCTAATACACCTGGGCTTATATCCTGCTGAAAAGGAATGTTAACTACTTAAGTGCTTTAAATCCATATTATCTAGTCTTTATGAAATATGTATAGATAGGTTAAATGTTTTGGAAGTAGGGCTGATATCTAGAGGGCTTCCTAATTGGCCCAGACTTATATAGAGTGGATGCTCCTAAAGCTGATGCGATGCATGCTATTTGAAATGTCCAAATCATGTATATAAAAGATTTAAAAAAAAGGCTTATATAAAAAAAAAATTTAGAAGAAGACTAGACCTCCCCAGGTCCGGCATCTCCTCCTCATGGGCCAGATTATCCAGACTCTACCCATAGGCAAGAAAGTGTCTCATAAAAAGGAGAAAGAAGGATGCATTAATATGCATGTGACCCAGAATGGATTTGGCTATTCCCTAAGTCGTTAAGTTTTTAAGTTGTTTAATTCTTAAAATTTTAAAATTAGGTTCCAAGTAAAAAATGATTTTTATCCTATATAGCCTAGCAAAAATAGGCCAAGCACATGCAAAAAAAGAAACCTAAGAAAAATAGGTAATTTCTATTATGCACATAAAATAAACACATCAATATAAATTCACATAAATAGTAAGAAAAGAAAGTTCATGGCAAGTGCCGTATAAGTACAACCCAGGGTCTGTAGAAAAGTAATCGTGGCTAGGCCCCACCGATAATAACCTGGATTCTAATCCTATGGAATGACACAAGTATTAAAAGTCGGGTATTTCATCTTCAAGTCTTTGTCTTTGGGTGCATCATCCTTCTCTGGATCATCTCCCTTTGGATCATCTCCTTCGGGCTCCGTCTGATTCATCCTCCAGAAGAGTACCCAAATGACTAAGAAATTTTTTGAGCACGGGCCTTTCTTATTTTCTTTGAGTACCTTATATTTGAAATGTCAGACTTTTAAACTTTTACAACTCAATTGAATCAAATTATATTACATTTGAAAAAGAAAAATCTTAGACTCATACTTGTGCATGGTTATCCTAATAAAAGTCATCCCAAGTAATTTAATATTTATGCATAAAAGATAAACATGCTTGGCCACGCTCTTTTAATTTAAGGAGGAGGCTTTAGAAATTTTTGGAGCATCTGTAGAAAACAACATTAGTATTAAATCTTTAATGATGATTGCCCCCCCCCCCCCCCACCTATTTTAGTGTTGCATGAGCGTGACCACCTGCATAAGTCTGGATTAGTATAAAAGCAGCCCTAGCCCATGGGCAATCTAACACACACATCAATCACATACATAAAGTACGATAATAAAATAAACATCAAAATAACAATAACATTGCAAAGTAAAACAAGTCAATCATTATACGTGTCACTGATAATCACATCTCATCAAAGAAATATAAAGTAGACAAAGTAAACATTGGCCCTAATCCTAGAGCTAGAAGTGGTGCCCTAGCACATCTATGTGTTTGTAGTAGGCTTGTGTGACTTTGGATAGGTCCTATGTAGTGTAGTTAGTTCAAGTTGCCTAAAGTTCAATTTTGTTGAAGTCCAAAAAAGAAAACTTTAATTAAAGTTTAAATAGTAATGAATTGGGATCCATTTTAGTTAAATTTAGTTTGTTGATCCATTTTAATACTTAGGTTAGTGATAATTGAAGTTTAAGTTGTTTTAGCCAATTTTGAAAAGTCCATGGTCCTCCAATACGCTAGGCTTGGAGGGTCCAAAAGGCTACAATTAGAAATAGACTAGGTTTGGGGGTTCTAGCATTTTAGTTAAATATTAGGCCTTAATGTGAGTAGTTAGGCTTTGAGTTTGCTGGATTTAGAGTTTTCTAGGCAAAGTTATGAATTTTAGAAGTTTTGGGAAATTAAATGAATTATTAAAAATTGCTTAATAAAGGGTGATTTTGGGATTTTGATCCAAATCAGCTCCAAGCTGATTGGAATCACCCCCAAAGGTTTGAAATGACCTAAGAAGATGTTTCCAAGTTTTTGGAAAAAAATTGGAATTTTTACTAATTTTTAATTATCTAATAAGGGTAAAAAGGTAATTTTTAGTTAAAGTTAAATTAGGTTTTATATTAAGATCAAACTAAGGTTCCCTAATTATCTAAGGTTAACGGCTAAATTCTAAAGAGTTTGAGGTATTATGGGTAATTTTTTAAGTTGAAATGTATTTATTAGAATTTTTAGAATTTATTGGGACCTAATTATCGGGTAAATTAGAGTTTATTAATTAAGGGGTCTAAAGAATCCTAGAAAATTCTATGAGGTTTAGGATGTCACTAAATTTAAATGTTGGAAGTTTTATGTTAATCAAGGATCTATCCTAACTCCTATAAATTTTCTATGTTCGCTGGACATGTCCTTGATTATTGTCCGTAGGGTGTCACTACGTTAAATGGGTTTAAATCAAGTGACTAAGACTAATTCTTAGGAAAATATGAGAGGGAAATGCATAAAAATAGTAAACACATCAAACCTAAGATCTATGAGGGCCTAAACTAAGTGCTCGTGCATCCTATACATGCAAAAGATAAGAGAAAAGAGAAATAAAGTGAGCTTATCGAAGTGATTAGTGAATGGTTAGGACTCAACCACCCACTAATGCTTTCACCCCATGAATTCTATTCATATGTATAATTCATGTTTAAAATTTCAAGAAGAAGATCTATCAAAATTAGGGTGATTAAATACATATATAATTTAAAAGCATTTTAAAATTCATATAGGTATCAAATATATAAATTTTTAAAGTCCAAATAAGATAATTCAAAATAATTCAATTCATGTAAGACAATGAGAGATCCGTTGACCACCCAAGGAGGTTTCAAAAATAATTTGAAAATAATTTTTAATTTCTAAATAATTAATATAATAATCAAAATAATAATTAAATAATAGGAAAATATTTAATAATTTAAATTCAAATTATTAAAAAAATATTTTTTAATTATAAAAAAATGAATATACATTTTATAATAATAAGATAATAATTATTTAAAAATAATAATATTAATAAAATAGTAAGAAATCAAATTTAAAATAATTTCAAAGAAAATGATAATAATAATAAAAATTTTAAAAAAATAATAGTAATAATAAAAAGAAAATGAAAATAATAATAAAAATAATAAATTAAAAAAACATATAATTTTTTTATTTTTAAAATAAATAAATATGTTTTATAAATAATAATAAAATACTAATTTAAAAATAATAATAATAATATAATAAGGAAAATAATGTAATAATAATAATAATAATGAAAATAAATTAGTAATAATAATGATAATAAAAATAACATAATAAATAATAATAATATTTTGAAAAATAGTTATTAAATTATTTAAAGTAAAATAATATGAAAAAAATAGTTTTAAGGAAAATATTTAACATGATATTATATAAAATAGTAAAATATTACAAATAATAGTTTTATTTAAAAAACTTAAAATAAATATAATATTTTAAAATAATTTTAATTTCAAAATAAAGGAAATTAAATTCTAAAATTTAAATATATTACACTTAATTTTTGGATTAAAATATATTTTTTATTGATTTTTTAAGCTTTGATAATTAAAAAGCATTTAAAATTGATTAAAATTAATTAAAAAAAATAACTCTGGCAGCGGCGACACGCAACAGGCGGCTATTGACCGGTTTAAACTACTGACGCAGTTTGGAAATGATTGCGGCAGTGCGGGAATCAGTGCCACGTCACTTAAATACGTTAGCGAGGCTCCGTGGCCATTAGATCCCCCGCGGTATGGGATCAAAGGTCGTGATTTAGCCGAATGGGGATCAGAACCGCAGAATTAGATCCCGCTGTCGAATCGAACCACGGAGCGACTGAATCCTTACTGTTGATCGAAAGATTAATGGTCTTGATCTCGTCAAGTTGCATGCATGCACAAACCGAAACCCTAAATACCAATTCACTTCGTTTGATTGACTGAATCAATCAAATGACATGTAATTTTAAACACATAATGTATAAACAAAGAGCATTCATGGGGTATCTATATCAAGGCCTAAAATGCTCTATGCAAAGAGTTATTTAAATATAAGTGTCCTAGCCTAGGGCTAGGGTTTAGTCGATCTTGGGTTCTCTTAATTTGTGGACTGTCCACAAATATTTTCTCTATTGAACTTGAGTCTTGAAACATCCTCGATCAACGGGAAAATGATTTAGAATGAATTTAATCTCAATCGGCCGGAGATCTCTCCGCCGGTGACCATTGACCGATAGATTTAAGTGGGGAAGAATGAGGAGGAGTCCAAGGAGCTCCATCAAACCAAAGCTTGGGCTTGGGAGCTCTTGGAAGAGAGAAAAGATAAAAAAAGTCACTCTATAAACCCTAAATCCCTCTATTTATATTCCAAGGCTTGTGATTAGTGGCTAGGATCAATCCTAGAGCTAATAAGGAGGGTATTAACCTCCTTTGGCCATGGTTTTCAATAGGGATGAAAATAAAGGATTTAAATCCAATAAATAGGTTCAATTTGACCAAAATAGGCTAGGTTTGACCAACCAAGGCTTGAGTTGACCAAACCATGACCTAACCTAGTCAATTTGATCAAATAGGTCCAAGGGATGAGAGAAGAGAGCTCAAGATGGCTTTGAATTAATTAAGATTAAATTTAGGCCCTAAGGGTTCAAATAGGGTCAACTGGGTTGACCCAAGACATAGGTCTGAGCTCAATGAACTTGGTATGATACATGAAACTCAAGGGAGGTGAGAGATTGAGCTTGGAATCTCTGAAATTGATTTGAAATCAAGTGGAAAGAGCATGGGTCAATTTGGGTCATGTTGAGTTGATCGGGTCAACCAGGTTGACCCATGGCCTGGATCTGGGGTCCACAAGCTTGGTTTGACCCACTGAATTGATTGGGAGGGGTCTTGGGGCCTGGCCTGGTCAATTTGACCAGGTCAACCCCTTGGACCCAAGTTTTGGAGAAAAATAAGGTCAACAAATATAATTTGTTAGAATGCAGGAAGCCTGGACACTTCAAATTTGAATGTCTGGATCTTAAAGCCAATCCTAGTAAGAAGAATGTTGAGGAGAAAACAAATGTGAATAAGGGTAAGAAGAAATTACAAAAAGCATTTTGGACGGATTCAGCTTTAAAATTTCTCAAAAATAGAAGCGGAGGAGGATGTAACTAACTTATGTTTAATGGCCAACAAACTTGATCAGTCGGATAAAGAAGAGGAATGTGACTTAACTTACGAAGAGTTATTTGATATTTCTAAGAAAATTCATACTGCCTATAGGAAACTCAAAAAGATGCATGCTGCGTTGAACATTAAATTTTTAGAATTACAAAAATAGCATGAAATCATTAGGAATAATCACGTATTAATTGATATAAACCACATGAAATTATTGGATGATTTTGATGATTTAAACAAAAAGCATGAATTATTAAAATCATTACAGACTAAACTTGAAAATGATTTTAAAATATTTATGGAAGAATCTGATGGTAGATAGTACTATTTGAAAGTTGATAATGTTGTTTTCGAAAGTGATAACTCATGTTTTAGAGAGAAAATAAAAGCTCTTGAGGAAAACAGGATACCCTCAATACTTGAAAATATTTCTAATCCTGTTATGAAGGCTAAAATTTTAAAACCTAGGAAAATATAGTATAACTCACGTAGATTGATAAATCCTTTTCCTTGTGTGAAATATTTTTTTTATGGATTGATTGGCCATATTTCTTACACTTGCACTATTTATAATAAATCATATATTGTGTGAAGACCTAAGATGCATAAAATAAAGCATATCAAATATGCATCTAAATTATTTTTTGCCAAGAGGATTTATTGTGTGAAGACCTAAGATGCATAAAATAAAGCATATCAAATATGCATCTAAATTTTTCTAATCCTGTTATGAAAGCTAAAATTTTAAAACCTAGGAAAATATAGTATAACTCACGTAGATTGATAAATCTTTTTCCTTGTGTGAAATATTTTTTTTATGGATTGATTGGCCATATTTCTTACACTTGCACTATTTATAATAAATCATATATTGTGTGAAGACCTAATATGCATCTAACATTTAATTATATTACAGAAATGCTCTCATACAAGACCTCGTGAGAGCATTTAGTACCTGGACAGCAGATGTTCAAAGCACATGATTAGAGATATGACACAATTCATATTAGCTAGGAATTGAGGCAAGGTTACATTAGGAGATAATACCACTAGGAAAGTGGTAGGCACATGTATGATTGAAAATTTGAATAATTTTTTTATTAAAAATGTCTTATTAGTAGAAGGCTTAAAACATAACCTATTGAGTATTAGTCAACTATGTGATAAAAGTTATAATATAAATTTTTCCCACTAGCTACATAATAAGCCAAAATGGAATTGATGTTTTGCATGAAATTAAGGTAAATAATATATACATGCTTGATTTGAATTATATTAAATCTGATAATGTATTTTTTTTTCAAAAAAATTACTAATGAATCATGGTTATGACATAGGAGACTTTGTCACACAAGCATGAAATTTTTTTGAAAAATTACCCAAAAAGAACTTATTAGAGGAATAACTAAATTATATTTTATTAATAATCACCTATGTGATGCATGTCAATTAGAAAAATATGTGAAGTCCTCATTTCATTCCATTAAGGATCTTAGAACTAACAAATCTTTGAAAATCATTCATATAGATCTTTTTGAACTGGTTAGCACTGTTAGTCTAAGAGGTAAAGTTTTTGAATCTATGATAGTTGATAATTTTTTAATATTCACTTGGGTTAAATTTTTATTTCATAAGAGTGAATCATTTGGGGAATTTAAAAATTTTGTAATTGGATTCAGAGGAAATTAGAGTACGAGATTTTATCAATTCGAAGTGATCATGAAGGTGAATTTGAAAATAAAAAATTTAAAGATTTTTACAAAGAGAAAGAAATTGATCATAATTTTTCAGCACATAGGACCCCTCAGCAGAATGGGGTAGTAGAAAGAAGGAATATAATATTAATTGAAGCAGCTAGAGTCATATACATAGAATACTCACTACAAAAATATTTTTGTGCTAACATACAACTTGTTATGTTCTGAATTAGGTGAACATTAGATTAAAATTGAATAAGGCAACCTATGAACTTCTTAAGGGTAGAATATCAAACATTTTATATTTGCATGTTTTTGGATGTAAGGTGTTCATTCACAATAATGGTAAAACTCCTTTAGAAAAATTTGATCCAAAATTAGATGAAGAAATTTTTCTTAGATATTCTAGTGTTTGAAAATCTTTTAGATTTTTTTAACAAGAGAACTTTGGTAGTTGAGGAATCCACATATGTTGTGTTTGATGAATCTGGCATTTTAGAAGAGCCAAGGTTGGAAGATTATTATATTAAAAATATCTTCCAAGGAATTGAAAGGAAAAATTTGGAAGAGAATGTTCGATTAAAAAATTCTTTGTCTAGAGAATGAAGATTTTCTAAGAATCACCCTAAGGAATTAATTTTAGGTGAACCTAGTGAGGGTGTTAGAACTAGGCATGTACTTAACAAATAAGTGAACAATTATGCCTTTATATCGATGATTGAACCCACAAATATAAATCAAACACTTTTAGATAAATTTTGGATTTTGAAAATTCAAGAAGATTTAAATCAATTTGTAAAAAATGAATTTTATTTTTTTTTTATTTATTTTGAGTTGAATAAAATATATTAAATTTAAATAGTTTTAATATTAAATCATTTGAAAATAAATTTAATAAATGATTTTATCAAAATATTTTTCATATATTTTTTTCTATTAATTAACATATACATAATTTATATGATTGGATGAGCAGCTTACATCATAGGCAAAATTTAGTAAATGCAAAGTGCTTTACCTAAAACTCATAAGTTTTTCAATGAGATTTGATTTTTTTTTTAAATCTCAAAAATCAAGGAGTATCATTTTAAAATGGATCTTTCTTCTAACTATTTTTTTCTCACTCTTTACTTTCCTTTATTATATTATTATTATTATTATTATTATTATTATTTATTACATTTTATTTTAAATTATTTATCTATAAATTATGAAAATATAAATCTTATTTTAATGTAAGTAATTAATGCTGAGGCATGATATCAATGTTATTTGATGAGCAATTTATGTCTTAGGGGAGAAAGTTACTACTTGAAGAGGTGGGTCCCATTTTTAAAATTTTTATTGAATTTTGAGCGCATTTAATCACTAACTCACGCACACATGCTAATAATCTAGCAATGAAATTGAGTCAACTCAATTCAAATTCGATTCAATAAATATCTTATGAGCCAAATTTGATGAGTTAATTAGAAAAATTTGAGATAGTTTTGAGTTGATTTATTAGCTTGGAAGTTAGTACATTTTAAAATTATTAATATAACATATAATTAAAATATATTTAATTTAAGTGCTTAAGTATAAAGTCATTTAATAATATTTAAGAAATTGTTCTTAGATCAATTGATTTTCATTTTGTATATATTTTTTATCATTTAATAATGGCATTGTTTCAAATATAAACATGAGTCACTTCAAATTTATAAAATTAAAATCAAATTTAATTTTAATAGTTATTAAATTCAAATACAAATCAAAGATTATTTGACCTCATCTCGAATCGTAAGTATATCATTAATTGAGCTTAAAATTTTCCATATGCATTTATCAAAAAAATAGAAAATTTTATGCCTGCATATCCTAATATAAATTATATCATAATTGGTTTAAAAACTATTGTATATACATTAAGATTAGCATTGCATATATAAAAAATTATATTGCTTTATATCAAAGTAAATCAAATAATTTCCGGGCTTATATTGATACCATTTCTATTAGAATACAAAGATATAGCTTTTATTGAGAAAATAGATCATGCACCAAATGATTTAATTTTAAAAATCCATTAGCTAAATAAACTAATTTAAATTTCTATCTGAAAAATGAAAGAAATTCTGATTTTTTCAATAAATTTAAACTAATATCTATTTTAGTTTAAGTTGAAGAATATGAATAATTAAGTTTTTTATAATACATAAATAAATCTTATATTAATTATAAATAAATAAATTATCCACAATCTTGAAGAGTACCATATATGCCAAGAGGATATAAATGCCTAATTGTAACTTTATTATTCCTTATTATTATTTTCCTTTATCTTTCAACTAAAAGAGAATAAAGAAAATTTTTTCTTGATACTATATTCTTCATCTTCAATTTTAATAATAGCCACTAAATAATTAATATACAAAAATAACATAGAGACATCATTGAACACACACACACACACACAAGGCAAAGATCCAAGTGATTGAGAATTTGTCATCTCCTCCTTTTGTTAAGGGGTCGAAATTTTCTCAGTCAAGTTGGATTTAACAAGTGTTTCATAAAATATTTTTCTAAAACCACCAAACCACTATTCTATTTACATGAAAAATATATATTTTTTATTTTGATATTGATTGTCTAGCTTCATTTAAAAAGTTGAAGAAGTGCATAGTTACTACACCAATCACTACAGGAAAACTCGATACTACCGGCGGAACATATCCGCCGGTAATACGTAAAAAATGACGGAAATCCTTAGTTTCCGGCGTATTTTCGTCGGAATTTCGTACACCGGTTTGGTGCGCATCGAAAAATATCTTCCGATGTTTCTAAGAAGCCGGGAACCTTTCCTGCGCACTCTTCGACGCATTACCAGCGCAAAATGTGTTAGCCAAAACGTCATTTCTTAACAGATTATTCCGACGTTATATACGCGGGAATTTACACTGTACATATCCGACAAAAATACCGGCGGATAAAACGCCTTAAGGTTCGCCGTAACTAAAGCTACGACTTATTTCCGGTGCCCTTTAGTCTCTGAAAACTCCGGCGGATAAGACGCCGTAAGGTGCGCCGTAACTAAAGCTACGACTTGTTTCCACCGCGTTTTCCGCCGGTATTTTTGGCGAAAATAAAACGCCGGCATCATTGCACTGATTCATTGTATCATCGTTTCTGGCGTATTTTCGAAGCCAAATCTGTCGAAAACCTGTAGCAATAATTAAAAAAATCGCCTTCCTAGCCAACAATTGGATTTCCACACCTATAAACATATATAAATACATACAATAACAGTTCCACAACACGGATCTACAGATCACAGATCTCAAGAACTTCAACATATACTTAAAAACATAAATATCCATTAAAACAGATTATTCAATAGCATAAACCAACTAATATTAAAAACATCACAGATTGTTCAATAACACAGATTCAAAAAAGTAAACAAGTTTATATGACTAAACTAAACTACTCTAAATTCGTGGACTCATCCTCATCTGGAGCTACCTCTTTTTCACTCAATTGCTCCCTCATTTTGAGCATTTCATCCAACAACTGATTGTGTTGTTCATGCAACTGCATTTGAACCTGTGCTTGCAACTGAACTTGCCAATCAGCTTGTGATTTCCTTACTTATTCTAGCTCTGCTTGAAGGGCAGTTATTTATTGACTATATAAGGACACATGTGAACTGACTGCGAAGTTGGATGAAGTAAAGGAGGTCATCCCCTCGTATGCCTGAGCTTGCGAATCTAAACCATAAACTCTACCATGTTGCATTCCTCCAACGGCTTGCGACCAGATGCGGTACTCAGAATACTCCACAGAGCTGCCAGAAGAGCCCTCACCTGATGCGGCATGACTCTCTCGAAGCTGTGTATACTCCTCCTGTGAAAGTAGAATATAAGAAATTACTTTTTCAAACCACCTTGTGTTTTAACACAAGTAATAGCTCATGCATACATATTTTGTATAAAGATTTTCGCTTGAGTAGATCTAAAACTGAATATATGGAGATATTAACAGTAAAATTCAAGTGATGAGAAAATAGATGGGGATATTTTGTACTACATTGGGCTTGTTGTGCGGTAGAAAAATCTCCCTCAAACTTAAGGGAAAACCTTAAGACTATAAGGTTGACCACCATAATTCAAGTTTATCTTCAACTACATCTCTAGTCTTATCAACAAGAAGAATATCATCAGCAAAAAACATACACCGGTAACTGCGCCAAACCTTTTGTAAATGTTTAGTGAGAACATCTACGACTAAAGTAAAAAGATATGAACTTAAGGCTTATCCTTGACATAATCTAACCGAAATAATAAATTACTTTGTCAAACCACCTTGTGTTTTAACACAAGTAATAGCTCATGCATACATATTTTTAAAGATTTGAATATAAGCGCTATTAGCTCTTTTTTTTTTTTGCAAGAACTCTCAATAGCACTCCTCTTTGAACTTTATCATATGCTTTCTCTAAATCAACAAAAATCATATGTAGATCCTCCTTATTCTCTCTATATTTCTCCATCAAACCTCTCAATAAAAGTATGGAATAGACCTACCTGGCATGAATCCAAATTGATTTTGAAAAATTTATCAACAAACAAATATCTAATATGTGCATCATCTAGAAAATGTCTAATAAGAAATAACATGAAGAAAAAAAATCTTACAATCGACAAATCTGGAGGCGACATAAAATCGGGAGGCGGTGGAAACTCACGGTCGAATTTTGGGAAACCGGTCTCCTTTCGCCGGCGATAAAGGCGGTGATTGTCGGCGACGTCCCGTGAACGTCTACAAATCTCGGCGACGCCGATCTAGGGTGGGCAATGCTGGGGCGATGAGAGAGAGAGTGGAGATGCGAGAGAAAGATCGGAATGAAATGAGCAGCTAGACGGGTCGTGTTCGGAAATAGGGCTTTTGCCGGCAAACTTTTCGGCATCCCTGACGCCAAAACTTTTTTCAGCGCAAGTTTCGTCGGTTCCAAGTCATTAAGTTTAAAATAGCCAACGTATTCTCCGCCGGTAAATGCGTCGGACATATTCCGCCGTAAACTTCGCCGGTAAAATGAAAGCTGCTAATTTTCGACGTTACTACCGGCACAATGGACATCGGCAAGTTTCTGTCGCAAGATGCACCGGAATAAACGCCATTAATATTCCTTCGCATCATGTGTAGGTACAAATGCCGTATTTACCGACGCAAAAAATTCCACCGGAACATATATCCGACGATATTCGCGTGTTTTCTTGTAGTGAATCATTATTTCACCTCAATGGTCCCTTAATTTTAAATTGATGTGTAATGCTAGTGACTATATATCATAGGAGAGGTTTTAGGGCAGAGGCATGATAAGAAATTTTATGTCATTTACTATGATAGTAGAACTCTTAATTATGCTCAAATTAATTTTACAACAATTGAAAAAGAGTTACTAGTTATAGTTTTTGTTGTTAATAAGTTTAGAGCTTACCTAATCGGCACCAAGTTAATTATTTTCACTAATAATTATGCTATCAAATACCTGTTAACCAAGAAAGATGTAAAGCTCATATTAATTAGGTTGATTTTTTTGCTACAGGAATTTGATATAGAAATTTTGGATAGAAAAGGTTTTGAAAATCAAGTGATTGATCATTTGTCTAAACTTGAGAGGGAGGATTCTGATGATCATGGTAAAGATATTAATGTTTTTTTTTTTTTCAGACAAAAAGCTGTTTTCAATTCATTCATTGAATGTGTTATGATTTGTTGGCATTGTTAATTTCATTGTTAGTGGTGTTATTTTCACTGA
This sequence comes from Dendrobium officinale, assembly GCA_019514585.1. Taxonomy (NCBI): domain Eukaryota; kingdom Viridiplantae; phylum Streptophyta; class Magnoliopsida; order Asparagales; family Orchidaceae; genus Dendrobium; species Dendrobium officinale. The sequence continues at coordinate 21,427,326 of CM033699.1, read as the reverse complement.
CACGTCTTACCCTCAAAGGCGTATATTTTTATATGATGCCAAATTTTATTTTTAGAGTGAGCCTTACTTGTTTAGAAAGTGTACAAACCAAATTATTAGGTGTGTGTCCTTGAAAATATGATTGAACCCATCATTAGTTAACATCATGATTTTGAGTATAGGGGTATTTTGGAGAATTTAAAACTACTTCCAATTATTGAATCTAAATTGTATTGGCCTACCCTTTTTAAGGATGCAAATGATTATATAAAAAAGATGTGATAATGCCAAAAGGGTAGGTGATGTTTCTAAAATACATGAAATTCCCCTCAATTATATTTTGGAAGTTAAAATTTTATATTTAGGATTTAGACTTCATGGGTCATTTTGTTCAATCTTTTAGAAGTCAATACATTTTAATAGTTATTGTCTATGTCTCTAAATGGATAAAAAAATATCAACTCGTAAAAGTGATGCTTAGGTATTATATAAATTTTTAAAGAAAAATATATTTCTAAATTTGGAGAACCTAGAGTCATCAAAAGTAAGCGGAATAGTCATTTTTTGTAACAACAAAGTTAAAAAACTAATTTCTAAATATGAAATTAAGTATAGAATAACAATCACTTATCATCCCCAAACTAGTGATCAAGCGGAGATCAGTAATCTGGAAATTAAGATAATTTTAAAGAAAATGGTGGTCTAAATAGGAAAGATTGGTCATTGAAATTGGATGATGCACTATGGGTTTACAGAACTGCATGTAAAACTCCAATTGGAATGTCTTCTTATAAACTAATTTTTGAAAAAAAAAAAACTAGCATTTTTTCCCTTAGAAGTAGTGTATAAAGCTTTTTGCACGGCTAAAGAATTAAATAATAATTATAAATGTTGAAGAAAAGAGGCTCATGCAATCAAATGGATTGAAAGAATTTATAAGAGATGCCTATAAAAATACCAATTTATATAAATAGCAAATTAAAAAGTGGCATAATTGTAACCTCGTTAAGAAAGAATTTGAGTGAAGACCATAAGTTTTGCTATATAATTCAAGATTAAAATTATTTCTTGGGAAGCTTAAGTCCATGTGGTTAGGCCCATTCATTGTTATAAATTTGTATCCTTATAGAGTTGTTGATTGGATCATAAAACTATAAATTTTTTTAAGGTTAATAGTAATAGGTTAAAATCCTATCAAGGAGGAGATGTTGACTGTCATAGGAATTTTTTAAAGCTGGCTTATCTTGGATAGATTTTTGCATAATTTGACTAAAGACTATAAACTTAGCACTATTTGGGAGACAACTCAATTGATCATTATTTTTACTATTATACTTGGAGTGATTTGGGTTCTATTTTATTATTAGAAAAATTTTTTGGTTAGATTTAATCTTAGTTGCATTATGTTGTGGATGTTAGTTTTGATTTTGGGTGTAGGAGTTTAATACAAAAATTTCATCCCAAAGTCGTAACGCTATACCCTAAAGTGCCACAATATTACGTTAATGATAAAAAGTTATATTAAGTCTATCACACTGCAATGCCAAAGGAATCCAACGCTATAGTTTCAAATCACACTCTAGAGCACTGCAATGCTATCCATGTAGCACCACCACATTGAACTCTCCAATCATTTTATTTGACTAAGTGTCATAATGTTGCCATATAATACTATAATGCTTGGTCAAACCATGAATATGGTAGGTAAAATGACATGATGGAAGTCGCTTTGAGCATCAAAGTGGAGGCATGTGTTGAGCGCCTCAACAGACTCAAGATCAAAAAGCTTATGATTCTAAGTTCCAAGGTGAGTGTGCAACACTACTTGTACCCAGCATCACAGTGCTAGTAACTATATTGACTAGATTCACTTAACACCATAACACTTCCCATGCATCATTGTAGTAATTGTTAGTTTATAAATAGGGAATTGGGATTCCCATTCATTTTCATCTACACCCTTGCATTCTTAAATCTCTCCTTGTATTCATGTTTTAAATCCCTAGTTTATTTTATTGTTAGAAAGGCCCTAAAAATTCCTACTAAAAGGAAGATATATGGATCCCCTCCTATGATGCATGTAAATTTGTTAGTGTTGCTATTAAAAAGTGGTATAACAATTTAGTAGATAAGTCCATAATTCTTGAGAGGGGGTTTTGATAATCCTGGTGGGGCAGTTCATGGCTTAATTATAGAGCACAACTCGGATTTCCGTATCATCTATCCTCATCCTATGAATGCCCATATTGTCCTGGAATTCTTTGATAAAGTGAAGGAGCCCTAAAATGAGTGAATTTATGTTAATGGTAAGTGGGTTCCCTTTACTCCTATCTCTATAAACCAAGTTTTCTAAACCCCCAATTTTTAAATTGATGGTGATGAGTACCTAAATTTATACTACAACTATAGACTATGATGAAATAATTTAGTTCATGACTTGGACGAGTTTAGATGCCTAGTGGAAGAAAATATAGGATAAATTTATAATTTTTTTCTTTGTCAGCCCTCACCCAATAATCCAAAGCCTAGTATAATTTTATTTCTTTAAAGCTTATGCCTAACAAAAATACTAGTGAGGTAATGAAGGATAGGGACATTTTAAATTAATGTATTAAAAAATAAATGACTATAGTCTTTGAGAAGATTGCCTTCTAGTCAATCCACTATATGCTTAGGGGTCAACTTCTGTGGGCTTAGGGCAACCTAGCCTTATTTATGAATTGTGTGAATCCGTCCGAGTAGTAGGGAACCTTAAGGAGGAGCGGATCTTGCCTACTTCTTCTCTTGCAAGATCCAAGAATTAGTCCTTCAAAATGTCCTTTACAGAGCAGGTAGAGGGATCTAACTAACCGACCCAACCCAACTAATGGTGGGGTAGAGATCTTAGGATGCTAAGAGATCAGGTGGCAGACCCTCCTAAACATAGTCGATTAGATTGATGTTTCTATTGATCACTTATATTGATGTTTCTATTGATCACTTCGGCCAACGACTAACATGACTTGACTAGGGGATGTATTCCTGCTACAACCATATGATGCCAACACTAATGCTAATATCAATATCAAGCTGGCTATAATGTAGCCATGGCCAGAATGCTTAACATATGGGAGATGGACTCCCACGGTAAGCAGAATTTCTTCCCTAGCCCACTCCCCTTTGAGATGGATCCAGGAGCAAGACTTTCGTCAACACAATCAGCACTGGCAGTAGAAGAAAAAGAAGAAGACTATAAGAAGGGAGAGCCATACTATTATTATTATTATTAATTTTTATTTATTTATTTTTACTCTTTTTGTTGTACTGTTATTTTAGTTTTACTTTAATCTTTTATTTTTATATTTTTATTTTTTATTTTGTTTTTCTATATTTTAATTATATTGCATAAATTGTAATTTGGACAAAAATGAATGTTTCCATTTCCCAACTCCATGAAAATTATTTGTCATACAATATTGCACTTTTACTTGAATTATAAAGTTTGAAACATTTTAAAATTAAAATACTTAAGTATTTAATAGAACACAATTTATAAAATTTATGTAATAAAATATTTCTAAGTAACAACTAATATGTTCATTTATAATTAGCAACTCGAGATAAGTTAAATTCCTAGAAATCACTTAGGCACTTGACTACTTATAAAGGACTACCGAATTTTAGGATTAATATCAACTAACTCGTTATATTAATCCTAAATCACCTATAAAGGAACAAATTAAAGAATTATAAAACTTAAAAAAAAAAAAAAGAATAGTAAACAAGTTGAGGCAATAGATAAGTATTCAAAATCAATATAAGATATTTTAGCAAATAAATAAAAAAATTAAAGTGAAAAAGCCTGAAAAAAGAAAAGTAACTACTAAATATTAAAAATTAGTACATGGTTAGTCTAACTCTGCTTAAAAACAATAAGTGAAGGTAATACATAAATATTCAAAATCATTATAAGATAATTAACCAAATAAAATAATAATAATAAAAAGAGAAATAGTTAAAATGCTAAATACCTAGATATAAAAAAAATGCTACCTGCAATGTCTAGCCCAACTTCTATATATACTTCTAAAAAAATTATTGGATTCATAATAACTAAATAAAGCTTATAGATTAATTTAAGGGTAAACTAAAGATGTAATTTCAATAATTCCAAAAGTTAAGTAAACATGAGTAAGTCAAAATTATTCACCAACACCTTTAGGAGTTTAATTTAAAAAGGAATATTAATTCAAAAATAAAAGATTAGAATGTTATAAATTATTTTATTAGAAAATTTTTCAACTTTGTACTTTATAAAAACTTAGATTATTAATTTTACTTCTTTCCAAATATAATATTTAATGCAAAAAAAAAAATATTTTTACCATAGTGTAGTATAAATTACTTGAGTACAAGTAACATTTTAAAGTTTGGGGAATTTGATATTAGAGAACAAATGTTAAATCCAAATTATCTATATTATGATATTTATGCTTTTGATTTTATATTTTTATGCAGAAAAAAAGTTAAAATCAGAAAAATTGAGTTAGCACCACAACACCATATTTCCCCCCAATGCCGCAGCGCCACCAGTTCTGAACCGTAGTGTTCAATATCTCTGAGGAGAGCTGGATAGCTTAGCACCGAAGAAGTACCCATGGAGCGCTAAGTGCTAGATTCAACACCACAATAGAAAGCAGTTAGACTGGTGAACCGATGTGTTGGTCTAGCAGCACCACAATGTTCGTTCAATTATTTGTCCATATCTACAAATAGTAGTTATCTTATTCATGAATGGGGTTAGCACATAGTGGATTCATGGGTGTATTTGAGTGAGTGTGAGGAACTGTTCTTTAGAGGGAGTGTGTAACACCCCAAGACCTAAAGGAGATATTAAACATGCTTTTCATGTACTTTTAAGAATTCTCAACCCAACAATTTCTTTAACTAAAGCTATATGATCATTCAAACATGCATGCTTAAGTAGCTATGCCACTTTAGCAACTCAATCTCATCTAATAATCCATACTTCCATGCATTTAGAAGGCTGGGAGGATTACTTGGCAGCAACCTAAGGCTTCTCTCTCTATCAAATTAATGCTAGTAATCAATAAAATGAAGGGACAATTCCATACTTCACTCAAAGCTTTGTAACTACCTCACTTCTTCCAAAACTTCCAATTCCAACAACCTCTAACCCATTCCAGTCATCACTCAACCTCTCCATCTATAAGAGAATCCCCCCAACCATTCCCCCACATGTTGCAAAGCTTAAGAACCAAATTTGAGAAGAGAGAGAGAGAGAGAGAGAGAGAGAGAGAGAGAGAGAGAGAGTAAGTAAGAGAAAACATATTTACTATAGCAGATTCCAATGCAGCCATCAATAGCTCTTGGACTATTCATAAAACTTGTAGAGGATCTAATTATCTTTCCAACAAGCCAAAGAGAATCAAAATCCATCCACAAGATTGTAAGATATATAAACTTTCCTCTTAAACTTTTCTTTGAATTGAAACTACAAAATCTATAACACATGAAACCTTCAAACTTTAGGTGTTGGAAGATTATGTTACCCTAAACCTATGTTTCAAATTTTGTTGAATTTAGTTTAGTATTTTAAGAGTTACGGGCTTTTAAAATTTCAGCTCATTTTTAAACTGTTGATCCTGGGCAAATCAGGACCATCCGATCTTTCCTTTTTCCAGATCGAATGGTTCATAATCCGTCGTGTCACCCACCCAAAACTGCAAATGCTAGAGGGATTCGAATGCAGGTTGATCAGTAGTCCATATTGATGACGTGGTCACATCCGGGCATCAATTCTGTGCACTTTGATCTACACCGTCAGATCATCGATCCGATGTGTTTAAGTGACGCTCAGATGAATGCCCCGTCATTGATACGCATTGCCATATAGCGTGCCTCAGTCGTTTCAGTGCCAATCATTGCCAATGAGTGGCACTGATAGTTATTAATAAAAAAATTGAATTGAAAATTAATTTAAATGCATAAAACTTCCAAAATTCATATAAAATCTAATTTTTCACCAAATTTAGTGTTCTTAGGTTCATGGGAAAGGGCTTGAGCCATACTATTTAATAAAATTAAAATCAAAGTGTTTTAATCACAAAAATGTGAGTTATTTAGGTTTGATCAAAATATATTTTTTCTCAACTTCCTCATAGTCCAGTGGTAAAATTGGACCTAAATTTTGGCGAAAAATAATTGAGCATTTTAGGTATTCCCTGCATTTTTTCTAAATCCAAATGCTTAGTGGATTGTTATGGGATGAATTTTTTAAGTGATGGGTCTATTTTGGACCCAAAATTTTAAAAACTGATAACTCTCCAAATTGATAGAATTAGGCTATCTGATTTCTGTGGTGTTCTTGCATATGTCTCAGGGTTAGATGACTAAAGTTTCAAACCCAATTGAACACTAGTGGGACCTAAGAAAACTAATTAAGGACAAGGTCTAGTTGACTTAGAAAAAATCTAGGAAATTGTACACATGCCTAATTGGGATGAAACTTGTGAACATTAAACTTAGTGACAATTTACACCTTAGGTCTAAATTTCACTGGATTTGGAGGTCATTAAGTCAAAATATTAAGCAAGTCAAAATTTAACCCATTTAGGGACCCAAAAATTTATAATAAATAAAAATTAAATACAATAATTACACATAGTATATCAAACTATCCATAATTTGATCCTCTATTTAGAAAAAATAAAATCTCCATCACTAGACCTTTAATTTAAATTTAATTTAAGTTTTAGTGAAAATTAATATTTAATTAACAATTATTAAAAATTTGAAATAAATTCTAAGCACCTGAAAAATACTCGTATGGGTCATGCTTGACCTTTAGGAGTGATTCCATGCATTTTAGGATGTGTTCGGATCAAAACAATTAAAATCTTCTTAATTAAATAATTAAAAACATCAATTAATTAACCAAACTTCAAAAAATTATATCTAATTCTAGAAAAAATCAAATTGACCAAACTAAGTGTGATTCAACTCGATTTGAGGTCTAATATTTTCTATAAATAATAAACTAATAAAAATAGGTCAAAGTAAAAAAGTTAACTCTGTGGTCAATTGTAGTTCAAAATTAGCTCAAAACGTCAAAGGCATTTTACTCCATGTAAGATCTAATATTTTTAAAAAAATTTAAATCAGAAAAAATCACTTAAAATTAAAAGGTCAACTTTTTAGTCAACTCGAGTTCAAATTTTAACTTAGAACTTTAAAAATTCATAATTAAATATAGAAAAAATTCAAATCTAGCAAACTTATAGTATAATTGCTCATCCTAAGATATAATATTTAATAAAAATACTAATTTTCAAGAAATCAATCTTAATCTAATAGTCAAAATTTGACCCCTTAATTTAATGATTAAAATAATCTAGAAAATTCCAAAAATTTAATAATCATTTAAAATTTCAAAAATTATTAATTTGTTTAATAAAATTAATCAACAAACCCTTTAATACATAACAAACATTACAAAGATAATGTTTTTAGGATAGACTACCTTTAGTTGTGGAGCTACATGTCTTAAGGAGGCCTGTTTCCTTGAGTCTGTAAAATAATATCACGAACGAATTCAATGGAGAGTAAAACCTTAAAATCAATTAATTATTAATAATTAACCAAAATTAAAAATTCTTAATTCACCTACATCAACCAATTTTTTAGGTTAGACTATCTCGGGCTGCGAGGCTACGTATCCTAAGGAGGTCTAGTTCCTCGAGCCTATGGAATAATGCCATGAATTGGTTGATGATAAACTTAATTAAATTGGTTCTAAAATCATCAACTAACTAAATCAATCAAAATATGCTAACTCCTTAATCCTTAATTAATCAATCTTTAAAAAGACATTTAAAATTAATTTTAACATATTAAGATTTACACTTTAATCAAAATTTCCCTTTAAACCTTTCAACCAACAAGAATATAAAGCAAATCTAATTAATCATCCTATATAGGACATATCCAAGCCACATAACCTGCCTTACACACTTTAGATGGTTTATTAGGGCACCACTTTTAGATCTAGGCTAAGCTGGTATTTACTTTTCTACTATGTACTAGGTTTTTGAGCTTTCACTACATGCTTGTTGTTAGAATTAAATGATTGTTGTGATGTTTATTTAATCTTTATACTCTATGATATGATTGATTGTGCGTTAGATTTACCCTTAAGTTTGGATTGAATTAAATGCTGACATAATTCTATGCATGTGGCCATGCTCATATAGGGCATTTGAAAGTAAAAGGGGGAAAATTATAAATATTAAATTACTATAGGTACTCACTGCGCAAAGACTCCCTTTTAAAAATTAAAAGAGCATGAACAAGTGTGGCTGATTTGAGTATTTTAATTTCAATATATAACTGTTTAGGATGATTTAATATTAACTATTTAGGATAACCCTACATATTGTTCGAGTCTAAATTTTTATTTTATTTAATGTAATTTAATTTCAATTGAGTTATAATATTAAAGTGATTTGAAAAATGTGATGGAAATCCAATTTATAATCCAAAGAGGAAAGAACTTTCCCTAGGGGAGAGTTCTTATCTATTTGGAGATCCAAATCTAGATAACTTTTAAATATCCAAAGGAAAAAAGAAAATACCCCTTTCGAGGGGGAGTTTCTTTTCATTTGGATATCCAGACCTAACAGGTCCAAGTAGTTCGTAGAAGAACAAAGAAGTGAAGATCAAGAAGAATCTCATTTTCAAATTCACTTGAGGTTTAGGAGTAAAATCTGGGCTATTGTCAGTGGTACCCAACCATTTCATTTTATGTAGATCATGGGTTGTAATATTAAGTGTAGATCTTGGGTTGGAAAGCCATATAAACTTTTAATTTAAATATTAATTTAATTGATTTGATTATTGATTTATATACTTACTCAGAGATTAAGATTGCATGTTTTTAGTAATTTTTTTGGCAATTTTGCATGTCGATCTTTGATTTAATCTGGAACCCAATCGGAGGCTCATGAGGGAATGATAAAATGTTTTCTACCTTAATTAAATTTAAAATATTTAAGCTCACATAAAAACTCTAACAAATTTAAGAAGTGAGCTCGAATTCACCAAGAGTTTTCATGCATATATATTGTACTTTCTCTACTTTATTAGGCACCTCACCGTCTACGGATTCTGGTAGACTACCTGACCTATTAGGATGCAGTCCAATCAAGGGAAAGTTATCCAATCTCTAGAAAAAAAAATCTATTTTTAAGCCTTTTAAAAATTTATTCATATTTAATTTAAGCATTCATCGAGTCAGCTAGCATGTATTGCATTAGATATAAACTTAAAAGTATCTAAAAATTTAATTGCATTTAATTTTAACATCAATTATCTAACATAAGTCAAAGGGCCAATTAGGATCAGCTTTGTTAAGTCGGCCTCAACCCCTTAAAACTTAATTAAATATCCCTATCATTCTTATATATAAGACTGAACTTATGATTTTAAAGCGCTTAGGTGAATAGTTGGCTCCCCAATCTAGGCCGAAGTAAGTCCAGATACTGCATTTCATTAGCTAGGTTTAGGTCATTAATTTTTAGTATCCAATTTAGACTTAGGTTTTGAGGCATGTTCAGACTATAAGATGTCAACCTTCTGGGAATATAATCTCAACTTTCTAATAAATTGACAATTCAAGCTTAAATTTCTTTTAATCCAAATTTAAGCCCAACACATAAGATAGACTGGGATGCTTCTAAAATATTTTAGAATTCCAAAGCATATCCTACTTTTTATCCCTTGGCCTCCATAACAAAGTGCTCACTTTTGATCCATTTCATGTTAACTTTCCAATACTCGTCTCCTTTGATATCAAACCTTGAAATTCCCAAAATAAAATTTCTATCACTATTTTAATCGAGAGTATTTGTAGGAAACTCTAATTTTCCTATAATGTAATTAACTATAAGGGTTTACGCTCATAGGAGATTTAGAAACCCAGATCAAGTTTTCAAAAATCAATTTTTCAATAATTCAATTAATTCTTTTTGGGAAAATCAAATTCAACGATCATTATTATTATATTCAAATGATCGATAATAGAACATAACCTCTTTCCTTGGGGAGATATACAATTCTATTACCATGACTTTGATTATGAAATTAGTGATTCCTTGATCCAAATTAATACAGTCAAATGTTAGAACAAACATCACTTTGACCCTTTGAGGTCATATGTGGTTCTTTCCTGAATTTAAAGATGATAATCAGGATAAATTCAAAGTTTTGCAATTTGAACCCATTAGGGAATGATATGTTCACCTCCCGAGGTGATATATCATTCATAATGATGTGTTCGATTTCAAAACTAAAATTCCAGAAATTAAATTATCCTAAAGAAAATTAATCTTTTTCAAAACTCAATGACCTTTTTTAAGCAAACATGTGTAAGTTATATCACAAAAAATATATTGATATATGATATAGTCCTATCACGAATCAAATTAGGATTCATATACAAGAAGCTTGAGCTTAGATCTTGAATGCAAATTAAAGCACTAAACTATTATATCACCATCATTCGATCACTACCGTCCAACCAGCTCCATCAAATCACCGCCAAAAAACCACCATCATTATACAATCATTGTTGGAATACTATGGTCAAACCACCACAGTTAAGCCTCTACCATCTACCCACCAACTATGATAATCCAACCACCATTTCCTGATTACTTTTCACTAATCATTATTGCCCAACTTTACTTTTTTGATCATTATTCCCCAACAATGATCCTTTGATAACTTTGATTAACTATAATCCTTTGACCACCTCAGCCAACTACGACCATTCAACCATCATGGTTTGATTATAGCTCTGTGATCAAAATCACCTGATTATAGTCCTCTGATAATCACCTAATTACTATAGTCTTTTGACTACAATCATCTAACAATTGCCATCCAAATATGATCTTCTAAACAACACTACCCAATTACAATCTCTTAACCATTGTCAGCTCACTACATTCTTTTGACCATTTTCACTTAACCACATCGACACCCACTACCTGTCACTTATTGTCGTCAATAATCTCGATGCACGTTGTTGCTTATAAGGCCAATGCACATAATGGACAAACTCTTAATTTCTAATGTTAGCATTAAGATTTATGATGGACTTCTTCATTTATGATCTCCTATCCTTAAAGAAGAACAAATAAAAATACAAAAAATGATCTGTTAAAGCTAGCTTTCATGCTATAGGGATTTTTTCAACTTTCACAACTAAATCCAATTTTTATAATTCAACTTTCACACCTCCCTAATCGCAGGGAAGGATGCCATTTTTAATTAGTGATAAGCACTAATGGAATCATTTCAACTGGGGTAGGTACTATGATTGTTTTCCTTTTTAAGATTTTTCACATATAAATTACCCTCTATATTATTTGTGTGCTACTAGAACATTATACAATGTTAAGATATTAAACTGTTTATCATCACAAATATACTGGCATGCAACAACTCACATAACACTCAATATTTTAAATAATATAAAAATAATGCCCTCCTTACCCCTCTTTATTACAATCCAATCACCAAAGTCTTCATCTTTCACATGCTGCCAATCTCTTTGTCAGTGAGATTATGTCGCCCTTTGCTAGACTACACACAGTTGTACCTATGAATCCCCTTTCCTAGTAGATCCCATCAAAAACCTTTGTTGCATGATCTCATTACGACTTTATTATCTCTTCTCAGCCATCTAGCATTAATTAGTTGCGACTCATCATGACTTTCTCTTCATCATCAAGAGTTTCATCATGGTTGTTAATGGATGTTAACAGAGTGTAATATAAGTAAATAATGAAGTTTATGCGTTAATTATATAAATAATATACTTTTAAGTGCTACATATGCAAATTTAATGAAAATTTACAAATTTTATATAGAATTAGTTTTAGTTTTATTTATATTTTGATCACTTCAATGGTTAGAAAAAAAGAATTAATATAATAATACAAATAAACAATTAAATAAATAGTTAGATAATCATTGAAATGAATTTTATCAATGGCAATTTATAAAAAGGAGGAGGTTCAAAAGCAAATAATGTTTAAGAAGCATGTTCATTAATTAATTTAAAAAGGATCAAATACAGAGAAGTAAAGTACACATTCTCCGAAAGTGGGAAATTGAATTCCGTAATTAGAATGTGGAAAACCAAAATTCGCGTTCAATAGAATGCGGAATTTGGTTTTTAGCATTAACTAAAATGCAAAAAACCAAAAATTCCTCATTCAATTGAATGCGAATTTTGGTTTTCCGCATTCCCCTTTTTTATTTTTTTTATGTTTACATATAAAATTTTATTTAGTGTTATTTACACTGCAAAATTTGATACAATAGAAATAACTCTAAAATATATATAGTTTTAATAAAAAATTATACCTTTTGATTATAAATAAATTTTTAACCAATGATTATAGTATATATTGAATTATTAGTTATTTAATTAATGTAGAATTATGATAAACTATTTATATTATTCTATTGATATCATTATTTACTTTAAGAATAATAACTTTAATAGTTTATTATCAATAAGATTAATTTAATTGAAAATGTTATTAATAATATTTTAACTTGGTTAAATATTATCTTATAATCATAAATAAGAATAATTTAATAATAATTATATAAGTATATAATAATAAAAAATTTTTGACAAAATTTAAATAGTAAATAATGTATAAATTTACATTTTTAATTTATTTAAATTAAAGTTATTATAAATTCATTTATAAAAAAAATTGTATTAAGTATGTATTTAAAGTTATTATAATTTGTTATATTTTAAATAAGCTATTGTAATATGATTTTAATTATACAGTTATGAATAGATGATGGCACTATATATATAAGTATTTGATTTTGAATAGTCAAAGGTCTATTCCATATATGACAACTCTATAAAAGTAGTTACCGTGTTATTGATGTGGACATTGAATTCCTCTGTCCAAAAATCATTTAGAATATAAGATCCATAAAATATTGCCTCAATCTTCATTAATATGATATTGTAGGTTGCAAAATCTATCATATCAGATGACATGTAAAGTTGTAAGGTTTAATCAAGTAATATTATTATTTTAAGATGCAATTAAAGGCGAGATATGCTTACTCTCTACTATTTAAAGGATGCATGAGCATATGAAGTACATTTGCTAAGATTTTATTTGAGTCATTAAAAATGTATTGGCCTTGTATGGAAAGGCTTCGAGGCATCCTCAACAAAGAAAGGTTTGATGATGCAAGCTAAAGAATGCATGCTTGTATAGCAAAGCCAGTGAAAGTCTGTTGGAGCAAAATGCGAATGCAAATGAGATATTTAAGTGTTGTATCCATGAATGATCAAAAGATAAGGATGAAGCCCTTTGGAGTATGTTGCTACGATAATAAAGGTAAAACTTTATAAGATGATAGATTTTTTAAATGTTGTCGGTTGCAAATATCTTCAGATGAGGTTCTTGGAAGATACCAGTCACTTTGTCTGTCCTCATTTCTTACAGATGTAATATCATGAGATGAAATGCTAGAGAGATGGCAGTCATTCACTAGATATTGACTATGGCAATCTTGATATTTAGCATGTCATTTTATATCATCATTGGTACTCATCATTTGACAAGTCCATTTTAGATTTTTATAAGAATCGAACAAAGGAACAATTACTTAATGATAAGCTTAAAAAGTTCTTAAATGGTGAGGACTGATAATACCTTCAGTATAAGTTTGAGTTTCATCTTAAATGGTACCCAACTCAAATATAACTCCAAGCACGTTTGCATATGCTGCTTAGGAAATAGTAAAGCTATGTAGTTGTATATGAATGTTAGCTTCATTAGGGTTTTCTTCATCGTGCTTATTATATTTAATATCAAGCATGTCTATGTATTTTATTATATTATATAGTTGGTTGCATGTGTTTTTTTCATAAAAAAAGATCTATTTGAGATTTATACTTTTGAAACTTTACTTTAGCTTAGTTGAATAATTATCAACATACATTATACAATTAAGAAAAAAAAAAGAGAAATTCAAATTAAAGAAATAAGAAATGTTGTTCGATTACATTAACATAACATATATAATGCCAACCTTGTCCCCTTTTTCTTCTTCTTATGTTTGGGGATGGCTGCACTCCCTAGTGTGTACCTATTAGGAGGTTAGCTTATCCTTGGATATAATTGGGTCTCAATAGTATCTCTACATGCCTCTAACGACACAAGTCTATAATGCTTTAGGGTGATTGAGTTTGTTGGAGGAGCTTATCCTGCTGTGTACAAGAGTGTAAAAATTTAAATGGAGTCATCTATGAGGGATATGCATACTTAAACGTGTGTAACATCGTTTTTTATAATGCTTGAGTATATATCAAGTATGTAGAATGACTACTGCCCCATTGCAGGATGTAGTGATTCCAATCTTATGTTGATGATCCTACCTCTAACGACTCTTACCCCCCATCATGATAGAAATCCTGCAGCAAACTATGATGACATAATAAACTCTCCAGACCCTATATATTGATTATCTCGGTTGTTCATATGTTGCTCTTGCCTGACTAATATATCCCATCATCCTTAATTGAGCATTTAACGTAGACCACCTTGACATCTGAGCCTCATCAATCTCCCATGCCTCTCAGTTGAATCAAGTAAGTTCTATTCAATAAATAAAGAAGCCTCCTGCCTGGAATACAGCTCACCAACATCATCAAGTGCATGCTATATAAAACTTATACTTTCTCTATATTGACCGGTGAATGGGTTTGTAATAAGCCTACTATGTATGATATAATCAGCCTATTTATACATAGTGCAATGCTACTTAAAATTATGAATAATTAATTAACTTGAAATGTGGAAGCACACATATATCTGTGGACTACACACCACAAAACTAGCGCATCACCTGATCTACCATATTTCACTCAACCTGCCTCCAACTAATAACCGGTACTCGTGCTCTGCATATCTATGACGACCACTACATATAGGAGGTAGGCTCATAATAACTTCCTTAGTGTATGGTGTCATTGTAACTATTGAGAAAGGGTTTGGTTGAATGAGTATTAATGCAAAAAAGAACGTGTGCTTGTAATTTATGAATGATCAACTATATGAATCTAACATAGTCCATCTAGCTTGTCCTAATAAGTTGATAAGTTCCTAGAAGATACCTTGCAGACATGGTCCTCGGCCCACCTGCATATAAAATGATGTTTAACTATTTGAAATGCATGGTGAACAAATTATGATTTGCGTAAATTTAATGATAAACTATACCTATAACTAAGAGGTTTTTTTACAATATCTAGGAAAATGGGCAGTCGAAGTGTCAGCTTACTAACGTGTTGTCACTCCCATGACCAAACTTGTAGCAATGACAAGCATCCAATAATATACAATATGGTGGGCTTCATGGCCAAAAATAGCTTCCTATGTAGGTTTGCGAGGACCAAACTACCCACTGACATGAAAAAAACTCCATCAAATCTTTCATAAGTGGGAGGTACTGCAATGGTACATGTGAGCATAAGCAATCAGATATAAGGAAGCAACCAATCAATTATAAAACATATGCTCTAACGTGCTACATGAATAAACAAGGGTCCAAATCATCATAAGACTCTCTATAGAAGGTCCAAAAAAACCAGTATAGAGGCATCATCGAGTTAATTTGTAATGTCCCCATAGTTAAAGAAGCTTATACAATTTCATCTATATGGTGATGATACACTATTTTTAGATATGGGTATCTACCAAGCAGCTTGTCATAACAATCATACCAGTTATCCCATCGAAGACCAGCTCATACAATAGGGGGCCCAACCATGGCCTCCTCGTCCACCCTAAGTCCAAGAAAAAACTTAAAAATCTTATAACGTGATAGTCATTTCCCCTACAGGTAAATGGAACATGTTTATCAAAAGACACCATCACTCGACAAGAGTGGAAATGATATAATGGTCCAGTCTTATATAATGAATGTGCTAGATCATATCCAATCCAACGATATATAGTTTATAAATGAATTGTTGGTAGATAACAAGCCACTCACGGGCCATGCTTAGGTGAGCAGCCCCATGTAACAGTGAAGTTTATTAATTTACATGATTTTTTTATCTCTTTATGATTTATAATTAATAAAATTCTTCCTTAAAATATAAGAAATCATATCGGATATGGAGTAGCAGCCCTTGGGCATCTCTTAGTACAGTGATGCTCGGAATGTAAGTAACATATACTTGCTCACCCTAGGACTGAGCCGTAATTTGTACTGCTCGATAACGATGAGCTCTGCGCCCTTGATCTGCCATATCTGTAAGAACTTGTTTACATTAAAGTAAGAGAAATAATTCTAGCACATAAAAAGTAAGATAAATACAATTTCCTTAAAGTTCATTTTAACGAAATATCAAGTCCCTACAATTTTAATTTTCCCAGAAGTACAACCCTAATAGATTTCTTCGTCCAATACATAGTTAAAAAATATAGCTCCACTATAATATCACCCTGATACCATCATCACATGGTGGGAAATCAGTACTAACTCCACAAGCCACCTTGCTTGCAAATTGAATGTAAGTCTAATTAGTTATATAATTTAAGTCAAAATATATGCATATTTAAAGACGTACCTTTAACGGTTTGCCCTATTTGGATAGGTTGCACTGTTATGGCTAATGACCCCATAAACTATACAAGCTCAATCAGTATGTAATGCTCCAGAATCTAATTTGAAATATTTATTCATTTATCTTTTAATAAATAATAACTAGAGATGTATAATATCATATATAAGTAAAATAATAAAAATAGATTATATAATTCAAAACATTAATGTACACATCTATATTCATTTTTAAAAATCATATGCAGTACTCAGGATTAATATAATCGTATCATAACTACTATGTCCTAAGTTTAAAAGAATAACTAGAACAAAAATAAAAAGAACCTAAAGAATCCTGATTGACCTCACACTCCTACTCCCATGCCCTGACCTGAAATCATTTAACCACATATAATGAGCTTAAAAAACTTAGAAGGTTATCAAAACCTATAATTAAAATTGAAGCATGATAAAGGAGCAATATGCATGTCAACAATCATATCATAGTAGTTATATTCATATGATCAATGAATTAGTACATAAATAATAAATTTCACATGCAATAGTAGTAGAATTTATAAACAGTAAAATGCTACAGTACAAAAGCCAGTAAAGCAGTAAATTAGTATGAGTGTCAAATCTATAAAACAATCGTCATATCCGTAATACCAATCAGTACATAAATTATATAAAGTATCAAATCAAAATTTCAATAAAGACTGTTAAAATTGAATCAATATAATAAAATTATGTAAGAATTTACACATGTTATCCAGTTATTATATATCACATACTTAATATTAATATCAAAATCAGTAACAATAAAAATCCAATGAAAAGAGTAGTAGAATAATGAAATAATAATAAATTCATACAGTAATAATAAATTCATATAGTAATAAGAATAATGCCTCAAGAATATGCATTTTTATAGTCACACTAAATAGGTAAAAAGTCCTGGCTATCTCGATTTTTTTTAGTATTGTATTAGTTTCAACAAATCGTTGGTTCAATAATCAGAGTCATCACTCTTTGTCCACCAACATAATAATCATCTCCTTATAACTCTTAATTAGTATCACGTGAATCAGTAGAGGATAACATCAAATCATAGTATTTAAAGGAAAGTCCGTCAACATCATCATGTACAGGTAAATCAGTCTCTAACCAATGAGTTAATTAGCTTTTACTTATTTTTTACACTCACATTATTATCATAATATTATAATAATAATTTCACTTACATATCCACATTCATTTTCAATGCATTGCAGCAAATAAAGTATAATTGAGCTTAATTCATAAATTGCTAAAATGCCTTAATGATAAACAATAAAAATCATACTAAGAAAAAATTTGCATTTTTAGAATTTAACCAAATTATCAAATATAGCATAAAATAACATTATGAAACTTTAGTTAAACTAAATCATTTTCTTTAGATGTTAAAATAAATTTTTGAGTAGGCAAAAATCACCCGGTGAAAAATATCAAATTAATACTTAAAATATGCATAATTTAAATATCTATAACATATAAAAAGTTACGTAGTAAAAGTTTTATCAATACAAAATTATTCACATTTTTTTCGATAATAATAACATAAATTTGATCAAAAAATACTAAAAATACAAAATCTTTGTAATCAGAAATAGGGTAAAGGTTCCTTACACTGAAACGAGTAAATCTCCCAATAGGCTCGACTAATGAAAATTGCTCCGTGATCTTAAAATTTGAATTTTCTTTTTCTCTCTCATCACTTTTCTCTCTAAATCTCTCAAGCCATGTCTCTATTGCTGAAATTAGAAAGAAAATAAAATGTATTTAATAAACATTAGTGGATTTTGATATTTATAATAAAATTATATATAATATTAATATAACTATTAAATTTAATTAATTTTTTAATATAAAATTCATATAAAATATTTTGGGCTTTAAAAATTATAAAAAATATCTATAAAATAAATTATCTTATTTAGAAAATAACGATAAAGCTAGTTTGCAAAACAGACATCTGACAGTCCCAAAATCCTCAATTGTACCGACAAATACCAATTTCTTAAGGATTTTCACCGTTGCCTAAAAATTACGAAAAATTTCATGCAAGTAAAATACTATAATAACAACATTATGGAGAAGACGATTTGCGATTTGGAGTAATATTGACTCTAGAAAAAAATATTTACCTCGATCAAAATATGGGTTATTACATAGTATTGTTTTTTGGTTCATCCATTATATTCCTAAATCTACTGGATTGTGGTCGCCAATCCCATTTCCTCAATGTTGGGGGTAGTAATGGTCTTATTCCTATTATTTCGTCAAATAGTGGCCAATATAGCTTCTATAATATAACATGAAAAGAGTAGCATAACTTTGTTAGAACTATATGTTGTAGTAGGGTGAAATAAGCATAATGTAATCTCATCTTTTCTCTCCAACAACAATGATAGCATGGAGGCATGGTATATGGTACAATTATTGCTTGTTATAACTACACTAACATATTAGAGTTGAACTGATTTCTACCTTGAAATCCCTACAAGACATATCAAATACATGATACTCCTAGTTATTTATGTAAATTGGGGTTGGACAACGAGTACTTCATGCTCATATTTCTTGAACGAGCTCCTTATATAGTAAATGGAGACTCCGCAGTAGCAACCCAAATGCTTATATTAGTCGAAAACTTATTAAAGAAAATTACAAGGTTGTAGTATATAGTTGTGATTAGACCCTAAATGGGTAGGCCATGTGCACATTTTAAAACCCCATTAAAGCATTATGAAGCATTTGTGGTCATGATCACGTAATGGTACCCACCATCATACAAAAGGCTCCACTTATTGACGTTTCACTCGACCAACCACTAATGCACTTCCTTCTTAATATTTGTTATATCTACCACGAGTCTTTTAAAAGTTCTGAACTTGTCTGTGTTCCCAACAAAGTATATTTTCTCATAAATATCTTATGAATCAGTAACTACAACACGCCGAATAAATTTCTTGAAGTTCTCCCTAAGGTGTCGGAAGTAGTAACTATGTGATGCGTACGGAAAGATATCCCGACATCCTCGAGCTATTCCATAGTGCTTTTTAGATACAAAGCATATGTCTTGTCGGGGTTCAAACCTATGGAATTAATTTGTAGAACATCCGTAAAAATCATGACCAAGATGTATTTGACTCGGCCTCCATAATAATAAATGCAAGGTGGTATATTCCACCATTTCCATCAATGCCAATTGCAGCAAGTAGCATCTCTATGTATTTGCCCAATATAATGTCTCATCCAAGCTAAGCACCTGGTGATAAAAATTTTTATCCCTCAATTGTTGGACAAAATGCCCATAATAGTGATTTGAAACGATTATTCCAATAACTTATATGTTGTGATCTGATCCTGGAAGTGCAATTTTAATGGCTTCCATATAAAAGTGAAGCAGTATGAGTCCTCAAAACTACCAAAGACTAATTTGATAGCCTTCCCTCATGCATCCCAAAACTTAATGTAAGGAATCTTAATGTCAAACTTAGACTCCATCCGAGCAATGATTTCATATGGCTTCATGTCTATTTACTAACGAAGAATGGTGGTGATGTAGTAAGAAATGAACTTGGATTTACAATTATGATGACCACCTGATATTATATGATTCATGCAAGTATATGAAGGACCACTAGATGAGACTTTCCGTATACCACTAAGTTGCTTGCTTTTTGCTGCGTGTAGATGCCATAGGCATGGACATTATGGGTTATCATGTTATGCACGCCTAATGATAAGCCTTGTCTTATTAGATATGCTTTAGATATGCATTTGATGTATTCCATATTGTTGATGATTGACCACCCATTAAGTGCACACCAAAAGACATCCTTAGTGATGAAGTTATTCCTTCATACAATTATTCTGGAATAATGCCATCCAACAACATCCATACAATCCCATGCATGTGCTGATCGTATAAGTTTGACATAATCATTACCTGCCACCATTGCCCCTAACTCAGGCTAGTTATAAAAAGTATGCTCACGAACCAACTCATGGCCAGGCAATGATACATCATAGTCTTCTACAACTGGATTTCTTCCATCCTCAATGGGTGTTTCACTCGAGCTCTCACTAGTTCTACTATCCATCATTACATATCCTTTAAAAACTGCTTCAACTTCAACATACTTTCTCTGCTTAAAATGTTTAGTATGTTGTTGGAGCTGAAACATCGGTGTGCTTGAAGACATCCTGTCACAAACACTTGCATGCCCTCTCGTATATGATTATAACAATATAAGATGCTCGCTCATACTTAAGTGGCCTACACATATTGGTTCATATTGTAGTAAACGTTCACGAACACAAAAGCTACGACTTTCATATGTAGCACCAGGTAGTGTAGATGGCATGCAACACGCAATACAATGTAATGGTTGGACTGGCTATGATTTACATCGAGTTCATATTAGGTGTACACGAACCTGTCTACTTGGTAAGAAGATGTCAGGTCATCATAGCCCATCTGATGAGGAGAAGTGAGACTTATGTCACCTCTACACAGTTGCTCAATTTGAATATGATAATCAAAATACGTATTCGAGCTTCATTAAGTATGAACTCACAAACCTCATTGTTAGTGACTTGGATTGTAGTGTAACCTCCATTATTCGAAAGATGACAAACAAGGTCAACCCGACATTTTTCACTGTCACAGTGCAATGCTCCAAGAATTCTTACATTTAACTGTTCAATTGTAATATTCTTATTTATTTCAACGGGACAGTTTCTTCCACTGATGTATGAATGGATGAAATCCTCCATTATGTTCAGATAACCATCGTAATACAGAATAAAGTGTGACATTGCACGAAATCTGATCTTCATATGTTCTTTAAATAAATAAATAAATTCACACGTGTCATTCGACAAATCATTCATAATACTATTTTGAAAGACGATATTTAAACAAATCTTAAAGTGAATGTGGAAATTAATAGAAATTTAAGAAATATCTCATAAAAAAAAAATGTTTCATTTACTGATAATAATGGTGAATTATTTGAAAAAAAAAAGTTCTGAAATAATTTACCTTCTAATGTCATGCAATACTGTCAAACTCAATAAATTTAATATACAAAATTATAGAACATACAAAAATAATCTATCCTATTAACAATTTTTAATTGTAATATTATGTTTTTAAAATAATCACTTATTCATAAAAAAAGTTTACTCATTAATCTTTTTTAAATAAGATGAACATGCAAGGTAATCCACCTATAATGTTATTTTTAATTAATGTTATCTTTCTGTTCATTTTCTTAATACATAAATAAAGATATTAGCATTACAAATAAATTAATAATTTAACTTTCTAATGATCCACATAGTTCAACTAGTATACTTAATTTTCTGTTCACTTCTTCTAAATAAAGATATTAGCTATACTTTTAATATAATTTGCTAAAATTTAAATTAATTTTCTATTTAGGTTTTCTAAGTTTTTGAAATAAATCTTGAAACTCAACTTAAATCCATTAATTTGCAAGCTTCTTTGAATAAACAGAAGCAAGATTTGGATGAATTTGTCAAAATAAGGCTTCGTTTGGGACGGCTTTCTTACTGCTTCTCAAAGCAGTTTTTTAGTAATTTTTTTTTTAATTTTTATACTAAAAGTTATTTTAAGAAGTAATAAAAAAAATTATCCCAAACGAAATCTAAGACAACTAAAATAAAATATCTTCATAAATAATTTATTCTGCAAAAGGATCTAACCAAAATAAACAAACAGGAGCAAAACATGGAGGAAGTTCTTGAACATATCAGTATTTCATTTCTCAAAAAAATAATATTATTAAAACATATATCTAATTACATAAAATATTTGATCAAAGGCTGAGCAGAATCCTGATAAATTATAATGTAATATTTCTAAATAACATTCTAAAAATTTACACAAAATATAATTTACAAAATACAATCTATTTCCAAAAAAATTACACTTCATAATATTTACATCTTACAAAAATAATTTAAATAGCAATCTAACAAAAATTTTTATAAAAAAGAGTGATTGGCGTACATCCGCAAACAACTGAATGCGGATTTTTGTTCTAGAATTTCACACCAAATTAAATTATAAATTTTATCTGCTTCTTTCGCTTTTTACGATGGCAAATATATTTCTTTTTTATAAATTGGTCTGTTTATTTTAAAAAAAAGTTCATATGAAATAATTTGTTTATTTAATTAAATAAACTAATTTCCCAAAAAAAAAAAAAAAAAAAAACAGTATTAATCAAATCAGGAACCATTATTTTAAATTTTAATTGATTCTCTGACATCGCTGATGCTTAATTTTTGATACATAAATCAACTCATTTTTATAGATAACATTTGTCAACCATTTTTTGCTTTATTGACTTCAACTCCAATTTCTAATTTCAACTTGAGAAATACTTTATTTCCAACTCTTCTTCAATCGATCCACCTTCTCGATCTCCACTCAAAAAGTTTCCTTTAAATCCGAGAGGAATGATACAGCGAGAAGTCAGAGAAAAGTTGTCGGGGAAAAATTCAAATTTGATATTTGGCCGGACCTTGAAGCTTCTTCGGGTGTTGGATTCAGGGGCTTCTCTGGAAATCGGTTATTCCCCGGAAATTACGTTTCATGAACTCGAGATTCTGGTAGTTTGTTCCCTCTTCACTCTCGGCTTCCATGTTATTATATTGCTGAAATGTACTACAAAGTTGATTGTTAGGTTTTCTTGCACATTTTTCAAAATCGTGTTTTTAGGGTTTTTTGGAAGAAGGTCATAGTAATCTTATTTGAATGCGGATTGTGGTATTTGGTCGGCTAGGTTTTTTGATATTGTATTAGAGGTCGTTCAATTGTTTCTTCTTTATGTTCTTTCACGTGGTAGATCGCTTATGGGGCTCTCTAGTTGACATTGTGCAAGGTGATGTTTTGTTTTTCCTAATTTTATCAGCAGTTTGGAAAATTTTGAGTTTATAATTTTAGGAAACTTCGATTCAGAAACATACTCTTATGATATAAGATTCCTTGGATTCAAAGGTTCAAACTTTCTGCCAGACTTTCTTTGTTTTTTTTTATAATTTCTTTGGACTTCGTTTGCTGGTTCCTTAGAACTATTTCTATCGGTTCATATAGTTAGTGTCCTAGCAAAGGCTTACTGTGTTTTGTCCCTTCAGTTTTCATTTTTTATTGGCTCATATTGTATTCTATCAAAGGCTTACCCTGCTTTTTCCATTTAGTTTTCATTTATATGTTGTGTAATTTGTTGTAATGCTTATTTCTTGTTTTTGATTTGTGAAGTTTTTTAGCTTCCTATTGAAATATTTTATGTTGATGTTCTGTTTAAATTCTTATATTGACAATAGTTAAGATATTTCATTTTGCATTTTGTGCTTTTCTTGTATCTGTAGGAGTGTATGCTTAGTTTTTTGGTTTAAAATATTAGTGATAATCAGTAGAGGCCATAGTGTTTTCAAGTAATTGTCAGGAATATTTGGTACCAATTTTAAGTTTTGAACCTCCTGTTTATGTCACCGGCACACCATTGAAGGCTAATGTTGCTGTTTGTTTGTAAGCAGCCTTAACTCGTAATGGCAAAGACACGAAGACTTGGCATGTTATTGGTGCTTATTTTTTTGGGTATAGTATCTACTCTCCTAGCATCTTACTTATTGTCTTCCCTTTCATGCAAAGTTTTGATCATAATCTTCTTCTCATAATGAATACAATTGAATCAAGCTAATTCATCAGCCGACTCAAGCTCGACTCAGTAAATGACTCATAAGCCAAGCTCAATGAGCTAATAAGCCAAGCTTGAGTTAACTGTGATTTAATTTTTTAGCTAATGAGTCGGCTCATTTAAAAAAATGCTAATATAAAATATACTTAAATTACGTTATAATTCAAGGGCTTAAATAAATTTTTTTAAAAGTATTTAAAATCTATGTCATTTCCTTATTTCAAGTCATTTGCTATTATTTCTCCGCTAATTTATCGTTCTTTTTTATCATTTAATTACTACAACTACTTGGATCTAAATCATCTTCTTTCTTTTATAATAAATGAGTCAGCTCGAACCCATAGAATTGAGGTCAAGCTTGAGCTATAAATCAATTGATTAGTAAATCTCAAGCTCAAGCCAAGGGCGGCTCGAAATCGACTCGTTTACACCTTTGAATACAACAACAACAACAACAACAACAACATCAAGCCTTTATCCCACTACGTGGGGTCGGCTACATGAATCCTTTTTCTCCATTGTGTCCTATTAAAAGCCAAATTCTCGTTTAAATCTAATAAAGAAAGGTCATTCCTAATATTTTCTAACCAAGTCTTTTTAGGTCTACCCCTACCTTTCTTAACACAAGTCAAATCTAATACCTCTACTCTCCTAACTGGGTCGTCGGAAGGCCGCCTTTTTATGTGACCAAACCATCTAAGGCGACTCTCTCTAATCTTATCTTCTACTGGAGCTACTCCAACCTTTTCACGTATATGCTCATTTCGTATCCTATCTCTAAGGGTAAAGCCACTCATCCATCTAAGCATCCTCATCTCTGCCACACTTAACTTAGTATTATGCTTCTCTTTTAATGGCCAACATTCGGCACCATAAAGCATTGCAGGCCTCACTACCATCTTATAGAATTTTCCCTTAAGTTTGAGGGGTACATTTCTCTCACATAACAAGCCCGATGCATTCCGCCACTTCAACCATCCAACTTGAATTCTGCTGATAATATCCCCATCTATTTCACCATTGAATACAGTAGTATATATTTCAACTTGGCTTGTTCATCTATACATGTTTTTGCAAGTATTTAGTTTTATATGTTCTTTATTCTGCAACTAGTCATGAACTTATTTAGCTCAGCGCTTCCCTTTCTTAGGAAATTTAGTTTGCATAATATTAAACATTAGGGGCCCATAAAACATGCTTAACTGATTAATACAATAGTTAGAACTCTTTTTCCTGAAACATTTCTAATCCTTGCATCAGTACTTGCATCCAAGGGCGAGGATGATTTCTCCTACTGTGAAAGCATGGTTAGGAAGTGGGCTAAATCTTCAACTGGCAATAGAATCAAGGCAGACAAGCTGACTCTAAAGGATTTTTTATTTTTCTTACATGTTCCAAGAACAGGAGGACGAACTTATTACTCTTGGTTAGTCTTTTTCCTTTTTTTTTTTTAATTCAATTCTATCATCAGAACAGCATATTGAATTTGAGAAATTATTTTTGGTTGTCATTTTGTATTTTTCCTGCAACAGTTTCTTGAAGAAACTATATGCTAACACCGATGAGTGCCCCCGTTCCTACGACAAATTACGTTTTGACCCAAGGTAAATACAGTTGACACCATCATCTTTTACCATGCCTTAGAGCACATACTGGCCCTTTTTTTTTCTAATTTTTTTTCCTGTCTTCCCTTTTGTCCTTGGAAGGTTATTATTTTCATGCCAAACTGTCATTTAATTGCTAAATGGAGTATGTACTGGCATACGATAACCACGGCTTGTACTTTTCTCCTCAAATTACATTATTTAAAGCAGTAACCCAAACCTTTTAATCATGCTTTGCTAATTCGCTCTAAATCTGTAGCTTTTGTTGTTTTTTATTTGTATGGCAGTTTTATAGTTGTTATGTTATAACAATGCCAAAAAAAAAAAGTTATAACAATGGCAAGGGAAACGTTTCTTGGTGCCAATTTCTTTTTTGGTATCATATATCATCTAGAAACAAGTGATCTAATTCAATTAGCTCATGTGGTTATGGGTTACTGAATAGTTGGTTTTGATTTTTTGCAGGGAAACTAGCTGTAGATTACTTGCTACTCATGATGACTATAGCTTGATGTCAAAGCTGCCCAAAGATAAAACTTCGATGATAACAATATTAAGAAATCCAATTGATCGTGTTTTTAGCACATATGAATTTTCAGTGGAAGTTGCAGCTAGGTTTCTTGTACATCCAAATTTAACTTCAGCTACACAAATGTCTAAAAATATGAAATCCCGATCTCGTGGAGTAAGTACTCTAGATATATGGCCATGGAAGTACCTTGTTCCTTGGATGAGAGAAGACTTATTTGCCCGGGTATTTCTCATTACCTTTTTTTGCATACATTTGCTATTTTCAATCTCTGACATGTTTTAGGATGAAGCCAATTTTTTTCTTTAATTTTGTTGAGGTTACCAATTTATGCTTGGATGATCATGCCCACGTATGACGTTTAACCTGGCTTCTTAAGACAACATTTCTCTAAGAAAAGATTATAGTACTTCTAAACTTGTCATAATATATGAATATTATAAGCCTAGATAACCACATATCATTAACTTAAATGACTTTATATGCATTGGAATTTGGGGTAGAAGCTGTCATTTCATTAGAGGTTAAACTCCCCTTAGTCTGTGTGTCCTTGACTGTATTCTTGCATAGGGCTAAAATGCTTGCCTATGACATAATGAACCTGAGGCTTTCGATAATCCATGGCATTAGGTTCGATAGAACTCTGAACTTTTCCGTGCTAGTTTTACTCAAGCTCACTACCAGTTGGTTCGAACTAGAACTATTACCAAAGATCTTGTTTTGATTCCACAAGAACCTATTGTTCCACATAACGACAAAGGTGGCAAATGTGAACCTATTGGGAAAGGTCCCTTCGTTATGGAGAAGGTGCATGAAGTTGAATCTCACCAACTCATTGATTGAGAAGACATACACCATGCCTCCTATCAATTGATGTTACTTTAAGAAGTGTTATGCTATGTAGTAATGACCCAGTTTAGCTCCCTATGGGTTGAGCTTGTTTTGTCGCCAAAACCTAACCTTGACCAAATTTCTGCTATATGACGCCAAAATATAGACGTTTTATTGTCTTGGATTTCATTTTCAATTTCAAACATTTATTGCCTTTTTGACTTTAATGACTTTGTGTTTATTGCCATATGAAATATCATTTTAGAAAATTTATCTAAATATGGCTAGTGGTGTATGTTTATTTCATTGCACCTTGGCCTATTTTTTTAGTTCTTTTATTTTATATAGAGGAAATCTCTACAACAACAACAACAACATCAAGCCTTTATCCCACTACGTGGGGTCGGCTACATGAATCCTTTTTCTCCATTGTGTCCTATTAAAGGTTAAATTCTTATTTAAATCTAATAGAGAAAGATCATTCCTAATATTTTCTAACCAAGTCTTTTTAGGTCTGCCTCTACCTTTCTTAACTTAAGTTAAATCTACTACCTCTACTCTCCTAACCGGGTCATTGGAAGGCCGTCGTTTTATGTGACCAAACCATCTAAGGCGACTCTCTCTAATCTTATCTTCTACTGGAGCTACTCCAACCTTTTCACGTATATGCTCATTTTGTATCCTATCTCTAAGGGTAAAGCCACTCATCCACCTGAGCATCCTCATCTCTGCCACACTTAACTTAGTATTATGCTTCTCTTTTAATGGCCAACATTCGGCACCATAAAGCATTGCAGGCCTCACTACCAATTTATAGAATTTTTCCTTAAGTTTGAGGGGTACTTTTCTATCACACAACAAGCCCAATGCATTCCTCCACTTCAACCATCCAACTTGAATTCTGCTGATAATATCCCCATCTATTTCACCATCACTCTGAACAATAGATCCAAGATATCTAAAACGTGTACTCTTATTAATGACGATTGCCCAAAGTCACAAACCCCTCACTAGGTCTATTACTATTAAAATTACACTCCGTATATTCCGTTTTAGATTTACTCAAGCGAAAACATTTAGTCTCTAATGTTAACCTCCATAATTCAAGTTTACTTTCAACTCCCTCTCTAGTCTTATCAATAAGAAGAATATCATCAGCAAAAAGCATACACCAAGGTATATTCTCTTGCAAATGTCTAGTGAGAACCAAGGTTTAAAATTGCGTAATTGGGTATTGAGGCGTTTTTCGTTCATGAGGCGAGGCATAAGCCTCAATGCGTTTTGAGGCGTAAGCCTCAAAATCTAAAAAATTGCATAAAGTAAAAAATAAAAGTTAAAATTGATTTTTATATAATACCCAAATAATTGTTAAGAATTATATATTAACTTTCTATTGAACTATGAATTAATAAATTGATATACATATGAAACAAAAAATTACACAAAATGTAAAGTGATAAGTAATAAATTATATGAAATAGAATTGAAATCCAAATATCACATGAGAAAAACAACATAAAATATGTGAATTGCATAAACGTATCATATAGCATTAAATTTAGCTCTAAATTTTTTCTTTCTCAGTTCCTTACTCATATACATTTAATTACTAATAAAGTTAAAATAATTGACAACAAATCAGAAATCATTTGTACTATCATTACTAAGGAAATTTTTATTGGAGTAGTCATAACAAATTGGCCTTTCCTTTGCCTCATCATGTAGGGTTCAATACCTACCAATCTACTTCTTTATTTATTTCAACCATCTTCCTCTTTCATAAATATTTTTCATCAACATAAAATAAGAGAAATACTTAATTTTTATAGGACATGGTGGCGGTATGCAAATTTCAAGTGATCCCCGACAGAGGTTATGATGGTGGTGGCTACGACGAAGGCGGTGGGATGGAGGTCAAGACAGTTGAGAGGAAGTTAATGCGGCGTTGGAGCGCAAGGGGGCCTGATTATTTTGGGGCTTTTGTATGGAATTTTGCTAAGTTTTAAATAAAAACATACATAAATAGAGCGAGGCGTATGCCTCATACCAGCGAGGCAAGGCGTGCCTCAAGGCGGACTACAGCTAAGATGAGGCGTAAGCCTCATAACAAAAGTTCGAGGCGTAAGCCTCGAGGCGTTTTTCACTGAAATTGCGCTGAGGCGGGCCTCAAGGCTAGCCTCATTTTGCGCAATTTTAAACAATGGTGAGAACATCCATGACTAAAGAAAAAAGATATGGGCTTAAGGCTGATCCTTGATGTAACCCAACCGAAATAGGGAAATACTTGGTCAAACCACCTTGTGTTTGAACACAAGTAATAGCTCCTGCATACATATTGGTGGGAAAATTTGTGTCACCACGTAGATTTTGATTTCTCCTATTTTGTAATCGAATACTACATTGAGAATAAAATACAATCTCGGGAGACTGACACAATATTCTACAATGGATTTAATATCAAAATAGGGTTTTGAAAATTGATATTTCTATAGTCAAACATAGTTCAAAGAATAACATATCATCTCAAAAGATGAACATGAAATTCTATAGAATATGTTTAAAAATAGAAACACGTTTTTTGAAAAAAGTTTATTCATTCTTTTATTTAGATATGACAAGAAAAATATTATATCATCTTAAAAGACGAACATAACATTCTTCAAGATATCCAAAAGCGAGAATGAGTTTTATAAAATTCATTATTTCTAAAGTTGAATATAACAAGTATAATATTATATTATCTGAAAAGATAATAATAACATTCTACAAGTTCATTCAAAATTAAAAATAAGGTTTTAAAAATATCTACGTTCCCAAAGATTCTTCCCTTATTTTATACGAATAAAACAAGGTTTATTTTAGTCTGGGGTTCTCAAATCCCTATAGGAGCAAGCTCCTATAGTTAATTACATCCTAGGAGAGAAACTCCTAAGAAAACTCTCGATTAAAGCAGTGATTTCATACCCTTTTGAGTACAAAGTAAAAGACAAGGAAATAGAAGTAGAAATTTTTCAAGGAGAAAGCTCAATGTTGAACATTTATTAGCGGGTCAAAGGAAGAAAAGTAGGAGGAACCGGATTCTGAGAAACTCAGAGGCAACCTCAGTCTATCCTATATTGCGCTTTACATTTTAAGAGAGAATTTTATATTTAAGTTTACATTTTATTAGAAATTTGGGATTATATTCCCGGAGGGTGAGGACTTAAGATCTAAAAAGAATCTGCCTCAGAACCTAAATCTAATTTGGGTACTATAAAATAGTGACCCGAACCTAACTAATGAAGTGCAAATCTGGACTTACCCCGGCCTGGATTGGGGAGCCAGCTAACCACCTAGGCGCTTTAAAACCATGTATCCAGTCTTTTATGAAAGATGGGTATGGACGTTGCTTAAATTTTAAGGAATTGGGGACTGACATCTAAGAAAGTTCCTAATTGGCCCCTTGACTTATGTAGGGTGAAAAATGTCTAGAAATGCAATTAATATTTTAGACTCTTTTTAATTTGTATCTAATGCAATGCATGCTAATTGACTCGAATGCATAAAATGATAATGAAGCAGTTTAAAAATTTAGGCTTAGAAAATAGATTTTTTCCTAGAGATTGCACAACTTCCCCTTGACAGAACTGCACCCTCATAGGTCAAGTGGTCTGCCATAACCCGCAGGCGGGGAGGTGCCTAACAAGGAAGAGAAAGTATTAATATGCTTATGCAGACTCTCGGCGGTCCCGAGCTTACTTCTTAGATCGTTAGAGTTACTATGTGAGCCTAAAATTTTTTATTTTTTTTATTACAAGTAAAAGAATTTTAAGCGTACCCTTACGAAAAAAATCTCTCTGATTCGAATCCAGGCTAAAACAAAATACGGCATGCAAGGACCCTAAAAAAAGCTACTGCTCAAACAATGTAAACAAACAAATTTTAATAATCCAAATATAATGTCCAATGTCCATATTACACCCAGAATTTGCAGAAAAGTAAAGTGGCCGGGCACCACTGTCAACAAACCCGGATTCTAATCCTAAGAATGACGCAAGTGATTTTTGAACTGGGATATACTGTTCTTTGAATCTTTATTTCTTCATCTTCTTTCTTCAATCTTCTCGTTCTATCTTTTCTTCTTCTACGAACTTCTTAGGTTCGTTGGGTTCTGGATATCGAAATGAAAAGAAACTCATCCCTAAGAGGGGTATTTTCTTTTCTATTTCGATATTGAATCATCCTAATTTGGCTTTCCAAATAAAAGAGAATAATCCTTTAAGGTATATTCTCCTTTCTTTAGATTTCAAATTAGATGTAATATCCCATTTTCAAAATCACTTTCACATTTTTGACTTTTATTACATTACATTTACATTCACATTTACATCACAGAAAGAAAAAGAAAATCTAGACCACCTGCAGGGTTATCCTAAGCAATTTATATAAAAATCATCCCAAGCAGTTATATATTCGCATTTAAATTAAATCAATTAGCCACACTTGGCCACACTTCTTTTTATTTTGGGGGCTAAACAGCTGAAGCACCTGTAGCATTTATTTATTATTAATTAATTAGCCCCCTTTTCATCTGCCCTGCATGAGTGTGGCCACCTGCAGAAAATTTTATTAACAACCAGATCGCTCCTAACCTACGGGTAATCTAATCGTCAACCAAATCATATCTCAGAGTGCAGTAATAGTAAGTAAACAAACACACCAATGATTTTACAACCAGCATGCAATAAAACTCGAGAAAAAGCCCGTCACAGTGCAGTAAGGAAATAAACACCGGCCTAACCTAAAGCTAGAGTCGGTTGTCCTAGCAAACAATTCTAAGTGTGTGTATTAGAAAGTGTGGTTTTGATATATCCTAAATCAATTATTATTTAAAAGAATTTTTTTTAGTTAATTAAATTTAATTTGTTAAATAAATAAATAAAAATAAAATAAAATAATAATAATAATAATAATAATAATAAATGAATGTCACTAAGTTTTCTATGTTATATGTCTCTACCTTAAAGTGTACATGCATCCTAAGTCTAAGTTTTCTAAGACACGGTCCTTAATTTTTGTCCTTAAGTGTCACTACTGTTATATGGGATAAAAATTTGTTATTACTAACCCTTAGGACTTTGCGCGTGTGTAAAAGAAGTTTGGGGATCTAAAAACAAAAAAAATAATCCTAATTAAATTGAAGTTACTACAGGGACCTAAAGAAATGGTTCATGCACACCAACCACATCAAGGGGTCCCTAAAGGTTTTCTAAGTTTAGAAATACTCACAGTCACCGGGGGCTACGACCCGGTGGTTTCGCCCGTAGCACCTCTACCCGGTTGGATAGAGGCGACTGACGCCTTTAACTCCTTGTACTTTTGTTCTCTCGACCCGTACCATTCCTCACAGTTCATGCAAATAAAATAGAAAAAACAAGGAAAAACAGAGATTAGAAAGCACTTTTAATAAATAATAATAATATAATTAAAATTTATTGAAAATAAAAGACGTACCTTTCTTCAGGCTTGATCACTAGTTGTGTTGACTTGGCTTTTGAAACCTTTACTTTTGGAAGTACACTTTACAATCTTTCAATATTCAATACCACTCTTTCTAATTTATACAATTTTCACAAAATAAACAATTTACCTCTCACACTTATACACTTCAATTTTCATCCTTTATGAATCTCAATCGTTAAAAATCCAAATACTTTCTAACACACACTTTCCAAAATATCTCATCTCTCAATACACATAGTCAAACGCATTTTACTTTTCAAAACCACATTATCTCCACACACGTTTCATTTTACCCAAAATTCCTACATTTCACCTTCTAACATATTTCATATATATTTTTCAAAACATTCACTTAGTTATTCATATACACATACTTTAACTTTCAAAACACATAAATATCAACTTTTCGATCCCATTAGCCTCACTATATTTCTCACACATCGCTTTTAACTTATACACAATTCATTTCAACACTATATTTTTCACTATTATAGATTTACACATTTCATATTTCGAAGCATATATAACTTTCATCTTACAAAGATCACACGATTACATTTTAAAGCACACGCACGAATCACTTTTCAAAAACATCACCCATACTTTTTAGAGAGATACACGCATACACTTTTCACTTCTCACAAATACACACTTTTACTTACCCACAATATATACTTTTCACCTCTCCAAAATGTACAAAAATATCATTCCAAAAAATTTTCACAATTCACCTTTCAAAATAATACACACCTCTCCCTCAATGCAAAGCACTTTTCAAAACATTCAATTCTCAACACAAAATATTTCCAACATATACTTTCACCTCTAAAACAAACAATTTTTGCTTCCTATTTTTCAAGACATGCACAAGTTACAATTTGCACATATATGCATATATTACACCCTTAGATATTGATGAAGAAAAATCAACTTAATCATACGCAATAATTTACAATTTTAACAAAAAATGATTAATTTAATCTCTTCTCTTAAAGACAACAACAAAATTTCATCACATTTCTCATCAAAAACTTTCTTAAAACAACATCAGAGACATGTAACTATTAGAAGCAATAAGAAATTATAAAGATAATGCTTTATGACTTCTATAAAATCAACATTAGATCCCAAAATGAAAGAAATGAAATGATCTAAATCCCTCATCTTCTACAACCATAGAGAGAAATGGGAATCAATATATTCTTAATCTTTTGATGATTGATATAGTGAAGAAGAAAAAAAAGAATGTAGAAGAAAGAGATCAAGAAGAAGAAAATTTACCACTTTTTGTTGCCTCTGGTTGAACAAGCCGTAGCATAGAGGGGTTCATTTGGGGTTCCTAGGGCTGAAGATTAGATGAGAGGAGGGGCTTGGACGTGTCATGTATGAGAGGAGGGAGGCTTGGACGTTTTTTTGGGTTGAGGGAGAGTGAGAGTGGGTGGTTATGGGTTGAGGGAGAGGGAGAGTGGGTGGTTATGGGTTGTTGCTGAACCCTTTGACCTTGGACCGTTCGTTGGACATTTGAAGGCCTAAATGATTTCGGAATTCGGTGATCTTGGGCTCATTGGATTCGTCTCGTCGAGCCGTTTGATTCGAGTATAAGCTCGTCAAAATCGGAGACCGTTTGGTAACTCAAATTGCGGTTTGAACCTTCCAACAGTGCTTTGAGCCCTTGATTTGGACTCATTTGGGCTCGGATTGGGTTGATCTTGGTCTCGTTGGGTTTGTATTCCTAAGACGCTCAGTTTGACTGTAAGTTTGCTGAAATCGGAGTTCGGATGGTCTCCGAATTAATTTTTGAAGTTTCCAAATTTGATTTTGCATCGAGATTCGTGCCCAATTAAGATAATTTTTGATGCAATCAATAATTTGGGAGAGGGATCCAAATTTTTGATCACAAAAAGAAATCTTTCTAGAGAATAAAAGATTACAAAACTCACAAAAATTAGACTAATTAGACAAAACAAACTTTACTTATATAAAATGAAAGACTTACAACTCTTAAAATTAAAACGACTTACAAACAAAGACTCTTACAAACTTTGACTCGTACAAACGACGCTTACACAATCATAAACATAAACTCCTAAAGTTGCTTTCCAAGAGAAGAAGGATACAGGTGAGGTGGCACTTGCGGATAGAAGAAAGAGATTAGGAGACGAGACGAAGGTTGGAAAGAGCCCGCAGGATTCCCATAGGAGGAGGGGAAGAATGGAAAAAGCTCTCAAGCTTTTCCAAAGAAAACCCTCAGGTTTTATAAGCACTTAGCTCTCAAATATTCACCACCCATTCCTTCACAAAATACCTCATATATATAGGCCAAAGAGGGGGGAACACAACAGCCAAGTTCCCAAGTTTCCAAGAGCCAAAAATCATTCCCGCTGAAGCCCAAGAGGCAGCAATAAAACAATCCAGAGAATAAAGCCACGGTTCCAGCCAGGAACAGCACAGCCGAGGAACCATCACAGGAAACCAGGCGGCAGATAAATGCTCGGTCAACAGAGGGAATGCCAAGGCGGTAAAGACAGCACCCGAAGAGGCATGCCAAACCCGAAGCAGCAGCAGCCGTGAGAGGCTTAACCAGAGGAGAAAAAGGGCTGCTGCAACTCAGCTTTTTTTTTTAAGGGAATGTGAAAGGACAAGTCCACCCACCAAATCTTTTTCCAACCTTAAATTTTATAGCAAGACATCAGCTCATAATGAGCTACTTCCCCACTAGAAATTAATGAGCTTGGCACAACTAAAGTTTAACTTCATAAGCTCAAACCGAAATAGCTAAAGCCCACATGAAATTAGCAAACATCCAAAGGACAAAAAGAAGAGGGAAAAGATGAAAAGACAAGAAAATGAAGAGAAGGAGAGGGGGAAGATGAAAAGACACAAGGCAAGAAAATACAAGAAAAAAACTCAACTTGTGTTGACCTCCCCTTTGCATACATCAAACTCCCCTACTTGAAGAACTCATCTCCCGATGAGTTGGCTTTTGATTTCTTCCGAGGAGGCGAAGCCTGAGCATCTGGCTCTTGATGAATTATCTGCTGTTGATTTCCTTGAGGCGGTGCGTACAGATCATCCAGATCTTCGAGTTTTTCGCCAAATCTTTTTAGAATCTCATCTTGTTCTTTTTCAAATTGCTGTTGTAGATACCTTCTGTATTTTTTGAATTTCTGATCGCATAAGAACACATGTTGTATTGCAGTTTGTAGAGACGATCCTGAAGTGGATCCGTTTGAGTCACCTTCTGTAGGAATCCACCTGTCCAACGGAAGTAGGACATTAGGATCATGTTGCTCGCATTCTTCCAGAAATGATGCCATATTTTTTGGATTTTCCATTTTGATTCAAAAATACAAGACTCAAATTACTCGATCTAAAGAAAAATCTAGACTCACAATTTCTTGACAAATGATTTGACAAACAAAACTTTGACAAACTACTACTTGACGACTAAAACAAATTTGACAACCTAAAATTTGACGACCAAAAAATCCTAGGACTTCCTAAACTTGCTCTGATACCAAAAATTGATGCAATCAATAATTTGGGAGAGGGATCCAAATTTTTGATCACAAAAAGAAATCTTTCTAGAGAATAAAAGATTTACAAAACTCACAAAAATTAGACTAATTAGACAAAACAAACTTTACTTATATAAAAATGAAAGACTTACAAAACTCTTAAAATTAAAACGACTTACAAACAAAGACTCTTACAAACTTTGACTCGTACAAACGACGCTTACACAATCATAAACATAAACTCCTAAAGTTGCTTTCCAAGAGAAGAAGGATACAGGTGAGGTGGCACTTGCGGATAGAAGAAAGAGATTAGGAGACGAGACGAAGGTTGGAAAGAGCCCGCAGGATTCCCATAGGAGGAGGGGAAGAATGGAAAAAGCTCTCAAGCTTTTCCAAAGAAAACCCTCAGGTTTTATAAGCACTTAGCTCTCAAATATTCACCACCCATTCCTTCACAAAATACCTCATATATATAGGCCAAAAGAGGGGGGAAACACAACAGCCAAGTTCCCAAGTTTCCAAGAGCCAAAAATCATTCCCGCTGAAGCCCAAGAGGCAGCAATAAAACAATCCAGAGAATAAAGCCACGGTTCCAGCCAGGAACAGCACAGCCGAGGAACCATCACAGGAAACCAGGCGGCAGATAAATGCTCGGTCAACAGAGGGAATGCCAAGGCGGTAAAGACAGCACCCGAAGAGGCATGCCAAACCCGAAGCAGCAGCAGCCGTGAGAGGCTTAACCAGAGGAGAAAAAGGGCTGCTGCAACTCAGCTTTTTTTTTTAAGGGGAATGTGAAAGGACAAGTCCACCCACCAAATCTTTTTCCAACCTTAAAATTTTATATAGCAAGACATCAGCTCATAATGAGCTACTTCCCCACTAGAAATTAATGAGCTTGGCACAACTAAAGTTTAACTTCATAAGCTCAAACCGAAATAGCTAAAGCCCACATGAAATTAGCAAACATCCAAAGGACAAAAAGAAGAGGGAAAAGATGAAAAGACAAGAAAATGAAGAGAAGGAGAGGGGGAAGATGAAAAGACACAAGGCAAGAAAATACAAGAAAAAAACTCAACTTGTGTTGACCCCCCCCTTTGCATACATCAAACTCCCCTACTTGAAGAACTCATCTCCCGATGAGTTGGCTTTTGATTTCTTCCGAGGAGGCGAAGCCTGAGCATCTGGCTCTTGATGAATTATCTGCTGTTGATTTCCTTGAGGCGGTGCGTACAGATCATCCAGATCTTCGAGTTTTTCGCCAAATCTTTTTAGAATATCATCTTGTTCTTTTTCAAATTGCTGTTGTAGATACCTTCTGTATTTTTTTTTGAATTTCTGATCGCATAAGAACATGTTGTATTGCAGTTTGTAGAGACGATCCTGAAGTGGATCCGTTGAGTCACCTTCTGTAGGAATCCACCTGTCCAACGGGAAGTGGGACATTAGGATCATGTTGCTCGCATTCTTCCCAGAAATGATGCCATATTTTTTGGATTTTCCATTTTGATTCAAAAATACAAGACTCAAATTACTCGATCTAAAGAAAAATCTAGACTCACAATTTCTTGACAAATGATTTGACAAACAAAACTTTGACAAACTACTACTTGACGACTAAAACAAATTTGACAACCTAAAATTTGACGACCAAATCCTAGGACTTCCTAAACTTGCTCTGATACCAAAAATTGATGCAATCAATAATTTGGGAGAGAGGGATCCAAATTTTTGATCACAAAAAGAAATCTTTCTAGAGAATAAAAGATTACAAAAAACTCACAAAAATTAGACTAATTAGACAAAACAAACTTTACTTATATAAAATGAAAGACTTACAACTCTTAAAATTAAAACGACTTACAAACAAAGACTCTTACAAACTTTGACTCGTACAAACGACGCTTACACAATCATAAACATAAACTCCTAAAGTTGCTTTCCAAGAGAAGAAGGATACAGGTGAGGTGGCACTTGCGGATAGAAGAAAGAGATTAGGAGACGAGACGAAGGTTGGAAAGAGCCCGCAGGATTCCCATAGGAGGAGGGGAAGAATGGAAAAAAGCTCTCAAGCTTTTCCAAAGAAAACCCTCAGGTTTTATAAGCACTTAGCTCTCAAATATTCACCACCCATTCCTTCACAAAATACCTCATATATATAGGCCAAAGAGGGGGGGAACACAACAGCCAAGTTCCCAAGTTTCCAAGAGCCAAAAATCATTCCCGCTGAAGCCCAAGAGGCAGCAATAAAACAATCCAGAGAATAAAGCCACGGTTCCAGTTCAGGAACAGGAACAGCACAGCCGAGGAACCATCACAGGAAAACAGGCGGCAGATAAATGCTCGGTCAACAGAGGGAATGCCAAGCGCGGTAAAGACAGCACCCGAAGAGGCATGCCAAACCCGAAGCAGCAGCAGCCGTGAGAGGCTTAACCAGAGGAGAAAAAGGGCTGCTGCAACTCAGCTTTTTTTTTTTAAGGGGAATGTGAAAGGACAAGTCCACCCACCAAATCTTTTTCCAACCTTAAATTTTATAGCAAGACATCAGCTCATAATGAGCTACTTCCCCACTAGAAATTAATGAGCTTGGCACAACTAAAGTTTAACTTCATAAGCTCAAACCGAAATAGCTAAAGCCCACATGAAATTAGCAAACATCCAAAGGACAAAAAGAAGAGGGAAAAGATGAAAAGACAAGAAAATGAAGAGAAGGAGAGGGGGGAAGATGAAAAGACACAAGGCAAGAAAATACAAGAAAAAAAACTCAACTTGTGTTGACCCCCCCCCTTTGCATACATCAAACTCCCCTACTTGAAGAGAACTCATCTCCCGATGAGTTGGCTTTTGATTTCTTCCGAGGAGGCGAAGCCTGAGCATCTGGCTCTTGATGAATTATCTGCTGTTGATTTCCTTGAGGGTGCGGTGCGTACAGATCATCCAGATCTTCGAGTTTTTCGCCAAATCTTTTTAGAATCTCATCTTGTTCTTTTTCAAATTGCTGTTGTAGATACCTTCTGTATTTTTTGAATTTCTGATCGCATAAGAACATGTTGTATTGCAGTTTGTAGAGACGATCCTGAAGTGGATCCGTTGAGTCACCTTCTGTAGGAATCCACCTGTCCAACGGAAGTGGGACATTAGGATCATGTTGCTCGCATTCTTCCAGAAATGATGCCATATTTTTTGGATTTTCCATTTTGATTCAAAAATACAAGACTCAAATTACTCGATCTAAAGAAAAATCTAGACTCACAATTTCTTGACAAATGATTTGACAAACAAAACTTTGACAAACTACTACTTGACGACTAAAACAAATTTGACAACCTAAAATTTGACGACCAAATCCTAGGACTTCCTAAACTTGCTCTGATACCAAAAATTGATGCAATCAATAATTTGGGAGAGGGATCCAAATTTTTGATCACAAAAAGAAATCTTTCTAGAGAATAAAAGATTACAAAACTCACAAAAATTAGACTAATTAGACAAAACAAACTTTACTTATATAAAATGAAAGACTTACAACTCTTAAAATTAAAACGACTTACAAACAAAGACTCTTACAAACTTTGACTCGTACAAACGACGCTTACACAATCATAAACATAAACTCCTAAAGTTGCTTTCCAAGAGAAGAAGGATACAGGTGAGGTGGCACTTGCGGATAGAAGAAAGAGATTAGGAGACGAGACGAAGGTTGGAAAGAGCCCGCAGGATTCCCATAGGAGGAGGGGAAGAATGGAAAAAGCTCTCAAGCTTTTCCAAAGAAAACCCTCAGGTTTTATAAGCACTTAGCTCTCAAATATTCACCACCCATTCCTTCACAAAATACCTCATATATATAGGCCAAAGAGGGGGGAACACAACAGCCAAGTTCCCAAGTTTCCAAGAGCCAAAAATCATTCCCGCTGAAGCCCAAGAGGCAGCAATAAAACAATCCAGAGAATAAAGCCACGGTTCCAGCCAGGAACAGCACAGCCGAGGAACCATCACAGGAAACCAGGCGGCAGATAAATGCTCGGTCAACAGAGGGAATGCCAAGGCGGTAAAGACAGCACCCGAAGAGGCATGCCAAACCCGAAGCAGCAGCAGCCGTGAGAGGCTTAACCAGAGGAGAAAAAGGGCTGCTGCAACTCAGCTTTTTTTTTTAAGGGGAATGTGAAAGGACAAGTCCACCCACCAAATCTTTTTCCAACCTTAAATTTTATAGCAAGACATCAGCTCATAATGAGCTACTTCCCCACTAGAAATTAATGAGCTTGGCACAACTAAAGTTTAACTTCATAAGCTCAAACCGAAATAGCTAAAGCCCACATGAAATTAGCAAACATCCAAAGGACAAAAAGAAGAGGGAAAAGATGAAAAGACAAGAAAATGAAGAGAAGGAGAGGGGGAAGATGAAAAGACACAAGGCAAGAAAATACAAGAAAAAAACTCAACTTGTGTTGACCCCCCCTTTGCATACATCAATTTTTGACGACGTATCAATTATTATTATATATATACTTGTGACGAGTCAAAACGGGTTAATCAGAGCCATTGAAATCGAATTCAATTTGAGTTAATTTGATTTGATTTTGATTCAATTGGTGAATTGATTTGGCCCAATAATGTATCAATTTGATCGAAAATAAATTAGATTGAGTCGATCGACATCGACGAATCAAAAATCGAGCTTGATTTGAGTTGAGTGATAGGTTCGAGTCGATGCTACGTTAGTGGGCGTCCACCTAAGGGAAATCCTATTGGATGACGTCTATGCTAGGTTACGAAAACCTAGGAGCTAGATATTGATTCTGGGGAAATCAACCTCAAATAATGAGGTCAACACATATCTTTAATGATTTAAATGTAAGCATTATTAACTCCTTTCTTTTCAAGAACTCTCCATAGCACTTCTCTTGGAACTTTATCGTATGCTTTTTCTAAATCAATAAATATCATATGTAGATCCTCCTTATTTTCTCTATATTTCTCCATCAAACCTCTTAATAAATATATGGCTTCCATAGTTGACCTACCCGGCATGAATCCAAATTGATTTTGAGAAATATTAGTATCACGCCGCAGCCAATGCTCAATAACTCTCTCCCATAGTTTTAAAGTACGACACATTAACTTTATTCCTCTATAATTCGCACAATGCATCACCTTTATTCTTAAAAATAGGAATTAACACACTCATTCTCCACTCATCTGACATCTTTTTAGTCTTCAAAATAGTATTAAAAAGTTTAGTAAGCCAAGAAATTTCTTCATCTCCTAAGCATTTCCACACCTCTATTGGAATATCATCAGGTCCAACAGCTTTTCCACCCTTCATTTTCTTTAAAGTCTCTCTAACTACGGTTTTACTAATACGCCTATAAAAACATAAATCTTTATTTTCATTTAGGGTGCTAAAGTCACTATAGTCAATCTTATTTTCACATTTTTCATTAAAAAGTTTAGCAAAACATCTCATCCATCTTTGTTGAATATTATCTTCTAAGAAAAGTATTTTTTGATCTTCATTCTTAATAAACTTCACTTGAACTAAATCCTTACTACTCCTATCTCTTTATTTAGCTAACTTATACATATATCTTTCTCCATCCTTAGTATCTAATATATTGTATAAATCATTAAAAACTAAGGTCTTTGCATCGCATATTACTTTCTTAGATTTACTTACGAGCCTCTCTATATAGAGGAAATATGTATTTAAAAACTATTAAAAAATTTCTTTTCCCCTCAACATAGTGTTAGAGTAGGGTTACTCCTAGACCTAGTTGCTAACCATTGCCCTCTTTTTCATTTTTAGAATGGGCTTGCAAGCCCGTTCTCTTGCTTGCTTGCATCCTTGCTACAATCCTGCACCTAATCCTGCAATACTACGACATGCTTCGCTCAACCTTGCTCACTCAACAAGGCAAGAGCGAGCAACTATGGAAGAATGGGGTGCCAATCCATGCTTGATCTACCTTTATTAAAAATTTACATACATAGTAGCAGAACAGTTGTACATTGGCAATTCTTGACTGAATACATATATCATAGGCATTTAATATAATCATTTATAACAATGTATAGCAATGCAAATAAAACATTTAAACCAAAAAAAGATTCATTAGACGTTGGTCTTTTCCCTCTAAATAATTTACAATATCCAAATTTGCATATTTATATGTGACATTCAGATTCATTATTACATGATGCTCATTACAATAGATGGTACATTCATATTTA
Source organism: Dendrobium officinale (assembly GCA_019514585.1). Taxonomy (NCBI): domain Eukaryota; kingdom Viridiplantae; phylum Streptophyta; class Magnoliopsida; order Asparagales; family Orchidaceae; genus Dendrobium; species Dendrobium officinale. The sequence goes on along the minus strand of CM033699.1, from coordinate 21,384,692 downwards.
TCATTACATGATGCTCATTACAATATCCATTTAGATAATCATTGCAATACTGATAATCCAACAAACCATGGTATGACACATATGGACCAAAAGTATCTAAAATTAACACCATACATAAAATATATATCACTCATGCACCTAATAACCAAATGTGCTCCATATCGACTGAACATAAAATCCTCTTTACGACTCATCTAACTCATAGAATTTTCGCAAAAGTAGTTATCAGCTAATGGGGGTGAGTTATATATAGCTTGGAGGCCTTCACCTCGATTAGGCATTAACAATCATTTTTTATACACAATTTTTAAAATTTTCTTGACTGATAGTATAGAGTGCATATCTAATGTATCCAAGCAAGAAGTCCTAACAAAATTTATGTTAACAAATAAATGTGATGTTCCCATATCGAACAACAGTCTAGCAGGTCTATCTTGCATGAAAATTATACCATGTGTTAAAGCTACATCTTGTTAGAGTTATAACAGCAAGAAGTCCTAACAAAATTTATGTTAACAAATAAATGTGATGTTCCCATATCGAACAACAGTCTAGCAGGTCTATCTTGCATGAAAATTATACCATGTGTTAAAGCTACATCTTGTTAGAGTTATAACAGCAACTGTAGGCCGAGTAATTTTCCACAGTTTTGTTGTGGAGAGTTTGATACACTATCGCTGGAAATAAAAGAAGTGCAAACATTAGTAGGCCAAATCAGTCCTGGCAAAATAACATAGGGATGGGGAAGTTTAAATTAACTTATCAAGAGAATCTTATTGAAAAGAAGATTCTCTTGATAGGTTAATTTAAACTTCCCATATCAAGAAAATCTTCTAATTTTCAATATTTGCAGACATTTGTTTTTCACCCAAGGCTATAGTAATGCGTGCTTCTTCTGTAACTTTGTTAGAGAGATACCAGGAAGCATACTGAAGTTCGAAGCATTAAAGGCAAGCAAAATCCATATGACATGCATGAGTTTGTTATGCCTTTACATACTTTTGTTGATGACCCCATGGCACATGAAATTATTCACAATGGAGCCACCTTTCAGGTATGCTAGTTTGTTTTGATGCATTTCAACTTTGTTTTGGCCTGTTTTGTTGGTCTCTTCTTTTATGGGTTGTAGTCACACACAAACTGATGAATCGCAGTAGAGTTTGACAGCCTTTTTGCATGCACACAGAAACCTATCAATGTTGGATTACACTGTCTTATGGCAGCTTAAGATAGTTATCATAACTTGCTCGGCAGGGAGACCTTGCTTTGATTGTAGTTATTACTTGCCAATATTTAGTGAACTGATCCATGCCTTGCAAAACATCTATTACGATAGAGCATATCCACACTTTATTTTTTTCTACATAGGATGCAAAATCACAACTGAAAAGGCACATGATATGAATTATTTGCTATTTAGTTAGGGAAAAAAGATCTTATGATTCATTGAAATTTATTCAGTAATCAGCCTTTTATATCTTTATGACGGCAGTGTTTGTTCAAAATTAAAATTCACAAACCGAACAAGTGAGGAGTACATGTGCGAGCATAAAATATAGGGGGAGCCTATATCTCTTTAACCCACAAGGAAAAGGAAAGGAGACACAAGAAGAAGGGAATTACTTAGAGATATTAGAACAAACTCTTACATTTCAAACCTAAAACTTAGAAATAAAAGATTTACAACTCTTTAAAATTTAAACGACTAGCAAACAAAATGACACCCTAAAATTGCTTCACAATTAGAAGAAGGATACAGGTGGAGTGGCACTTGCGGAGAGACGAAAGAGATTAGAAGCCGAGAAGAAAGGTTGGAAAGAGCTCGCAAGATTTTCGGAGGGGATGAGAAAGAAGACAGACAAAGTTTGCAAGCTTTTCCAAGCAAACCCGCAGGTTATAGCTTTTTCAAAAATAACATTTTCATTCACTCTATTAAAACATTACAAGCCCCTCATATTTATAGGTATGAAAAGGGAATACCAAAAGACACAAACATTGAATTCTCATTGGAATTCCAAACATCACAAACCATAAAACCCTATTGCTTTTCACGGAAAAACAGCCCAAGCCCAGGAACCGAAGGACCAACCACGGGAGCCAAGGAGGCCGAATGGAACCAAGGCGCCAAAGCCACGGGAAAACTCCCATGCTCGGAAAATCAGCAGCCGGCCTGAAATCCAAGGGGCAAAGGCACGGAAAACAACAGCCCATGGTGGAAGCCAAGGAGTCACGACATGGGAAAACGAAACAACTTTTTTTGGGATTCCAAAAGCCCTTTTTGGAACCAAAGAGACATCATAAATAAAAACAATAAAAAACTATAGAAATAACATTTAATAAAAAGATAAATATGAACTAAAATATTAGCTAATAATGAGCTAAACCTTAGTTCAATAAATGAACTAAAGACCAGCTCATAAATGAGCTAAAATTTCAGTTCAATTTTGATTGAGTTTGTAAACTCGAGGGAGGCCAAAATTGATTTATTTTGGACATGAGTTGACCCCCCCTTGTCTACATTAGACTCCCCTTCTTGAGAACTCATCTCTCGATAAGTTAGCTGTTGGTTCTCTTGAGGAGGTGAATACTGCGCATCCAGCTTTTTGATCTTATCTTCAAATTTCTTCAAAATTTCTTCCTGTTCTTTCTCGAACTGTTGTTGTAGATATCTTTTCCACTTCTCGAATTTTTGATCACATAATAAAATGTGATATTGAAGCTTGTATAATCGGTCTTGAAGTGGATATGTTGAATCACCATCTGTAGGAATTCATCTGTCCAACGGAAGAGGGACATCAGGATTATCATGATTGTTTTCCTCCATGAATGAAGCCATTTTTTTGTTATTTTCCTTTTTTTTTTACTCAAAAAAAGACTCCAAAATCTTAACATAAACTTAGACTCACAATAAGACTCACGACAAGACTTGACTTGACAAAACAAAACTTGACAACCAAATCTAAAACTTGACGAACAAAAATAAAACTTGACAACTAAAACCTAGGACTTCCTAACTTGCTCTGATACCAAATGATGCAGTCAGGAAATATTCGGGAGCCTATGTCTCTTGAACCCACATGGAAAAGAAAAAGGAGACACAAGAAGAAGGGAATTACTTAGAGATATTAGAACAAACTCTTACATTTAAAACCTAAATTAAACTTAGAAATAAAAGACTTACAACTCTTTAAAATTTAAACGACTAGCAAACAAAATGACACCCTAAAATTGCTTCACAATTAGAAGAAGGATACAGGTGGAGTGGCATTTGCGGAGAGATGAAAGAGATTAGAAGCCGAGAAGAAATGTTGGAAAGAGCTTGCAAGATTTCCGGAGGGGATGAGAAAGAAGACGGACAAAGCTCGCAAGCTTTTCTAAGCAAACCCGCAGGTTATAGTTTTTCCAAAAATAACATTTTCATTCACTCTTTTAAAACATTACAAGCCCCTCATATTTATAGGTATGAAAGGAGAATACCAAAAGACACAAACATTGAATTCTCATTGAAATTCCAAACATCACAAACCATAAAACCCTATTGCTTTTCATGGAAAAACAGCCCTAGCCCAGGAACCGAAGGAGCAACCACGGGAGCCAAGGAGGCCGAACGGAACCAAGGCGCCAAAGCCACGGGAAAACTCGCAGGCTCGGAAAACCAGCAGCCGGCCGGAAATCCAAGTGGCAAAGGCACGGAAAACAGCAGCCCATGGTGGAAGCCAAGGAGCCACGACATGGGAAAATGAAACAATTTTTTTTGGGATTCCAAAAGCCCTTTTTGGGACCCAAGAGACATCATAAATAAAAACAATAAAAAACTATATAAATAACATTTAATAAAAAGATAAATATGAACTAAAATGTTAGCTAATAATGAGCTAACCCTTAGTTCAATAAGTGAACTAAAGACCAGCTCATAAATGAGCTAAAATTTCAGCTCAATTTTGATTGAGCTTGTAAACTCGAGGGAGGCCAAAATTGATTTATTTTGGACATGAGTTGACCCCCCCTTGTCTACATCAGTACACCAGAAATAATTAATAAATTCAGAATGTGAAGCCCTCGGTAGTATTTAGTAGAGGGAGCATGCTTGATCTAATGCTGTATGCCAAACACCATGGTCATTTAGGGGTGCTGTTTTGTAAAAAAAGAAGGAAAAAGACACCTGGCATATTAAGTTATCAACCTTTTGGACGACTTGCCTTATTTTTAGATATATTTTTTGAAAAGTTAGTGATTCTCCCATAGATAGAACCCAAAGATTCATTGTTCAAGAAAATTTAATTCAAGTCATTAGGAAGTTGAGACTTGACTTTTAGTGTACGTTCTAAAAAAAGTTGGAGCGTTAACCCTTAAGAAATATTGCCAGCTAAAGAAGTCCATAATTACCTTAAGGCCTAGTCCATAATCATAACAGAACAAGACTAATCCATTGATGGAACATGTTGTTCTAAAAGTTGATGAGTTGTTAATTTCGGATAGGCAACTGAATGGCATGTTTATTAGATTATTTGCAAGAGAAAAAGAGGTAAAGGATAAAGGAAAATACATATAATACTTCTCCATTATGCTGAATCTAAACTTTTGAAGAAATGATGAATCCTTAAAGCATAAGAGGGAGGGTATGCTCAAGCTCTATTTGTCACCCATAAAATTCATGTTATTCAATAATCTAAGTCCCATTGTAATTGTTTATGGAAAGGCCTTTTATGAATGAAACTTAGATCCAATAATTGCTTAAGTATCTTTGACCAATAAGCTATCATTAGAAAAAGAAAGAAATTGAAGAATATTTTAATTTTCTAAATTAAACATGTGCGAATAAAGATTTTATTAGGTCTTCAACTTGAGCATGAAGGTTGTTTGATAAAATGAAAAACCGATGTATTGGATGACCTACAAAGACCCTCAGTCATGCTTGATAAATTACATCATTCTCTCAAGACATGAAGTACTTTCCTCCAAAGAGAAAAAGTGAAAAAAATTTCTAGACAATTGGGAAAATGGTGTAGCCACTCATTATAGAAATTGTCTTAATCACTTCAAGGAATGTGATATCTTAGTTGAATTAAAATAGTTTTTGTATCACTTAATTCTTCCATAGAGATGATGATAGCGAAAGAGTTTCAACATACAGTGATTTGCAAAAATTTCACTTATAGGTGCAACAATAATACGTACTATAGGCTCGAGGATACCCGACTAAGTAATAGAGTTTCAACATTAAACGCATGGCCAATGATAATGTTAAAAGGCAAAGCATGTACTACATATTAGATCCCAATTATTTATAAAAATAATAAATATTTTTGACGCTGAAAGGAAAAGATAAGTAAGTGGGGGTGCAGAAAATGCAATAAAGATAGGTAAACTTAGATCATAGCCTTATATGAAAGCTTTATAAACGTTTAGATGAGATTGTATTAGAGTTACATATCTTCTTTATGTAAATCAACATTTAATTTATGCAATTGTTCATTACTAGGATAGTAATCTTCAAGAGGATCTCGATGATACCCATTGTCTATGATCCTTTTTTAAGATTGTTATTGGTTTTGATTATCTCTATAGCTATCTGTTTTCTACCCTGCTCATTTTGAGGATCATGATTATCATGGCTTACCATAGGGATGTTTCTAATCGGTTGAGAAGGTCTAAGAGGTTTATTAGGATTTTTGTTGGAGTCTCTTGATAGGTATATTATAAGGAAAATTTTCCTTTATATCATCTATGGTATCCGACTGAAGTTAAAAGGCTTCTATAAGATGGATTTTTAATGGGGTTTGTTAAGCAAGGGAGGAACACCACAAGAGGTTCCTTGTTTCATATTTTTAATTTGATTCATTTTAAAATTTAAGTTTTTCATTTGAACAAACAATTTATTCAATTTTCTCAATTATTAAATTTATTTTCTAAATTTTTCTGAACTTATTTCGCTTACATTCCATATTTTTTTCACATTATCTATCCCGCATTTAACTTGTTCTATTAGTTGTGACAACATCCCATATTTCCCTCTTAAGGCTTAAGATTCTTGAAAATATGTAGCAACCTATGATGCACCGACACGGACACGGCGACACGGACACGACACGGCACAGACACGAGACGGCAATTTTTAAAAATATAGGACACGGGTGCGGCGTGGACACGGCATAATAATTTTTTAATATAATATATAAAAATTAAGGTGACATTATAGTAAAAATGTCAAGCAACAATAAATCAATTTCATGATAAATTGATACTTGATTTGCTTATAACATAAAGATGTTTAATACAAAATGTCTAATACAACCACAAAAATATAAGCAAAAAATCATTTAGTACAACATGAAGGTCCAACTACTCAATTGAGGGAATGATAGAAATAGATTCAGATGTTGGTCTTTGACCTTCAATATCATCATCATTTAATATCATTGCTTCCAACTCTGGTTCATCTAGAGAAAGATTTACAATCTCCAATAATCCCATATCATCAAGGCACTCGAACCCATCCAATTCCTCTCGCTGCTGCAAATTAAAAGCCTTCTCTAGAGGACTACTGGCCACTCCTTTTTTTTTTTTTTTGTTTCATATCCTTCACTTCTAAATGATAAAGCTTGATCAACTCTCACAGATGAGGAAGAAGTGTGAGATGAGCCATGAGTAGATGGCAAAGGTACCTCTTTAGGGAGTGTCCTTTGTATCCTAGATTCAGCTTCATCAACTTGTCTGTTCAATTCAATTAACTGCGACGTAGTAATCTTAGGATACATTTTTATTTGATGTAGAATGGGAAGGAGGCGTTGCAAAAGAGAGGATCACCTCTCCCAAAATCTGAGAGAAATCAGATTTCTTGCTTGAAAGAGGAGGGAGAACAAACACCAAACTCCTCTTGTAGAATTTGAAAACTGTTTCAGATTCCAAACAGAAATCTGAGAAGAAAATTTAGCTATCAATGTTGGGAGGAAAGGGTTAGTAGGAACAAGAATTATGGAAGTGAATTCACAGGAGCTTCTAGTGGAGGATTTCCCACGTGATGGCCTGGGAAGCTTTCGGCCAGCAGCAGCAGCTTTTGGAAATCTGTCCAAAGGAAATAACTGCACTTAATTGCCCCCAATCAAAGCAAGTTGATTGGAAGGGAGATTCAGGAAGATAGGAGGGAGTTACGGGAATGAAGAGGGAGCGATTAATGTATAGAGAATGAAGTGGGGAATTTAATTCCTAGAGCTGTTACGTGGAGTTAGAAACATCTCAGATTTTGAAATTCTCAGGTTATGGAATTCTTTCCCAAAGAGCAGGTAATAAATATTAAGAGGGAGACGGGTGGGAGAGCAAGCTTAATGTTGGGGAAAACTCTGTAAAAGTTGGAGAACTCTTTGGACAGCCACATAAATCCAACAGGGGTCAGCTTCAGCAGTTACGGGAAAGATTTAATGGAGGAAAATATACGGGAGTTCAGGTTGTGAATATTTCAGCCATGTAGCAAGTCCAGATTTCTTTCTTGATAACTTCCAATTAGGATTGATTGGATTAAATCACTCTCAGTTGAATTTGAATTAACTAAAATTCAGGGAGTGATTAAGGAGTCATTAATGGCAAGGAATCATGGAAAGGAGAGAGGGGTTTGAATTCAAATAAGTGGGCCCCAATTACTTAAGTGAATTAATCCTTAAATCTGAAATTAAATTTCAGATTTAAACCTGCGATTAATTCCTTAATTAAAGGGAGGAAATTGAGGGGGCATTTAACTCTTAATGCAAATTTGAATTTTAAATTTGAAGAGTTAAAACCTTCCAAATATGGATCAAACCCAATTAGGAAAGATTTCAAATTTGAAATTTGAAATCCAAAATTGTCATGGATTTTTCCTCTCGATTGTGCCAACCCAAATTAGGAAAGGGGGTGGTAAGGGGGAAGGGGAGATTCACGGGTTGGATGGGGGAGGTGGCCGGCGGGTGAGGGAGTTGGCCGTGGGCTTGGAGAGGAAGGATGGGGGTCGGATGGGGTGAGATCCGGTGGCGAGGGTGGAGGATGAAGACAACTAGGACAATAAGGAGGAATAACAAGCAAGAGATAAAAACAAAAGAGAGAAAATAAACGATAAAAGATAAAGAACCGCGAGCCTCGGACTCTTCCAAAGAGTGACGGGTGATGCTTTGCCCTTCTCCAAGGGACTTCAACTCACGAGCCCGGACCCATCCTGCGGCTGGTGAAAACTTCGATTCCTCCCCATAGGAATCTCACTCTCGTCCTCTCTCAAGAAGAAGACAAGTGTGGAAAACAAATTTTTATATTAATCCACCATCTCATTACAATAGATTAAGGCCTTATATATAGGCCATAACATGAGAAAATCAAAATTACAAAAATGCCCCTTGGGCCAAGACACTCACATAAACTATCCTAGGGGTAAAATAGGAAAATACATAAAACAAGAGCTAAAATTCAGAAAATAATACATAAATAAAAATTTAAATAATGCTCGTCGATTTACGACGCCGCCTGTGATAGATGCGCCAAATCTTCGTACCGATGTCGGCATCATTATTCAATGGCCAGAAATTTTAAGTAGATGTGCCTTCACCCTAGAATAAGATCCTTTATAGGTGCCACCACAATACTTGCATTTGAATGACACATTCCCTCCTCCTTCAAATATTTTTCCTAACTTTGTAACATAAATCCATAATGGCTTATCAGTTTCTACAGATGGCTCTTTTGAACCTTCACCTAATCCACTCCCGCCAGCAGCCGAGCTCATTTTGCTAACAAACCAATCATGCATATGAATACATCGAATTAAAATGATATGAAGTGAAATAAAAAAATCATAACATGAATAAAACAATATACCGGTATGCCGGGGGTCCAAGGGGGCGCTGCCCCCGGAACAAAATTTTATTGTAAGAGTAATTTTGAAGTTTGCTTGTTTTTAAAGTTCGTAAGTTATTTGTATGTGAAGATACCGAGTGATACCGAGCATGTACCTAGCAGTACTGAGCATGTACCTACCAGTACCGAGCAGTACCAACCATGTACCTACCAGTACCGACCATGTACCTAGCAGTACCGAGCAGTACCGAGCATGTACCTACCAGTACCGAGCAGTACCGACCATGTACCTACCAGTATCGAGCATGTACGTACCAGTACCGAGCATGTACCTAGCAGTACCGAGCAGTACCGAGCATATACCTAACAGTACCAAGCATGTACTGAGCAGTACCGAGCATGTACTGAGCGGTACCGAGCATGTACCGAGCGGTACCGAGCATTTACATTAGGTTTTTCAACAATGAAGAGAAGAAATGGCAAAATCCACTTACAGTTCTTGGCTTTCTTGCGCGCAGAAGGTGCTCTGTTTGGCCTTGATTGCAAACTTTGCCTCGAATGATAGCAGAAATAACGCAAGAATGAAGGAATGGGAAAGACGAGCTCTGCTTGGCCGAGCAAAAATGACGAAGGAACGGGAGGCGAAGGCAGCGGGCTCCGTTTGGCGTCGACTGAGAGCTCTCCTGGTCTGCCCTAGAAAATTTCTTTCGTGGATCGGAAAAATAAGGCTTCTTGTTCGCGAAATGGCTAAATAGAACGAACGATTTTATCATTTAATAATCGGACACGCGCGTCCGATTTAAATTTTAATGTTTTAAATTCCGACACTCCAATGCCGTGTCGGACACGTGTCCATGCCGTGTCCGACGCGTGTCCGTGTCCGACACGTGTCCGACACTGCATACCCTCTTTAAGAGGCGTGTCGGTGCATCATAGGTAGCAACGCAGAAAAGCAACCTTAGAATGAGATATCAAATGCAGCTAGCAGCATGATCATATAGGCAATTATCAATTGCTGACTTTAAAATTCGATTGCATATGAAATTCAAATATTAAAATTTCAGTTTCAGTACTAATAAGTGAAAGCAATAGTCCAATTTCGACTATGATCCATCTATATAGAAATTAACAACACAATCTAGTTAAATTTAAGAAAAATTTTTGCTAGGAAAAGCTTTCGCATCAGTTATGATTATCGTGGCTTTTATTGAAGTTCAAGTGGAGCTTCCTAAAGCATAAACCTATGCATGGCTCTAGGTTTTCTCAATAACATATGCCAAGTCCAATTTCCATATGTATTCAATACATGCTGTCGAGCACAGTTAAATTTCGGGCTTGTAGTTTAACCGGGTTTGGTAGATTTTCATATGATTATCATCGACCTTGAAGAAGGAAGATGAGGGTAGAGATTTTCATATGAATAAACTTGAAGAAAGATGTCTTGAATAAACATTAAAAAAAAACTCTCTTCACTTTCTTTTGCTCTCTCTACCTTTTTTGCTAACAGAAAAGGCTCGTCTACTTATGGAAAAAGTTTAGAAGGAGAGAGTTCAGTACATGCGGAGGTGGATGCCAAGTGGGGGTTTGGAGTTTGTTGGTTATTGTGATTTGAAATTTCATGCAAGAATTGGTTAAGAGTGTTACATTTATAAGATTAGGTCCAGGGTTACTTAGAATTGGATTAGGTTGCTTAATTAAGTGGAGAAATTTTAGGAAAGGAGTAGTTGGTTCGAATTTTTAATTTGAAGTCCATTTTAGAGTTTGCTTTGAACAAATTTTTCATTACTTTGTTTTTCGCAATGATGCCACTTTCATTTCGCTATGATTTTTTCACTATTTTTCAGAATTTTTTGTTGTTGGAAGGTGTGTTTTACAACCATATTTACTAGATTGTGGTATCTCTAAGTTGTTGTCCAATATTTTAAAAAAAATTATAATGCATATAACCACGTGTAAAAAAGTTGCTTTCCCATACCAATTTTGCAACTACATTTACAAAAAGCAGCAGCTACCCCAAATGTACCCTTAAATGTAGTTTTTGAGGCAATTTAAGAGATAGTTGGATGCTTGTGAATATGAATTTGAGCTTTAAATTTAAATTCAAATTGAAATACAAATTTGATGGATGAATTATGGATAATTATGTGCCTTCCAATGGGTCCATGGTTTGAGTTTTTTGTTGAGAAAGTTTGAAATTTTAAATTTTAAAGTTTTGATGTCGATAATGTTCTGATCAACTGAATGGAGAGCTGTTGTAGAAATTTCTTGTTGCTGGAAGAGCAATTAGTGGTTGGTTTTCAGGGGTTTGCAGAGACACCAGTGGTACTGCTGCTACAAAATAGCAGTAAACAAATGAATAGCAAAGTATGAATTTTGCACTATAGTAAATTAAAAAAAAAAAAACAATTGGCAAAGGAGCAGAGCAACTGAGCAACACAAATGGACAGGAAAATTATAGTGAAAACAATTGCAAAACCGCGGGGGATTGGGAATTCTACAAGTGAGCCAATAAAAAATAAAAATTGCAATGGCACGGGAATTTTTTTTCCAAAGCCTAAGTGATTAAGATTGGAAGCTGGATGGTCAATCTGTTGGGGAATTTGAGAGAGAAAAAGGTTGAAGGATAAAGAAGAACATATACAATAAAACCTCAAGCTATTGATGTGGAATCCTTTAAGCTTTTGAGGAAGCGTTGAACCTTAAAGCACAGGAGGGAGGAAATCCATCTAGACAACCATAATACTCCTTTTCTTCAATAATTCAATTTTGATTAGAAAGATTATGAAAATGTTTTTTATAGGTCCCCATACAATAAGTGTTGACATCCTTGATAAATAAACTAATGACAAATAAAAAAGTAATTGAAGAATATTTAATTTACTTGATGGCTCAAAAACTCATGACAAATAAAAAATAATTAAAGAATATTTAATTTGCTTGATGAATCAAAGTGTAATAAAATTTTTATCAACTTTATCATCAAGGTATTCAAATAAAGCGATAAAAGTTAAGCAGTAGCGGATTTGCAGTAATCCCTATCCTTCTTGCTGGTTTGCATCACCTGCTCTTGTGATGTGCTGTTAAAACTTGTTCATGAATCGGGAACCTAGGTGTTATCTAATGATTCTTATCATGCAATGTAAGTCGAACAATTTTTTTTCCTAAATGGCTGGTAAGGAAACTTTCTACTGAAAAATGAGCTACACAACGAGTTATGCTAGAAAACCTTGATGTATTATGGTCTTGCTATTAAATAATAAAGTTGGAAGTTTGTTGATGTGGAAGTATCATTTGAGTTTTGGCAGGTTTTCTGTTTTAAAAAGAAAAATGAATTCATTTCGGATTGCTAACTCTTCTTATTGTCATTGTTTTACTACCCCTTGCGCTATAATGCAGCACCTATGATATTTGTCTATTCGTTGGACTCCTTATATTGAGTAATACGTTGAATTTGAGAATTTTCTGGTATTAATTAGATTTTGGTTTCGTTTGAGACTATTTTTTTATTGTATCTTAAAACAGAGTTTTAGTTAAAAAATTTAAATTTTTATACGAAAACACTGTTTTAAAAAGCAATTAAAAAGTCGTCCGAAATGAAGCCTTCATCAGCTTATCTTTTTAGTGCAATTGATACTTTATGAAGGCATCTCAATTTCCATAGTTTCAGATATCTGTTTTGAAGTTTGTTGGGATTCAAGATATTTGACTTGGGCCATATTTCCTAACTTTTTGACCCTTTACAGTTAGCCGGGTTAACAAACAATTCGTTCCTTGCTGAAGCTCCTAAAATACGGCGCTGTGTTAGAAGGCACCCAAACCTCGATCACTATGTTTTAGAAGTAGCTAAGGTGAGGGGAATAAAAGTTGAGGTCTCTGTTGGCCACTGCATATGTAGATAACCTTTTAAATTCATTTTGCTTGTTAATTAGTTGCAAAAATGTTCCAGGGTAGATTGGATCATATGTTGTATATTGGACTCACTGAAGATCACAAAGAGTCAGCAACAATATTTGCCAATATGGTTGGTTCACAAGTACTTTCTCAGTCAGCAGCACTAAGCTCCCTTGGTGAAGAAGTAACATCTAATAAAACAGGCAAGAAATTTTAAGTTAGAATTTGCCTTCATATGGAAAGTTAAGAGTAGGAATCATATGACGTGAAACTTTGACTGAATAAATAGAGAAACATGTTTCATATAGATGTATATTTGCTGATATAGTTATAGTTTTTCGTTTCTTTTTTCAAGTCATGAAGTGAGGATTACATAAGAAAATTGCCATTGGATATTTGAAGTTTAGTCTTACAGTATTTTAGCTGAGATTTGAACCTTTGACATTAACTTTGGAGGTCAAAGGAAAAACCACTGATGAATTATAATTATTTTGGGCTGTTTGGGCCACTTTAAAATTAATATTATTAAAACTAACCACAATAATATTTTGAGGTCAAAGGCAAAATAACAATATTATTAAAATTAACCTAAGGGCTGTTTTGGGTCACCTTCCATATTTTTTTTATTTGTTTTTTTTTTTATATTTTGATTTGAAATAAAAAAATATTTGGTATCATAAATATGTATTATTTTTTGTTTTGATTTAATATCACATAAATTGATTCATTTGGCAAGGTGGTGGGGTGGTGTTGGTAGGTGGTTTTGATGAGCGTCCGACATTTGGTTGTAGATGGCAGTGGGGTTGGTGGCCGGTAGTGGGGCAAGCAAAAGAGGCGACTTTGGTGGCTGGTGATGATAATGGCTGTAGTGGCTGACTAGTTAAGGTGGTTTTCATTAAAAAGCGAAGACACCTATAATCTATTAAAAAAAAAAACAACTAAAAGACATAAACCAAACATGTTTTTTAAAAACAAAAATAGAAAATGGTTCCAAATGAGTCCTAAATTTTAGTAATTGTTAAGTGTGTTTTATTTACGAAATATGTATTATTACCATCCTTTCTAGTCATAACTTATTTAAGGTAAGTGCTTTGAGCCCCAAGTCAATTTTTTTTCTAAAAGCATAGTTTTATAATTAGTTAATGATATGAATATAACATGTGGCAATTATGAAGAATTGCTAGTGAAAAAGTAAAAATTACAACAAAAGTACATATAACATGATGGCATTGTTTGAGGAATCCTTCAATAGAAAAGGAAAACTACATAATCACTCATTTGCAACATCTTGCTTGAAGTTTGTTGATGAAGATAACTAGATAGAAAAAGCCACAAGGGGAGAACACCAGGATAAGTAGAACATTTCTCGATTCAAAACTTAGAATGCTAACATCCAAACAAACATAATCCAAACAAACGAAAATTAAATTAAAAATAAAAACAACTACCCTCAGAACAACCGACTAGCGGTTTCCTCACAGACAACGAAATAGTAGGTAATATAAAAGATGTGCTAAAGGGCATGCAAACCAAGGGTCCACCACAGCTACAAGGGCCAACGCCACCAAAACTCTTGCAGCAAATGCTACCAAACCGGCCAACCAACACCTCCAATAGCTCAAGAAGAAAGATACAAGTGGAGTGGAACCTGCGGAGAGAAGAAAGAGATAAGAAGCCCAAGACGAATTTGAAGAGAGAGAGAGAGAAATGGAACAAGCTCTCAAGCTTTTCCAAGAAGAAACCCTCAGGTTTTTTTAAAGAACTTAGCTCAACAATCAACTACCTTTTATGCATCAAAACATCTCATATTTATAGAAGAAAAGGGGCAGCCAAGCAGCCAAAACCACCTCCAATCGATCCAATCAGGATAGGGGAAATGGAAGGCCAGCAGGCGGTCCAGAAGCAGCACCCAAAGAGCCAAAAGGGGGACAGGAACGGACGGCTAGGGGAATCGGAACAGGCAACCAGGGGAGAAGAACCAGCCATGGGACAGGAGCCAGGCAGGGAAAACCGAAGGGCCACAGAGAAGGTGAAAGAGCAAGAGTCCACTCCACATAATGAGCTGAAAGTAGGAGAACTTCCCGAAGTAATGAGCTGAAAAAAACAGCAGCTCAAGCATTAATCAGCTGGAACATAGCAACCCCCAAAAACACAGCAAAAAAAATCGAGCAGCCAAGCCCAAACCGAAAAGCAACCAGCAGCCCAAGAACCAAGGCACCAAAATAGCTAGCACACCCAAGATTTGCCAAGCCCAAGCACTACCTACTCATTATCATTGGATGCTTTCCATTATAGGGTAGCATAAAAAAAACTATAGCATTCAAATTAAAAAAAAAAAAAAAAACTGAAATTTGCATGCATCATTTGTTGAATTTGGGGAGTGCCGATAATTTTTTTCTTATTTTTAATCCGCCTTATAAATTAGATTTGAGACTCACATTAGTATCATAGGGCTGCTTTGAAACATGGTAATTGACATCTTCGATACTTTGTAGAAAGTGAGGGATAATATATTAGAAGGATCATGAATTATGTTCATGCTTTCAATTGAAATATTAGGAGCATCAGAATCATAGGCCCGATAACTTTTCATAAATCCAACTTAGATCATCAAATAGCTCTTCATTATTTGATGTGGTTTAGTCTATATAGGTGTATCAGTCAGCTTGCAAGCAAGAGGATCAATTTCTTGAAGAGGATTAGTATTATATTTATTTTAATATAGTGATATAATGAAACCCCTTTTTGCTATAAACAAATTCAGCTTTAGGAAAGTAATTTGGCTATCTTAAATCTCTTATGTCAAAAACTTTTTTATAGTGCTTTGTGGGCTCCGAAAATTCAGCCCCGGCCTCCCCGCCGCGCGATTTCTTTTTTTTTTATTCGGCGAGGGGAGTTTTAACGGAATAAGTTCCGGGGTAAATTTTGGAAGGCAGATGGATTTGTAGATAAGACACTACCTAGAGATTTCGCCCTCATTTTGCGAGGACTTATGATCTGAGTTCTGATTTCCTATAGGCGCAAGCCCCTATAGTTAATTACCCCTCCCGATCACGAGAGAGAACTTTCGATTAAGGCTAGTCGTCAATCAGATACGTATATAATACATGTTATCTGGCATATAGTAGCAGCAATGGATTTGGGACTTGAAGAATTGGTTTTTTGGATTTGGAATTTGGGTTGAAATATTTGATATTTAAATAGAAATTGCACCATCTTGCACTTAAAGCGGATGGTGGGGGAATGGATGATGTGCCCGATCAAGATCCCATGGTTCCGTCATCCCGGGCCATCATGGTCCCTGGTCTACTTAGTCAGAGGAGGTAGTCGACCCAACCTAACAGAAGGATCCTTGTCAGCAGCCATGGGTTGCTTCGTCCAAGGGGACCTTGTAGACCTGGGTTGGATGTTTGCCTAAGGGGACAAATTTGAATCCACCTTAGCTTACAGAGGGCTTTGTGCCCTGTCAATTATATCATATTGATTCATATCTCAAGGATTTGATGCCAATAAGGAGCGTATTGGCTCTGTCCATAACCGGTATTTCATGGTGCCATTTGGCGGCAAAACCACTCGGTTCAGAGGGCCCTGGGTCGTAACCGTTTATCTTGCGGTGCCATTTGGCGGCAGACCGTCGGTTAGAGGACACGTACCACGTCCTTACTGGCAGGAGATTATTTAAGAATGGATCCTAGTGATATTTTTGACTAGGCATTTAGCTCTTTTGTGAGCTAAAGTAAATTTGAATTTGTCTATCCCGGTAAACTGTTGCGGAGGGTGGATGGATTTTGCTTTAAGTGATTGATGGATTTATTTCATATTTAAATATTTTGGAATTTTGGGATTTCTGGAATTTTGGATTTTGTGGATTTTGGACTTTTGGGAGGCATTTAAGAATGCCTGAAATTAACCCCTCTGGTTGAGATCATCATTCAACACGGCCATTATCGGGGTGTTCGGGGTTATTTCCTTTTGTTGATTGAACCCTGTCAACTCGAGTAAGTTGTTGCTCGAGGATCGGGTTTCTCGTAGGCTTTATGCCTTTGTTTAGTGAATTTTCTTTGCTGAGAGCCTTGAAGGCCGAATATGAATGCACAAAATAAATATTACGGTCAACTCCGTAACCGTATATTTATCTGATATCTCGAACCCTGTCTACTCCTATTTCTCTATTTAGGAGGATCGGATTTCGTAGGCTTCATGCCTTTGTTTATGAATTTTTTTGATTGTAGGCCTGGAATGCCTAATACGAATGTATTGAAACAAATACACTGGTCGCCACAGCCGTATATTCGTTTAAAGGTTCGAACCCTGTCGACTTATATTGATCTGTATAGAAGGATCAAGTTCGAACTAGAATTCACTTATCGACCCGCGCAGCATCCCTAGGCGTCACGTGTGTACCAATAACACGCTCGCCGGGGCCCAAGCAGGTTACGATTGAATTTACCCCTTATGTACCTATGTGTATACAAACGGTAGTGCATGTGCAGGGGTATTTTGAAATATTTGTAGTTGTGTAGATAACTATCGTTTGGATGCACACAACTTTTCATTTGAGAGCTTATACATGCCTTCTGTCCGCTAGCACGAGTATTGCGGATCCGGTGGCGTGGTATTCTTGGTGTTACGAGGCGTCTTCTCATCTTGATATTTTTTTCCCTTTTCTCATTCACCGGGAGAGGTCTTTCTTGAAATTTGTGATCATTGCCTTGAGAAGAGTCTCTTTCAGGCTCTTTAGTGTAGTAGAATTATTATTTTCGGTGTTTGTGGACACCAGAATTGTTTTCTTCTCAAGTATAAAACTAAGAAAAGATTTCGGTACATCTTTTTCTTTCTGCCAGGGGGTGTCTTCTTTCGTACATCGGATTGCCTTTGTACCCGGTGTACTGACAGCACTTTGATCATCATTGTCGTAGGTGATATCTACACTTGTGCTCACAGCGGTTCGCTACGCTTACGAGGTTCTCATTGTTGTTATCTACAAGTGGCTTGTAGTCATTTGCAGGGGACCGCTGTATCAGCTACGAGTTCCTAGGAGTATTCGTAGGAGAACCCTTGCTTTTGCATTGAAACCACCTTTCACCAATCTCAGGTGGTCTGATTGTACTTGTTTGACCTCGTAGGGATCGTCGTAGGAGATAGTTATACTTGTGCCCACAGTGGTTCGATGATGCTTACGATATGCCCACTGTTGTTATCCACAAGGATGTTGTGTTCATTTGCAAGGACCCGTTGCAGCTGCTACGAGCTCTTGGAATTGTTCGTATGAGACCCATTATTGCCTACATCATGCCCACCTGTCGCCAATCTCACGTGGGATTTGTTGGGTTTGTTTGTATGACCGGGTCTTTGATTGTTGATCTCCAGTATTGTCATCTCAATCAACAGACAATTGTAGGGATTGTCGTAGGAGTTCGCTGCATTCAGCTTTCGTGTGCATCGAAATTTCATCTCCTACTTGCAACTTGTTGTTAGCTTGGACGACTGTGCACTTAGATCTTGATTTGTTCATTCATCCAAAGCTCAGTTCTATGTATTCCATTGAACCCAAGTTCAAGATTCAACTCATGCTTGAGTCTTGTGTGTTGTTCTTGAAAGTTCAAGTTCTTTATTGCTCATGACAAGTTTGGATCCAACTTGAGTTCAATTTGAGTGCTTTGCTCTCCACATATTGTTCTTGCTTGAGTTCAAATATGTGAATCGTATTTGATGTGCAAATCAAGTCCGATTTGAGTTCGATTGTATGTTCCAATTTTGTTCAAAGTCTTCTGAGATTTTTGCATGTACAATTTCATATTCAGATTTGACTTGTATTTGATTTCAACTTTGATTTTATTTCATTTGAGCTTGAACCTTTAGAAATCATTTAGAATTTGTTCAGGTTTAGGTCCACAAGTCCACTGTTCATCGTACAGGTCCTCTGCTCATTTTAGTTCAAGTTTTGTGTATTATTGTTCGAGTACAGGTCTTCTACATTGTTGCCCAAGAAGATCTTCAAATTGTTCAAGTCTTTGTACATTTCAGTGAAAATTTCGGCAGCACTCCGGCATATCCCCGGTTTGGGGGAAAATAGGGGAGCTGGGCCTTCCCACCACGCTACTAGAGCGTGTATGGTAGGTGTCCTTAGACACCGCGGCCGTACAAATTTTCATCCCATCACGCTACAAGAGCGTGTATGGGGCCTTCAGCAGTACCCGTACCAGAACAGCAGTGACGTACCAGAACAACAGTGACTCTCCACCACGCTACAAGAGCGTGTATAGGGCTTACCCACCTCATCGTATACGTCGCACCGGGTTTCCTCCTACCGTGCTACAAGAGCGCGTATAGGTGGTTCTCCGGTTCGCCGCAAAACGTCGAGAATGGGATTTTGGAACATCATATCTTTGCGTAGCGGTGTCGAGGTCGAGGACCGTCCCCACCACGCTACAAGAGCTTGTATAGGGCTTACCCGCCTCGTCTCACATGTCGCACCGAATTCCCTCCCACCGTGCTACAAGAGCGCGTATGGGGGTCCACCGGGGCGTCAAGCGCATCGAGGGCGGGGTTTAAGTTAGAAATGTATACCTTGGAGGACCAGTGACTAGCGGTGGAAGGCTCGCGGACCGAGGCAAGAGGAGCATTCTCTTTTTTTTTTAATTAATTATAATTAATATTAATTAATTATAATTAATTAAGAAATTATTTTTAATTAATTACTTATAATTAATTATAATTAATTAATATAATTAATTAAAGTTTATTGAAATTAATTAATATCATTAATTATAATTAATCTATAATTAATTATAATTAATTAATATTAATTAAATTTTAATAAATTATAATTAATTGAAATTAATTAATGATAATTAATTTTATAAATTATAATTAATTAAGTTAATCATAATTAAATTAATTATAATAATTTAATTAGAACTAAATGTAATTAATTATAAATGTTTATAATTAATTAAAAATAATAACTGCAATTAACCAAAATTAATTAAAAAAATTATAATTAAAATTAATTTTAATTAAAAACTAACTCATCTCTCCCTCTACCTCTCTTGGTTCGGCGGATTACGGGATTTGGCCGGAGTAGCGTGCGGAAGGTAGCAAGTTACCTTCACTTCCAGTGAGCTCCTTTGCTTGCTTCCGATCAAGATGTAGTAACTTCATATCCGAGAGCAAGGGAAAGTCGTGGAAGAAGCGAAGTCCGACAGCAATGGAGAAGCCGGAGAAGCGACGCAAGGGAGAAGTTATCTTCACTGCAAGTGAGCTCCTGTTGTTGCTTTCGATTGAACAAGAAGGGAATGTCGTCGTTGGAGTGAGGTCGCACAGCCACGGAGGGCCGAAGAAGCGTGCGAATGGGAGGGAGTAACCTCACGGCCGGCGGGCTCTGTTCTTGCACCCGATCAAAATGTCGTAACTTTCGATCTGACGAGAAAGGACGTCGTCGAGGGACCGGGATCGAACAAACTTCACTGCCGACAAGCTCCAATTCTTGCTTCCGATCGAAATGGCGTAACTTCCTATCCGCCAGGAATTGGAAGTCGTCGAAGGTGCTGAGTCGAGCGGCCACACAGGAGTAGGAGGGATCGGAGAAGAGGAGCGAGAGCGACAGATGGAGAGGGAGAATGAGAGACCAAGGGCTTTGGCTCCGTTGCTTCTTTCCTTTAATGACTTTAATGAGTCGTGCGGGTGATCGTGGGGAGAAAAGACGCTGATGTGGCAGCGACGTGCAAACAACGTGCGCGGGATGAGGGCAGGTATATGACACTCTTCTCTTCTTCTTTTTTTATATTACAGGTTAACATGCTTTACCTCAGAAATATCAGTTTTATCACTTCTAATGAGTAAAAGATATTATCATATAAACTACTAGTATGATGGAGCCTAAAGTTGTATGTCTAACATAGATAAACTAATCTCATTTAAGACTTACAACACTTTTTCAAATAAAGGTCGTGGACTTTAAGTTCACAAGTAACCTTCATGAGTTGGCATATATAGTTCTCACCCTGAAAAACAAACCTTGGATGGTTTAGACAAAGATATTACTCGAATTGCCTCATTTAGGAGAAGATGAAAGGTTATCAAGAAGAGGAGAGAATATAATTGATGAGATAGTAAGTGGTTAAGAATGCATCCCCTCAAAAGTTAGCTTGAGAAAATTTAGTTGTGTGCATAAATACCTAAAAGGCTTTCAGATTTCTTACCGAAGTTGATCATGTTCTTGAAGGGTGAAGAGAATTTTCGACTATATTATGGAGGATGATGATGTTTGTCCCCTTCATATCCTCCTTGGATGAATTTCTCCTTCATCATCCCTTATTTGGGATGGACTTCTCATTCATCTCTCTTCTTTGGGATAGATTTCACTAGCTCTGCATTACAGTTGAAGTCCTCAAGTTCTCCCTCTGATATCATTTCAACTCTTAGGAGTAGAGTTCTTTGCATACCAAGAGAATTGGTGCAATATAATTATGAAATAATTGTCCTAAATTTTAACATGTTATATATATATATATATATATATATATATATATATATATATATATATATATATATATATATATATATATATATATATATATATATATATATATATATATATATATATATATTGAGCTCTGCAGCATAATACAACAAAAAAAGAAAGCAAAATAATAATAAAAAAAATGCATGAATTATTACCTTTGCCATATCTGTATGCAAATCCTGCTCAAATCTTGTATTTTTCACGTGCTATAGTCGCCCCATGCCCTACAGTCGAAGCCACTTCAGAGCAGGTGTTGACCTCTAACCTACAACCAAAGGAAATAAAAAAAAAATCAAAATCAAATATAAAATACTTGTGAAGCCGGCTACCCATCCCGCAAATCCTGCAAAAATCCCGTCGCCAGCTACAGTGTCTCATCCTACGACTCTGCAAACGACGTCGTTGCAGTCGTCTTGCGATCTCCTCGATCTCGCTCCCATGAGCATCGTTAAATACCCAACCGAAGGAACCCTTCAGCGGCTCGTCCACACACACGAAAGCTCCCATCCCGTCGCCTCAGCCTTCAAGCCTGCGACTTCTCCCCTCTCCCACCTTGCTCGACGTCCAAGCTCCGACATCCTCCCGACCTTCAAGACCCCATCAATTGAAGCCTCAGCCCCGACCTAGTAGCCTCCTCTGATCTAACTCCAGGCCTAGACTTTCGATCCCTCCCCTCAGACCGACGCCGACCCTGCTCAACCCGACATCTTCCCGTCGCTTCTCCACCACATCTTCCGAACCCCACGCAGAGAGAGAGAGAGAGAGAGAGAGAGAGAGAGAGAGAGAGAGAGAGAGAGAGAGAGAGAGAGAGAGAGAGAGAGAGAGAGAGAGAGACCTTTACCTCTTTCAACCGCATCCCTTTCCAGTCCGACCGGAAGTCACGGTATTTTGATCGGAGCTGACAATGGGGATCGCTAGGTGCGAAGGTAACTTTTCTCCTTCCGCACGCTTCTTCGCATCCTCCTTGGCTGTCTGACTTCGCTCCATCTACGCCTTTCCCTTTCTGCTGGATCGAAAGCTAGGCATTTGATCGGAAGCAAGAAACATGAGCTTGCTTGGCTTTGAGGGTAGCCTTCTCCCTTGCTCTTTCGGCCAAACCTAGACCTGTCAAAAACGGGTCACGGGTCGGGTTCGGGTCCAACCCGAAATTGACCCGACACTGTTCAACCCGACCCGACCCGACCCGTTTTTGCAAACGGGTCGGTTTTCCGAACCCGACCCGCTTCGGGTCCGGGTCAACCCGACCCGACCCGCTTCGGGTATATTTAATTAAATTTTTTTTATTTAATTCATTTTATTTAAATTTAAATCAAATTAAGGGTAGATTTACTTCAATTAATTTAAAATAAATCAAGATTAATTTAATTTGGGCAATAATATTTATAATTTTTTGAAATATTATTTACTTATTTCATAAAAATTCATTAAAATCCTCCAAAATTAATTAAAAACGGGTCAAACCGGGTCGATTTCGGGTTTCCGGATCAACCCGAACCCGACCCGGTTTTACAAACGGGTCGAAATCTCTAACCCGAACCCGACCCGGTTCGGGTTCGGGTTGACCCGAACCCGAAATTTTCGGGTCGGGTTCGGGTCGGGTCCAATATTGACAGGTCTAGCCAAACCCGTCACCAAACAGCCTTAGGGTTGTTTTAGTTTATTATTATTATTATTACCAAATCTTTAATAATAATAATAATAATAATAAATAATAATAATAATAATGATTATTATAAATGTAATTAGTTATAATTAATTAAGTTTAATTATAATTAATTATATTAAGTATAATTAATTATAAATAATTAATTTAATTATGCATTTATCATTTTTAAATTATAATTAATTAATAAAATAATTAATTATATATAATTAACTTTAATTATGATTAATTATTCTAATTTAATTAATTAATTATTAATTATGGTTAATGTTAAATTAATCAAGTTAATTATAAATTAGTTATTTTAATTATAATTAATTATAATTAATTAAGTTTAATTATAATTAATTATTTACTATTTTAATTTCTTATTATTAATTAAAAAAAATGTGTGTGCTTGCCCTCCTCCCACCTCGATCTTCGAGCCAACACCGACGACCCCGCCAAGGTATAATCCTTCTAAACACAAACTCCGAGAGCCCGCCCTCGGCACTTGTGGTGCGGCGAGTAACCACCCATGCGCGCTTTTATTAGCACGGTGGGAGGGAGCTCGTCGCGGTACTTGTGGCGAGGTGGGTAATCCCATTTAAAGTCCTGTTTTTGGCGTTTGCGGCGTGCCGAGGTACCCCCATATGCACGTTTTATTAGTGTGGTGGGAGGGAACTTGATACAACGCTTACGACGAAGGCGGGCAATCCCCGTGCGCGCTTTTCTTAGCACGATGGGGCAATAAAAAAACATCTTTTTCAAAAAAATATTTTTTAAAACCCCATGCACGCCTTTATTGGCTGGTGGATAAAATAAAAAAAAAATCACCGCCGCGGTGTCTCACAAACACTAACCGTGCACGTCTTTATTGACGTGGCGAGTATGTAACCTCTTGGTTTTTCCCCTAAACGGGGGAGACGTCGGGAGGTTGTCGAAATTTTGTCTGACGTAAGACAATGATTTGAACAAATTTTGAACAAGTAAAGACATGCTTTGGACCTAAATGAACAAATAAAAGGAGCTTAATATGATTATAATCAAATAAGCAAATGACTTAAGCTAAACTCAAGCAAGAAGAGTTTGAACTTGCCACCTGAACAAAACATAAAAGATTTGAACTTGAATCGAGTTTAGACTCAAGAAGACCACAAGGGACTTAATTTGAACTCATACTTGAACTTGCAAGTGGCACAATGTAACTACGAGGACTTGACTTGGACATTTAAAGTCAAGTAAAGACTTGAGTTAGACTATAGTGGACATTGAACTTGAACTATACAACATCAAAAGGAACTCGAACTTGAATTTGATCTTAAACTCAAAATTGAACCTACTTTGGATTTGAATTCAAAAGAATGAATCTAAGAAGATTGGACTTGAGCTTGCATGGATCATATAGAACATTATATCATGCACAAGATAAAGATGTAATTGATAGTGCAATAAAGATCTTGATTAAATGCAAGCAATTGAACACAAAGCTCATGATGAATGAAGAACTTGCAACCATCATTCCCTCACAAATGATGTTGAAACTCATACAATTTATTGAGATAGTTACAAGGGTATATGTTTGATTGCGAGCATATATCAATAAGCAAATCCACCATACAAGTTATGAACTACTTCCAAGAGCAATGAGAGACTTATGATTCCTTCATCTCATTCCAACCAATATATTTGCAATCAAAATATGAAGCTCTCAAATGAATGGGGAAGAACCTTCATGCTAATTAGAATGCAAATATCACTAAAAATTACCTATAAATGAGAAGTGATTGCAAGCAATATTAGAGAATGAATAAATTCTTTAGTTCTCATCCTTAAGCGTTGACCACGCAAGTAAAAATCAATGGAAGAATGTAATGGCATGCTTGTAATTTGCTATACAAGACTTTCAATTGATATTAAGAGATTATTATTTCAATTGGAAGACAAATGTCATTGAGCAAACTTATCACACATGATTTAAATCATCTTCATATGGTAGCAAAGGACTTGTCACATTCAACATGGTTCATCTATGATCGAAAATCAAATGAGAGAGGATAATCCTAATTACTCAATTAAGCATCAATGAATGATGGATAGTTGAATGAAAGTATATTTTCAAAAGGCATTGGCAAGGAAAGATAACATGAAGTTTTCCACAGTGCTTAAAACCTTCAGCGCACTCAAACAAATATTGACAAACAAATGAACTAGTGATACGACTTGCTTGCAAGAAAAGACTAAATGGATGAAATAACGACAACCAGTCATAACATTTGTATCAATCATATGGAAGAGATAGTGATCCAATAGCATAGCACACTGAAAGAAGCCACGAAGAATATGATTGGTACTGGTTAGCTCGTAGCTAATGATGGCTAGTTCATGACTAATGAAGACTAGTATGATGACAAGGTCGATAATCTGCTCGTAGTTAGTGATGATAGATGCATGAAATAAAAATAATCGTTACCCAATATTGATGCAACAATCTATCTACAAATAAAGGCAAAGGATACATAGCAAATGCAAATACCTATGATCCCTTACAATAGATCCGCTATATGCACCATATGTCATTTGTGGACAAATACGAAAGAGACTATAGCAAACACAAGCTCCTGTAAATCATCGTAGGAGACCTGCCTTATGTACTATATGCATTCACGAGCCGAATGCCAAAGGACTACAACAAATGTAAGCTCCTACAAGTCATTCTGGGAAATTCGTTATACACATCGTACATTATCTATAAGCAAATATGAAAGAATTACAATGAATGCAAAGCGTTAAAAAAATCATAAAGCTGGAGACTCGTTAGTGCACTACGATCCACCTGCATAAAGCAACGAGTAGTGCACGACAGTCTACCTGTACAAAGCAGCGAACAACTCTATTCAGAAGCTGCTACGCAACGCCACCGGATCCGCAACTTCTATGCAAGCGGACAGACGGCGTCTACGAATACTTTTAAAGTACCCCCGCACTTACACAGTAGTTTGTATACACATAGGTACCCTAAAGGGGTAAAAGCAATCATGAAACCCTCATGGGCTCCGGCGAGCGTGTTATTGATACACACATGACGTTTAGGGATGGTCTAGGGATGCTGCGCGGGCCGACAAGTGAATTCAAGTTTGAACCCGATCCTTCTATACGAATCTGTAGGAGTCGATAAGGTTCGAACCATCAAATAAATACACGGTTGTGACGACCGGTGTATTTGTTTTAATGCATTCATATTAGACCTTCAAGGCCTATAATCAAGAGAATTCCCTAACAAGGGCATAAAGCCTACGAAACCCGATCCTCCTAAGCATGTAAGTAGGAGTAGACAGGGTTCATACCATTCAGATAAATATACGATCACGAATTTGATCGAAATATTTATTTTATACATTTATATTTGGCCTTCAAGGCCTTTAACAAGAAAAATTCACAAACAAGGGCACAAAACCTACGAAACTCGATCCCCTATCAGCAAATTGATAGGGTCGACAAGGTTCAATTAACAAATGAAAATGACTCCAAACACTCCGATGATGGCCGTGTTGAATGCAGATCTCAACCGGAGGGGTTCCCAAACATTTTCAAATGTCTCACAAATATCCAAAGTCCATTTCAAACAATTCAAAGCTCCATCCAAATACCCACAAAATCCAAACTCCACAAGTCCCAAAGTCCAGAGATTTAAAATCGAAATAAATTTATCAAACACTTAAAGCAAAATTTATCCACCCTTCGCAACAGTTTGATGAGGTGGACAAATTCGAAAATAACTTCAACTCACAAAGAGCTAATGCCTGGTCGAAAATATCATTAGGATCAATTCTCAGCCAATCTCCTGCCAGTAAGGATGTGGTACGTGTTCTCTAACTGGCGGTTTTGCCGCCAAATGGCACCGCAGGATAAACGGTTATAACCCGGGGCCCTCTGAACAGAGTGGTTTTGCTGCCAAATGGCACCACGAAAAATCGGGTTATGGCCAGAGCCAATACGCTCGTTATTGACATCAAATTCTTGAGATATGAATCAATAGAATATGATCGATGGGGCACAAAGCCCTCTGTTAGCTAATGTGGATTCAAATTTGCCCCCTTAGACAAATATCCAACCCAGGTCTATAAGGTACCCTTGGACGAAGCAACCCATGGCTGCCGACAAGGATCCTTCTGTCAGATTGGGTCGACTATCTTCTCTGACTAAGTAGACCAGGGACCACGATGGTCCGGGACAACGGAACCATGAGATCTTGATCGGGCCTATCATCCATTCCCCCACCATCCGCTTTAAGTGTAAGACAGTGAAATTTCCATTTTAAATATCAAATCTTCCAACTTCCCAAATTTCCAACTTCTAACCAATTTCCAAATCCAACATTTTCAAATACCAATGTCTATTGCTGCTACTATATGCCTGATACTACATATCTATGGATACAACGTATCTGATCGACGACTAGCCTTAATCGAAAGTTCTCCTCGTGATCGAGAGGGGTAATTAACTATAATGGCTTGCTCCTATAGGAAAACCAAACTCAGATCATAAAGTCCTCTCAAAATGAGGGCGAAATCTCTGGGTAGTTTCTTATCAACAAACCCATATGCCTTTCCAAAATTTACCCAGGAACTTAATTCTGTTAAAACTCCCTCGCCGAAAAGAAAAACCAAACAAAAAGCGGGCAGAGGCCCGGAGCCCACAGCAGGTCACACTTAAATCCAACATACGAGACCTCAAAACTCAACCTCTCGTTGCTTTGATGCCCCATATTCGCCTCTTTCATATACACAAGCCAACTCCTTTGGCTTCTTCTCCCGAACCATCCTCACGCACGAAAGCTTCTTCGCTTCCCCACTCAACCCCACAAACTCCACGCTTACTTCCGATTTTCCTTCAACTCTTCCACGCACGCGAACATCTCCTACTCTTTGTTTTTCCTCATGCGAAAACTATCTTAGTTGCAACATCCCATCGACATTTTCACGAGACCTTCGATCTCTAAACCGCGAAGCCACCTACAGAAATCTCCCAATCCCTCTTCTTCTCCGCATGTAGTTGACTCGTCTGCTGAAGCCGCAAAATCACTTAGGTCAAACCCTTCCTCTCAGCTGAAGGCTTCCATAGCGCCGAGCGCTAGCTGCATTTTCAAACAGGTACCCTGAAGGCCCATACACGCCATTCTCTGTTGTGGTTGAGTTGAAGATTTATTGCCGCGGTGTCATCTGACACCTACTATTCACGCTTTTGTTTAGCGTAGTAGACGCCCAAACTCTTGGAATTTTTCCTAAACGGCGGAAATGCGGGGAGGTTGCCAAATTTTTTAGCAAGGTTTAAAATTGCGTAATCAAGCCTCGAGGTAGTTTTCATCCGTGAGGCGAGGCGTAAGCCTCGTGGCAGTCTGAGGCGTAAGCCTCACGGACACAGAATTGAGTAAATGAGAAATTAAGGGTTTTAGCAGGAAAATAATAGCAATATTCTATCTTACAATAAAAACATCTAAATGATATATGAAAATAGTGGAGAGTAAGAAAGTAGATGCAATAAAATTATGTCTCAAAGTACAAAATAACAAAATGTTAGTTTAACAAAACTCCCAAAGCAACTGAATTTTCAAGAAGGGTCCCTTCGCAATGACGTATTCCCCTTTTCCTTGCCTCTAACCATATTCCCCTCAAGGCTTTTTGGGGGAGAATTGCGTAGAGGCGCGCCTCTTGTTGCACAATTTTAAACAGAGTTTTTTAGTGAATAGGGAACTTGGCTTGGACCATATGGAACGTAACTAAAGCAAAAAACCGGAATTTAATTCGATAAATGCACAATAAAATTGGAAATACAAGGTGTTGAATAATGATATTAAGTATTCAAACGGACATCAATTGATGAACATGAAATTTGCGCCAGATAAGAAACCTCAGATGCAATTCACTTATAAGCCAGAATGCTTAATCAATCATATGCAAACGATAATATTTCCTGCATGTATATGCAAGAAAGTTGTATTGAATGTGATTACATGCTCAATGCATCCGATAATACATTCAACTCACAAGAAAATACATTTATTTTTCATGAAAAATTGAAAAAACATAATGAATGAAGCAAATTATCAATCGACATACAAGGAATGCGGCATATCTACTAGCAATGATATGTTACATAACATGTTTATTAGCAAGACATGGAGGTAGTGGGTGACATGCAACGAAGGTGAAAATCAAAGACTTGCAACAACATTAGCCACCATCCTACAAACATATACAAGAAGATTGTGATGGAGGCAATAACACGAGCATGAGTAAATATAGGAGGCATGATGGGGACATCAGTTGGAAAGTCTACCGTCGACGTGGCCGTAGATCTACGGCCACGTTCTACCCGATGTATTTCTAATTTTAGTATGGTCATTTTATTTTGATGTATTTTATTTATGCATTTTTCCCTTTTTACCCTTGCTTGAGGGATTGAGTCTTGTAGCCCCTCGAGGGTATTTTAGTTTTTTATTTTATGTCATTGTATTAGGCTATTTATAGCCTTCATCTTGTACTTTTGATGGTTAATGAATAATTAAAAGAAATTTCCTGCATTTTGTCTTCTTGATGCTTTTGTGTGGAGCTTGAGAGTTGAGAGTTTGGTGGAGCCTAGGAGAGGCCACCCGTCGTACCCAACAGTCACCTCCGGTGGCTCTTGGTTTTTTCTTCCTCCTTTATTTTCCATCTACCCAACACCCACCACCGGCCATCATCCACCACCAACCACCTCCTCATAACCCCACCCATCCAAACTCAACAACACCACTTTCTCAAAACCCCCACCTCCTCATCATCCCGCCGATCACCATCTTGACCGCTGGCCTCCCCTTTTTTCCACCACCCCTCCCTTCCACCCATCACCGGCCCCTCCATACCTTTTCCACTAATTTCAGATTTTGAAATTCACAGTGAAAGTTTCCATTTTTGTCTGACGCCAAATTTGGAAAGTTTTCATGCGATTTCAAATTTCAAATTTGAATTTGAGCGGATTTGAAATTTTCCTCATTTATTAAGCGGAGAGGATTAGGAAACGCAGAACTCCTCTTCACAAAACCCCCAACCCCTCTCTCCTTGTCGCCGGCCCCCATTAATGGGTCCCTCTCCTTTAATGCTACATGAAGGGGTTTAATTGCAAGCTATTCAAATTTCAAATCCATTTATTTTCCCTCCAATCTTACTCAAATATGAAAATAATTTCAGATTTGTTTGTTAAAACAATTTCTTGTCCACCCAACCTAACCCCTTCCCAACCCTAGCCGTTTTCCCCTTTACAAACCGCCGGCCTCCCTCGGCACCGTCCACCTCCTCTCTCTCTCTCTCGCCCCTTCCCGTCTTAAGTTGTTTCTCCTTGTTGAGTTGAAATGTATGATCGACCCGAAGCTTGAGTCCTACTTCACATCCGATGGCCAAAGATTCGTGGATCTTCTCAAATTTCCTTCATCGGAGTGATTCAAATCCTTGACGTACCTCTTGAAATTCCGTCCTCCCATAATAGCAGTTGAAGGAGCAACTTTTAGAAGGTACGTGGTGATTTACGTCGCTTCTCCGAGAAGGTGATTTTCTTCCTTGACTCATTTGCTTTCAAATTCTAATTTCTTTGAGAGAATTTGTTCAAAGCAAGAGATTGTGTCTACTTATTGCCATCCACTAGTATTATTAGGAATTGTTACTTCTTTGCTCTTAGATCTCATTGTTATAATTAGGGTAAGTTGGAAACTACTACTTATGCAATGTTTTAATTTCTCTAAGTGTTTTGATTTGGTTTAGTTTCTTGTGTCGCTTGCCTAAGCGGGATTGGCCATTTATGAGTTTTACGTTGTTGTTTTAAACATTATTAACGAAAATCTGAAATTGTTCTTAATTTACTTTGTGCAAGTTTCCGATCTTTGCATGTAGTCTTACATCATCTGGTATCAGAGCATGGTTAGGATAGGATTTTCTTTCTAGAAGACTTCCTAGGTTGATTCCTAACTATTATTTCCAATTTCTGCATACATAGTCATGTTAGATTCATGCTAAATCTCATGTTATGCTTGCTGCCAGAAAATTCCTGCACCCGTCAGTGAGCTGTAGGTTCATCATTTAGTCATCTAAGTGCTGTCCATCTCTTCCTAACCTCATATTATGCTTAGGGAGCCTTAGCACCTTTGTGTAATTTGCTGTCCTAGTGATTTCTGCGTCATTTGATGCCATTTTAAGTGTGTTTCACTACTGGTTAGCTGCTGTTTTCTCTTCTAGAACCCCTCCCAAGTCTCCCATAGTGTGTAGGAATGGACCTGGAACAAATAGGGAGGACTTTAGACCTCTTGGTAGGACAGATGAACACCATGAGCCAGCAGTTGAAGGAAAATCAAGTTGACCTAGCAGAGCTTCGTAGGAACACCACTGAGAGGTTCGACACGTTAGAGCGAGCTAAGGAAAACCCAATCCCCTACACCCCTTCGAGACCTCCTTCCATGTATGGGGATGACGTCTACCATGATGAGGGACCTCGTGCCCATCATCGTGCTCCTCACAATGGACATAACCATCCTCACAACCCTGATGTGCCACTCATGAAAAATATCAAAGTGGATGCTCCTACCTTTGATGGCACGCTAGATCCCCAGGTCTTCCTGGACTGGGTCAAAGGTATGGTTCGTTTCTTCAAGTGGTACAACATTTTTGACGCAAGGAAGGTTAGTTTTGCAGAGATGAAACTCACGGGTAGGGTGGGACAATTTTGGTCAAATTTAGAAAGCCTTAGGGAAGCCCGCAATGAGTATCCCATTACTGATTGGCTCACGATGAAGCGGGAATTGAAACAAAAGTACGTTCCTCCGTCCTATTTCCCCAGACTGTTAGACAAATGGAATAGGCTGACCCAGGGTGGCAAACCAGTCAAGGATTACATCGCATCCTTTGATGATTACTTGATTAGATGCAAAGGGGAGACCGCTGCTACGCCCGCACAGATTCTGTCCATGTTCCGTACTGGGTTGCGAGAGGATCTTCGCAATGAGCTGTTCGCCCGGAACGTTACTACTTTAGAGAATGCCTATAGTATTGTCCTAGACCTTGAAGAGAGTCGATCCCAGCACCCGAGCCGGTCCCACGACGTTAGGCACTCATACAAACCTTCAGGTAGCTCCACCCCTCACACTCCTACCACACGACCGTCACCCGGGAGCACCAGCCGACCACCCTCCGGCCCTCCTGCCCCCCGATCTGATGTTAGACCCAAACCACCCACCCCGGATACATCTCGGTCCAACCCCGGGACCAAGTGCTTTCGATGCCAGGGGTATGGGCATATAGCTTCTCAATGCTCCAGTCCTTACAAGAATTCTATCATCGAGGAGATTATTGAGGACGATCCTGAACCCGAGGGTGGTCAAGTCCATCAGGTCGAGGATGAAGGCGAATTCTTTGATGAGGACGAGGACACCACCGTCCTCCATTGCCTTCAGAGACTGGACACCACTCCCATCTGCGTGGTGAGATGTGCACTATCTCAGCCCACCCCCACTCAAGACTGGCGTAGGACCACCATTTTTCATACCTATACTAAGATCAAGGATAAGAACTGCAAGGTCATCGTGGATAGCGGTAGTTGCATCAATGCTGTGTCTTCCAGCATGGTATCCAAGTTAGGACTCGCTCCCGTTCCTCACCCCAGTCCGTATAAAGTAGCGTGGGTCAATTTTGTTTCCTTGGAAGTGACGGAACGAAGTCTCGTACCTATCTCCTTTGCCTCTTACAAGGAGAATGTTTGGTGCGATATTCTGATTATGGATGTTGGGCAGATTCTTTTAGGTCGACCTTGGATTTTTGATAATGATGTCCACATCTATGGGCGTTCGAACACCTGCGTGTTCGAACATGCGGGTAAAAAGATCAAGCTTTTACCATCGCAGCCCCGGGGTAAAGGATGACACCAAACCTTCCCCGAATAATCCCAAGAAAGGTTTGAATTTAGTTACTGCTAAGGTTTTGGATTCGGAGGTCGCCTTTGGCGCTCCTCTTTATGCTCTTGTTGGTCGTGAGATTCCCACTGAATCTGACGCGCCTATCCCCGAGGAAGTCCGACCTATTTTAGAGCAGTTTGCTGATATATTCCTTGATGACCTCCCAGATAGGTTACCTCCACTTAGGGATATTCAGCATGCCATAGACTTAGTTCCTGGAGCCTCTCTCCCGAACCTGCCCCATTATCGCATGAATCCTACTGAGCACATCGAGCTCAAGAGGCAGGTAGAGGAGTTACTGCAGCGGGGTTTTATTAAAGAGAGCCTTAGTCCCTGTGCAGTACCAGTCCTTCTTACCCCTAAGAAGGATGGAACTTGGCGGATGTGTGTTGATAGCCGTGCTATTTACAAAATCACCGTAAAGTATCGTTTTCGATCCCGAGATTAGATGGTATGCTAGATATGATGTCGGGTGCCAAATTATTCTCGAAAATAGACCTGAAGAGTGGATACCACCAGATCCGGATCCGACCTGAGGATGAGTGGAAAACTGCGTTCAAGACAAAAGATGGCCTTTATGAGTGGTTAGTCATGCCCTTTGGTTTGAGTAATGCCCCTAGCACTTTTATGAGGGTCATGACTCAGGTGTTACGCCCCTTTATGGGTAAGTTTGTTGTCGTCTACTTTGATGTCATACTTATCTATAGCCATTCAGTTGATGAGCACCTTGACCACCTTAGGCAAGTTTGTGATGTCTTGAGGAAAGAACAGTTTTATGCCAATCCTAAGAAATGTACTTTCCTCGTAGACCGAGTCATCTTTCTAGGCTTTATCGTATCTACACAAGGTGTTTCTGCCGACCCCGAGAAGGTTAGAGCCATAGTTGACTTGCCCGTCCCTCAGAACATCCGGGAAGTTCGCAGCTTCCACGGGTTAGCTACCTTCTATAGGAGATTCATCCGAAATTTCAGCACCATAGTATCTCATATCACTGATTGTCTAAAGAAGGGTGATTTTCATTGGACCCCGGCTGCCACCAGAACATTCGATGAGATTAAGAAACGAATGGTGGAAGTCCCAGTGATGAGACTTCCTGACTTCTCTAAAGTCTTCGAAGTGACCTGCGATACTTCGGGGGTCGGAATTGGAGGAGTCCTCTCCCAGGAGGGTCACCCTGTAGCATATTTCAGCGAGAAGCTGAATGATATTAGGCAGCGTTACTCCACTTACGATAAGGAATTCTACGCCGTGATCCAATCCCTTCGCTACTGGCGGCACTACTTGCTACCGCAAGAGTTCGTCATCTTTTCGGATCACGAGACTTTGAGATACATTAATTCTCAAAAGAAACTTAATGCCTGACATGGCCGATGGGTAAAATTTCTTCAGGAGTACACATACACTCTTAGGCACAAGGCAGGGGTCGAGAATAAGGCTGCTGACGCTCTCAGCCGACGGATGATGACTACTCTTGAGTTGAGAGCAGAAGTCGTGGGTTTTGATCAGATGAGGATGGATTATCTTGAGTGCCCAGACTTCAAAGAAATTTACTCTTCCTGTCCACAGGCAGCACCCGCCTCGTGGACGATTTCCTTTTGGATGATGGTTACCTTTTCAAAGCCCAAAAGCTTTGTATACCTCGCACCTCCCTTAGGGAATTTCTTGTGTGGGAGCTACACGCTGGGGGCCTCGCTGAACATTTTGGGAGAGATAAGACGATTGAGGCCGTTGAGTACCGTTTCTTTTAGCCGAGCCTTAAGAGAGATGTTGGTAGAATGGTTGCTAGGTGTCACACGTGTCAATTAGCCAAGCAACCTAAACAGAACACTAGGCTTTACACTCCGTTACCTGTGCCTAGTTGTCCTTGGCAGGACGTCAGTATGGATTTTATTTTAGGCCTGCCAAAGACACTGCGAAGAAATGATGCCATATGCGTAGTTGTAGATCGATTTTCCAAAATGACTCATTTCCTCCCCTGTTCCAAAACATCTGATGCCTCTCATATCGCCAAGCTTTATTTTAATGAGGTCGTCCGCTTGCATGGTTTACCCAAAACCATTGTATCGGATCGAGATGTTAAGTTCACTAGTTACTTCTGGAAAACCCTGTGGATGAAGATGGGTACTAAGCTACAATTTCCCACTGCCTTTCACCCACAGATGGATGGTCAGACAGAGGTAGTTAACAGAAGCTTGGGAAACTTACTGCGTTCTTTGGTTGGGGATCATATTAGAGACTGGGACACTATCCTACCCACTGCTGAGTTTGCGTACAATAATTCTGTCAACCGAACCACGGGTATAAGTCCTTCTGAGATTGTATACGGGTTTAAGCCTAGACAACCATTAGATTTGATTCTTATGAGTTATAGGTATAGGATTTCTGAGTCAGCATCTGCATCTGCATCACATCTGCATGAACTGCATAAGGAAATTGCACAAAATATTGAAAAGAGCAACAAAGATTACAAGTTATATGCTGATTTAAAACGACGATTTAAAACTTTTAAAGTGGGTCACTCCGTGATGATGGGGATTCGTCCGGAACGGTTCCCACAAGGAACCGTTAAGAAGCTACACGCCAAGAGTGCTGGGCCTTTCAAAATATTAAGGAAAATCAATGACAATGCATACGTGGTAGACCTCCCTGAGGATTTCAACATCAACCCGACTTTTAATATTGAGGATCTAGTTGCTTACGAAGGCCCTGATTTCAATCCACCCAACCCATTTTTACAACAGCCTGATATAACCCCACCATTGGAAAACCCGAATTTGCCCCCCCCCTTCCTACCATTCCCAAACTACCCATGGCTGATAAAGTGGACACAATTTTGAGTGATGACATTATCTCTACAAAGGAAGGTGGAAGGAGAAGGTACTTGATCAGGTGGAGAGGAAAACTTGAATCGGAGGACACGTGGATAGACCGCGATGAGCTGCAGCGGATAGACCCAGATGCTTTGGAGCTTTACGAGAGAGATTCTTACTCGACGGAGTCGAGTTTTCTCCCACCCCGGGAGAATGATGGGGACATCAGTTGGAAAGTCTACCGTCGACGTGGCCGTAGATCTACGGCCACGATCTACCCGATGTATTTCTAATTTTAGTATGGTCATTTTATTTCTTCATTTTTCCCTTTTTACCCTTGCTTGAGGGATTGAGTCTTGTAGCCCCTCGAGGGTATTTTAGTCTTTTATTTTATGTCATTGTATTAGGCTATTTATAGCCTTCATCTTGTACTTTTGATGGTTAATGAATAATTAAAAGAAATTTCCTTCATTTTGTCTTCTTGAAGATTTTGTGTGGAGCTTGAGAGTTGAGAGTTTGGTGGAGCCTAGGAGAGGCCACACGTCGTACCCAACAGTCACCTCCGGTGGCTCTTGATTTTTCCTTCCTCCTTTACTTTCCATCTACCCAACACCCACCACCGGCCATCATCCACCACCAACCACCTCCTCATAACCCCACCCATCCAAACTCAACAACACCACTTTCTCAAAACCCCCACCTCCTCATCATCCCGCCGATCACCATCTTGACCGCTGGCCTCCCCTTTTTTCCACCACCCCTCCCTTCCACCCATCACCGGCCCCTCCATACCTTTTCCATGAATTTCAGATTTTGAAATTCACAGTGAAAGTTTCCATTTTTGTCCGACGCCAAATTTGGAAAGTTTTCATGCGATTTCAAATTTGAATTTGAGCGAATTTGAAATTTTCCTCATTTATTAAGCGGAGCGGATTAGGAAACGCATAACTCCTCTTCACAAAACCCCCAACCCCTCTCTCCTTGCCGCCCCCCATTATTGGGTCCCTCTCCTTTAATGCTACATGAAGGGGTTTAATTGCAAGCTATTCAAATTTCAAATCCATTTATTTTCCCTCCAATCTTACTCAAATATGAAAATAATTTCAGATTTGTTTGTTAAAACAATTTCTTGTCCACCCAACCTAATCCCTTCCCAACCCTAGCCATTTTCCCCTTTACAAACCGCCGGCCTCCCTCCCCACCATCCACCTCCTCTCTCTCTCTCGCCCCTTCCCGTCTTAAGGTGTTTCTCCTTGTTGAGTTGAGATGCATGATCGACCCGAAGCTTGAGTCCTACTTCACATCCGATGGCCAAAGATTCGTGGATCTTCTCAAATTTCCTTCATCGGAGTGATTCAAATCCTTGACGGACCTCTTGAAATTCCGTCCTCCCGTAATAGCCGTTGAAGGAGCAACTTTTAGAAGGTACGTGGTGATTTACGTCGCTTCTCCGAGAAGGTGATTTTTTTCCTTGACTCATTTGCTTTCAAATTCTAATTTCTTTGAGAGAATTTGTTCAAAGCAAGAGATTGTGTCTACTTATTGTCATCTAGTAGTATTCATAGGAATTGTTATTTCTTTGCTCTTAGATCTCATTGTTGTAATTAGGGTAAGTTGGAAACTACTACTTATGCAATGTTTTAATTTCTCTAAGTGTTTTGATTTGGTTTAGTCTCTTATGTCGCTTGCCTAAGCGGGATTGACCATTTATGTGTTTTACGTTGTTGTTTTAAACATTATTAACGAAAATTTGAAATTGTTCTTAATTTATTTTGTGCAAGTTTCCGATCTTTGCATGTAGTCCTACATCAAGGCATGCAACAAATATCAAGTTGAAGTGCGTCCCTCTCACAATCAACACAAGTTAATATACAAGCAACCATATCGATACCTTGCAAGTGAAAGAAATCAGTGCATAGTGAACGTAATTGTTGGAGAATTTTTTGTATCCTCGAACGGATTGCATATTTTATAATCGGGCACGGCATAAGAATACGATATATTACCCCGGAGGGTAAAAATATCATTTCCTTATGGACTCAATCATAAAATTTACAATTATTTAACAGAGATTCCCCCACTCAATGTTTGGTTGAGTGGGGTTTATTTATTTCTGGGGTACAGACATCCCATAGGGGCAAGCCCCTATGGTTAATTACATCCCAAGTTTGATTTGGGAAAACTTTTGATTAAACTAGTGGTTTTCTTTCTTTTGAAGTCATTTAAATGTTGGCTAAAGTTGATTTTTGTTGTTTTAAAAATCCATGAAAGTCTTAATAAAAGGATTTGGGCCTTTAGGAATTTCAAGGAAAAGTTGGAGAGATCAACTAAGAATTGGATTTTGGGAATGAAAGCCAAAGGAGGTGAAGTAGGGGCACTTGATTCTGAGATGAAACTCAGAGGTGCCCAAACTATCCTATGTTGGGCTTTACATTTTAGCAACCTAATTTTGGTTTAAGTTGATATTTTATTAGAAGATTGGAGCTTACATCCCAACAACACTTGTTGGAGGAATTGCCCGAAAGTTGAGGGCTTATAGAGTGATTTGGAATCAACCCGTGCCTCGGACCCTAAGACTAAGGTGAGGACTACCGAGAGGTAGTGCCTCGAACCTAGATCTAACGAGTACAAAGAGGGACTTACAAGCTACACCTCACAAGAGGCATAACCCGCCCGACTTCTGGATTTATTGTCCCGCCTGAAAGGGACTACCAGCTAAACTCCCCCTAATTGCTTTTAAAACCATGTTATTCGGTCTCAATGCAAATGTAGAGTGGTAGGGTTGTTTTCATTTAGAAGGTATGGCTTATAGCTTGGCTTTGAGGCCAAGATGCCTAAGTGTGTGTGGTATGCAAATGCTGACTCATAAAGAAAAAGACTTTTGTTATCTAATCCTTAAGTGAGGGCTTTCTATATGCAACACATTTTTGGCTATGCATGTTTGTTTTTGTTTTGAAAACTTGGCTCCTTGAAGGGAGCCATGCAATTTATTTTTTTTGAAAAGCATGGAGCCTAATTTGATTTTATTATTAAGTTGCTTACATGTTATGGGGTAGAAAATTTAGTTTTTATCCTAAGAGCCTAACGTGATCAAGTCCAGGCCACACCCACAAAAACAAGAGAAGAAACCTAGGAAAGACATGCATTTCTATTGCGCACCCAGGTAAACAAATCAAAGCATGCTTTTATTTATATCAAATGCAAGGAAATGTAAAGAGAGTCCACATTATTACAACCAGAATTGGCAGCTGAGTTGCCTGCCATTATACAACCCAGTCAAATTTACAGACTCTACTTGTGGGGTTCTTCAGACTCTTGACTTTTGAATGGACATTGGGCTTCACCTTTGTAGGTACATCCTTCTAGTCCACTTCATTCTTTTGCTCCAAACCCTCATAAGTTTTACATCCTAATTCTACCAAATACATGTTTGAAAAGAAAATGACTCAAACCTGCAATGGATTAGAAGCAGTTTATACGATAAAGCATTACATCCAGAATTTTGTTTAGCACTTAGAGTGCCAAACAATCTACTTCTACCCTATTAGCCACATCTTTGGGGGGTTTTAAGCAGTACCTGTCATGCAAGCAATTTATAATTTATAAACGCCCCCCTTTTAGATATGGCCACCTGCACAGAAAAGCATTTATATCTCTATACTAACCACTTAAGGGCAAGTGCCCACACGCAGACAATCCAAGGGCAATCAATCCACAACATCAAACACATGCGCAGAAAAGAAAAATCCTAATCCTAGCATGCCTAAGGGGCTGTGCACCTAAGTATGTGAGGCTTGTGTAGCATGTCACACTAAAGGTGTTTGGTTTCATTTTGGAATGAAGATGTTTAATTTTTATCCAGGGGGATTTCACTTTAAGTTGTTTGTGACTTAAAGATTTTATTTGATTTTTAAGTGTTTCATATTTAGGAGGGTTATGAAGAACCCATAAAGTAACCACATGCTTGCTTTTGGGCAAGCCTGTTACTTATGAATCCTAAGATACAATAATATAGGCATCCCACCTTTTGGGGGAGATGATTGATCATTGTATCAAAAGGGAACCTAAGTAATTTTTAGGTGTTTTAGAGTTCTCTTAGTGTTTGGATAAGAGAAATGTCTATCTAATAGGGTAAGATAGACTTGCCTAAGGGGTTTCACTTAGGACTTGGTGAAATCCATCCAATAGGGTAGGATGAACTTCAACAGATTGGATAATTCCTAAGGGACATCTATGGGTTTGGCATTTTAAATGTCATAGGAAAGATCATTCAATTTTGGGTTGAATGAAGTAGATTACTTAGATTTTGAGTCTAAGGAAGGTGTCCAACATGTAACTTTTGGGCTACATGTTGGAGAAATCTCCTTAGCTTTTGGAGCTAAGAGGAGAAAGAAATTCAACATTTAGCTTTTGGGCTAAATGTAGGGGAACTCCCTCTAGCTTTTGGAGCTAAAGGGAGGGGAAGTCTCCTACAACTTTAGAGTTGGAGGAGAGTTGGATCAAACTCATAGCTTTTAGGCTAAGGTTGGGAGGATTCCTTAGACTTTTTTGGAGTCGAAGGAAAAGAGGGATGACTTATAATTTTGGTTACGAGCCATCAAGAGTTATATGGACTTTTGGGTGTCCAAATAACGGAATACCTCCATCCAACTTGGGTTGGAGGAAAGGAATGGAGGAGAAGGGGCGCAACTTGGAAGCTACAACCCCATGAACATTCTTTGAACATTTGATGTTCAAAGAGGAATATACATTCTCATAACTTGATTTAAGAGAATGAAAACATCTTCCTACAACCTTTGAGTTGTAGGAGGGAAAATTCTCTACAATTTTGGTTTGTAGAGAAGAGAAGGAGAGATGCAATTGGAGATTGCAAATTAAAGAGAGTTCTTTGGACATTTGTTGTCCAAAGAGGGGAATGCATTCTCCTAATTTAGATTTGGGAGAATGGAAGAAAGCTAGTAGTTTCTCCTTTGCTTGATATGAAATTATTTGTTGAATTTGGTTCAACAAACAAATGATTTTTGATTGAATTACTTGTTGATTTTGATTCAACAAATAAGTGATTTTCATGTGTCTAATTCACTCAACATGGGTTGAATGGATGAGATTTTCATACAACCTTTTGAGTTGTAGAAAGGAAGGAACTTCTCTACAATTTTTGACTTGTAGGAAAGAATGGAGAAATGCAATTTTAGAGATTGCAAATCAATGAAAGTTCTTTGAACATTTGTTGTCCAAAGAAGGAAATGCACTCTCCTAGCTTGGGCTTAGGAGAATGAGGGATTTCCTACAACTTTTGGGTTATAGGAATGAGGGAAGGAACATGCAACTTAGAGGTTGCAAATCCATGAATATTCTTTGAAC
This sequence comes from Dendrobium officinale, assembly GCA_019514585.1. Lineage (NCBI taxonomy): Eukaryota > Viridiplantae > Streptophyta > Magnoliopsida > Asparagales > Orchidaceae > Dendrobium > Dendrobium officinale. The sequence continues at coordinate 21,343,665 of CM033699.1, read as the reverse complement.
ATTTGGTGTTCAAAGAAGCGAATTCATTTGCCTAATTTGGAGCTAGGCAAATGGGGATTTAAAGGTTTCCTACAATTTAGGCTTGTAGAGAAAGGGAAAGGGAAATGCAACTTAGAGGTTGCAAATCATGAATGCCCTTGAACATTTGGCGTTCAAAGGGGAATTCATCCTCCCAATCAGGATTTGGGAGCAAGAGGACGGATTTGGATACTCTCCTATAATATTGACTTGTAGGAAAGAGGAAAAATGCAACTTTAGAGGTTGCAAATCAATGAATGTTCTTTGAACATTTGTTGTCCAAAGAGGGGAGTTCACTCCTCCAATTTAGATTGGAGGGATAGAGGAGAAGGGATGCAACTTGGAAGCTACAACCCCATGAACATTCTTTGAGCATTTTGTGTTCAAAGAGGGCACGCACATTCTCATAATTTGAAGTCTTTAGAGAATGAGATAGTTTCCTACAACTTTTGAGTTGTAGGAAAGGAGATATGAAATACAACTTATGAATTGTAAGTTGGAGGTTAGGGAGGACCACTTACTTGATTTAGGCTAAGTAAATGGTGAAGTCTCTTTGAGCATTTGGTACTCAAAGGAAGATTATCATTTGCTCAACTTTGGGCTAAGCAAATGAGGAAGACTAGGATTAGAGTCCCTAAATTTAAAGGATTACTCATTGGTTTGTGTTCCAAGGAATAAATGATTTGATAAATTTTTCTACAACTTTGGGGTTGAAGGAAGAAGATGTAACTTGAGAGTTACAAAATTTCAATGATGTTCTTTGAATATTTGGTATTCAAAGAGGTAGGATTATTCACTTAGTTGAAGTCAAGTGAATGGAGTTAGAAGCTCATTTGTTGATTTTGTGACTCAACAAATGAAAGAGATAGCTTAGGATTTGGTCCTAAGCTCCAAATAATTCATGTAATGACATGTTTGGAGACTTGAAAGGTCCCAAATAATCATGTATGAAAGTGGGGGATTGTTGATTTTGTCTCAACAAATAAAGGTTTGGACTTAGGATTTGGTCCTAAAGCCTTGAAGATTTATGTGATAGAATGATTTAGAGCTTTGAGGGTGCTCCAAAATGTCACACATGAAGGGGATATTTGTTGGTTTATGTTCCAACAAGAGAGATGAAAGAACTTGGAAGTTGGTTCCAAGTTGCCAATGATTCATGCAATCTAAAACTTGGAACTTTGAGAATGCTCCAAGCATTATGCATGAAAGAAGATTCTCCATTCCTCCATGAATGTTTTGGATCCATGGAAAGAGGAGATGCACATTTGAAAGGGATTTCCCTACGTCTTTTAGAGTTTTGGACTCAATTAGGAAAAGGGGGAATGATTTCCTAATGTCTTAGGAGACGTTTCTAAACCAATTTTGACATGATTTAGAAACTTGGATAGGAGAGCTCGATCCCTATGACTTCTAGGAGATTTAAGATCAATTTGGGGTATGATCTAAGAAAGAACCTAGAATGCATGCATGTGTAGATGATTCTTCAAATTAGGGAATTTGATAATTGAAAGCAATTAAGTATTTGTTTTGCACAATGTTGTACATGAACTTAATCAACAACATATTTTGTGAGATCTACAACATAGACTTTGAAAAGTCTATGGGAGACCTCACAATAATTTGATTTTCAATGGTTGATTAAATCCACATTCAAACATTCACAAAAAGCTTTCTAGAGTTCACAAACTTCTACATGTGCACACTTCTTGCAACTCGTTAGTCACTTTTGTCATGACTTGTACTTGAAAGAAGGGTGCATACCATTTGGATGGATTTCGAGTTTATGAACGTCTTCACATACTTAGATCGCTTCAACAAACAATCAATTCAAGATTGTCATTCCACACTCTAAGTTTAATGTAATGCAAAACATAAATCTAATTGATCATTAATGTAGTGAGGTTTACTACATAGACCCTTGAAAGTCTATGTCTCACAACGACTAGAAAGCTCAAACCAATTAGATTTAACTCATGCGTTAAACAAAACTCTAGAGATTATCAATTCCAAAGCATACAAACTCTCCTAGATTTGGGTGTCAATTTTGTCATGACAATGCATCTAAGCGAGACATACATGCAACTAGTTACAATCCAAACCTATGCATCATCATTGACTTTGAGGTCAAATGATAGCGTCTACCCTAGGGCATGATTGTGGGTGATGGATTGGGCACAATATGAATGATATTACATGCATTTGGGGGGGTGTTGGATTGGTATCCAACACCCCTACGCGTATTGGCATGCCTCTTTGGGCACAAGAGAGCAAACAAGTGAACAACACTAAATTTTCACTGTTTTGCGGAGAGGACAGCCAACGAAGGGTTTTAGGGAAGCGTAAAACGAAGCTTCTAAGGGACCTATGGCTTGGGGACGTCATCCACACATCAATTGGCCATGGGGGGACCCTAGGTTTCACTAAGTTTCAAAGGTATACCTTCCCCGGTTTGTCCAAGCGCTCCTATCCAAGTTCCAAGCTTTGTCCAAGCTCCGCTCCAAGCTCCAAGCTGCTGTCCAAGGCCTTCCCAAGGAGTAAGACCGCTGTCCCAACGTTCCAAATAGAGAATTTCACTGTTTGAGAGCTTCCGGAGGTCGCCGTTTGCTGTCCAAAGCTTCCGAACAGCAGTTTTCACTGTTTGGAAGCCTTCGGAGGCTGCATGGTTGCTGTCCAAGTGCTCCCAAGCCTCCCAAGCACTGTTTGAAAGTTTCCAACAGCCTCCAACCTGCTGTCCAAGGCGTTTCGAAGGATAATTTTGCTGATTTTTTGCTGTTTTCGTTGTTTTTGGAGACTGATTTTGACATCCAAAGTGATCCAAAACACTGATTTTGCTATCCCAACGTCACCTTAGCTGATTTGGAAGGAAGAAAAGGCTTCCTACCTCCTCTCGGTAGAAGAAGAAAGCAAATCGAAACAGAAGAAAGGTTCCTTTCAGCTAATGAAAGGAGAAAACAGCAACTAGAGCAGGAGAAATCCCTTCTTCACTTAATTTCAACTCAAAGAAATGCTGCAGGAAGAGAAAGGTTCAGCCGGCCTTGGAGAACCGGACCTGGAGGACTCGGCGGCCAAGGGAGACGGACATCTTGGGGACGTCGGAAGGTCTGGACGGGGTCGGACGCACGAAACCCACGGAACCCTTCCTCTTCCGCCTCCTTCCTCTCGCTCTCTTGCTCTCTCTGTCGGGACGGGATCGAACGAACAAGCAACGGGGGAGCCGAATGCTCCCCCTCTCCCGATCTCTCGCTCTTTCTCTTGCTGTCTGTCGGGGGCGGAAAACACAAGGGGAGCCGAATGAGCTCCCCTCTCTCCCTTACGTCTCTCTTAGAGGCGCACAAAGCACCGCCCAAATGGGCCAATCCGCCTCATACACGTGGGAATGAGGGATTTAGGGCAAAATTCTATGTGAAATCTGAGCCCTTGATCTCAAACTTTGATTTGAGAATCAAATTCAGCCCAAATTGAGAAATTAGGGCTGAAATTGAGTCCGGAATGGACTCGACCCGAACCGATTTGAGTCGGTTTGGGTCCGATTGAGTCCGATCAAGCTAATTTCGTGAAATTGAACTTAAATCGGCGCCGAATTGCGTCGAATTTGGCTCGACGACGCTCGACGGGGTTTGAATTGGATTGATTTGATTTAAATTAAATTAATTTGATTTAATTTAATTAAATCGAGGTTTGATTTGAGTCAATTTCGTCTTGACGACCTTCGATCGAATCGATCGAGCGAAAAAGTACGTCAACAGTAATGATTTAATGCATTTGATGAGATGAAGAATTTACGGTGCAGGCAACACATCGCCTACAATCCAAGAGAATAAATTTTAATAAGTGTATATATTTGCAAGCAACATCAGAAGAATCAAGCTTAGTGTAGCTTGTTGTAATGCACACACTAGCTTTATACATGAGCAAATGTAAGAGGCTTACCATGCACGTAGTGGTTCACCTGCAAGTGATAACAAATAACATGCAGTGGATGTTGAATCGTCCCTACGATCAGCACAATTCAATATCAGTCAAATATACCAATCCCCTACTGGTAGAAGCAGATGATACGTAACAAAATGCAAATTTCTACAGGCTGTCGCAAGAATCCCGTTGTAATATTCAACATGACTCATCTACAAGCGATAATCAACGAAGATTATAGAGAGCATGGCAACTCGCTTGCAGACAATAGTGAGAGGCAAGATAATGGCCGTGGATGTTATGATGTGTTCATATAAAATACACTACTAATGCATGCAAGGCATCGTTCATAAGCCTAAAGCAGCAAATTGCAATAAGTATAGGCACTCGCAAGCAGCGGCAGAAAATTGAAAGCGTGCACAATAGTACTGTTCTCAACAGATGTTGAAAGATGTTATACTAAATGTGACGGTCCTCTGTGAACATGGGCACACATGACGTATTATCTACAAGAGAAAATGAGACATTTGTAGTGCATACAAACATCTACAAGGTCATTTGTAAAGGACCCATCATGCATATGATACATCGCTTGCAAGTAATCAAGTGTGTTTATAGTATGTATGAACACCTCCAAATTATATATCGACAGGCAATGGATGTAACATTACTCTTATGACTAACCACCATGCGATGTTGGACAAATATGCATCAAATATAGTCTCGTATAGGTCACTATAGAAGACTTGTGGATAATGATAGAAGATTTATAATGCCTACAATGATTTTTCTTACGAGTAATGATATGGGGTGTATTGTAAGAACGATGAATTCTCTTGCAAACATGAATGAGAAAGATTTGCAGCTAGTGCAATACATTATTCACAGGCAAAAGCACAAAGGCTAGTGATGAATGCAAATATCCAATTGTATAAAGCAATGGGTTAATAAGCACAACGCGACGCCATGACATCGGATTCGCAACATCCGTACAAGTGGACATAAGCAATTACGAGCTTCCAAATAGAACGCACGTGCAAATGGCAGTTGCCCGCACAACTAATCGCCGCTAAACACTTTAAAACACCCCCATACATACACCTCGACATGTATACATACAAACACAAATAAATGCATATGCAATCAGGTGTCCTGACGAGCATGTTGTATTTATACACGTGACGTATGAGGATGATGCGCGGTCAAATGATAAATTCAAATTCGAGTTCGGTCCTTCTATGCGAGTAGATAGGAGTCAATATGGCTCAACTATCAAACAAACGTACGGTCATAATGTCGACCAGGATGTTTATTTTATAGATTCATATTAGGCCTTCAAGGACTACAACGAACAAAATTCTCTAAATAAAGGCATAAAGCCTACGAAAAAGCTGATTTTATGTCGACAAATAGACAGAGTCGACAATGTTCAATCAATGAAATGCAACTGCCATGAATACCTCGGTGATGGTCGTGTTAAACGTAGATCTCAATCGGAGGGGTTAACTCCAAATATTTTAAATGCCATTCAAAATCCCACAAAATTCAAAAATCCAAAAATATCAAAATCCAAATCTTTAAAATGAAAAATTAATGATCAAATACTTAAAGTAAAATCCATCCATCCTCCGTAACAGTTTATCGAGGTGGCAAATTTAAAAATACACTTCAGCTTACAAAGAGCAATGTCTAGTCGAGAATATTACTAGAATTTATTTTTCAAATTATTTCCTGCCATTAAGAATGTGACACGTGTTCTCTAACTTACGATTTTGCTGCTAAATGACACTATAGGTAAACAATTATGACCGCGGCCCTTTGAACTGGGTGGTTTGTCGCCAAATGACACTACTAAATTACGGTCATGATCAGAGCCCGTAGCTCCCCAATGGCAATAAATCCTTGAGATATTAATCAATAAGATATTTCATATGATCGATATAGCACAAAACCCTCTGTTAGCTAATATGGATTGAAATTTGTCACCTTAGGCAAATACTCACCCTACGTCTACAAGATACCCTTGGACGGCGCAACCCATGATTGCCGATAAGGATCCTTCTGTCAGGTTGGGTCGACTATCTCTTCTGATTAAGTAAACTTAAGGACCACGATGGCCCGGGACGACGAAACCATGAGATCTTGATCGGGCTCATCATCACTTCCCCCACCATCCGCTTTAAATGCAATATGGTGAAATTTTTAATTTTAAATATTAAATTTCCACATACCAGCCTATGCTACTACTATATGCCGTATATCACGTATCTACGGATACAATATATTCTTTTGACGACTAGCCTTAATCGAAAGTTCTCTCATTACCAGGAAGGGTAATTAACTATAGGGGCTTGAGCCTATAGGAAATTAGAACTCAGATCTAAAGTTCTCGCAAAATGAGGGCGAAATCTCTGGGTAGTGTCTTATTTACAAATCCAATCTGCCTTCTGAAAATTTACCCTAGAACTTAATTTGTTAAAATTCCTCGAGAAAGCAGGGGAGGCCGGGGTGCGAATTTTCGGAGCCCACAATATATATATATATATATATATATATATATATATATATATATATATATATATATATATAAAGGACATGATTTCCTTCTTTCCAGTCATAAAATATTCTTAGAAAAGTATTTGAATCCTGAGTCTAGTACTAGTTGTAGCATATGATGTTAAACGTCTATTGTGAAACCTACAATTAGTTGAAAGTCTACTGTGGCTATTGCTGATATAAATTATAAGATGCATGCGTCTCCAAACTATGTTGCATACATCTATGTGCATTATGTGTTCTCTCTTGCATACGTCCTTTAATTGATGCATTCAAGAAAGTTAAATATGCACATGTGCTTGTAAATATATGAATTTTTTTTTTCATGTTTGATCTGGTTAATTTTTCTAAAAGACAAGAGTGAACAACAATTTGAGGAAGGTGTTTCGTTATTTTTTTGAACTCACACCATCCATCCTTGGTCTGAGGCAACTTAGCTGGTTCAAAATGCTCAGTTTAGATTTGTTTCAGCTGCGTTCTCAGCTGCCTTCACGGTTTGAGTTCATATAGATTTTATTGACCACCCCTTATGGCATTTGGTTAAGAGAAAGTCTGTGTAGAATAATATATTTATAGATATAAATCGTTGAATTATGTCTCCCTCTTGGAATAACAAATTATGGCTACAAATGCACCACTGATACTAGAAGTACAAATGCACATGAATGGTTTCAATTCAGGTCTTAACGTGAATGAAATTTTTAATAATTGCACAAAATCGGATAATGAAATTATTTAATGCGAAAGTGTATAATTATTATTTCTTGGTATTTCCAGGAACGAACTCTTTCCAGGATCCTGAAGATGGTGGGGAAAATCAGGATCAGGTATCCCGTGTAAAATTCTTTGAATTCTAGAACACACTTCCTCCAAACGGTAATGCCTATTTCTTTTTAATTCCTGGTAGAGAAGTACAGGCGACAACAAACTTGGAGAAGATGCTCCATCGTCAGATGCAGAAACAACAGATGAGAATGTAAAATAATCTTTCCATTATTTTACTTTTACTTGTGGTCATGTTGAAGAGTTAAACTTTGTTTTTACTCTCACTAGTTATGTTAAATGGGCAATTGGGCAACTAGCCTGATCATTCTTTGGCCAGGTTGACCCTGTAATGCTAGCCAGGTTGTTGAGAGAATAAAAGTTAATGAAAATGTAAAATATTGACGTGTTTCCCATTTATATAATGCATTATAAATGCATCCATATGAGAAATATGTTATATACGTACATTTGTTATTCTTTTTGGACTGAGATGCATATTAGCTGTTGGACGACTTGACAGAAATGGTAGGCTCAGTTTGTGTTAGGCCCACCTTTACATTGATTATTTCTAGCTCTCTATGCTTTTATTCTATGAAAAATTCCGTCTTCTTTTGTTTCTTTTCACAATTTTTTTGATGTGCTTTCTGCTAGATGACTGTTGAAAATCTGTTGGAGGCCTATGAAACATGCACATCTGCTTTGCGAAAAACTCAATCTAAACGCCGGACAATTTCTCTAAGGAAGATCGCTCCTGCTTACTTTTCAAAGGAGGTCAGCTGTAAAGGACTTGATTCTTGATGAATTCACTTGTTTTTTTTAGTTATCTATGTATTATCATGCTGAATTATGTTTTGATAGTCTAAAGAGTTTTTGCATGTGATATCTAACTGTAGATGAGAAGATTTTTGCGGTGGTGGTACTGTGAATTATTTTTTACTGCTCTTTTGGATTGCCCAGTTTATAGTGGATCGAATATTTCAATTTAATATATAGACATAGAACGTAGCAATAACAAATGTCATCTTATGTCACTCCCCAGTTTAACCCACCCCCTAATGGCAAATATGGAGTATAACAGAGAAGGAAAATCTAAACTCACTCCTTACTAACCCCCATTCTAAGCCACTACCAGTAGAATAAAGGGAGAAAAAAGAAAAGAAAAAAAGAAATCTATTTAGGCTCTCCTAACATGTCAACGTATCAACTCCGAACTTCATAATGGGAAGCATATATTATACTTTACTGAACATCGAACATAATTAAAACAAATACAGAGCTCTACTAAAACTTTTGAATTTACTTACATACCTAAAAGTTTATACAGCTATCCTTCAGATCTCTAAGATCTTTTTGTATACCAAAATATATTTACACCAAAAACGAACGGTCACCTCTTTCTCGCCTAGTGCCCTACGGGCTCCTTTCCCTTACATGCAGTATAACCACTGCTAACGAGCTATGACTCAATGAAATACACAAGCAATGTATAAGAATTAATAATAACATTTTAATCATTTAGAAAGACATACCATTCGTGACTAAATAATAACATGGTTAGAGCACTTTTCATATGGATCACAAGAAAATATAACAATACTTTTCATCTTGCTAATTGTTCTGATGGCTATAAGCTTTTGCACCCTTTCAGCTTTTCAATTCAAGGTTGGGTCTAGTTTCCCAACTTTTAAAATTGAAGCTGTTCTCTCAATTCAGGTTGGGTCCAAATTTCAACTTCTAGACTTGAGAGTATAGGCTGTCAGGTTTTTCGCCTTTACTTGTGCGGACTTATCCCCCAACATATGATGACTTAATCACTTTCCTAATAGCAATCATTTTTAGTCCTCATGATATATGGTAGTATAAACAATACTTTACGAATAATCATAGTCATGAATAAACTGAAAGAAATTGAAGAAAACTGAAATAAATGCTACCAACCATAATAGATATGAATAGATATGAATTGCAATTAAAGAAAATATTTATTAATTTATATAGCATTGTTAGGTATCTCACCTCGTTTTCCAGAACAGTTAGGTAAACTGATTCACCTAAAGTATTCTGATTCTTTCTCCTTTTGTATACCACTTCGATTGAACTCTTCTTCATCCCACTCTAAATTCTTCCCTTACCTCTCTTTTCTCATTCTCGCTTCCTTATTCCTAACAAATTTCAATAACCTTTAATCAGCATCAGCACTATAACAGTCATATAGCAACACTAAATTTTTAGTTTCATTTTTCCTGCTGATTTCAGCTAACCACTGTTTTCAGCTAACAGCTATTTTCTGCAATTTAAATATAGCAAACCTTATTTTCAGCACTCATTTATTAAATTCCAACAACTAACAATCTACAGCAATCTTATATCAGAAAATATAGATTCAACATTGAATTAAATTTCCATACATGCTTCTAAGTTTCACTTTACTACTTCTTCCCAACAGTTAAAAAAAAAAAAACATGAACTCGGCAGCAACCTATCTCTGTATTTCCTTCACAACAGCTGCAGATATTTCTACAAAAAATGTCTTCCCAATTCAGTAACTATTCGCAGAAATTCTCCCAGAAACCATAGCAGTTCTGCTGTAGCAGCAGTAGCTGCTCTATGTTCATAGAAATCAATTAAAAATCAGTAAGAACATGCAGGAATCCTCTTACTCGAGTCCATAAACAGCAGAAAAATTCCTTCAACACTCCAAATTTCAAAATTCCTCTCAATATCATTTCTCTGTTTCTCCAATACTAGCAGTATTTGCTCTGTTCGAACTCCAGAGACAAAACTGACAGTTGAGAGAAGGGAATGGCTCATACTAGCCAATGCTTTTAACTGATAATATATTATTATAATCTACTGCATTTCCACTATTCCATTTCTCCAAATCATTCACAGCCGTGGGATTTAATCAAGCCATTGCATGCTTGGCTAAGTGGGAAGCAACATGAAACATAATGTAAGAAATTGAAATGATGAAATGAACGGTTACATGAATATAATATTAAGTTAATATTTAATTAACTCACTTTAATAAACTGCTATTCATGAACTCATTATGCATATACCATTAAGTAAATCTTTTACCTACTTCTATATGTCAACATGTACGAAATTAAAAGTAGAATTTATTGAAAATAAGTTAACATTTAGAGGAAGTTAAAGCTTACATTATTTTGAATTTGAATATTTTGAGAGTATTACATCTTATTAATAAATTGAGTAGGTTTGAGAATTTGTGGAGTTCTCAACATGGTGGATGCCTGATTTTGTTCTTGGTTTGTCTTAAAGTTTGTAGAACTCCATTATTCTCTGATGGTCATCAAATTCGTGGGAAACTCAAATCTATTTAATTTTTATTGGTGTTTATCTTCAATGAAAAGGAATTTCCCCATGTACTTCGCAACTTGGGGTTTTGATGTGGAGATTGAAGCTGGAAAACTCTTTAATGTAAACAATGCTTGTTCTTGATGTTGTAAGGATGTTAGTTTTTTCCTTGCACGTGATGTTGATGAGAATGGAGGAGTGTGGGGTGTGGCCAAGAGGGGAGAGAGAGAGAGAGGGTGGTGATTTGTGAGGTGGGGGGGGGGGGATGTTTTTGGTTGGGTAGGGTGGATTGGTGTGGGTTGGGCTGAGGTGTGTAGTGTGGGGTTGGGTGATTTGTCAATGGCCAAAGGCTAGAGATATAGTTTGAGATTAGCTTTGCTTGTAGCTATTTTAAGCATTCATGAGTGATTAATATATACAAGCTTTCTTATTTGTAATGATAATTTCATCATCAATGAAATAATAATGAAGAAAGCAATCAAAAGAAATAATGGTGGATCTTTCATAAAAGGCTTATCTTTCATGAGAGAATTTTTTAAATACGATAGTCTTTCGATTGCTTCATTATTAATGAATAAAACTATTTTAGGTTGTTTGGAGGCAAATCTAATGACTTGTTGAATATTGATGATGATAGATCAACTTCATCTTAGGAGAGTGCTCAATAAAGTATTCATTTTATGAAGTAGGGGCGAGTCACTGCAGCTCCTAGAGGGACATACATATGGTATCATGGGCTGGATGACCATGTCATTCAATTAGGAAGTGCTGCTAGCTAGTTTTGCAAATTTTGATCTCATTTGTGATAATCTGCTCAACAAAATCTATAGAAGGAACTAAAGGCAAGGCAATAATGTTTAGTGAGAAACATAATAGGCTCAAAATTATTTCTAAAAGATTTAAATAGCTTTGATATTACATACTGAGGCAGTTCAGTCAAACAAGTATTGTATCCTTCTTTCTTTAAGATTTTATAGGACCAATAAGATATGATGTAGAGTTTATTGTAAGAGTTAGTATGAAAGTTTTTGTAGTGAATAACCAATGAATAATCCCCTTTGTGAAACTTGTAAATTCTATTTTTCTTAGCTATAAACATGAACTTTATATACATGCTTAGTAACTCAGTACCAGACAATGATATATCATGATATTTTTGGCAAGGTAATAAAATCAATAGGAATGCATGAGCTTTTACCATAAGTGACCTCGAGAAGAAACTTACCAGTAGTATGATGGAACAAATTGTTTTAAGTGAAGGCCATAATAGGTTGCACTGATTCCCGTTAATTTAAGAGATCTCTCACTAGATATTTCCATGCCATGCTCTCCCCCATTTCCTTACCCAGTTGTCTCAGATTCATCCCACTCAATGTTTCTCTTTGCTAGGGAAAACTTCATGGTGATGAGCAAAACATGATAACACTCTGAACGTTGAATGTGCGGCCCATTCAAATTATTTTTACATAGTGGAAAACACATTTTTTCGGTAGATTCTTGGTTAGGACCTCACACAAAATGCACAGAGTTTTCCCCAAAATACATTTATTGTTATGGAGGGATGAAATTTTAATGGTGATGCCCTTTGCATTACCCTTAAGATACCTCTGTAGGCATGATGGAATGCTTTTGCTACTCTTCTGCAATGGAACACAATAGCACAAACTAAATTTTCTCATAAACTTAAAAAAAAGAGGTTAAAAATTGGAATGTTGGGACAAAAATAATGACAAGCACCCTGTGTGAATGTTAAAAAAACCACAAAATGAGTGAAAAACTATTTGAGTCTTCTCATTGACACATCAGGGAGGCTCCGCAAAAGGGCTTGGCTTTTCTTGAGAGAATTCGTTTTGATGGCTAATCGGCGTAATCGCTATTAAATCTTACGGTTGATTGATTTTTGTTAGCATACTTTATGTTTGAAGTTTATAAGCAAAAATCTAATTTGTTATGGCACATGAAAGAAGGGGGATTGTTGACCTCCACAGATTTGCCAAGTCAACACAAGCAAAAGAGGTGAATTTGGCGACTCAAGCAACGGTTGGCGGGTCCGACGCGTTACTTAAATGGTCAAACGACTTCTGTTCGCCAAACGAACTGTGCCATTGTGATCTGAGCGCCGAATTTACACAAGGAGCCCCTCATAGTCAAATCGAGCAGAAAAAAGTGAAATCAATGACCAACACCCGAAAATGATGCGTAATGCTTCCTAAACGATGTATGATCGCAAAACAGAATTTATCGTTAATGTCCAAGTCACCCGAGAATGACTGTAATTTTGCTTAATAAAATTTGTGCGGGAAAATCAAAGTGGATCTCGAGGCAACAACACGAATTTTGAGGTGGCGCATGAAAATCGAAACGCACAAATATCGAGGGATTTTAATCCTCTGCACAAATCCCTATATTTTCAGCTTCCCATCCCCATATGCTACCAAAAATTTATGCTGAAATCCTGCTCAAGTGTTGCAGTTCTGCAGTTCGGCACAGAATTCAGTCGCTTGTTTCTCGCGCCCGTGACTTCCTCTCCATTTCGCGCTCCCACTCTTGATATTAAAACTAGAGAAAACAAAGCTCTCACGTTCTTTCTTCATTCCACACTTCCTCAATCGAACGACCCAACCCCCTAGCCGCTCGTCTTACTACTCGAACTCCCCCCACCCGCCCGACTTTCTTTTATCCGACTCGCAACTCGGAACAGGCCAGCCAACCCCCTATTTCTGTACACACGCCTTCGTCTGATCTGACATCAACCTTCGATCTAACATGACTTGGCTCGATGAACTCGGATAGGAGAGGCGGGAATGGAGGTCGGATAGTATAAATTAAAAATTTTCATATTACAATATCAAAACATCTCCAATACATAAAGAAAGAGCCACTATATAAAAAGCCAAGTGAAAATTTTCTTTCTTTCTATTCATCTATCATTCAACATATCAACATTAAAACATAGATGTTCAAAACATTAAAAGATATTCAAAAATTTTTCCTTACAATTCATCCTGAGTCTTAACTCAAAATATCAAAAACAAAAAAGAAATAACCTGTCGCCCGTCGTCTCCTTACGACGGTACGTAAAGAGAGGTCTATCCGCCATTATCTTTTATCGGGTTCTCCTGAAAAGTATCTCATAAGTAGGGTGAGTCATAACTCAATAGATAAAATGACATTCAATTAAAATTTAGAGACGAGGAAAGAAGTACAATATGCATTAACTTCTCAATAAGTAAACATTCAACGTGTCATAACATAGTATCTGACATAAACATGTCTCTAAGTCAACCTTCAAGTTCTCTTTCTTTGCATAAACTTGCAATCCTTTCTCTCTAAGCAATTATGATTCATTTGATGCCTTAAATGCATATAACATAAAGATATAGTGTCATAATAACATAATATTTAACACTCATTTCGGAAGTATCATTTGTACTGACCATGTACACATTTAATTGGTCACATTTATCATTTGGTTCTAATGAACCTCTTTACCATTTGGCTCAAAAGAGCCCCTTTATCATTAGCTCAAAAGAACACTTTTACCATTGATACTTCTACATCAAACATGCACATGCAAACATTACTTATTTATTCATAAAAGAGGCTTTAACATACCATTCATATGTATGTTCTCATATGAAGTTGCATGTTTGCTACTTACATGAGATATGCTCATATGTATGTTGCAGGTAGAAGAAGACATGTAATACTTGTAAAAAAAGAAATATGAGCTTTATCATTTTTTATTGACTATTATCCATACATAAGAATTTTGTTTGCGTATCATGTGATTATGAGCTTTTGTATAAAAACATGGTAACCATAAATGATATTACAAATAGCGTAAATAAAAATATCATTTCTACATGTTTGCATTTAAAGAACTTTCTAAATTTAAGATAATTTCATTTTACATACCTCACCGTGGTATGATTCATCAAATGTCCTTATGAACCCTTTCCTTTACGCGATAAATATCTATAAGAGATATACATAAAGTGTAAACATTACTTGTTCCCATATAAACTTTTAAAAACCCTAATTTATGAATAAAGAACTCATCCATACACTATGCTTGGACTTTCTAATTAACCATTTTCCCAATTCATAATAAATACCATTTTTTTTATTTCCTCTAAATTGGGGCTTAATTGTAAATCTAGCTTTTTGGAAATCTCTTTCAATTCCTTTGCTCACCTTATGCATAAAAATCCTCTCTTTCACTTGAACATAAGTTAACATACAATAAAATTTTGAAATTTCCTAAATTAAAAATTAGAAAAATAATATTTTATGCTAAAGCTCTAATCTTTGCTTTTAAACCTTCCTAAGTTCATTAGGAACCAACACATTTAAAGGTTTTCATGGTTATGGAAAACCATAAATTTTGGAGCATGAAAATTTCTTCTTAAAATTTAACTAACTTCTTAAATAATCTCCATAATGTCATTAGGAAACTTTCTTACAAAATCATTTTGAAATAATACGAAAAATCGGAGAAAACCCTAATTTTTAGAATCTATATTTTTCAAGAAATTATCTCATTTTTGTGTTTAGAAACTTCTCTAAGTCTTCCCTATCCTTATCTTAAAGAGATTTTGAGTTTTCATAAAATCATAGTTTTTTGTTGAGAAAATCTTAAGGAAAATCTTGAGAAAAAGTTTATAAGAACTCACCTTACTCTTCCCTTCAATCTCCCTAAGACCGCCGCCGGAAACCGCCCCTAAGACTGCCGTCGCCACTCCTCCTCGACGCCTCTTTCTCCCTCTCTCGTTCGATTCGGGACGTACGGAGCAAATGGGGACTGAAACATTTCAGTCCCCTAATAAGAGTGGGGCATTGGGCTAACTTTGAGGAATATAAAATCTCCAACTTCAAACTCAACTGATCTATGTTTAGCATCATAGTACTTTGTTAACCTGCCGTATAAAACAAAACAAAGAAAAAAATTTTTTTTTCGTACCTGCCCCGCACGTCGAGCGCCGAATTCAGCACGATGTCATTTATTTGCCCACGATCTCCGCATAAGGCTCGCACGACGACGTCTCGCTCTCATTATCTCCCGAATCCTCTGCTCATTCTACCTCTCTACCTCTCCGATCGCTGCCTCTCCCGCTCTCGTTCTCTCCTTCCTGTGAGATCGAAAGTTACGACAGTTTGATCGGAATCAGCAACAGAGCTCGCTCCGACTCCTTGTGAACGTCCGACTTCGCTTCTTCTTCGACTTTCCTGGACGAATCGAAAGTTACTCCATTTTGATCGGAGGCCACGAACGGAGCTAGCTCGCTGCGACGATAGCTTTCTCCCTTCCTCTCCTTCGACTCCTTCATTGCCGTTCGACTTCTCTCCTTCGACGGCGTCCCTTCCCTGCCCGATCGGAAGTTCCGACATTTTGATCGGAGGTCACAACAGGGAGCTCGCCAGCCATGAAGAACTTTCTCCCTTGCGTCGCTTCTCCTGCCCCTCTGTTGCTGATCGGCTTCGGCTCCTCCGTGGCAGTTCGACTTCGCTCACTTGGCGACTTTCCCTTCCTGTTGGAACTGAAGTTACGACATTTTGATCGGAAGCAACAATCGGGAGCTCGCTACTGTGAAGATAACTTTCTACCTCCCGCCGCTTCTTCAGCTCTTACCTGGCTGTTGGACTTCGCTACCTTCTACGACTTCCCCTCTCCGATCGGAAGCAAGACAGGAGCTCGTCGTCCGTATAGGTAACTTTCTATCATTCACGCTTCTTCGGCCAAATCCCGAACCAGAGAGTGTGGAGGGAGAGAAGATTAGGCTATTTTAATTAAAATTAATTTTAATTATAATTATTTTAGTTAATTATAGTTAGTATAATTAATTCTAATTAGTTTTAATTAAATGATTATAATTAATGTTAATTAATTATAATTAATTTAATTAAAATTAATTTTAATTAATTATATGTTTTTTTAATTAATTCCAATTAATTATTATTAATTAATTAAAGTTAATTAATATTAATTAATTCTAATTAATTAAAGATGAATATGATTAATTATTTTAATTAATTATAATAATAATTAATTACTTTAATTAATTATAAATAAATATAATTAATTAAAAAAAAAGTATAATTAATAATTAATTATAATTAAATAAGAGAAGAAGCATGCTTGCCTCCTCCCGCCTCGGTCTACGAGCCTACACTGCCAGTCCGCCGGACTTCAAGGTATAAGTTTTGAAACCTTGGCTCTATCTCTTACCTCGTTCCGCGTGTCGAGTCGGCGGTCTGCCTATACACGCTCTTGTAGCGTGGTGGGAGGGGCAACCGGCGCGACACCTACGACAAGGTAGGCGAGCGACCTTTGGTTCCGGATCTTGCCTCGACTTCCGTGCCCACCTCCGCCGGACTTCAAGGTATAAGTTTTGAAACCTTGGCTCTATCTCTCACCTCGTCCCGCGTGTCGAGTCGGCGGTCTGCCTATACACGCTCTTGTAGCGTGGTGGGAGGGGCAACCGGCGCGACACCTACGACAAGGTAGGAGAGTGACCCTCGGTTCCAAATCTTGTCCTCGAGCCTCTTTCACCTCCGCCGGACTTCAAGGTATAAATTTCTAACTCTACTCTCGTCCTCGACGTTTGCAGCGGACCGGAGAACCACCTATACGCGCTCTTGTAGCACGGTAGGAGGGAGCCCGGTGCGATGCATACGACGAGGTGGGAGAACCCTATACACGCTCTTGTAACGTGGTGAGGAGTCACTGCTGTTCTGGTACGTCACTGCTGTTCTGCTGTACGGGTACTGCTGAAGGCCCCATACACGCTCTTGTAGCGTGGTGGGATGAAATTTTGTACGGCCGCGGTGTCCAAGGACACCTACCATACACGCTCTAGTAGCGTGGTGGGAAGGCCCAGCTCCCCAATTTTCCCCCAAACGGGGGATATGCCGGGGTGCTGCCGAAATTTTCACTGAAATGCATAAGACTTAAACTATTTGGAGACATCATTTGAGCAGCAATACGAAGAACAACAGAAGACTCGTACTCAAACAAAAATACACAGAATTTGAACCAAATGAGCAGAGGACCTGTACGATGAACAGAGGACTTGTGGACCTAAATCAGAATCAAAATTCAAATGATTTCTAAAGACCAAATTCAAATGAGATAAAATCAAACTGAAATCAAAATCAAGTCAATACGAACATGCATTTGAACTTGAACTGTACGACGCCAAGTGAAATCCAGATTTGCAAGCATTTGATTCAAATCCGGATGAATTCAGTAGGATGATAGGAGACCTGAATGAATGTGGGAGATTTAGACTGAGTTTGAATTCAAGTCTAAATGAAACTTAACTCGAACTCAGGCTATACGACATCAAGTGGGGACTTGTAAACTTGATGAATTCAAGTCTGAATGAAATTGAATTTGGATCCAAACACATGCAAAGATCGAAATTTGGATCATACACGAGGAAACTCAAACTACAAGACCTGGATGAACGAACTCCTACGACATTCCCTACAATGCCTGTTGATTGAGATGGCAATACTGGAGATCAGCAATCAAAGATCTATCCTCTACAAACAAGTACAATCAACAACCCACCCGAGATTGGTGAAAGGGTGGATATGATGCACAGAAACAATGGATCTTTTACAAACATTTTCAGGAGGTCATAGTGAATATAGCGGTCCTCTGCAAATGTATACTTGTGGATAACAACAGTGTATTGAAAGTACAATGAATCACTGTGGACACAAGTACGAATATCACCTACGACAGTGGTGATCAAGATCTTCAAGTATGTCGAGTACAAAGGCAGCCCGGTGTATGAAAGTGGACCGTCCCATGTAAACAAGTACAATTAGCAAAACCACCTGAGATTGGTGACAGGTGGGCATGATGTAGGAAACAATGGGTCTCCTACGAACAGTTCCAGGAGCTCGTGGCGGACGCAACGGGTCCTCGTAAATGGATACAACCAGCTTGTGGATAACAACAGTGAGTACCTCGTAGGCACAACGAATCACTGTGGACACAAGTACGGATATTACCTACAACGACAGTCCCTTGCAAAGGGATTCTTGTGGATAACAACAGTGTATTGAAATAACAACAAATCACTGTGGACACGAGTACAGATATCACCTACGACAATGGTGATCAAGATCTTCAAGTATGCCGGGTACAAAAGCAACCCGAGGTACGAAAAAAAAAAGGACACCCCCTGACAGAAGGGATGACATGTTTGAACAAATTAGAACCAAACTTCCTGGTATTCTAAACTCTCTTCTTAGTTCTATACTCAAGAAGAAAACAGCTCTAGTACCTACAAATACCGGAAATAACAAGTCTGCCAACACACTGAAGAAGCCTAAAGGGAGTCCTCCCCAAATCAGCAGCCTTTGACTCCCGAATCCAAAAAAATCCTTCCCCGGTGAATGAGAAAGGGGGAGTCAATATCAGAAATCCAACGCCACCGGATCTGCAACACTGATACAAGCAGACAGAAGGCGTCTACAATCTACAACGCCACGCCACCGGATCCGCAACACTCGTATTAGCGGACAGAAGGCGTGTATAAGCTTTCAAATGAAAAGTTGTATGCATCCAAACGATAGTTATCTACACAACTACAAAAAAATTTTTAAAGTACCCCCACATTAGTGCACCGTAGTTTGTATACACATAGGTACACAATAGGGTACTTCTAAATCAATATAAAAAAAACACCCGCATGGGCCCCGGCGAGCGTGTTATTGGTACACACGTGACGCCTAGGGATGCTGCGCGGGTCGATAAGTGAATTCTAGTTCGAACCCGATCCTTCTATACGGATCAATAGAAGTCGACAGGGTTCGAACCTTTAAACAAATAAACACGGGCTGTGGAAACCAGTGTATTTGTTTCAACACATTCGTATTAGGCATGCTAAGCCTAACAATCAAAAGAATTCACTGAACAAAAAAAGCACGAAGCCTGCGAAACCCGATCCTCCTAAGCATGTAAATGAGAGTAGACAGGGTTCAAACCATTGGATAAATATGTGGTCACGAGGTCGACCAGAATATTTATCTAATACATTCTTTTTAGGCCTTCAATGCCTAAAATTAAGAAAATTCATAAACAAAGGCACAAAGCCTACGAGAAACCCGATCCCCTATCGATAAGTTGATAGGGTCGACAAGGTTTAATCAACAAGTGAAAATGACCCCAGAACACCCCGATGATGGCCGTGTTGAATGCAAATCTCAACCGGAGGGGTTCCACAAATATCTCAAATTCCACTCAAATTTCTATCAGAATCCAAACTCTACAAACTCCAAAATTTCAAGATATTTAAAAATGAAACTATCCATCCCAAAACTTAAAGCAAAATCCATCCACCCTCCGCAACAGTTTGTCGGGGTGAACAAATCAAAATCTACTCAAGCTCACAAAGAGCCAAATGCCTAGTCGAAAATATCACTAGGATCCATTCTCAAACAATCTCTTGCCAGTAAGGGACGTGGTACGTGTCCTCTAACCGGCGGTCTGCCGCCAAATGGCACCAGCAGGATAAACGGTTACGATGACCCGGGGCCCTCTGAACCGAGTGGTTTTGCCACCAAATGGCACCACATATATACCGGTTATGGCCAGAGCCAATACGCTCCTTATTGGCATCAAATCCTTGAGATATGAATCAATAGGATATGATCGATAGGGCACAAAGCCCTTTGTCAGCTAAGGTGGATTCAAATTTATCCCCTTAGACAAACATCCAACCCAGGTCTACAAGGTCCCCTTGGACGACGCAACCCATGGCTGCCGACAAGGATCCTTCTGTCAGTTTGGGTCGACTACCTCCTCTGACTAAGTAAACCAGGGACCACGATGGCCCGGGACGACGGAACCATGGGATCTTGATCGGGTCCATCATCCATTCCCCCACCATCCGCTTTAAGTGAACGATGGTGAAATTTCTATTTTTAAATATAAAATTTTTCAAATATCTCAATCCAAATCTTCAAATCTTCCAAACCAAATTCTTCAATTTTCAAATTTCCAATTTCTTTCTACCAATATCCTAAACCCATGCTGCTACTATATGCCAGATGCACGTATTCTATACGTATCTGATTGATGACTAGCCTTAATCGAAAGTTCTCTCTCGTGATCGGGAGGGGTAATTAACTATAGGGGCTTGCGCCTATAGGAAACCAGAACTCAGATCATAAAGTCCTCGCAAAATGAGGGCGAAATCTCTGGGTAGTGTCTTATCTACAAACTCATCTGCCTTCCAAAATTTACCTCGGAACTTATCAGTTAAAACTCCATCGCCGAATAAGAAGAGCGAGGGGAGGCCGGGGCCGAATTTTCGGAGCCCACAGATTTCTGGCGACTCCGCTGGGGAATGGTTTCTCTTTCCATCTCTGACTGGTCACTAAAAGGCTATAGTAGCAAGCAAATCAAATTTTAAATTTCCTGAAAATGAATCTTTTAAATAAGATCAATGGAAATTTGTCTAGCAGGGTTTTGAATTCCATGCTAACTCTCCTGCTTCAATTATTTGTTCTGCGTGGGGTGATGTATCAATTCTGATCACTAACCCCTGCCTGTCATTTTTACAGAATGGAAATGCAGGACACACCGATGACCGTCCAACTGGGACGAGGTGCCAGAATTCAACTGGCAAATGCTGTCATAGAGACTGGAAATGCTGGAGCCACTATCCACTTTGGTGGGCTCGAATTCTCAGCAGCTACTGCAAGGGCTGCAGCCGTCCCTGTGTACGGCGTAAACTCTGAAGAAACTTTCTGGAAGATCCTACTCTGTAAGGGATGCTACCAGAGGTGCTGCCCAAGGAAGAACTTCTGTGTTTGAAAGACTGTCCCAGTCTGAGACCCTTACTGCAAAAAGGGTTGTTACTGGAAGAAAAATTTCTGTGGTGACTGCGAACGCCACTGCCCTGCCCAGAGAGCCTGTTGCAACTGGGAGGTATGATAATGAAGCTTCTTCATCTGGAGGAAGGCTTACTAGAAGGCAAAGGAGGAAGAGAAATGCAGAGCTGCGAGCTCAGCAGTTACCTGTACCAGTCCATCCCTCCAATCTGCCAGCACCAGAATCAAAGATCAATATCCCCACTCAGAATAAGTTCGCCAATTTAAAGTGGATAAAAAGAAAATAGCTCTTCTGGTGAGCTCAAGAAATCTTTTTGGGAGCGTCAGCTTGAAGTTCCAGCCCCCTCAGAAGATAAGAGAACCCGAACGTCTGTCTGCCCGGGTACACCGTGTACTGAAGACAGTCAAGGAGAAGGGCTTAATGAAAAAGAAGTTCCAGAGGCCACTGATTGTTGAGGCCCGAAGAACTCCTCCAAGAGAGAGGCTATCGTCTGTTGTGATAGCCAAACAAAGAAATTACCAACGCCAAGTTCCGCGGGAAGCACATCGGGGCGTGACACTTGGACCACATGTCCAAGAATCCGTCGCCGAAAGGGCCCAGCGGAACGGCAAACAAGTTTGGAGGCCGAAGCCTCGAAAGAAAAAGATTTTTGAAGAAAAAGATAGACCAGGCGTGACATCCGGAGCTGTCTCTCGGAGATCCGCCCCTGCCAACAGAACTCGTCAGAAATGGGTCCAAAAGAAGGCCCATAATGACGACAATTATAATGACAGTCGACATCCTGGAGAGTCTTCCAGGAGATCCCGTCATTCTCCTACTTCAGCCAAAGAGGAAGTTCATTTCGATCGTAGTCCGCAAATTGAAGAAGTGATCCTTCCAAGCCGAGAACCTGAAATTCAGTGGCGTCGTCGCTCAGAAATTCAGGTACAAGAAGAAGAAAAAAGAATATAACGATGATGACACTATGGAGATCGAGGTGGTTCGTATGGTCAGCCACGTCGATGTCGAAAAGGAAGATGATGATGGTGATGAAGAAGACCAGCAATCACAGCCGCGCGTACGTGTTTATCGACGTCGCCACAGGGCTAGACCCATTGCCAGCCAAAGTGCTCATTCCTCAGAAGAAGGCGATGAGGAAAAAGAAGAGGTCGGAGAAAACCCCTTCGCTGGTGAAGACATCACACTCGCTGAAATGAGAAATCAAGTGAGGCGACAGATGCGAAGGAAAGACAGAGAAATCTCTCAGTTAAATGATAAAATGACTGAGATGATGACTCAGATGACGGCTATGATGGAAATGATGCAGAAGACCACTTCTGTGGGCCCTGCACCGGCTCAACCCGTCAACCAAGCTGCTAATTCTCAAAACCCTCAAGCGCCTCAAGCCTCAGGAGTGAAAGGTGTACTTGAAGGTGGCAAAGAAACTGATGATTCAACCCGCCAGCGTACTCCCCAAAATGTGGCGAATGCCTCTGAACCCGTAACTGCATCGCAGTTGGAAGGCTTAATCAGTGAAAAGATTAAGGCTATTATAGCTGCTGAACAAGCAGAGAAGCTGGTAGGAAAAGGTCGCCCGTACCCATCAGAGTACGATCAGGTGCCATATCCAAAGGGATATTCTGTGCCAAAATTCAATATTTTTGATGGCAACAAAAAATCCCAGACAGCACCTCGCGCAATTCAAAGCAACTTGTGGGAACACAGGAGGCAATGACGCTCTGCTATTCAGGCAATTCGTAAGCAGCTTGAGTGGAACTGCTTTCGAATGGTATGCCGAGCTACCAAATGATTCTCTGAAGACCTTCGCAGAACTAGAGGCATTATTCGTGAAAAGATTTGCCAGTGCAACAGAGAAGACTACCATTGCTGATCTCGCCCTCGACAAAAGGAGAAAGGATGAATCAGTAACGAGATACATAACACGCTGGCGCAATCTCAGCATGAAGTGCGAGCAGCAGCTGGAAGAAGAGCATGCAGTTCAACTACTGATGGGAAACATTGATGATAAAATGCAATGCAACCCTTCTTATGCATGGCTTCAATCACTACCTTCCAGGATCTGTTGGACAGGGTGGCAAAATTTGAGAAGTTAAAACTTATCAAAGTCTGAAAGCTTCCCTGATAAATCCAAAAAAGCTAAAGCTCCTGATGCTAGGAGAAATGATGTTTACTCCGCATTTCCTTCCAGACCTGATAAAGGTAAACGGGTAGTGTATAATGTGGATAAAGGAAAGCAGCCAATGCAATACGAAGAAAAGCCAAAACAGGCTTACAATTCAATCCCTCAACCAAAACTGGTTCTTGGAGGAAATGATAAACCTCGAGCCTTTCCTGGTGGAGGAGAGCGCCAGAGGCAACCCACGGGAACTGGTGATAGAACGTTCCCTTCTCTGAAGGAGAAAATGAATAAAGAATATTCATTTAAAAGGGAGAGTGTCGCTAAACTATTTCGACAAGCACTCAAGAACGGTCTAGAATTGCCAGAATGCAAAAGACCTGAAGAGTCCAAGCATAGTGGCGACCCAAAACTACTGTCCATATCATCGGGTAGTTAGCCATCCAATTGAAGATTGTTATGTCTTCAAAGATTGGTTGGAAAAGATGTACAAAAGGGGAGAATTAACATTATCAGATAATGTGTTAGTTCGTCCCGGAAAGGGATCCACCCGGGTAGTCACGTCCTCTTCCGTACTCCCGTCTAAAAGAAACAATAACAAAAAAATCTGTTCAAGGAGAGCAATGGGAGACCGTGGTCTCCAAGAAGACAACAAAAATGCTGAAACAGCTGCTGAAGGAGTTCCTGGTGTCAAGTGGAAGTCTCCTACTGAGCCGGTATTGAACTTAAAATGGTTGCCTCTGTCACAAGCATCCACCTCTAAACAGCAACCTGACCAAGCTAGCTCATCAAAGTCTGGAAAGTCAAAGTCAAAATCTTCCAAGAAGAAAGCCAAGTTGAAGAAGCCTATGGCGAAGAAGACTGCAACTCAAAAGGCTATGGATAGTTTGGGTGAATATTACCAGACTGTTAGGAGGCCTATTAAGCTCGGTGATTTTATGAAAGAGCTTAAAATAGATGAAAAGGAAGAAGAAGCAGAGGATGAATCTCTTCCTACGGAGATATGCCGAGTCATCTCAGCAACATTAAAAATATCAGATAGGGAGAAATACGCTGAAGAAGCGGCCCCTGAATTTTGTCTGATGGTGTCATCAATCGAATTCAGTTCAGAAGATCTATGTTTTCCCGATGATGAAGATTCAGACCCAAGTGTAGCGTCGCAAATGAAGCAGGTGAAATTGGGAGACAATTCTGAGTCCACCGGCGAATCTCCAGACGCGACAATGGTTGACTCTGAAGAAAATGCTTCATCAAACAAGTCTGAATCAGATGAGGTGGCCCAAGTACAGTTGAGAAGTGGCAAGATACTGCCGCCTCCACCAAAGAAAGGGATCCCTAGTAAAGATAAGGGAAAAGAGATAATTATCAATGAAGATATTATCCCCGAAGATCCCAAGAAAAATAATACTTTATCCAAGGGGATAGATTACAATATCTTATCCCACTTGAGAAAGATCCCGGCGCAACTCAGTATATATGATGCCTTACTAATGTCTAAAGACCTTCGAGAGACTTTAATCCAAGCTCTCAAGGACCCTGAAAGATATGAGGCATATTTTGCTGAACGTAACTTGACTGAGGTTTTGCAAGCTCAAAATGAGCCCCTCATCACCTTTGCTGAGGATGATATGCTGCTTGGAACAGCAGACCACAACCGCCCTCTGTATGTTACGGCAGAGAGCGACGGTATGATGATCAGTCGAATTTTGATTGATCCCGGATCTTCTGTAAATCTTATGAGCCTTAAGGCACTAAGATCTCTCTGCCTCGATGTGGAACATCTTGGCCAAGATAAACTGATGGTGCATGGCTTCAACGAGAAAGGGCAGAAAACTCTTGGTTCGTTTATGCTTCCTCTTGTATTTGGGGAACTCCATACGGAAGCCAAATTCCATGTAATTGATGCGGACACTTCGTTCAAGGCGTTATTGGGTCGCCCCTGGCTACATGAATATGGTGTTGTCCCTTCAACATTACACCAGTGCATGAAGTATCTCAGAGAAGGAGAAGAATTTAGAATTTCTGGCGATATTCAGCCCTTTGCAGTACATGAAGTAACAGTTTATGAAGATGCTAAGTACTTCATGCCAAAGAAGCAAAAGTCGTCAAGTTCTCTTGAGGCTAGAGCATCAAATTTCTAAGGCTGCAAAGAAACCCAAGCAAGAAGGTGATAAGAAGCGTGTAGGAAGAAAGAAGGCAGCGCCAACTCTTCCTAAAGCATCAATCATTCCTAAAGAAAAGAAACATGTACCTCATCTTGGGAGTGACACGGATGAAGATGATGTTACTCCTACCAAATCTCGAAAAATATGCCAGTCCACGGATGAATGGAGTAGGCAGGTTGAATTTTCAAATGATGATTATGACTACGACTCAATCTACATGAACTCAGTGCAGAGTGTGTTCTCTAGAAGAATAGACAGTCTGTTAATTTCAGACAGCGTACTCGTAGTCACACGTGTTCCCTTGCAACATTTCAAGGAAATCATTTCGCGCGAGGTTCATAAAATTGAAGAACTCTCCACTCTTTATCTGCCTCCCCGTAAAAATGGGACTGTGCCAAAAATGTGTTATATTCCACGGGAATATGCGAAGAGGAGAATCATGATTGGGATTGCATGCTCTCGACTCCGAGGAAATTATTTCCTACGAGACTACCCAAATTCAATAATAAAAATATTCAAAGAATGTTACGAAAACAAATCAATATTCCTACTACCAAACGACAACTGCGTACAAGCTTGGGCCTCTGGTATGGAAGAAATCCGCGTCCACTACAACGAAAGGATACAGATGCATATAAAGGCATCGGGTTCATCAAACGAAAATTCCTCCGGAAAGAGACTTGCCGGGCAATCACGAGCATGGAAATCGAATCCGAGGATGATGGTGTTGAAGAGACACGCGAAGCTTGATGATTATGATGATCAATCCGTAGAAGCTGAGCCTGCACCAGAAGAACTGGAAGATGGTGGACAAGCTGCTACGATGGACGAGCTAAAAGAAGTCAACTTGGGAACTGAGGAAGACCCTCGCCCAACCTTCATTAGCTCTCTTCTACCAGAAGATCAAGTAGAAGAAATAAAAGAACTCCTATGTGAATTCAGGGACTGCTTTGCCTGGACATATGCTGAGATGCCTGGCTTTTCCCCTGATGTGGCAGTTCACAAATTGGCCATCAAGTCTGATGCAGCACCCGTCAAGCAAGCTCCAAGGAGAATGAGATTGGAGATTGAAGAACAGGTGATTGCAGAGACGAAGAAGCTTATAGATGCTGGCTTTATTCGTGAGGAAAAGTATGCCGACTGGATTGCCAATATCGTCCCTGTAAAGAAGAAGAATGGTCAGATTCGTATCTGCATCGACTTCAGGGACCTCAACAAGGCATGTCCAAAAGATGAATTTCCGCTTCCAATATCAGAGCTTCTAGTTGACAATACATCCAACTATGATATATTCTCCTTCATGGACGGATCGTCGGGCTACAATCAAATCAAAATGGCACCTGAAGATGAAAGACATACATCATTCAGAACACCTATAGGCATATTCTGCTACACAGTCATGCCCTTCGGCCTGAAGAATGCTGGTGCCACCTACCAGCGGGCGATGACTCGTATATTTGATGATTTGATTCATCAGAAGGTCGAATGCTATGTAGATGATTTGGTCATTAAAAGCATAGGCCGAAAAGACCACCTTCATGACTTGAGGATCGTGTTCGAAAGAATCAGAAAATATGATCTGAAGATGAACCCTCTCAAGTGTGCATTTGGGGTATCCTCAGGGAAATTCCTAGGGTACGTTGTTCGACATCGAGGCATCGAAGTCGACCCTAACAAGATCAAGGCGATCGTGGAGATGCCACCTCCAAAGAATCTTCGACAACTCCGCTCCTTACAAGGGCAACTGGCTTTCATTCGGCGATTTATATCGAATCTATCGGGTAGGTGCCAGCCATTTTCAAAGCTAATGAAGAAAGATGTCCGTTTCAAATGGGACGCAGAGTGCCAAGAAAGCATTTGACAGCATCAAAAGATATCTGTTGAATCCTCCTATTCTCGCGGCGCCAATCCCGGGGAAGCCTCTTATACTGTATACGGCAGCACTAGAAGAGTCCCTCGGAGCATTATTAGCCCAGCATAATGAAGAAGGCAAGGAGAATGCACTCTACTACATCAGTCGGAGATTGATAGGAGCAGAAATCCGCTATTCTTCAATCGAGAAGCATTGCTTGGCCCTGATCTTCGCAGTTCAGAAGCTCCGCCATTATATGTTGTCTCACAAAATCACCTTGATATCAAAGATCGATCCGTTGAAGTTCTTGATGACAAGACCAGCGTTGACAGGTCGTTTGGCAAGGTGGGCAGTGATACTCCTGCAGTTTGATATCACATACGTCCCTCAAAAGGCAGTGAAAGGGCAGGTATTAGCAGACTTTCTCGCTGCACATCCTATCCCTGCAGATTCTCCGCTCAACGACGATCTACCTGACGAGCAGATCATGAATGTTGAAGAAAAGGAGATGCTACGAGTATGGGAAATGTATTTTGATGGAGCATCGTCAATCAAGCGTGCTCGGCCTCCAAATCTAGAGAAAGCTCAAGCCGGAATCGGACTCATTTTCGTGGCGCCCGAGGGAGGCATAATGAGATTCTCATTCAGTTTGACTGAGCCTCGGACCAACAATGAAGCTGAATATGAAGCTTTAATAGCAGGATTGGAGATTGCAATCGATGTTCGAATTCAAAATCTCCAAATCTTCGGTGATTCTCAACTTGTTGTAAATCAAGTGTTGGGAGTTTATAAAATCACCAAGTTTGAGTTGGCCTGTTATCATCGGCGAGTTCTTGAGCTTATGAAACAAATTCCAGTTGTTAAACTAACTCAAGTTCCCCGAGGTCAAAATGCCAAAGCCGATTCTCTTGCCAAATTGGCTAAAGAAATGGCGAATATGGACGACGAATGGCCTATAATAATTATGGTGCACAATCGGCGGATCCTAGAGCCGGCATTACTACAATTCCCCCAGCAGGCAGAGGGAATACCAAATTCAAGCCAACAGGATGCAACTCCGGTTGATCCTCAATCTCCCCAACCAGTTGATCTCGAAGATCAACTTGAAGAACATCAAGTTCCTAAGAAAAGACGAAAGGCCAGTCAAACTTCAGAATCATGGGTGGCATTGTCTAGATGTCGAGGAAGAAGATGACTGGAGACTGCCTTTTATTGATTATTTTAAAGAAAGTAAATTGCCAAACAGACAAATCACTAGCTGCTCAAATCAGAAAGAGAGCGCTACGGTATGCATTTGTCAATAACACATTGTATCGACGTGCTTTCGATCAAATGTGGCTAAGATGCCTAGGGACTCGAGAAGCTGATAAAGTGGTGGCAGAAATTCACGAAGGACTTTGTGGAGCGCACCAATCAGGTCCCAAGATGGCAATCAAAATTAAAAGAATGGGCTACTATTGGCCGACCATGGTCAAATATTGTATCAATCATGCTAAGAGGTGTCATGAGTGCCAGATCCACGGTGATGTTATACATCAACCACCAAATCCGCTGCACCCTACAATAGCATCCTGGCCATTTGAATGTTGGGGTACTGATATTATCGGGCCAATAGATCCGCCGTCATCAGCAGGACACCGCTTTATCTTGGCAGCAACCGACTATTTCTCCAAGTGGGCAGAAGCGGCTCCATTCAAAGAAGTTACGTCTGAGCACGTGATCAACTTCTTCACCCACAATGTTGTTTACAGATTCGGTGTGCCACGCCGCATAATCTCAGACAATGGAACTGCTTTCAAGAGTACAAAAATCTATAAGTTCGTTGATCGGCACAAAATCGATTGGCGGTATTCCTCTATATATTATTATCCAAGAGCAAATGGCTTGGCTGAAGCCTTCAACAAAACACTGGTGAAATTGCTAAAAAAGATTCTCTCTAAGAACAAAAGAGAGTGGCATACGAAGATGGCAGAAGCGCTGTGGGCGTATCGTACAACTTACAAAACGCCAACCAAAGCCACTCCTTACTCTCTAGTATTTGGAGTTGAGGCCGTACTGCCACTAGAAGTTGAACTTCCATCTCTTCGAGTTGCTGTCCAGAATGAGCTGACTCAAGAACAAAATGCTCGTCTAAGAATGGAGGAGCTCGATGCACTCGATGAAATCAGGTTACAAGCTCAGCAGAACCTGGAGATCTATCGAGCAAGAATGACAAAATCCTTTGATCGAATGGTGCGTCCTCGATCATTTCAAGAAGGAGAATTGGTCCTGGTGCAGAGAAGACCAATCATCCCACACCGAAAAATCGGTGGCAAATTTGTATCCAATTGGGAAGGACCTTTCGTCATCGAGAAGGTATTTCAAGGAGGAGCTTATCAACTCATTAATCTGAATGGTCAGAGGCCCATGCCGCCGATCAATGGTCGATATCTGAAGAAATACTATGCATGAAATCGCAAAAAAAAAAAAAAAAGTGTTATGCTTAATGAGTTATGTTTTTGTACAAATTTTATAAGCATATACATTTCATATTTTGAAATTCTCTTATGTCATGAGAACACATTTCAAAATTCCCCTATTAGACTGGGGGCATTTTAAATATTTATTCGGGTCGACATCGCGCTGCATGCCGAGATCCCCGAATAAATATTTAAAATTTTAAGATTCCAATTCTATCCTGCCCTAAAATGTCCCTGTGAGACAGGGGGCATTTTAAATATTTATTCGGGTCGACATTGCGCTGCGTGCCGAGATCCCCGAATAAATATTTAAAATTATCAATTCATATGTCTTTTGTGCTAAAGAATATAAAGATCTTCTTTTTCAAAGTATATGTAGGTGACCTCTCAAAAGATCGAGACACCTTCTCCAACAAACAAAGTTTTAAAAGTCAAGAAAGAGACTTTTGAAACTACACACTCCTACAAAATTGAGCCGAAAAAGCTTGAAGTCTTTCAACAGCCTGAAGCTTAAGGTTCGAATGGGTGTAAAAGGTCGGATCCAACAAGCCCAAATATGGCCGGATCGCTGGCAGCTCCGTCTACTCAACAAGCCATAAGAAAGGCCGTAGTAGCGGAACCCCCACTTCGTCAACCCGTCAGTAGGGACTGAAGAAAGTACGAAGGCCAATTTGACTCGACCAGTTCAAGTGATCGTAGTCTACAAAGTTCTCCAAAATGATTGGAGAATCAAAGTTCCAGTGGAAGATAAGTCTCGAACAACTACTGAATGTTCGTAGGCTCCAAAATCTACAACCACGAAGGATGACTCAAAATCTGTCAACTTCAGCAAAATCAGCATTGGGAAGCACAATTCTCATAGCTCAAGTCTGAAGCCTGAGTGGGTGTAAAAGGTCGGATCCAACAAGCCCAAATATGGCTGGATCGCTGGCAGCTCCATCTACTCAACAAGCCATAAGAAAGGCCGCAGTAGAGGAACCCCCATTTCAGAAACCAGAGGACGAAGAGCTGTCAAATCCCAGCTCTCCCGATCTGATAAACTCAAGTGATTCAGATTAAAGTCTTCTCAAGTGGTTAAGGATTAAGATAATACCTACATTCAGTATTATCAACTAAATCCAAAACCTGCAAATCCTTCAACAAATCCGTAAAGCACAAAGCGAGGATCGAAGGAACTTTTCTTCAACAAGTCCACCAAAGCACAAAGCAAAGGACCGAAGAAAATTATCCCAAAGTTCAAGAAAAAGCCTATGGGCTGAACTAAGAGGATTTCGTCATCAACAAGTCCGCTATGCACAAAGCTCTGGACCGATGACTTTCTCGCCATTGACCCAATATAAACCTAAGGGTTTAGGGTCATCGGCATCTACTCCTTCATCAAGCCGCCAAAAGCTAGAAGCAAAGGGCAGAAGGCGTACAAAAATTCTGACAAGTCAGTAAAGACAAATCAGACAATCCTTCACCAAGTCCGCAGCACAAAGCACAGGACAGAAGGATCAAAACCCCAGGGCTCAAGTCAAAGCTTGCAGAATGAGTTCCCTGAATGACATCTACAAATGTCCCTAGAGACTGGGGGCATTTTAAATATTTATTTGGGTCGACATCGCACTGCATGCCGAGATCCCCAAATAAATATTTAAAATTTTATCAAGATACAACCAGATGATAGAAGAATCTTGAATATATGCTATCCACCACCGTTAATCTAAAAAAGATGAGATATCAGTCATCTGTGGATACATCTAAAAAAAAATCTATGGAAAAAGAAAGTTAGTGTGACATCCAAACAATTTTTGGAGATCCACTAAATGAAAACCCTTGTGTGACATCTAGAATAGATATCTAGAGATCCACAGGGTCAATCAGCATGCAACAAACGTGGCCCGCTCCAGACGCCTACCACATTTGTTGGGGGGCATTTGTTAACCTGCCGTATAAAACAAAACAAAGAACAAAAAATCAATTTTCGTACCTGCCCCGCACGTCGAGCGCCGAACACAGCACACATGTCATTTATTTGCCCACGATCTCCGCATAAGGCTCGCACGAAAACGTCTCGCTCTCATTTTCTCCCGAATCCTCGCTGCCTCACCTACCTCTCTACCTCTCCGATCGCTGCCTCTCCCGCTCGTCGTTCTCTCCTTCCTGTGAGATCGAAAGTTACGACAGTTTGATCGGAATCAGCAACAGAGCTCGCTCCGACTCTTGTGACGACGCACGATTCGACTTCGCTTCTTCTTCGACTTTCCTGGACGAATCGAAAGTTACTCCATTTTGATCGGAGGCCACGAACGGAGCTAGCTCGCTGCGACGATAGCTTTCTCTCTTCTCTCTCCTTCGACTCCTTCATTGCCGTTCGACTTCTCTCCTTCGACGGCGTCCCTTCCCTGCCCGATCGGAAGTTCCGACATTTTGATCGGAGGTCACAAACAGGAGCTCGCCAGCCGTGAAGAACTTTCTCCCTTGCGTCGCTTCTCCTTTCCCCCTGTTGCTGATCGGCTTTCGGCTCCTCCGTGGCAGTGTTCGACTTCGCTCACTTGGCGACTTTCCCTTCCTGTTGGATCGGAAGTTACGACATTTTGATCGGAAGCAACAACGGGAGCTCGCTACTGTGAAGATAACTTTCTACCTCCCGCCGCTTCTTCGGCTCTTACCTGGCTGTTGGACTTCGCTTTCCTTCTACGACTTCCCCTCTCCGATCGGAAGCAAGACAGGAGCTCGTCGTCCGTATAGGTAACTTTCTATCATTCACGCTTCTTCGGCCAAATCCCGAACCAGAGAGTGTGGAGGGAGAGAAGATTAGGCTATTTTAATTAAATTTAATTTAATTATAATTAATTTAGTTAATTATTAATTATTATAATTATATAATTAATTATAATTAGTTTTAATTAAATGATTATAATTAATGTTAATTAATTATAATTAATTTTAATTAAAATTAATTTTAATTAATTATATGTTTTTTTTTTAATTAATTCCAATTAATTATTATTTATTTATGATTTAATTAAAGTAATTAATATTAATTAATTCTAATTAATTAAAGATGAATTATGATTAATTATTTTAATTAATTATAATTAATAATTAATTACTTTAATTAATTATAAATAAATATAATTAATTAAAAAAAAAATTAATGTATAATTAATAATTAATTATAATTAAATAATTAAGAAGAAAAAGCATGCTTGCCTCCTCCCGCCTCGGTCTACGAGCCTACACTGCCAGTCCGCCGGACTTCAAGGTATAAGTTTTGAAACCTTGGCTCTATCTCTTACCTCGTTCCGCGTGTCGAGTCGGCGGTCTGCCTATACACGCTCTTGTAGCGTGGTGGGAGGGGCAACCGGCGCGACACCTACGACAAGGTAGGCGAGCGACCTTTGGTTCCGGATCTTGCCTCGACTTCCGTGCCCACCTCCGCCGGACTTCAAGGTATAAGTTTTGAAACCTTGGCTCTATCTCTTACCTCGTCCCGCGTGTCGAGTCGGCGGTCTGCCTATACACGCTCTTGTAGCGTGGTGGGAGGGGCAACCGGCGCGACACACCTACGACAAGGTAGGAGAGTGACCCTCGGTTCCAAATCTTGTCCTCGAGCCTCTTTCACCTCCGCCGGACTTCAAGGTATAAATTTCTAACTCTCTACTCTCGTCCTCGACGTTTGCAGCGGACCGGAGAACCACCTATACGCGCTCTTGTAGCACGGTAGGAGGGAGCCCGGTGCGATGCATACGACGAGGTGGGAGAACCCTATACACGCTCTTGTAGCGTGGTGGGGAGTCACTGCTGTTCTGGTACGTCACTGCTGTTCTGCTGTACGGGTACTGCTGAAGGCCCCATACACGCTCTTGTAGCGTGGTGGGATGAAATTTTGTACGGCCGCGGTGTCCAAGGACACCTACCATACACGCTCTAGTAGCGTGGTGGGAAGGCCCAGCTCCCCAATTTTCCCCCAAACGGGGGATATGCCGGGGTGCTGCCGAAATTTTCACTGAAATGCATAAGACTTAAACTATTTGGAGACATCATTTGAGCAGCAATACGAAGAACAACAGAAGACTCGTACTCAAACAAAAATACACAGAATTTGAACCAAATGAGCAGAGGACCTGTACGATGAACAGAGGACTTGTGGACCTAAATCAGAATCAAAATTCAAATGATTTCTAAAGACCAAATTCAAATGAGATAAAATCAAACTGAAATCAAAATCAAGTCAATACGAACATGCATTTGAACTTGAACTGTACGACGCCAAGTGAAATCCAGATTTGCAAGCATTTGATTCAAATCCGGATGAATTCAGTAGGATGATAGGAGACCTGAATGAATGTGGGAGATTTAGACTGAGTTTGAATTCAAGTCTAAATGAAACTTAACTCGAACTCAGGCTATACGACATCAAGTGGGGACTTGTAAACTTGATGAATTCAAGTCTGAATGAAATTGAATTTGGATCCAAACACATGCAAAGATCGAAATTTGGATCATACACGAGGAAACTCAAACTACAAGACCTGGATGAACGAACTCCTACGACATTCCCTACAATGCCTGTTGATTGAGATGGCAATACTGGAGATCAGCAATCAAAGATCTATCCTCTACAAACAAGTACAATCAACAACCCACCCGAGATTGGTGAAAGGGTGGATATGATGCACAGAAACAATGGATCTTTTACAAACATTTTCAGGAGGTCATAGTGAATATAGCGGTCCTCTGCAAATGTATACTTGTGGATAACAACAGTGTATTGAAAGTACAATGAATCACTGTGGACACAAGTACGAATATCACCTACGACAGTGGTGATCAAGATCTTCAAATATGTCGAGTACAAAGGCAGCCCGGTGTATGAAAGTGGACCGTCCCATGTAAACAAGTACAATTAGCAAAACCACCTGAGATTGGTGACAGGTGGGCATGATGTAGGAAACAATGGGTCTCCTACGAATAGTTCCAGGAGCTCGTGGCGGACGCAACGGGTCCTCGTAAATGGATACAACCAGCTTGTGGATAACAACAGTGAGTACCTCGTAGGCACACAACGAATCACTGTGGACACAAGTACGGATATTACCTACAACGACAGTCCCTTGCAAAGGGATTCTTGTGGATAACAACAGTGTATTGAAATAACAACAAATCACTGTGGACACGAGTACAGATATCACCTACGACAATGGTGATCAAGATCTTCAAGTATGCCGGGTACAAAAGCAACCCGAGGTACGAAAAAAAAAAGGACACCCCCTGACAGAAGGGATGACATGTTTGAACAAATTAGAACCAAACTTCCTGGTATTCTAAACTCTCTTCTTAGTTCTATACTCAAGAAGAAAACAGCTCTAGTACCTACAAATACCGGAAATAACAAGTCTGCCACACTGAAGAGCCTAAAGGGAGTCCTCCCCAAATCAGCAGCCTTTGACTCCCGAATCCAAAAAAATCCTTCCCCGGTGAATGAGAAAGGGGGAGTCAATATCAGAATCCAACGCCACCGGATCTGCAACACTGATACAAGCAGACAGAAGGCGTCTACAATCTACAACGCCACGCCACCGGATCCGCAACACTCGTATTAGCGGACAGAAGGCGTGTATAAGCTTTCAAATGAAAAGTTGTATGCATCCAAACGATAGTTATCTACACAACTACAAAATATTTTAAAGTACCCCCACATTAGTGCACCGTAGTTTGTATACACATAGGTACACAATAGGGTACTTCTAAATCAATATAAAAAATCACCCGCATGGGCCCCGGCGAGCGTGTTATTGGTACACACGTGACGCCTAGGGATGCTGCGCGGGTCGATAAGTGAATTCTAGTTCGATCCCGATCCTTCTATACGGATCAATAGAAGTCGACAGGGTTCGAACCTTTAAACAAATACACGGCTGTGGAAACCAGTGTATTTGTTTCAACACATTCGTATTAGGCATGCTAAGCCTACAATCAAAAGAATTCACTGAACAAAAAGCACGAAGCCTGCGAAACCCGATCCTCCTAAGCATGTAAATGAGAGTAGACAGGGTTCAAACCATTGGATAAATATGTGGTCACGAGGTCGACCAGAATATTTATCTAATACATTCTTTTTAGGCCTTCAATGCCTAAAATTAAGAAAATTCATAAACAAAGGCACAAAGCCTACGAGAAACCCGATCCCCTATCGATAAGTTGATAGGGTCGACAAGGTTTAATCAACAAGTGAAAATGACCCCAGAACACCCCGATGATGGCCGTGTTGAATGCAAATCTCAACCGGAGGGGTTCCACAAATATCTCAAATTCCACTCAAATTTCTATCAGAATCCAAACTCTACAAACTCCAAATTTCAAGATATTTAAAAATGAAACTATCCATCCCAAAACTTAAAGCAAAATCCATCCACCCTCCGCAACAGTTTGTCGGGGTGAACAAATCAAAATCTACTCAAGCTCACAAAGAGCCAAATGCCTAGTCGAAAATATCACTAGGATCCATTCTCAAACAATCTCTTGCCAGTAAGGACGTGGTACGTGTCCTCTAACCGGCGGTCTGCCGCCAAATGGCACCGCAGGATAAACGGTTACGATGACCCGGGGCCCTCTGAACCGAGTGGTTTTGCTGCCAAATGGCACCACGATATACCGGTTATGGCCAGAGCCAATACGCTCCTTATTGGCATCAAATCCTTGAGATATGAATCAATAGGATATGATTGATAGGGCACAAAGCCCTTTGTCAGCTAAGGTGGATTCAAATTTATCCCCTTAGACAAACATCCAACCCAGGTCTACAAGGTCCCCTTGGACGACGCAACCCATGGCTGCCGACAAGGATCCTTCTGTCAGGTTGGGTCGACTACCTCCTCTGACTAAGTAAACCAGGGACCACGATGGCCCGGGACGACGGAACCATGGGATCTTGATCGGGTCCATCATCCATTCCCCCACCATCCGCTTTAAGTGAACGATGGTGAAATTTCTATTTTAAATATAAAATTTTCTCAAATATCTCAATCCAAATCTTCAAATCTTCCAAACCAAATTCTTCAATTTTCAAATCCAATTTCTACCAATATCCTAAACCCATGCTGCTACTATATGCCAGATGCATGTATTCTATACGTATCTGATTGATGACTAGCCTTAATCGAAAGTTCTCTCTCGTGATCGGGAGGGGTAATTAACTATAGGGGCTTGCGCCTATAGGAAACCAGAACTCAGATCATAAAGTCCTCGCAAAATGAGGGCGAAATCTCTGGGTAGTGTCTTATCTACAAACCCATCTGCCTTCCAAAATTTACCTCGGAACTTATCAGTTAAAACTCCATCGCCGAATAAGAAGAGCGAGGGGAGGCCGGGGCCGAATTTTCGGAGCCCACATACTTTTTCTGTCTATCTTGCACAACTTTCAATATGTCATGGATCAGTCTTATCTTTTTAGTAGCATCATCTACTAAATCAGTTCCAATGATCTTTCTTTCTCCTGTTTCAGCCAAGCATAATGGAGTTCGACATTTTCTTCCATACAAAGCTTTATAAGGAGCCATACCTAAACTTGATTGGAAACTGTTGTTATAAGCAAACTTAATCAGTGGTATGTGTGTCTACCATTTGCCACCAAAATTAAGTATATATAACCTAAGTAAATCTTCTAAGGTCTAAATAGTTCTTTCTGATTGACCATCTGTTTGAGGGTGGAAGGCTGTATTAAAAGTAAGTCTGGTACCCATTGCCTGCTAAACTTTCCTCTACAGTCTAGAGGTGAATCTCCCATCCCTATCTGATACTATCGATATTGGTACACCATGAAGTCTAACAATTTCATTAACATACACACTTGCCAACTTCTCAACAGCATCAGATTGTTTGATAGGTAAAAAGTGTGTCGATTTGGTCAACCTATCTATTATCACCCATATAACATCATGACCACTTCTGGACCTGGGTAAATCAACTACAAAATCCATTGCTGTCTTCCCACTTCCACTCAGGTATAGGTAAGGGTTGCAATAAACCACTTGGTTTTTTATGTTCTATTTTAACCATTTGGCAAACAGTATACTTAGCCACCATTTCTGCTACACTTCTCTTCATCCCTGGCCATCAAAAATATTCTTTCAAATCTTGGTACATTTTGTTACTACCTGGGTGAATGGTATAATTTGAATAGTGAGCTTCTTGAAGAATTTCCCTTCTTAAATCTCCAACATCAGGGATGCAAATTCTGCCTCTATAATGTAGTTGATTATCTTCATCAAGCTCGTACTCTTCCAAATAACCTGCCTTCACCATATTTAAGATTTTCTCAAATTCTGCATCTTGTGGCAAAAAGCTTCCCTTATCCTATCCTTCAATGTTGACTGAATGATCATCTGATTTAAAGCCACAAACTCTACATCGTTGGGCTGGACTATTGAAGTTTCTAGCTTCTTCAAATCTCTTTTCAATTTATGTTGTGTAATCATTCAATTGACACTACCAGAAGTTTTCCTGCTTAAGGCATCTGCAACCATATTTGCTTTACCTAGATGATATTGGATATCCAAATCGTAGTCCTTAATAAGCTCCAACCATCTCCTCTGCCTCAAATTCAGCTCCTTTCGTGTGAAAATATATTTTAAACTTTGTTGATTAATAAAAACTTCGCACTTAACCCCATACAAGTAATGTCTTCATATTTTCAGGGCAAAAACCACTATAGCTAACTCCAGATCATAGGTTGGATAGTTTCTTTCATGATTTTTCAGTTATCTAGAAGCATAGGTAATGACTCTTCCATTCTGCATCAGTATAAAACCCAACCCTTTGTGTGAGGCATCACTATAAAGCTGAAATCCATCTGTCTCTGAAGGAATAATAAGTACTGGAGCTGTCATCAAATATTGTTTCAGTCTTTGAAAAGCCTCTTCACATTAAACTGTCCATTCAAACTTCACTGCCTTTTGGGTCAATCTAGATAATGGCATAGCTATTCGTGAAAACCCCTCAACAAATCTTCTGTGGTAACCAGCTAGACCCAAAAAGCTCCTGATCTCGGTCACTGTAGCTTGTCGTGGCCAATATGCTCTAACTTGTAGTCTTGTACCTTGTGCTAATCCATAGAAATCTCTCCATTATTGATCACATGCCCTAAAAAATTCACACTCTTTAACTAGAATTCGCATTTAGAGAACTTAGCATACAATTCATTCCCTCTTAAAGCTTGCAACACAGCCCTTAAGTGATTTGCATGAAGTGCTTCATTAGGAGAGAATACCAAAATGTCATCGATGAACACTATCACAAATATATCTAAAAATGGCTTAAAGACCCTATTCATGAGGTCCATAAATACAGCATGGGCATTTGTAAGTCTCAATGGCATCACCACAAATTCGTAATGCTCATATCTAATATTGAATGTTGTCTTTGCTATGTCCTCTTCTCTAATCTTAAGCTGATAGTATCCTGATCTCAAGTCAATCTTGAAAAATACAGAGGCACCTTCCAATTGATCAAACAAATCATCAATTCTCATAAGATGATTTTTATTCTTTACAGTCAGCTTGTTCAATCCTCTGTAATCTATTAAGCACAAGAGCACCCCATGGAGAAATGTTAGGCCTGATGAATCCTTTATTAAGCAATTATTGTAATTGATCTTTCAATTCCTTTATCTCCATCCTATAAGGGGCTTTAGCAACAGGATCCGCTCCACTAAACAACTCAATAGTAAAATCAATCTTCCTGCTTTGAGGTAAGTCAGGTAAATCATCTGCAAACACTTCTGGATACTCTTGCACAACAGGTATCTCCTCTAATCCCTTCTCTTCTTTCTTCTCCTCCTTAACATAGGCTAAAAAGCCTAATATTCTTTCTTCAATAGTTTGTATGCCACCAAAGATGAGACTAACATGGAAGTTATGCTTCTTTCCCCTAAAAATTTAAACTCTTTCTCTCCTTGCATATAAAATTTAAGCTCCTTGTTATAGTCTATTGTCACAAAGTGGCAAGACAACCAATCCATACATAGGATTGTATCAAATTCTGATAATGACAATAATCTATACCTAGGATTGTAAGATATGCTCCCAAGTTTTTATCACCTACAGTCAACTCCATATGACACTTCTTGTTGGTTTCCAATTGACTCCCATTGGACATTAAAACTGATAGTGTTTGAGCATAACTGAAGGGGACAAGTCAACTGACTTAACAAACTCTTCTAAAATGAAAGAGTGCGACGCTCTCGTATCAAACAACACCTTAACAAGCTTGTTACACACAAAGATTGTTCCTAAATTCCATGCATGCAACATAACATAAAGCTTATTTTACTCATATATCATAAAGGAAATTATTGACATTTAAATAAAGTCCATACTTGTAATAACATCAAGAGAGTCCTTGGCTTCTTGTTGGGATAGAACATAAACTCTTGGCTGAACAGGTTGACGAATTTGGCCCTGAGATGGAGTTGATGCAGTAGACTCCACCATCCTTAGCCTTCTAGCTATAAGCTTTGAGGAGCACTACTTGTCCTAACCTCTGGGGTAGATTTTTGTCCCAAAATAGGACACGATTTTGCCATGTGCCCTGGTTGATGGCACCAATAACATGTATTAGTGCCAGAGAGGCACTCTCCCTTATGTGCCCCCTCCCCCCCCCCCCCCCCCCCCCCCCCACTTATTACATATAACAGGAGTACTGCTCCCTAAGTGTTGGGTTTGGGCTTCTTCCAATTGGGTCTTTCGGATTGAAAAGATTGGGTAGACTTTGACCTATCTTTATTCTTTCTTTTCTGAAAATCTTCTCCTTTGAGTACTTTGCAAATCCATCTCAATTTTTCGTGCCCTCTCAACCAAGGTAGCATAATTCTCAATGCCAAAAGGAATCAATGGTTGTCTAATGATATCCTTTAAGCCACATAAAAAACGATGACATTTTTCTTCTACATTGGGAATTAAATGAGAGGCATACCTAGAAAGTATTGTGAACTCAGCCTCATACTGTGTAATGGTTCTATCACCCTGTACCAATCTCATGAATTTGTCTTGCATCAATCTTCTAACTGACATCGGTACATACCAGTCTCTAAATACTTTCACAAACTCCTCCCACGAAACATGGCTGCTCGGTCTTCCTCCAAAGGTCTCTTGCAATTGGTTTCTCCACCACCTCTCTGCTTCACCATTGAAAGCATAGACAACTTGAGGGCATGACATTTCTTACAAGATTTTCTCTATCCTCATTAACTAGTCTTTCGCCTCTGTGGGTCCACCACCTATGAATGATGGAGGCTTCATGTCTTGGAAAATTTCAAGTACTTGTTTATTGGAGCGTTTCCACTGCCTCCAGCCTGGGTCTGAGTATTCTTTATTATTTGGGTCATAGCTGTCATCATCTGTGTAACATAGTCCATAGTAATATTAATGTTACTACTTTGAGGCTCCGTTACTCTTGACAGATCCCTCCTAATCTCTCCAGTATTGCCATCAGTGGTATTAGTTTTAGAATCCACGGCCCTGAGACATAATGCAACAAAACAATTTAAGCAGTCTATAGTGCATGCATCTTATACCTATTTACCTATAGAATCATCCTATTGGCTCTTTCATATTGATCAATATTCTTAAACTTTTGCTATGATACCACTCTTATCACGATCCGGCCCGATGAGCTCGCATAGGTGAGGCGGGAACGAAGGTCGAACAGTAGAAATTAAAAATCTTCATATTATAATATCAAAACATCTCCAATACATAAAGAAAGAGCCACTATATAAAAAGCCCTGTGAAAATTTTCTTTCTTTCTATTCATATATCATTCAACATATTAACATTAAAACATAGATGTTCAAAACATAAAAAGATATCCAACAATCTTTCCTTATAATTCATCCTGAGTCCTAACTCAAATTATCAAAAATCAAAAAGAAAGAATCTGTCATCCGTCGTCTCCCTACGACGGTACGTAAAAGGAGGTCTATCCGCCATTATTTTTTATCGGGTTCTCCTGAAAAGTGTCCCATAAGTAGGATAAGTCACAACTCAGTAGATAAAATGACATTCAATTAAAATTTAGAGACAGAAAAAAGTAAAACATGCATCAACTTCTCAATAAGTATACATTCAATATGTCATAACATAGTATCTAACATAAATATGTCTCTAAGTCAACCTTCAAGTACTCTTTCTTTGCATAAACTTATAATCCTTTCTCTCTAAGTAATTATGATTCATTTGATGTCTCAGAAGTATCATTTGTACTGATCAAGTACATATTTAATTGACCACATTTACCATTTGATTCTAACGAACCCCTTTATCATTTTACTCAAAAGAGCTCCTTTACCAGTAGCTCAAAAAATCCCCTTTACCTTTGTTATTTCTGCATCAAACATGCACATGCAAACATTATTTATTTATTCATAAAAGAGGTTTTAACATATCATTCATGTGTATGTTCTCATATGGAGTTACATGTTTGCTACTTACATGAGAAAAGAGATATGTTCATATGTATGTTGCATGTAGAAGAAGACATATGTAATACTTGTAAAGAAAGAAATATGAGTTTTACCATTTTCTACTATCAATACATAAGAATTTTGCTTGCGTTTCATGTGATTATGAGCATTTATATAAAAAAATGCTAGCCATAGATGATATTACAAATAGCATAAAGAGAAATATCATTTCTACATGTTTGTATTTAGAGAACTTTCTAAATTTAAAAGAATTTTTATTTTACCTACCTCACCGCGGTGTGATTCGTCAAATGTCCTTACAAATCCTTCCTTTTATGCGATCAATATCTACAAGAGATACATAAATTGTAAACATTATTTATTCCCACATAAACTTCTAAAAACCCTAATTTATGAATAAGGAACTCATCCATACACTATGCTTAGACTTTCTAATTAACCATTTTCCCAATTCATGATAAATACAATTTTTTTATTTCCTCTAAATTGGAACTTAATTGTAAATCTACCTTTTTGAAAACCTCCTTCAATTCCTTTGCTCACTTTATGCATAAAAATCATCTCTTTCACTTAAACATAAGTTAATATACAATAAATTTTCGGAATTTCCTAAATAAAAAATTAGGAAAATAACATTTTGTGCTAAAGCTCTAATTTTTGCTTTTAAACCTTCCTAAGTTCATTAGGAACCAACACACTTAAAGGTTTTCATAGTTTTGGAAAACCCTAAATCTTATTACATGAAAATTTCTTCTTAAAATTTAACTAACTTCATAAATAAGCTCCATAACGTCATTAGGAAATTTTCCTACAAAGCCATTTTGAATGAATACGAAAAATCGAAGAAAATCCTAAGTTTTAGAATCTATATTTTTTATGAAATCATCTCATATTTGTGTTTAGAAACTTCCTCTAAGCATTCTGTATCCTTATCTTAAAGAGATATTGAGTTTTCATAAAACCCTATATTTCTTTCTTGAGAAAATCTTAAGAAAAATCTTGAGAAAAAG
Source organism: Dendrobium officinale (assembly GCA_019514585.1). NCBI lineage: Eukaryota > Viridiplantae > Streptophyta > Magnoliopsida > Asparagales > Orchidaceae > Dendrobium > Dendrobium officinale. The sequence continues at coordinate 21,300,167 of CM033699.1, read as the reverse complement.
TTTATGAGAGCTCACCTTACTCTTCCCTACGATTTCCCTTTAATCTCCTTCACAAACCGCCACTAGAAGCTGCTCCTAAGACTGCCGTCGTCGCTCCTCCCTGACGCCTCTTTCTCCCTCGCTCATTCGGTTCGGGACGCACGAAGGAAATGGGGACCGAAACATTTCGGTCCCCTAACAAGAGCAGGGCATTGGGGTTTAAAACAAAAGGTCTTAAATGCCCTTAAAATTATTTCCACCTAAATACCATGAGGGGTAAATTTGTCATATTGAGACTTCTATAAATTTTAACTCCCAAAATATCTGAAATTCAATATGGGTTCTTTATACCAATTTGCTTAGAATTTTGCGTATTATTTTATGAAATTTATTGCGTCGAATTTCGAAGACTTAAAAATTTTGACTAATTTTGTGGTGACGCATCAAAATGTGTGCGACACTAAAGATCGTTACTTTTCAGGTTTTACATGATCATCCAACATCCATCCAGCTTTTACCAGCCTTACACTTTTGTCACCTATTTCGATCCCACCGAATTGCCCAACACAACAGCCGCAAGCCTTAGATAGGCTTGATCCCGCTCAAACTGAACCCCCAGCTACTCCTGGTTGCCAGCAATTGAACCTCCTCCTTCCTCTCCACTTCATAGCTGCCTCAACTGAGCGCCTTAAGCTCCCAAACCTCACGTAGCCCACTTGCACAGTTCGGTCGTTCCCTGATCTCAAACCAGTCGTCTGATCCTACACCCGCAGTTAGCAATTGTACAACCAGCTCCCGTTCACACTCCACTCGACCCCTTTCACTGTGCAGATCAACTGAGCTGTTGATCCCGACCTCACACCATCTATAAGCCTTCTTCCTGCCCTAATCCCGACCAAACTTGGTGCCCTTCACCACATCCGACTAGCCTTCCTCACTACGCCAAACCTCCTGTTCGCAAGCTGCGACTAGTCTGCCTTAAACAACCGAACTCTACCTCCCAACCTTCTGATCCATTCCCCACACTCGGCCAACCCGCGACTCTCTCTGCTCCAGCCGCAAGGCTCATGTGCCCGATCCTGTTCCAAATGGACTACACTCGACTCCCAGAATCCCACGCCCGTCTGTATGATCTCCACAATCCCAATCCAGCCTTTCACATGAAATCCTTCGACCTGCTCCCTACTTCCACGCACAATCCGTCGAGTAATAGCCACTCGATCCCCTCTTCATATTCCTCCATTGCAGTTTCTCACTCACCTCTACCTCACAATCCCGCCAAACTCCAACCTTCCCAACTCCATATGTTGCCTCTACACCCTATCCACCTCACGGCTACCAAATCTTCTCACCTAAAGTTCCTGCCGCACTTAATCTTACACATTTCCTCCTATCAGCCACACAGCACAGAAAGAGCTACCACCCGCTCTCTCCCCCTCACTCTTTACAATTATTTCTATTATTATTACTATTATTATTAATATTATTAATAATGTTAATATTTATATCACTATTATTGTTATTATTTTTAAAAAAAATATATAAGAGAAATAAAAAGAAGAAAGAAATTAAAAAAAAAGAGAGGAAGAAAGAAAAAAAGAGAGAGAGAAAGTAGCTATTGTGCCTAAACCCCAGTGCCCTCGACCTCGACACCGTCGCTACTTCATCGCCGAGGTATAATGATTTCCAAACCCAAAAACTCAAATCCTATTTTCGGCGCTTGCAGCACATCGGAGAACCACCTATACATGCTTTTCTTAGCATAGTGGGAGGGAGTCTGGTGCAATGCTTTCAGCGAGACTAGTAGGCATTGTACACGCCTTTGTAGCGTGGCATGGATAATCCTATGTACCCGTGCACACACTTCTATGCATGCGGGGAAAAAATTGTAGATTTCAAATAGGTACCTGAGACCAATACATGCTCTTGTAGCGTGGTGGGATTGAAAATCACAGTTGTGGTGTCGCTAGACACCTATCATACACGTTCTTTTAGCATGGTAGGAAGGCCCAGCTCCCCAAGATTCCCTTAAACGGGGGAGATGACGGGAGACTATCGAATTTTCCAGTAAATAGAGGGACCTGAACTTAAACAAAATGCAGAGGACATAAAATGCAAACGCTAACTAATGGTTATTGTCATCCAAATGAAAATCAATGAACAAGTAGGGGCTCGTAGTGGAAAACTTTTAGACAAGAAAAACTTGTAAGCAAATGCATCAAGTAACAAAGAATCTGTAATGTGCATAATGAACCATTCATGAATGGTAGTAAGAGACATGCAATTGATACAATGAGCTACCTATGAATACATGCGAAGAACACAACATAAGTAGAAAACAAGGGAAGGAGATTATGGTGAGAATAATTTGCTTGCAATCAACAACAATTAACTAACAGACAAGTGCACTAATCTACTGGTGAGCGATGATAGCAAATAAGGTATGAATGTAACAATCTCCCTACGACTGATATTAGCCAGATTGCAGATATGTGCTGTGATCCTTATGAACATTGAAGGTTAATACACGGTGAAAGTGACAGCTTGTCAGCCAATGTGTATAGGGAAATCAGTAGTGCATTCGATAACTGACATTAACATACAAATGAATACACCAATCTGCCTGTAAGCAACAATGGTAGATACACTGTAAGTCGAACGGGTCCTTTGCAAACATAGATACACATACAATATGGTATCTACAAGTAGAAACCAAGAACATGTTATGAACATGAACACCTAGAAGCAACTGTATGAGAATTATCATGCATGAAATAGTCCACGTACAAGTGATAACAAACAACATACAACGAATTCTGAGGTCTCATATGGTCAACAACAATCAAGTTTTCAACAAAGATATTAATCCTCTACAAGCAAAACACATAAAAGATGTAATAAGTGTAAGCTCCTACAAGTAGCAATAGAGAACTTGCAGTGCACACAACAGCCTGCCTATAGGAAGCTACAAGTGACTTGTATCAACTCTTACAAATAATAGTAGATGATTCATCATGTATACAACAACTTACACACAAGTCAAAGTAGCAAATTCGTGGTGAATATGACTTGCCCACAAGTAGGCAGCGTAAGCTTGAAGTGCGCACAGTAGTTTCGCCTATGAGCTAAGCTAGTGATTTCTGAATTCCCGTTGATAACTTACAAACTAATTCGACAAAGCTTGCATAGTATGACAACTCTCTTGCATAAAGCAACATGCGACCCATAGCGCAGCATTATGACCCGCTTACATGCAAAATATACGTTAAATGCAGTCCACCTGTATGCAATCGTGGATAACTTCTGACGTTTGCTAACAACACACTACCAACAAAGCTTGCAATGCACAATAGTTTGCTCACAAGAAGCAACGAGCGACTTGTAACACAATGCTATGATTCACCTATAAGTAGAAGGAATGAAAATTGTAGTAAAAATTGCAGGGCATCGGTAAACTAAGGAAACAAATTTGCAAAATTAGGCTGTCAATCGGATAAATCAACTCGCTTGCAAGCAACAGGTGGAAGTCTCCTGATGCGTCTTACAACATATTTGTAGGATGAAGTATACTCTTGCAGACTGAATATTGAAGAATATAGTTTGTAAAAAAAGAAATGAGACTCAGCATGCTGTTAAACGATGCCAGTGAATCCACAACATTCATACAAGCGGACAGAAGGTGTTCACATGCCCATCAAGGAAGGTCATGCATCTTTCAAACAACCACTACTGGCCAATAAGAATTTAGTGCTACATGACAACCTACTTGCAATAAACAACAGACAATCCATAGTGCAGCACCACGCCACCGGATCTGCAACACTCATACAAGCTAACAGAAGAAGTTTGCATATTCTAAAATGAAACATTGTGAACTTGTCAGCAATAGTCATTTACACAGCTGATTATTGCAATAATACTCCATGCATTGAAAAGCATGCTAATACATTCATAATACATATACATTTGCAATATGCAGGGTATATCATGCAAATACAACACTCAATATGCAAATACATCATGTTGTGGCGACACATCGCATTAACATGCAAAATGCATTATACATGTACTTTCTGCAACATACTAAATCCATTACGCAAGTGTACGACATAAGCATATCATAATTGCATGTAGTTATGAATGAGTAGACATGTTGTAGGCATCCTCACATAATATATAAATGTGCTGGATATTTATGCATTGCTATATACAAGATATACGTTGCAATATATAACATTCATCATGCAAACACATTATGCAGGAGGCAAATACACATGCCAACACGCAGATAGAGACATGAGTGTGCATGCATAACATGTAGATTCGCATACATCCACTGCATTGTATATAAATAGCCGCTGCACAAATACATTATGCAAAATACATGCAAAGACATATACCTATATAAGCCTCGCGAGCGTGATGTGTGCACACACGTGATGTCTGAGGATGCTACGTGAGTTAAGAAATGAACTTAAGTTTGAGCCCGATCATTCTATGTGAATAGACAAGAGTTGACACGGCTCGAACCATCAAATAAATGTACGATCGCGATGTTGATCGGGATATTTTTTTATACATTCATATTAGGATTTCGGGGTTTATTACCAGAAAGATTCACTAATAAAAGCATAAGCCGACGACGAACCCGATCCTCTGTCAACAAGTAGACAGTCGACAAGATTCAACAAATAAAATGAAATTGCCCATAATTACACCCCGATGATGGCCGTGTTGATAAAAAAAAATTCTCAACTGGACGTGACCACAAGCATTTAAAATTTTTTCAAATTACTATGAAATATAAACATTTAAAGTGACAATAAAGTCACTTCAATGATGGCAGTGTTGAATGAAAAATTCAATCGGAGGGGTTTCTTTCTGTTAAATGTCCCTAAATCTCAAATAAATCATAAAAGAGCTCTATTTTTCAATAATAGTTCAAAACTCAAAATCAATAAAGATTAAAATATTTAAGATGAAATAAATCACTCAAACACTTAAAGAAAAATACTCATTCACTCTCCGCTATAATTTACCGAGGTGGACAAATCTAATAATCACTTAGCTTACAAAGAACGAATGTATGGTCGAGAATATCACTTGCACTTATTCTCAAACCGTCTCTTGCCAATAAGGACATGACATATGTCCTCTAACTGGTGGTTTCAACGCCAAATGGAGCCACAAGTAAATGATTATGATTGGGTCCTTATGACCGGACGGTTTTTCCGCCAAATGGCTTCTTTAAATTACAGTCATGGTTAGAGCCTGCATGTTCTCCAACGGCATCAAAATCATTGAGTAATGAATGAATAGGATATGATTGATATGGCACAAGCCCTTTGTTGGCTAAGGTGGATTCAGATTTGTCTCCTTAGACAAATGTTCACCCCAGATCTACAAGGTACTCTTAAATAAAACAACCCATGGCTTCCGACAAGGATCCTTCTATCAATTTGGGTTGACTAGCTCCTCTAACTAAGTAGACCAAGGATCATGATGACCCGGGACTGAAATTATGGGATCTTGATCAGGTCTATCATCATCCCCCCCCCACAAAAAAAAAAAAGTGCTTTAAGTACCAGGTGGTGAATTTCTAATTTTAAATGCTTAAACATGCTGTTATTATATGTCGAATACTATGTATCTATTTAATGACTAGCCTTAATAAAAAAATTTCTCTCGCTATCAGGAGGGATAATTAATTATAGGGGCTTGCGCCTACAGAAAACTTGAACTCGGATCTTAAAGTCCTTACAAATTGAGGGCGAAATCTCTGGATAATGTCTTATCTAAAGCTCAATATGCCTTTGAAAATTTACATCGGAACATACTCGTTAAAACTCTCCTCAACAACTTGAAGAAAAGAAAGTGGGTTGTGGAGAGGCTTGGGCGTGAATTTTCGGAGCCCAGAGGGATAAAAAAAATGTTTTCTTTGCTAACCAATGTTATTTGAAAAGAGAATTTGCACTGTAGATGTGGAAAATTATCCAGTTTTTGGTTTTCCACCACAAGATGAAATAGTAGATTGTGAAAATGTTTTAAATATTTTTATCTTTAAGTTAAAGCATCATGATTTTTTGATAATGAACTTAATTCATTTTGCTTGTGTGCTATTATCAAAAATCTTTCCCTGACTCTACATTGGCCATAGTAAATCTTGTCATATCCTCCTCTAAGGATTGCATATGTTCTTGGTTTTCAGACATGCGTGATTCAATAAAAACTATTAAATGATTTTATTCTCATTGGAGATTCTCCTCTCTTCTGCTGCGATTTCAAATTGTTACTGTAACTTGTTTACATCAATCTCAATTTGGTAGAATGCTAGAAATTGCTGTACTTCTTCATTAGTGAAGAACAAAAGCTAACTTTTTGTCTTTATTTTTTAGATATATTTTTATACTTGATTGTAATATCCTTTCCATGGAAGCTAATCCAATGTTCATTCTCAGTATTAGTAGTTTGTGAGCTTTAGTAATTTTGTATTTATTCTTCTAAATGCATGAAGTAATCTCGTTAAATTTTTCAGGCACGCCTTCAGGTTCCTCAAACGGTAATCCAGAAAATATTATTGTTGAACAGCCTTGATGTAGATTTGTATAAACATGCACAACAACTCTTTATGGAGCAATCGAAGCACCTTATGCAAAATGGCCAACCAAAATCTGAACCGCAAAATAAGTATCGTCAATCTGAGATGGTCAGTTAATTCTGATTTTTATCTTTGAAATTCTGTTGATGTTGGGTCAATTTCCTATGTTTTGGTACCTTATTTCTGAAACTGGAAGATTCTTTGCTTTTTAAGGTTCATTTCATGGTTTGAAATTAGAAAACTTGTTTTGAAAAATAGCGAATTTAATGTGTTTGTGTTGAAATATTCCTTTTCCAACTTCCAGATCTTCTCCCTTCTATGGTATTTAGGGTTTAGGATCTTTTGAGCAACTTCAATTTCTTTTTATTCTTTCGGTCACATAGGGCTTGTCTGGATGCTATGAGTTACAAAGACAAGTTCTGATTATCCTTGTGAGAGAACATGGAAAGTTGGAGAATGGCCACAAAATATAGTGAAGAGTTTTCTTCAACATTTGGTTACTAACCCAAATCTAAAATGCTACAATATATCAATATATCATGTAGTCTTTTTGCTCAAATTAACTACAACTACTATTAGGGAGTGTGAAATAAAAGGTTAATTAAAGCTGTGTGCATGTTATATCAATGGTTTAAACATGTTTTAAACTCTAAAATATAAGCCGAGCCGACGGAAAAGGGCTAATGGTTTGGTATGTCGACATATTTTTTGCTTATCTGATATGATGGTAAATGTAATACTCTCACATGCGAATCTCCTCATATGAGTTTGTGTCGTCGCTGTGAGAATAACCCGGTCATGGAACTTGGTAAATCATATGAGTCAATCACTTGATTCTACTAGCAAAATAATTAGCTTTAATCCCGCTGTTCGGGAATAGATAGAAGGATGATCGAAGTTGTATCCGGTACAATAATTTAAACTCATTTTCAACTCAAAAGTTTAAATCTGTTGTAGAGGGCCTAATCCCATTAGTATTTTTAAACCAACAATCTCACAAGCCCTGCATTCAAATGATCATGCCATTGCTTTTCCTTCATTTTCTAAGAATTGATCTCTCGTATATTTTAAATTGTTGAGTTTCGTCATATGCAGGAAACACAGGAGGCACGTTATAACCTTTATATGACTTGGAAGGTTTTATCGCTAATTTCTACAACATTGTTATTTGTTTGTGTTGGCATTTTTGTAACAACAAAGAGAAGAAATTCAAAAATTAAGGTTTGATTATGTTTAAACTTATTGTCAAAATGTATTGCGGAAAAAAAATGTGCCAAAGCGGTAGAAGCTGTTGTATTGCTTTGTAAGGGAAGCAGTATCACAGAAGTTTTGCAGTGTGATTGTATTGTTGCTAAATCCATTGATTTTTGGTGGTCTTTATATGTGAATTTCTCATGAATCATAATTATTGAGGCCATTGGATTATGTTAAATTATTTTTTATCCTATTTTTTTAGGTTTCAGACCATTGGATTGATTAAAAAATTTCCACAATTTTTTTAATTTATAAATTATAATCATTCGGAGCGAGTGCAACTAATTTTTTTTAAAAAATGAGTATTATAATTTCTTTCAAGAAAAAAATAATTTTTTATAATTATTGCATTCTATTTGATTGATTATAAACACTTATTTCATCGTACAAAATTTTATAATAAATTGAAAAAAAAACTTATTATTATTAGTTAAAAAATATAAAAGTTCTAACATTATCCTACACAAGCATTCTTCTTGCATAGCTCATCTTTGTTGATTGAAAGTTTTGGTTACACCAATTAACAAGTAAAATTTTATTTCATATATATTATTTCATTTCATACTATTTACATATCTAATATATTAAATTTTAATATTACATTTCATTCACTCATATAAAATTTTAATATTAAATATATTATTCATATATTTCATTCTTTTCATTCATATTATCCTATAAATTTTAATATTTTATTTTATACATTCATATATGTTCTATGGGTGTTCTATGAACGGTTATATAATATTTAAATTTTAGGTGTTGCATATATAAATAGTATGGAAAAATGGTATGCATGTAAATCACTCTTAAATCTTATGTATGTTATGTGAGTGTCAATTTATATTAATTGATTTAAATGTCCTAAAAAGATTTCCTTCTCAAAACTGCAATCATCACTAACAAACTTCTGACAAGCTTAAAAGAAATAAAAAATCATTTTGCATCAATTTTCAGTTGGGAAGCAGAACACAGGCTGCTATATTTATGTAAATTCCCTCTTTTGGAGGAGGCTTGCCAATATGTCATCTGATGAGCCTATCGAGGATCATATCAGGGCTACTATTGATAGCCATGATCCCAGATATGGATATCAGGGACAAGCTCGAGTGGCACAAAGATCCATAAACAATGAGCTAAATAGCTAAGCAGCAAAATCAAATCTACTCTAAATGTAGAATAAGATGATGCAAGCATAATGATATAAATTTGCACATCACATCAATTTGCTGTTGCATTGAAGGCTAAGACAAATTATGCAAAAAAATGAGCTTAAAAATAAGTCAAATGGGTACAGAAAAATGTTTTGAATGAATACAACTTTTTATCTGTTTCCTATACCATAAAATGGAATGCCACTAAGGTATGAATTGTGAAAACTTGCACTATTGCCCAGTCTGAGCCACAGCTGTTGGCAACAGGTTTATTCTATCATCACTCTTCATTTACAGGTAAGTATGGAAACCACCAAGCAATATGTTCAATATGAACGATAAATGTGTCTCTCTGTGCTTAAAGATTTTTTTTTTTTTAGCCACCCTAAGTACGTAAATGGGAGTTTATTAGAATAGATGAGGATCGAACCCAAGATCCTCACTGTAACCCACAAAGGTCATCATAGTACTTTTGGCTATGTGAAAAGGTGTGATATGAGATATTCTTTATATGGATTTTTGTGTCTACATGATGACCTACAGGCAAAAATTCAACTATACCCACCACGTCCATATGGCTGAGTTTGTCCATAGCCTCCTGGACCTGGAAAGCCAGGGCCCTGCTGATGAGGAATTCCTGAAGATGGGTGCATCATGCCCATGTTACCAACCATCCCCATTCCCATGTATGGTTGGTTCATGCCCAAGCCCGTGTTGGCGCCCGGTGTTGGATTCAAAGGTTGGATAAACAAACCAGAACCAGCACGACCAAGACCAGAACCAGCTCCCATAGCTTTTCCCATGGCAAGGGAAGATGGCAATGGAGTTTGGGAACTCTTCATTTCCTTTCTTTTCTCCTTCCGGTTAATATCATCAAAGTCTATTCCAATATCCGCCAGATGGTTCGTCTTGGCTGCAGTGAAAAGAGCACTTTGTTCATGACGATAAATAAAACTGAAGGTGAAATTCTATTTCTGGAGAAATTATTATGTGCGGAATCCGGACGTAGAGTTACGTCCGGATTCTAATAAAAAACTTGGCATGTGTCATTGTAAGCAGTGTGTACAAATTTGTAGTGTGTATAAATCTGTACATAGTGTGTAGATTATGTTTATAAGTTTGTACATAGTATATACATAATTTTATAATTTGTATATAGTGTGTAAAGTTGTACACATTGTGTACAAAGACAAATGCCATATTTTTTTTGGAGTCCGGACGTAACCGGACTCCGCACGTAATAATTTTTTCTGTTTCTAACACTTTAAAACACTTACGTCCAGATATGTTGAGATTGACCAGCCCTCGGCTTATTGAGTCTGCCCAGGCGGCAGACTTTGGTTCAAATTTCTTCTTAGATGGTTGAGGATTTGCAGATCCTTGTGCAGAAATTATTAGAGCAGCTGAATGAGGAGTGAAACTGGGCTGATTTGTCTGTATATTGCTTGGTGTAGCTTTTTGATCAGCCTGTGAAAAAACTGGGATGTTTTCTAATGCTATTTGAGTTCCATGTAAGCTAGTTGAAGCCACTGGTTGAAATGGCTGAAGATTAATTGGAGGTGCTTGTATAATGGTAGGAGCGGATGATTGAAATGGCTGTGATGAAATTGGAGTACATGATAATGACTGCGAAGCCGTCGTCATTGGATGCTGTAAAGGATTCAGTTGAGCTGATTCCACATGTTCATTTACTGGAACACTAAACTGAACTGCCTGGAATGGACCTGAAGCCAACTGCAATGTTTGTGGAGCTAATGGCCCTAATTGGTTTAGATTATTAATCTGAGACACATGTGAGTCAATCCTAGATGATAGTGGAATTGTTTGGGATTGAAGATTTTGCTGCTGAGAATGATTCATTTGGAGCCCTTGATAATTAGCTGGAGTAGATTGGCTAATTGAGGAGTAGATTAGTCAGCATGGAGAGTAATGGAAATAGTTTGTGACGTTGGTAGATAAGATAGCCCTTTTTTGTCCATAGAAATCATATGAGAAGCTTGCATATCGTTAGAGATGCAGGTTGAAATGGATGAGGAGAAACAAGAACTTGTGAAATTTGTGGGTGTGAAAGGACTGAATTATCAGTAGAATTCATCTGATTTGCACTTGGAGAAGCTTGCTGAAATACCTGGCATGCAAATGGATTTTCTTGTCCAGTTAGATGATTAGAAAGTTTGGGTTGTTCGAATGGATTTATTTGAACTATCTTCAGATCTGATGAATCGGTGTCTGTAGAATTATGTGCATGGGAAGCTGACTGAAATCCCTTGTGAAAGAAAATGAATTTGACCTGCAGGTTGAGTTTCCTGAAATGAAGCTGAGGCCACAGGGCCAGTCCATGGGAGAATTCCATCTAGAATATCTTTGCTTGAATTTGCAACAGAATATTCTGAAGCATAAACATCAGGGTTTGACGAAGAATGTTGATCATTCACAACATCTGGAGCATAAATTGGTTCTCCGAAGGTATTTCCAAAATTATAGCTTTGAGACGGTTCCATCTTTTTCTCTATTGGTAAATTAATTTCAGAAGCACTAACAAAACCAGAAGAACCCTGGGAAGTAGCAAAAGCTGATGTATTTGTTTCTGATTGTAAATCCTCCCGTGAAATTGCCTAGAAAGGAACATCTCCAAATGGATTTTCGTCAGGCTGCTCAAGAAATAATTTAGGATCAATTTTATGTCAAGCAAAGGAAATCCAGAAACAAAATGAAACAATTTGTAATTCACATAACAAGCTCAATCTGGTCATTGACGAAAGAGTTAAAATTTGGAGCATGCAATTGCAAACAATTTCAATAGTTCATCCTTTACCCTTCTATTAGGTTCACATCCTTCACCATCTTATAACCAATCTCTAGGTATCCAAATGTCCCTGTGCTCTTGAGAATGCATGTGTGTATGGATATGTCACTTGCATAGCTGTTAGTGTGTATATATCTATATATAGCCATAATTGAAAAAATGTGCCCGAAAATTTGTTTTAGAACAAATTACTCTTTTTTTATTGCAGGCATTACTTATTTAAAGTAAGTCAGAATGAAATTGGTTCAAAGGAGATTCAAACCTTGTTCAACCAAGGTTCCAATATGGTCTGAACCGTGTCTGAACATGGTTGAATAGTGTTTGTATATTGTTCGAAGAGGGTTCAAACAAGATTTACCTACAGTAGATACAATAGCGTGCAATCTAACAGCTTTAACACATACTACAAGGCTGATAAAGTAGAATGCAATCACAATAGATAAATAAAGTACAACCCAAGAGCTACAATACAATAAAGATCACTCTAGCAACCATAACACAACCAAGTTATATCCCAACAAATTTAAATAAAAACAATCCATCAAAGAATAAATCTTTATAACAATTAACACTAGATTAATGAAAGAATAAATAAACAATCTTTTTTTTATCTGTCTTCACGCGTGCGAGTGCTCAAGGCAAAATTACTTAAGGACACTCATATTGCCTAGGTTGTTGCACAAAAGCGAAACATAAAATTTGTCACCGCTCGAGGCAATAATATACATTTTGAGATGCATGAGAAATGAGAAATTGAGTGAGAATCTAAACACACCCTTTTAATTTATTATTATGTTTTTATTTATTTAACTTAATAATTAAAAAGTAAAAATCAAATTTTGAATCTCTATCCCATACCCGAAAATCCTGCAACTCGTACATGTTAAATCCTTGCCATTGCCACATGATGTTTTTTTAAATGATCAATTTGAACGGTGAAAGACTTATGCCACTAACCAACGGTCAGTATTTAAAGAAATATTATACATACAATAACAACAACAACAACATCAAGCCTTCATCCCACTACATGGGAATAATTTCTTAAAAGATTCATGTCATTATTATTCGACAAGTTTTACGCTAGTTGTCTACTACCTAACGCAATCCTCCACTTTTCTCATCCAGGACTTGGGACCTAGCAACGGCAGTGTTAAAAAAAAAAAAGTATGTTGACCTATGCATATAGATTAAAAAAAAATAACAAAATTTTTTCACATACCAGTGCTGAAATTCCCCCGAGGTTTTGCCGAGAATCCCGAAAATCCTGCTTACCTAGTATAGATCGGCTCTGCTGTAGTCGCTTCTTCGCAAGATCGGCTCAAATCCTGCGACCGTTGTCCAAAATGATGCTGCGCCTCGTCGTTAAATAGGAGACGAAGCGACATCCATTCGGCTCTGCTGCTCTCTCCCACGACACTCCTTAACACTTCGGAAGACCTCTACCTCCAATCTCAAGCTCCCGAAGTCCCTCTCTTCCTTCCTCAACCTCCGACGCCTCCAAGTTGCAGCAACAAATCGACCGGCCTTCACCTCCCTCTTCCCTTCCAATCTCCACAAGCCTTCTTCCCCCCGCCTCCTTCCCTGTCAGCCGATGCTCTCTTTCTCAAAACCGAAGCCAAAGCTTCCATTCACGATCCACTCAGCTCCTCCGAACTCCTCCCTTTTGCGAGCTGCGACCGATCCCTTTCACAGAACCGAGACTTTCTTCCTGTCCTAGAACCTGAGCCTAACCGACATCAACCCTCGACTCATATCCATACTAACAGATCCCGACGGGATCTACTCTATCCCAACCGAAACTCTCTCAGCTCTTGTCCGGTCCTTTATTTCAAAAAGAGAGAGAGAAAGAGAGAGAGGTCTCCCGTCCTCTTCAAGCCAAAATCCCTTCATACCTGCTCTAGCTGAACCTTTCACATCCCATTCTTTCTCCTCCTGCAAGCCGCCTCTATCTAAACAACTTTTATTTGGTCCAATCACCTGACGTAGTTCTATGTTCAGACGCCAATAAAATAGTGTCACGTGTTCTCACTATTCACCGCGTGGCCTGACAACCCCGACCCTGAACAGAGATGGGATTGCTATGTTCGCGTGTTACTAGGTATTGATCGGTATTTGCTTGATATTGGTCAATTTTGCTCGACAATAACGAGAAATTCCATTCTGTGAAGAACAATACCGAGCAATACCGAGTTTTTTCTCTGTATTGCTCGGTATTTCTCGGTAATGCTCGGTATTGGTCTTCACAGAGCGATATTTTTCATTATTGTCAAGCAATACCAAGCAATACCTAGCAATACCGAGCAATACTGAGCAGTATGCGAACATAGCAATCTCGGGTTAAGTCGTCGGGCCGCGCGATATTGAGTAAGATCACATGGCGATATGTTATTGGCATCCGAATGTAGAGCTACGTCAGGTCACCTGACCTAATAATTGTTCCTATCTAAAAGCTTTAACTATTTAAGGTATACTTTTTATTTTATCTTAATTAAATATTAGTTATTCTAATTATTATTATTATAAAGGTTATTATTATTAATAGTATTATTATTACTATTTTTATTAGTATTATATATATATTATGTGTGTGTGTTTGTGAGAGGATGACAAAAGAGAAAGGAAAAAAAAAAGAAATTGTACAAAAAAAATGAGAGTTGATTTTTGTACATTTAGATATCATCGTCGCCGGTCCCCAAGGTATATCTTTCTAAAAAAAAAGAAACTTATTATTGTCGAAAATGACCTTTCTAAAATATTAGATCGATTGCTCCCTGACTAAGTAGATTGAGGATTATAACAACCCGAGACAATAGGACTATGGGATAGCCATAGGATCTTAATTGAATTTGTTATCATTCCTCTCATCATCCGCTTTAAATTTAAAAATAGTAAAATTTTAATTTTATGTCAAAATTATTATTACTCCTAAGCACTTAAATTCTAACAATTAACCTTGATTGAAAGTTTTTCTCATCATTGGGAGGGGTAATTAACTATAGGGGCTTTTGCCTATGACAAACCTCCAAAATATTAGAAAATACTTGTAGGAGGAAAAAAATCTCTAGAGAATATCTTATCTGCAATCCAATCTACCTCTAAAAAATTTAACCCAGCAAACTCAAAAGCTCTCTTAGTAAAGGTAAAGAGCAAATTTTTAAAGCCCGCATTTCCAAACTTTCCAAACCCAAGTTGATGTCTTTTGTACAAACTTTAGTTTGTAGATGAGCATTACCATATTTAAATTATCACATGTTAACTATCTATGGTAGAAATTTGCATTATTTATTGTTATAATACTTTTTCATTATTGAGGAAGTTCTCCTTTATTATAATTTCCATCAATTTTTCTCCTATTATCTATATATGTAGAGACATATACTTGCATTATGAAAAAAAATTGAGTAAAGATGTAATCATTTCCAATTGTCCCCATCCTAATATGAGGATAACAAAATTATATAATAAGAGACTGGTGAAGAGAGTTGGGGTAGGTTAAAATGTAATTTATAAGATTAAGAGTAAGTTTTCTTTATTGTTGGAATCCTTTGGAATTCAACCATGCCTCGAAAATGGAATCCTTTGGAATTCAACTCACCGAGAAACCCCCTATACGTGCTCTCGTATCATGGTGGGAGGAAACCCGGTCCGGCGCCTACGACAAGGAGGGTAATTGCCTAAAATCCCATTTTCTACGTTTACAGCGAACCGGGGAACCACATATACATGCTCTCGTAGCACGGTAGGAGGGAGCCCGGTGTAACGCATATGGCGAAGTGGTTAAGCCCTATACTCGCTCTTGTAGTGTGGTGGGGATGTTACTTAAGTACCTGTACACGCCCTTGTGACGTGGCAGGGAAAATCACTTGTGCTCTCCTACGGATACTTTTTAAAGACCCCATACACGCTCGAGTAGTGTGGTGGGATGAAAAATGTACGGCCCGATTTCCCCTGACACCTACCATACACGCTCGAGTAGCGTGATGAGATGGCTTAGTCTCTTGGATTTTCCCCTAAACGGGGGAGACGCCAAGAGGCTGCCGAAATTTCAGGTGAAAACATAACTACACTCGGGCCTGATTTGAACTCAAAGAATAAGAGCTTGGACTCAGATGAACAATGACTTGTTGACTTTTGAACTTGATTGCACGAGCAGGGGACCTATGGAAATGAATTTAAATGAATCCAAATATAATTAAACTTGAACAAGGCTCGGACTCAAGTGAACTCAAACTCAACTTTAATTCAAAAAAAATAAAATTAATTAAACCATACTACTTGAACTTGCATCTGGACTCAAATTGAACACTAATGGTTTGAAAATTTTGAACTTGAGTGAGTACTTGAATTGAACCAAAGACTTGAACTTGAATGGAGCTTGAACTCAAGAGGACCACAAGGAATCCAAGTATAAACCAAACTTGAACAACAAGAACTTGTACACCTAAGACTCAAACATATGCAAAGAACAAACTTGAATCATATGCAAGAGGACTCGTGGACTTGTACTCAAATGAACTCAAATCATACGAGCAATAGAGGATCTGATTTGAGCTTAGACTTAAATGAACTTAAGCGAGAATTTTTGTTAGACTGCAAGGGACCCGAACATAGAGATTAAACTTGAATGAACTTTAAAGAACTTAACTCATATGCCATGATTTTGGGTCTCTGAATTGAGGACTACACGAAGCTGCTAAAGATGCAAGGTCCTTAGTGACAAAGTCTACACTTTCAAATAAATAATGATGAATAAAAAGATCATTGTATGCAAAAAATACTAATCCACATATCATCATGAAGGATCGAGGTGCAGCAAACGTGACAATATTTGTGAATGGTTATACACAACATAATACCCTCACATCTGACATCAATCGAATAACACCTTTTACGGATGTATTCAGCGAAGCATACAACGAATGTAAATGCCCGCTAATGTCAACAATCATCTGATCGAAGACAAATACATATATCCCTCAGATGAAAGGTGATTGATTAGCATACTAAGTGGAAAGGCCTACGAATGTGAAATGACCACAATAAAGTGTAAATCTCCTTACAAACAAATGACTGCAGATTGAGATGGCAATACTGTCAATTGGTAGTGGAAGACCCGTCCCTACAAACAAATGCAATCATCAGACCACCTTAGATTGGTGAAAGGTGGATACAATACTGATGTAAATGGCTCTTCTATGAATACTCCTAAAAGCTCGTAGTGGACATAACGATTCCCTGCAAATGAGCACAAGCTACTTGTGGATAACAACAGTGGGTGTATTATATGCATAGCAAACCACTGTGAACACAAGTACATATATCACCTACAACAGCGGTGATTGAGATGCTACAAAATGTGTTGGGTATGAAGAAAACTCAATGTACTAAAAAGGACACCCCCCTAGTAGAAGGGAAGAGATGTCTGAGCAAATTCGAGCTAAACTTCATGGTGTTCCAAAACTTAAGAAGAAAATAATTATAGTGTCCACAAACAACAGAAGTAACAAGTCTACTACACTAAAGAGCCTGAAAGAGACTCTTCTCAATGCAGTAATCATGAATTTCAAGAAAGACCACATCCCCTGTGAATGAGAGAAGGGGAGTAAACATCAGTATGATGAGGTGCCTTGTGACATCCAGATATACCACCACCAGACCTGTAAAACTTATGCAAGCAGACATAAGACGTCTACAATCTACAATGCCCCTCCACCAGATATGCAACACTTATGCAAGCAGACAGAAGACGTTTACAATCTATAACGCTCCGCCACCAGATCTGCAACACTTATGCAAGCAGCAGAAGGCGTCTACAATCAACAATTCCCCGCCATTGGATCTGCAACACTTATGCAAGCACACATAAGGCATCTACAATCTACAACACCCCGCCACCGGATCCGCAACACTCATACTAGCGAACAAAAGGAGTGTATAACCTCTCAAATGAAATGTTGTGTATTCAAATGGAAATTACCTGAACAACTATAACTATTTCAAGATACCCCTGGACGTGCACCATAATTTGTATACACATAGGTACACAAGGGGTAAATATAATCATAACCTACAAGGGCCCCGATGAGCGTGTTATTGGTACACATGTGACGTCTAGGGAAGCTACGCGGGTCAATAAGTGAATTCAGGTTTGAAATTGATCCTTTTATATAGATCAACAGGAGTTGACCGGGTTCAAACCTTCAAACAAATACACAGTTGTGGCGATCGATGTATTTATTTTTATATATTCATATTAGGCTTTCAAGGCCTATAATCAAGAGAATTCACTAACAAAGGCATGAATCTTACAAAAATCAATTCTCCTAAGTAAGTAAATAGGAGTAGACATGGTTTAAACCATCGGATAAATATAAAGTCACAAAATTGACCAGAATATTTATTTTATACATTCATATTAGGCCTTCAAAGCCTTTAATAAAAAAAATTCATAAATGAAGGCATAAAGCCTACAAAACATGATCCCCTATCGGCAAGTTGATAGGGTTGACAAGGTTCAAGCTTTAAATGAAAATGACACCACACCCCGATGATGGCCGTGTTGAAAGTTTATCTCAACCGGAGGGGTTCACAAATACTTTCAAATGTCTTCAAAATGCCACCAAAACTTCAAAACTCCATAAAGTTCAAAATCCTAGAAAATCCCAAAATTCAAAAATATTTAAAACTAAAAATCAACCATTAAATACTTGAAGCAAAATCCATCTACCCTCCGCAACAGTTTATCGAGGTGGACAAATTAAATTTACTTTAGCTCACGAAGAGCTAAATGTCTAGTCAAAAAAGCCACTAGTATCCATTCTCAAATAATCTCCTGTCAAAAAGAACGTGGTACATGTCATCTAACCGATGATTTTGCTGCCAAATGACACCGCAGAATAAACGGTTATGACTTGGGGCCCTCTGAACCGAGTGGTTTTGCCGCCAAATGGCACCACGAAATATCGGCTATGGCCAGAGCCAATACACTCCTTAATGGCATCAAATTCTTGAGATATGAATAAATAGGATATGATCGATATGGCACAAAGCCCTCTGTTAGCTAAGGTGGATTTAAATTTGTCCCCTTAGACAAATATTCATCTCAGGTCTATAAGGTCACCTTGGACGAAGCAACCCATGGCTGCCGACAAGGATCCTTCTGTCAGGTTGGGTTGACTAACTAAGTAGACCAGGGACCACGATGGCCCGAGATGACGGAACCATGGGATCTTGATCGAGTCCATCATTCATTCCCGCACCATCCACTTTAAGTGCAAGATGGTGAAAATTTTTATTTTAAATATAAAACCTTCAATTTTCCAACATCCAAACCTATTATGCTACTATATGCCATATAACACGTATACTCTACGTATCTGATTGACGACTAGCCTTAATCGAAAGTCCTCTCTCGTGAACGGGATGGGTAATTAACTATAGGGGCTTGCGCTATAGGAAACCAGAACTCAGATCATAAAGTCCTCGCAAAATGAGGGTGAAATCTCTGGGTAGTGTCTTATCTATAAACCCATCTGCCTTCCCAAAATTTACCCTGGAACTTATTCTGTTAAAACTCACTCGCCAAAGAAAAGCAAATCAAGCGGGCGGAGGCCGGGGCCGAATTTTCGGAGCCCACAAAGTAAGGTTCATAACATCACCCCATGTAAAACACGAATCTTCCTTATATACAAAAATGTGATGCTTAAAAAATTTTAAAGCTCTCTTATAATACAAGAAAAAGTTTTTAGATTATCATAAAAATCTCGTTGTATCATGGGTGCCTTTTTTAAAAATTTTATAGCCCATGTTTGCTAAAACTTTCATGCAAGATTGGACATTTTAATTTTTTAAATTTGAAGATTATCAAAATTATCCTCAGTGACAAAGGTATTTTAAATATTTAATTGGGTTGACAATATTTTATTAAAAATCACAAGTAAATATTTAAAAGTATGGATAATGTACTTTTTTTTCTCTAATCATGCCAAGCATGAGCAAAAACCAATGACTCCAAATGAAGGCATATATAACAATCCAAAAGTTAGAAATTTATCTCCTTAAGTCGCCAAGAATCTGATAAATCTATTGAAAAGACTTCAAGCTATGACAATCTCAACAAGTCGTGCTAGAGAAGCACAAGCTTTCATAAATCAAGTCTAAGGCTTGAGGGGGTTTATAAGGTCCTAATCAATAATCTCAAATATGAACAAGTCACTGACAACTATACATAATAAGCCATTAAAAAGAGCGCATTAAGGGAACATTAGCTTTGTCAATTTGACAACAAGAATTGTCAAATTTCAAGCCTGTCCAAGTTGACAAGTTTGATCAACTCAAACTTAATAAATTTTCTCGATTGGTCAATAGATTAAGGCAAAGTCAAAAAGGACAAGCCTTATTCAGTAAAGCATCTATGCAGTCAAATAAAGGATTTGCAAACATACAAATTTCCATGTCATGAAAACCAAGAAACAAGAATATCAAACTACAAAATTCAATATACCAAGGAAACCAAAAGTATCTATAGCTCAAGTATAAAAGTTAAGATGGTATATACAACAATCCCAAATATAGTCGAGTTACTAAAAACTCCAATAACTCAACTAACAATAAGAAAGGTTATAGCAAGAGAATTTCTACTTTGCTAGTTTAATAACAAGAGTTGCCAAGTCTCAAGCCTATTCAACTTAATGAGTTCAAATAGCCCAAAACAAAGAGATCTTCTTACATTAAAAGAATAATCCACACTTAATAAGGCACCAAGCTTGGTATGGTATTGTTATGAAGGGGGTTTTTTGTGACAAAGTTTGGAAAAGCATAAAAAGAAGATGAAAGATATCTTCAATAATAAAAAAAAAAACATAAGATAGAAGAACTTATGCCAAATTTTATATAAAGCCAAAGGTTGAACCCAAAAAACTCAGTTATTAATAAGTCTTCTACTTACAAAACAATGGACTTATGATCCCATCTCACCAAAGCCAAAAACATGATATAGAGGGCATACTCATTTTTTTCTAACAAGTTAATAATGATAATTCAAGCTTCATCAAGCCCATTAAAAGTTAAAACATAAAGTTAGGAGAGAAGAAAATACAACAACAACATCAAGCCTTTATCCCACTACGTGGGGTCGGCTACATGAATCCTTTTTCTCCATTGTGTCCTATTAAAAGAAAAATTCTCATTTAAATCTAATAAAGAAAGATTATTTCTAATATTTTCTAACCAAGTCTTTTTAGGTCTGCCTCTACCTTTCTTAAAATAAGTCAAATCTAAGACCTCTACTTTCCTAACCGGGTCATCCGAAGGTGGCCGTTTTATGTGACCAAGGCGACTCACTCTAATCTTATCTTATACTGGAGCTACTCCAACCTTTTCACGTATATTCTCATTTCATATCCTATCTCTAAGGGTAAAGCCACTCCTCCACCTGAGCACCTCATCTCTGCCATACTTAACTTAGTATTATGCTTCTATTTTAATGGCCAACATTCGGCACCAAAAAGCATTGCAGGCCTCACTGCCATCTTATAGAATTTTCCCTTAAGTTTGAGGGGTACTTTTCTATCACACACCAAGCCTGATGCATTCCTCCACTTCAACCATCCAACTTAAATTCTACTAATAATATCTCCATCTATTTCATCTTCACTCTAAACAATAGATCCAAGATATCTAAAACGTGTACTCTTATTGATGACTTGATCACCCAAAGTCACAATCCCCTCACTAGGCCTATTACTATTAAAATTACACTCTATATATTCCATTTTAGATCTACTCAAGTGAAAACCTTTAGACTCTAAGGTTGACCTCTATATTTCAAGTTTACCTTCAACTTCCTCTCTAGTCTTATCAACAAGAAGAATATCATCAACAGATATGTGAGTCAAAAGATGGGGTAGAGTGTCTAGAACAGATGTGGGCACAACAGTTAGAGTGGTGACATGAAAGTATGGGTTAATACTTTCTCTAACATTAAAGTCAGTACGAGCTGGAATGGTGAGATAAGTCCAATCAAAACAGACACACTCTTTCAAATGTAAATCTAAAGGAGCAACTCCTAAAATAGACTCCAATAAAATAAGAGGATGCCCATTTTTCAAATTAGGCTCGGAATCATTCAGATTCAAATTACTGTCTTCCGATTTAATTTCCATGTGCTCAATATTAGACCAATTTCTTTCAAGATCAAATTAATATCATCCAGGCAGATCTTATCTGACGGAATATCCTTGATGAGATTAGGATCAGGATGGACTAAGGTATCAATGTTTAAGGATTCAAAATCTCCTAAATCAAAGTTTAAGTCATGCCTTGAGATGCTCTATACCATCAAGCATGAGGATAAGGATGATCTACTAGAGAGCTCTCAATGAATGATAGACTTCATGCAACACAAAACTTAGAGCTTTGAGGATGTACTAAGTATCATGCATGAAAGAGGTAGTTGTTTGTTGATTTTATGTTTCCAACAAACAAAGGATAGAATAACTTGGGATTTGGTTCCAAGTTTAAGGTCTCTTGGCAAGCATTTGTATTTTAGGGAAACCCAAGTTGACATACACAATAAGGGATAATGATGTTGACTTATTGATTTTGTGTCAACGAGAAAAAAAATGAGCCTAGGATTTTCATTCTAAGGTTATAAGAGTTATACAATGAAGCTTTTGGAGCTTTGAGGAAGCTCCACATGTCATGTATAAGAGGGAAATGATTTGTAGTTTTGGAACTACGGATCAAGAAGCAATCACTAAGTTTGTACTCAATGATATAAGCTCATCTACCTAAGTTGGGTTAGGTAAATATGATAGGCTAAGATTGGGATCTTATGCCGAAGGAGGATGTTCATCTGTTGATCATGTCTCAATAAATGAACGAGGAAGCTTAAGAGTTTGCTCTAAGCTTCAAGGTCTTCATGTAGCGATATTATGAAATTTTGGAAGGTTCCAAATCATCACACATGAAGGGGATGATAGTTATTTGTTGATTTTGGATCTCAACAAAAGAGTTGTGACTTAGGATTTAGTCCTAAGGTCTTGATGTTTCATGTAATGCAATATTTAGAGTCTGAGGATGCTAGAGTCATAAGAGACGCACAGATTTCTTACATGAAAAATCCTAAAAAAAGAAAAAAAAAACCACGGAGTTTGCTCCAATTAAAATGATTTCACTAGTATTTATAATCAAATACAAATAGTACCCTTCCGTGGGGGAAGGCATTGACTTAATGTTTCATATAGACTACATTACAAAGTGCGGTTAGAAGAATCCATTAATAAGGTAATCATTCTCAAGAGAACATTGGCTTGTTCATTTAGTTGGTAGGGTTGTATTTGGGCAATATAGATAAGAGGACTGTAGTCGGTGGACGACAGTGGTCATAGAGACTGTAGTCAGCAGGCGACGAAGGTCGGAGGGACTGTAGTCGATGAGCGATAGTGGTCAGAGGGGCTATAGTCGACGAGCGATGGTGATCGGAGGGATTGTAGTCAGCTGGTGACAATAGTTGGAGGGACCATAGTCGGCGAGCAAAGATGGTTAGAGGGATCGTAGTTAGCAAAGACATTGGTTCAGCGATGATTAAGGGGAAATTCGGCTGCTGTCGACGACCTGGTTGTAGTCCGGTAGCAGTTAGCGGGCGGGTGGTGGTCCAATAATAGCAGGTAAAAGTCTGGAGGTGGTGAGCAGTCGGATGGTGGTCCAACGACTGGGCGGTGGCCTGACAATGGTAAGGCAGAAGTCCGGTGGCCGAGTAGCGGTCTGATGATTGTTGGGTAGAAGTCCGGTGACAATCGACGAAGGTTTGCCAACAGTGGTATTAGAGCACTTGAAGCATCAGAGCTCTCTCTAATCTCCAACCAAAGGCCCCCTTCTTGTAGAGAGTGGAGGTCTATTTATAAATTTTTCACCCTGTAAATATAGAAAAGATCAGTGGCATGTTTGGAGTGCTCCATCCAATAGCCCATATTGATACCCCTGATCCTAGAGCATTTTTTAAGTGTATAAGTGCCTTAAGGATGCCAGAATTTAACAATCATAGGCTCGTTGGATTCACCTTGTCGATCTGCTCGATTCGACTATAAGCATGTTATATTTAGATATCATTTTGTCATCCAAAGAATGCTTTGAACCTTCCAAATATACTACATATATACTCTTAATTCGAACCCATTTGGGCTTGGATATGACTGATTTTAGTGTCGTTTGGTTCGTCTCTTCGAGACTTTCAATTTGACTATAAGTATATCAAAATTGGAGTTCAGATGCTCCTAAATTTAATTTTGGAAGCTTCCAACTTGAATATGCCACAAGATTCATGTCCGATCAATGCAATTTTTGGTGATGTAACAATCACCAAAAATATTTTTGATCGAGCAAGAATATCGATGCATATTATATTGAAAACCTCCAAAATTAAATAATGTACCATATGAACTTTGATTTTAGCATATATTAGCGGAATTAAATGTTTCAATGAGATGGACTCAAGTGACACCAATGTTTCAATCCGAGCTCAATTGAGCCAATTTAAGGGCCCAATACACAATTTAAAACTTCATGACATTATTTGGATGGTAAAATGGCCTCCAAATTTGGAATGCATATAGTTGAATTGAGCCAATTTAAGGGCCCAATACACAATTTAAAACTTCACTCTTTGTATTATGGGGAGGCTTAAACCCTTGGCTAGAGATTCAAGTAACCTCTAAAGCTTGAAAAATCATGGAGCTTCCCGACCACCACCATTAGCAAACCCTTGTGACTTGACTGCTATCACCAGACCTCCATTTGACAAATGCAGCCATTCCTTCTCTAGGCTAACACCGCAAACTTTTTTTAACCAACCATCGACATTAGACTCTCATCCACCATGAGTGATTATCAAAACTTTGCCATCCAACTATCACCGTAGGATCTTCTGCTGGAAAACCATTATGCTTGGACCACTGTCACCCGATTATGGACTTTTTGGTTTATATCACCCACTAACTATGGTATCCTCTGAACATTATCACCCTGCTATTATCCTTGGATGATCGTTTCCCAATCGTGGTCCTTCTAACCTCTATCACCCATTAACTACTTTCCTTGAACCACGACCATCTAATTAAAGCCCTTCCTACCTCTGCCACTCGATTATGATCATCTGACCTTTGTTGCTTAACTATAATCCCTTCAACCTCAGTTGCCTAATTTCAGTCTCTCCAACTATTGTAAGCTAACTATGTTCTCATATGACCTCTATGACCATCGCCGCTAGATTATGGCCTCAATGACCTATGTCTCCATACTACAATCCCTTTGACCTCCCTCTCCTTACTATGGCCCCACCAATTTTTTTCGCCTGGCTACAGTCTTTTCAACCATGTCGCTTGACTATGGTCCCTTTGACCATAGTCGCCCTATTGTAGTCTCCATCATCCAACTTAGGTCTCATGACCACCATTGCCAAACAATAGTTTTTCTTGTCATCATCGCCCAACTACGGCCTCTTCGGACACTATTGCCCGACCATGTTCCCACCAACCTTATCCCCCAAATTAGTCCCTCCGACCTCCATTGCTCAATTATGGTCCTTCCAACATTTATTTCCCCAACCAACGACACTTCTAACCTCTATTACCATTCGATTACTATCCTTAAACTACCACTGTCCTGTTATATTCCTCGAATAATCCTCGCCTATGGCCACAATCACCTTACTATGGTTTTCAGAACATTATCAACTAAATATAGTCTTCCAACAACTGTCATTGAGCTATTGTCCTTTCGACCTCCATCACCCGCAAACTATAATCATCTAATTTTTTACACCCACCAACTGTAGTCCTCTAATCGCCATTGTCCGACTACGATTATTCCACAAATCCCATCATTTGATTATGATCCTTGGACCATTGTCGTCCAACTACTATCTTCTAACAATCATTTAATTGCAATCTTCCAAACTTTAATGTTATAACCATAATCATCTGGCTACTCCAATACCTATTGACTTCATCACCTTCTATCACTAATAATGTCAATATATGTTGTCACTTATAAGATCGATCCACAATATCGACATCAACGTCTCTGACTCTAAACTCTAGCACTTGGATATATGCTGAATTCTTTCTAGAGGGCTCTTTCAACTTCAACCATTTAACTCATTCTTTACATTGTATCAATGGCATCCCTCGATGAAGGGCTTCACTTGTAATCAAATGCAAATAATAGTATAATCATTTTAAATGGGCTAGATCTTATGGTTTTTAACTTTTCTGATTTTTTTCACGTAAAACTCTAGTGTTTCTTGCAAATTTTGCATTTCTCATCTTTTTGTAATGCTAGTATTTTAAAATTTATATTTTTGTATTGCCACAAATATTCAACTCGTAAAAATAATATTTAATTTTCACGGCTTCATCCAATTGAACATCAAAATCAAATTCGTTGTCCTTAGCTCAATGCAACATATTAGATAACTAATCGATGAATGTAACTAGGGGTGTAAGTGAGCCGAGCCGGCTTGTGAGCCAGCTCGAGCTCGACTCTTTAACAAGCTCACGGGCCGAACTTATCAAGCCACGAGCTCGAGCTTGAGCTCGAGCTCAAACTTGAGCTCGTTTATTAAATGAGCTTGAGTTTGAGCTTTATAAGGCTCGGCTCATAAGTTGGCTCGAACTAATATTAATATTTTTTAAATAATTTTTTTTGTTATTCCGTTTTAAAATTCTGGTATAAGATCAACCGCGGGATTTTTAAATATGATGACGTTGACGGGGTAGAAGGCCGAGCAGACCTCGAAACTCGGAAAGCCATCTCAAATTGAGATTAACGGAGTGGCAGAAGGCTTCAGCCTTCGAACTTTTATTTGGTCCGGTGCAAGGACCTAGAGGAAGGTTCGGTTTTGCCTAAAAAAGTGCAAATACCGAGTTTTTTGAAAAAATACCGAGTTTTTCAAAAAACTCGGTATTTGCACTTTTGACCTATTTTTGCCTAAAACCGAACCTTCCTCTACATCCAGTGAAAGGACCTAATAATTGCTCTCAGCCTTCAGGCTACAAAGTTTTGTAAGAAAAAATTAAATCCCAATATCTTGCATTTATTAAGAAATGACTTCCGCTGACATCTCCAGCTTTGAGATTTGCGATTTCCATTTTTAAAGAAAGGCTTTTTTTTTTTCATTTTTTAAGAGCAAAAATTAATAAAAAATGTACATATAATAAAAGAAGATATTGACCTTTTCTTTTTCAGGACACTATCTTCTTCCTTTTCTTTCGAGTGGAAGATAAGCAGGAAAGCGAGTGGATTCGCCGTCGCAAGTTATCAGACGAACAACTCGACGAGCTCGTCTTAGTGTCGCGAGTCTAGCTCGAGCTCGAATTTTGAGCTCGACTCAAGTTCGAGCTTGATATTTGACTCGCGAGTCGAGCTCGAACAATCCTTGACTCGAGCTCGACTCGACTCATTTACACCCCTAAATGCAACCAAATCTTAAAAAAAAAAAATAAGTAATTGCATTTTTATTGACATCTTACAAGAGTATGAAATTAAGATATTTTATATGAAAATTTGATCATGATGAGTTTTAAAAATTTTAATTTTAATTTAAATATAATATTGATTTATCATCAAAAAATAATCCTAATCGGGCACGAATCTCGACGCAAATTGAAGTTGGAAACTTCAAAAATTCAATCGGACCAATTTCAACAAAATTACAATTGAACTGAACGTCTCGGAAATACAAACCCAAACAAACTAAATTAAACTAAATTCAAGCCCAAATGAGTCCAAATCAAAGATCCAAAGCGCATTTGGAAGGTTTGATCCAAAATTTGGATAATCAAACATTTTCCAAATGTGATATGTTTATAGTCGAATCGAGTGGCTCAACCAGACGAATCCAACGAGCCCAATATCTCAAATTTTGATATCATTAAGACATTTAAATGCCTAATAAACTATCCACAATTAAGGGATTCAACATTGGCCTTCAATTCAAACCACTCCCAATTTACCCATGATCTTCCTCCTATTTACTGGCCATGCCACTATAAGAAAACTGTAAATTGAAAGCTCATTTCTCTTGAAAGGGGACCCAAGATAGAAGAGAAAAGAAGAGAAGAAAAGAGAAGGAAGATAGCTTTCTTGCCTCCAGACTCCACATTGACCACTGCCGGACTTCCACCCGACAGCCAACCAACGCTGGAGTTATGCCTGACTGTCGACTGATGCTGGAGTTTTGTTCGACAGTCAACTAACGTCGGAGTTCTATCCAACCGCCGGCTGACTCTAGAGTTCTGCCCGACAGGTGAGTGATGCTTAATTTCTGCACGATCGTCAATTGAGGTCGAATTTTCGCCCGACCACCAAACATCATCAAATTTCTGATCTCTATTTGTAACTGAAGTTCAAACCTAGGAGTTTATTATTGTAATCTAATTGTCCTCAATTTTAGGGATGAGTTAGCAATTTATAATCTAAGCAAACACTAGTGGAATCCTTTCAACTAGGCGTGTCCCCGTGATTTTTCCCTTTTCCATGGTTTCCACATAAAAATTCTAGTGTTATACTTTTCTTCTGTTTGTGTGATGGATATCCGTACAACATTAAGAGGAAATTTTTCTAACTATAGCCACATATATTCTAGCCCACAACAAATATAATATAATTATTTATATATGATATTACTCATTTTTTTTTTTATAAAATAAAATTAAAATTTTATTCAATTTTTTCCCAATCTAAACCACACATTCACTTTGTTTGAAAGCCAATTGGAAACGAGCACGTTTGAGGCAACTCATCCTGTTTTTGTTTCATTTATTATTGATATAAACATAAGGTAAAGGATCTCGTGAGCTTTAAATGAATGGCCTCTCCTTATTGAGTTAGGTTTCTCTCCCTTATTCAATAAATGTACTAAATATTTGAGTTATTTTAGCCATTCATCTTATTTTGGGCGGCCATAAATTTTAAGGTAAAAATCAAAGTAATTTTTAGAGTTAAAATTAGAAAAAGAAAATTACATTCATATGTAAAAAAAGCCATTTTATTTTCATAAAGAGTTGGATTACTAAAATAATTAATTTCATGAACTAAAGTTAGGTTAACCATAAAGTAGAATCTAAATATTTCCCTACTATATTAAATAAAATCACAATAATCTCAACAATCACATCAAGCTTTTATCTCATTATTGGGTCAGCTGTATGAATCTTTTTTCTTGATTGTGTACGGTTAAGAGTCAAATTCTCATATAATGTCACCTCCTTAAAAATAAAATAAAATAAAACAAAAATCAAATTACAAGATAAATAACCAAATGAAATAATAGTTGTAGACCCTTATTCAAGCGCAACCCCCCCCCCCCCCCCCCCCCGTCTCTTTATAGTAATCCACGTAAGATATTCCATTTGAGTTGATTGTGATTGATGTTAGGTCTCATTTGATTTGTTGTAAAATAGTATTTAATAAAACAAAAATTATTTCCACTATAAATATTATTGCATAAGCATCATTTTAGAAATAAAAAATAAAATACATTTTTTTATGTGTCACATTATATTCATAAACCATTCCATATTAAGTAGGTCAACAACACATTTTTGTTTATGAGCAAAATATGATTAATCCTTATTAAGTACTATGTAGATTATAATTGGTGTAATGATCTTCTCGTAGCATATCTATGTCATTCTATGCAACAAATGAGCTTTGGATGTTAATGCAACTTATCATTATTTATGTAGTACTTACGTCTTCTGATATGACACTAAGCACAAAATTATGGTCATTAAATTATTCCCTTGCAAACTACTAGATAAGAAACCCTAGCATGATCTTTATGAGTCCAGCTTTAAGATCAAGCTTGTCTCCATAGATAAATATAATGCAAGCCTGTATTTGAATTTACTTGATTCGCTTATTAATCTCTATTTCATAATCATTCATTCTAGCTATGATTCCTCGTACTTTAAATATGCAATAGGATGACCATGTCTATCTAGCTTATTTAGATATCTTTTTTGATGGCCATGATTATTCATTTATCTTAGGCACACATTCTAAAAACCTTAATCTTTCTAAGAAGGATGCTACACCCCTTTGCATATTTATTATGCTCTTATATCGTATGTTTGAACTATTCACACATCTTATTGTGAGTTGATTGATGAGACAACCCTCACTAAGCAAGGTGATGCATTATTATCATTTGATTTACACAGGTTTAGTATGATATCAAATCTTTAATCTTACTTATGTGGTAAATTATGCATTTTCTTATGTTCTCATACTTCCTTTTTTAAGAAGGAAGTTATGACTTTTCTTTTTGAGATTCATATAAATGATTGACTCTCCAACAAATTGAGTGAGTTATCTAATAGATATCTTAATCGGCTCACTAATGAGGCTTCTCTTATACCTTTTTTGGTTAAGATATACATACATGTTATCTCAAATCTTTAGTTTATTACCTTTACTTGATCTCTCCCCTCTTAGCATGCCTAATGAGATTTCTCTCCTTGAGAATAATGACACACCACTTCCTCTTATTATACATATACATGTTGTAATCTTAGATCCTTAGTTTATAAATTTGATTGCAATAAGAACCACCCCACTTTCTTTCATGGCTTGGTTGAAATCATTATTAATGAATAATTGAATTATATTATATTGCAATTATATATAACCATATATTGTACTCCTTTTTTTATCAATCATTGAATGAATTAACAAAGTTTACATATTAAATTTTATGCAGCGGGGCATGATGGTCGATCAAAATCCTTTGACTTAGATGATTTGAAGGTTTTTCTCTATATGATTCAACTATATCACCATCTCCATAATTTAATTTTATCCACCGCACACATCAACCATAATAACCTCTTACACTCCTTCCATACCCTTAAAACCATCAAAACATCATTCACCCTTTTCTTTTATCGATTACCCATCCTTTAAAGCCAAGGTTCGAGCCAATTCCATTCATGCAAGTTTTTCCTAACACTTCAAAATCTCTATCTCTCTCTCATTTTAATAGCATGATATTAAATGGTATAGACATTTATTAACTATCAACATTAACAAAAACCTATCATATGAAACCAATAATCAAGTGACTCATGCCCCCACCTGCATTGACCATTAACATTAGCTTCTCACAATCTACATCCTAAGCATGTTTCCCTACTTATTCGATCTCCCTTCTTATGAGAAAAAGCCCAAGTTGATAGGCAACAATCTCTTAAATTTGAACAACTCATCCAAAAAATAAATATATAAGTTTAAAATATGATAATTAAAAACATAATTTCATGTTCATGTTTATGGGACATCCACTGGTCACCCAAGGAGATTTCAAAATAATTTGAAAATATTTTTTAATTTCAAAATATTTAACACATTATGAATTCTTGTGAGAGCATCCATACAAAGTCAATCAAATGTAAGATTTGGGGAACCAAGTGAGTTTATGTTCAAACTTATGCTTTAAAAAATGAATGTTATACATTCTATGTTGTGATGAACCTTTGGGCCTCCAAACTAGGCGTGTTCTATTGTGTATAGTACAAGTGAGTGCTATGTATCCTAGAATGCCATAAGAATAACACCTAACCCCTGGAAATAGGTTCACTAACTTATGTGGGAGACAGTGCCTCTTCCTTGGGATATATGATGTAACTTGATTATCTCAATATGCTTCCTATTTAACTCATCAAGCTTATCTAATAATGAAGCATGCTCCTTATCTAATATGATATATTCAAAATTTATATTAGCATGCTCTCTAACTTAACATGTCATGATCACATTTCAAATAAAAAAAGTTCTTTTTTTAAATATGTGTTTTTTGAGTTTTCTTATAAGAATCATGCATTTGCTCAAAAATTGGGGAAAAAATGATTATAAGATAACTCACATACCTCTTCCTAATTAGAGTTAACAATTATATTATTAGCCATTAAATATAGATTTGTTACCTCCTCTTTCGATTTTTGCTCAAATTTTTAGGTTGACTTTGTTTGAATAATTTGTTCATCATTAATCATGACATATTTTTGCAGGGTTTCTATCTATTTATTTATTTTATTATGTTTAATATGATGTCAATAAGGGTTTATAGATCGAGTTTGGAATCGAAAAAAAAAAAAATTGAACTAAAAATATTAAACAAAAGAAATTCAAAATTAGAACAAAATAATCCAACCAATGTTTAACTATCAAACCTGACTAACCAAATTAAGTTGGTTCAATTCATTTTTTTTTTAAATTTTATGCAAGCAAAGCACAATGCTACCAAAATGTCTTAATCATGATCATTTTATAAAAGCTTTAAAAAACTTGATTTGATTTAGTTTAGAATATATATATATATATATATATATATATATATATATATATATATATATATATATATATATATATATATATATATATATATATATATAATATGATGTAATATTTATACATTTAATTGTATATATCATTAATTCTGTAGATGAGACCTTAATTTCTTTTTTATTAAACTCTCTTAAATTATCTTCAAAATTCTCCTCATAAGCTCTTTTTCTTCTTATATTATTTCAATAGCATGATCAAAAATTTTTTTTATTAAAGGAGAGTAGTCAAATACTTTATAAATCAATCCACTAAAAATAATTTATAAGGATTAATATCTTTCTTATTTATATTTAATGGTGTTAATCCAAACTCTTTTATGATATCTTTAAACATATAACACTGAATTCAATAATTAAATAAAATTTTTCTTTTTTATTTAAAATTTTAAAATATGAATTCATATTAATTTATTATTTATCTAATTAATAGTTCACTTATTAAAACATACAGTAAAAAATATTTTTTTTTTTGGGAAATATAAAAAATAATTTTTATTGAGATGTAACGGCTATAAGGGGCATTTAGGTCAAACGACAGCAGCAAGAAATGAAACTAATTTAAGAGTGCGACTGTGGCAGAGACGACCGAACGGACTCTCTTTCTTTCTTTTCTGCTTGAAGCGCCGAAGGCCTTTAAGCTGAAGGTTTTAGGCGGAAGGCAAGTAATCAAAGAAGCGACTCGGTCTCTCTCTGCGCTCAGCTGCTGTGAGGAATCGAAGGTTGGTGGGCTGTTAGGGTTTTCTCCGAAACTCTCCGTCCTCCTTTTACTTAATTGTTTTTGTTGTTTTTCTGCTCGTTGGCTCCTGCAAACATCCCAAGGTTAACTCATTATTAAACTTTTTTTTTCAATTTCTGTGATTTCTCTTCACTTCTTCCCGATTTGATTTTGTTCGCTGAAGCCGCTCGCTGCAGCCTACAGTCTCCCGTGCTCCCCACTCTCGTCAAATTATAATTTTTTCTTCCCCTTTTAAGCCTAAATTCCTACTTCAACTTTTTATAGGGTTTGCAATTCGTTTATTTCTCTCTCTTTTCTCCCATGGACTCATACTCTTCTTTTACATACCTCATTTCTTTCTTAGTTGTTGTCATTTTTCTCCCTGGCAGAAAATACTGCGTCGCCGGCACCACTGATTCTCCGATCGGCTTCTTCTCATGTCGGATAGTAGGTTGCTCTTCCTCCTTTCCATTTCTTTTCCTCTACGGTATTCTTCTCCTCTCTACAGTGTTCTTCTCCTCTACGGTGTACTTCTACCAAGTTCAGTAAATGAGGCTATTCCACAACATGTTGATCCCATACTTGCTAGAAATCAACCTACAGGAACTGTCGTTCCAGCTTAAAATTATGCAAGATGCATGGGTTGCGGTTGATGGGGGTTTGGCCTAGTTAAGGCTTGGGGTTATTGCAATCACTGTACAAGGTATGTTGAAAAATATCACTTCTTACCGTATGAAGAAAATGGTAGTGAATTTTTCTTGTAATTAATTTAGAATTAACTGCTATATTTCATAGCAGTTATAAGTATGCTTTTGTAGCTTATATTTTTCTTTGAGTTATTTTAGATGCATTTAATTTATGTTAATTTAGCGTATGGTAGTTATCTGTCTTGATTATTGCTTATTATCATGTATGTAGAGTTTCTACCCTCTAATGCCTTATATGTATATTAAGCTCAACAACTCGTGTGATGCATATTCCAGGGTTCTCAATCTTCCTTATCAACAATATTCTATTTCGAATATGAACTATTTGGAACAGAGTAATAGTGCAGCAGCGCCTGCAAAAGCTACTTCTAAGCAACGGTATGTTGCATCCTTCTTCACTTTCTTGCTTATCGCAAGTAGCTTTCTGGGTCTAGAGAATCTTGACTGAATAATAGTAGCACACTTATCTAATCTTAGGCTTCGTTTGGGACGACTTTTTTATTGCTTCTTAAAACAATTTTTTAGTTTAAAAATTAAAATTTGTATGCTAAAAAATTGCTTTAAGAAACAGTTAGAAAGCCGTCCCAAATGAAGCCTTACAGTGGAGGCGTGATTTTCAATTTGCCTGTAATGCTTTGCACTCCACAGAACTAGCATACTTATCCAATTGGCGGGTTGAAATATTATATTCAATTTGGATGTAATTCCATGATTTCCATTTCTTTGTAGATGACAATAGCAATTCTAGACTTGCAGGGCAAGTTCAAAACCACCATTTGGGAAAGTTAGCAAAAAAGATTATAAAAAACGTGCTTTCAATGAGGATGATGAATTGGACCCCATGGATCCTAGCTTCTATTCTGACGCTCCACGTGGTGGCTGGTATATTTTATGTTTTTGCTTTTAGAATTTACTCTCGTGTGGTTCTATTATAAGTTGAATTGGATTAGTTCATCACATCATCATTTGAGATCAAAATATTTCATCATATGATAGTTGCTCTCGATTGATTTCTTTGTTATCATATATTTGGCAAAAAATGAAAATTGAAATTATTATGATTTATTTTTTTAATATATAGTACTTCGTCCAAACCTTGTTTGGATGTTTTGCGATGCTTTGCCAACAATATCTAAAGCAAGCAGCTAGAAGGATAGAGTCACTTATCCTCACTGTTGTCTTTTAGAATAACCTCCAATGCAAATTTTTAATAACTAAAATTTAAAGTAGCTAAAAGACAAGAAAATATCTAAATTTTATCTTTTACCCTATCCTTCTAAATGTACAGTCTAACTCTCTCTTTTACTGGAAAACATTGGCAAAACTTTCTAATTTATATTTTACCCCAATAGAATTAATATCAGCACCATATAATAATAAAAATAATCTATATTTAATTCTTGTCCCTCTCATACCCCAAAAATTATCGCATAACATTTAGTTTTTTGATTTTATCAGCAAATTGTATTAGTGCTACAATAAGTCTTATCATAGTTTTTTTATGTGCGTCTTTTTTTCTTTCACATCTTTCACCCTTAATCACAAAATCTGAATGGCAATGCTTTGTTATTAGAAATGTAAAATGTATCAAAAAAGTTATCATTTAGCAACTTTAAATGAGAGAGAAAAATTGGGCTTTGCCCCCCCCCTCTCTCTCTAGATGATTGGTTCTTAACAAGCATCACATTATTAGAAAAGCCATAAAATCACTCAAGTGTAGTAAACAAACACAGACGAAAGAATAAATAATAAAATAATGCTAGTTGCATTTGGGTTTTACAACACATTCCAGTAGAAAGAAAGTAGTGATTGGGTATATACAACCTGATCTTGAACCTAAAATATGAGATATTAGCTATTTGCCTTAGTCCTTACCTTGATATGCAGGGTTTTCATAACTAGAAGTATATAATATAAACTAATAAGTATAGATGTATTCATGCAAAATATATGATAGCATGCACAAATATAGCTACATCACATGGCACGTATTATGCCAAAAGGTTGCTCAGCAAGTTGCACTTGCTCTAGCTCGATCTATGGCTAAATGGGTGATGCGGGCAAAGATCCGGGGGATGGGGGACTCGAGGACCTCCGCCGGCTAGACGACGAATAAACACTCGTAATAAGAACGAACAAACTCTTACATTTCAAATCTAAAACAGACTTCGAAATAAAAAAAACAAAACTTTCAACACAGATTAAAATTAAACGACTTACAAACTTGAATCTAATAGTAAGACACCATAAACTTGCTTCACTTATAGACGAAGGATACAGGTGGGGTGGTCACTTGCGGAGAGATGAAAGAGGTTAGAAGCCGAGACGAGGGTGGAAAGAGCTTGCAAGATTTCCAAAGGAGGTGGGAGAAGAAGGTGGACAATGCTCGCAAGCTTCTCCATGAAAATTCGCAGATTTCTTTTCAAAAATTCATATTTCACTCTTTTAAAATAATACATAACCCCTCATATTTATAGGTATGAAAGGGGAATACAAACAGACACTTAAATAATTTCCACAAGAACCCAAACATCACAAGCCATTGAAAAGCCCCCTTGTTATTCACGGCAAAACAGCCCAGCCCAGGAAATCGAAGAAGCAGCCACGGGAACCCAAGAGGCCGCACGGAACCGAGGCTCCAAAAGCCACGGGAAGGCCCCCAGTTCGAAAAACTAGCAGCCACCGTGAGAACCAAGGAGTCATGCACGGAAAACAACAGCCAACCGTGGAAGCCAAGGAGCCACGGCATGGGAGAACAAACTTCCTTAGGATTCCAAAAGCCACAGGGACAACTTGAATTAAGACATAAAAAACTATAAAATTACATTAATTAAAAGATAACTATGAACTAAAACTTAGCTAATAATGAGCTAACCCTTAGTTCAATAAATGAACTAAAAACCAGCTCATAAATGAGATAAATTCGAGCTCAAGTTTTATTGAGCTTGTAAGCTCAAGGGAAGTCAAGACCAACTTATTTTGGCTTTGAGTTGAGCCCCCCTTTGCCTATATCAATGGGTTTGGATGTGATCGATTATGTTAGAATTCCCTGCATGCATGAGTTCTAGAGAATTCTCTTGTCAAATGGGAATATAGGGATGATCAATGATGATCAAATGATTTGGACTAGTCTGGATGGATCTTTTAGGATCTGGATCTTGTCGAGAGACATGGGGTTGACTAGTATCCACTTGGAATTGCATTGAAACATCATGGTCTAGCCTATAATGCATCAACTGATCATACTCAACTCACTCTAAATGTCTAGGCGTAGGGTCACTAGATGAATTTAAATTGGTTACGAGTCAGATGCCAACAAATGTAGCTTAATTGAAATAGACTCAGGTCTTTAAGACATTTATTTTAAAGGTTTTTTAATATTATTGTTGGAGGATTGAGAAGAACTGAAGAAGGGCAGGAAGAAGATAATATCAATTGAAGTTTTTTACAGTGATTTGAGCAGAGTAGATAACACCTCACGTAGCACTAATCAGAAATTAATGGAAATTGTGGATTCATGAAGATGACCCAAAATAGTTGGAATAAGACTAATGTTGATGATGATGATTGTATGAAAGGCAGACTTGTTGGTAATATATTCATGGGTCGATGCACTTTGTCCTTTGGGTATAAAAGTTTTATTGGGTACATGGTTAAACCATAGTGACTTGTCTGTTGAATTAGTGAAATCTTCTTATAATGAATATCCATTTTAGATATTTAGGTATGCTTGGTATCATGAGGGCAGGTCTAAATCATTGATTACTCTAGTTTTAACTGGAGGTGTCAGTTTGAGCTAGGAAAATCACTTCTTTGCGAATTTAGGAATGAAACCGTGTGCGTTAATTTCTTTTCAAATCTTGTATCAGCGGGATTGTGAGAACACCTGGGTATGCCATTTAAGTATACTTAATTTTATGGTTTAGCAACTAAAGAGATTTTGCAAGCAAGGAGATCTATTAGGATGTAAAATAGATATTAGGAAATAACTTTGTTGCTCGAGCTGAAGTGCTTCCCTTGACCCGTCATATGGTATGAGTCTTTAATACTGCACTTTTCTGGTTTGTTATGCCCATGAAGGTTTCTTAACTTTCCTGATCATCTATTGGTGAATCAAGATGACTGTGTTAACTTATTGATTAGAAAATGATGAATAGGTGGACAAGTGCGTCTTATCATTGATAAGGTTATCTGATAAAAATTAATCTGATAGGATATCTGCTTATTCAAAATAATAGGATAGTTATTGGGTTTAGTTGCTGAGTACTAAATAGAATGTTTCTAAGGAAGGAGACTCGGACATAACAAAGTAACAATTTTGGAATGATCTACAGTATGAAACCAGGCAAACCCAATGTTATTCATTAGGTTTTTTGCTTGATGGATTCATCAAAATAAAACATTTAACCTTAGCGAAGATTTAAAAAAAAAAATCTTGAAAATCAGTATCCATTTTGCAACTAAATTACCATTTATTGTGAAACATTTTGCATTCGATTGGACATCCCGGAAGAATGTTTGACATCAAGGTTTTTCATAATCTAGGATAATACAACAACAACAACAACATCAAGTCTTTATCCCACTACGTGGGGTTGGCTACATGAATCCTTTTTCTCCATTGTGTCCTATTAAAAGTCAAATTCTCGTTTAAATCTAATAAAGAAAGGTCATTCCTAATATTTTCTAACCAAGACTTTTTAGGTCTACCCCTACCTTTCTTAACATAAGTTAAATCTAATACCTCTACTCTCCTAACCGGGTCATCGAAAGGCTGCCGTTTTATCTGACCAAACCATCTAAGGTGACTCTCTCTATTCTTATCTTCTACTCGAGCTACTCCAACCTTTTCAAGTATATGCTCATTTCGTATCCTATCTCTAAGGGTAAAACCACTCATCCACCTGAGCATCTTCATCTCTGCCACACTTCATGCTTCTCTTTTAATGGCCAACATTCGGCACCATAAAGCATTACAGGCCTCACAACCATCTTATTGAATTTTCCCTTAAGTTTGAGGGGTACATTTCTATCACATAACAAGCCCGATGCATTCCTCCACTTCAACCATTCAACGTGAATTCTACTGATAATATCCCCATCTATTTCACCATCACTCTAAATAATAGATCCAAGATATCTAAAATGTGTACTCTTATTAATGAGTTGATCGCCCAAAGTCATAATCCCCTCACTAGGTCTATTACTACTAAAATTACACTCAATATATTCTGCTTTAGATCTACTCAAGCGAAAACCTTTAGACTCTAAGGTTGACCTCGATAATTCAAGTTTACCTTCAACTCCCTCTCTAGTCTTATCAATAAGAAGAATATCATCAGCAAAAAGCATACACCAAGGTACATCCTCTTGCAAATGTAGTGAGAACATCCATGATTAAAGCAAAAAGATATGGGCTTAAGGCTGATCCTTGATGTAACCCAATCAAAATAGGAAAATACTTGGTCAATCCATCTTGTGTTTGAGCACAAGTAATAGCTCCTGCATACATATCTTTAATGATTTGAATATAAGCATTATTGACTCCTTTTTTTTCAAGAACTCTCCATAGCACTTCTTTTAGAACTTTATCATATGCTTTTTCTAAATCAATAAATATCATATGTAGATCATCCTTATTTTCTCTATATTTCTCCATCAAACCTCTTAATAAATGTATGGCTTCCATAGTCGACCTACCCGGCATGAATCCAAATTGATTTTGAGAAACATTAGTATCACGCCGCAACCTATGCTCCATAACTCGCTCCCATAGTTTTAAAGTATGACACATTAACTTAATACCTCTATAATTCGTACAATCATGTGCATCACCTTTATTCTTAAAAATAGGAATTAACGCACTCATTCTCCACTCTAGTTTAATCAAATTTTCTTTTCCTCTAGGTTAGGATTCTTACTTTTCCTTATGATTAGACGAGCTAGATGTGGATAACGCACTTCGTGACACTATCCTAGTTTAATCCATTTTTTTTCTTTATGTTAGGATTTTTCTTTTCCTTAGGATTAAAGGTGCTAGTGGGGGATAATGCCCTTCGTGGCACCATCCTAGTTTTAATCAAGTTTTTTTTCCTTATGATTAGACGTGCTAGTGGTGGACAATGCCATTTGTGGCACCATCCTAGTTTAATCCAATATTCTTTTTATTTAGGTTAGGATCTTCCTTTTCGTAGGATTAGACATGTTAGTAATATGTAGCCCCCTTTGTGGAACCATACTAGTTTATTCCAATTTTCTTTTCATTTAGTTTAGGATTCTTTCGTTCCTTAGTATTTTAAGTGTTAGTGGTGGATAATGTCCTTTGTGACACCAACCTAGTTTAATCTAGTTTTCTTTTCCTTTAGGATAGTGTTTTTCTTACCTCAGGATTAAACATGCTAGTGGTGCCTAAAAACCTTCGTAGCACCATCATAGTTTTAATACAATTTTCTTTTTTTTTTAGGTTAGCATTCTATCTTTCCTTAGAATTATAGGTGCTAGTGGTGGATAATGACATTTGTGGTACCATCCTATTTTAATCCAATTTTCTTTTCCTTTAGGTTAACATTTTTCTTTTCCTAAGGTTTAGATGTTTAAGTCGTGCGTAACGCCCTTCGTGACACCTTCTACTTTAATCCAATTTTCTTTTCTGTAGATTAGGACTCTACCTTTCCATAGGAGTAGACGTTCTAGGGGTGGACAACACCCTTCGTTGCACCATCCTAATTTAATCTAGTTTTTTTTTTTAACTTTAGGTTTGGATTCTTCGTTTTCTTAAGATTAGACATGCCAGTGGTGGAACATGCCCATCGTGGAACCATCCTAATTTTAATTTAGTTTTCATTTCCTTTAGGTTAGCATTGTTTCTTTCTTTAAAAATTGACGTGCTAGTGGTGAATAACTCTCATCGTGGCACCAACCTAGTTTAACCAGTTTTCTTATACTTTTGGTTAGCATTCTTCCTTTCCTAAGAATTAGACGTGTAAGTGGTGGATAATGCCCTTCGTGTAACCATCATAGTTTAATCCAGTTTATTTTCGTTTTGGCTAGGATTCTTCCTTTCCTTAGGATTAAACGTGCTAGTAGTAGATAATGACCTTTGTGGCCTCATCATAATTTAACCAAATATTCATTTCCTTTAAGTTAGGATTCTTCATTTCCTTAGAATATGACGTGCTAATAGTGAATAAACGCCCTTCATCGCACTGTCCTAATTTAATCTAATTTTTGTTTTCTTTAGGTTATTATTTTCCTTTCCTTAAAATTAGACGTACTTGTGATGCATAACACTTTTCGTGACACCATTCTAATTTTAAGCTAGTTTTTATTGCCTTTAGGTTAGGATTCTTCCTTTTAGAATATAACGTGTTAGTGGTAGATAATACCGTTCATGGCACTATCTTAGTTTATTCCATTTTTCTATTCCATTAGGTTAGAATTATTGCTTTCCTTGGAGTTAGACATTCTGGTGGGGGATAACGTCGTTCGAGGCAATATCATAGTTTAATCAAATTTTGTTTTTCTTTAGTTTAGGGTTTTTCCTTTCCTTCCCTATGTGACACCATACTAGCTTAGCCAAGTTTCTTTTCATTTAGGTTAGAATACTTCATTGCCTTAGGATTATATGTGATAGTGGTTGATAATGCCCTTCCTAGCACCGTTTTAGTTTAATCTAGTTTTCTTTTTCTTTTAAGTTAAGATTTTTCCATTCCTTAGGATTAGTTGTACTAGTGGTGGAAAACGCCTTTTATGACACTATCCTAGTTTAATCAAGTCTTCTTTTCCTTTAGATTAAACATTCTTCATATCCT
Organism: Dendrobium officinale; assembly: GCA_019514585.1. Classification (NCBI taxonomy): domain Eukaryota; kingdom Viridiplantae; phylum Streptophyta; class Magnoliopsida; order Asparagales; family Orchidaceae; genus Dendrobium; species Dendrobium officinale. The sequence goes on along the minus strand of CM033699.1, from coordinate 21,258,735 downwards.
AAGGATTAGACGTATAAGTGGTGGATAACGCCCTTTGTGGGACCATTATAGTTTAAATAAGTTTTCTTTTCCTTTAGATTAGGATTCTTCTTTTCCGTAGGATTAGACATGCTCCTGGTGGACAACGCCCTACATGGCAACATCCTGGTTTAATCCATTTTTTTTCCATTAGGTTACGATTCTTCCTTTTCTAAGGATTAGATGTGCTAGTGGAGGATAACGCTCTTCATAACTCCATCTTAATTTAATCATATTTTTTCATTGGGTTAGGATTTTAGATGTACCGGTGGTGGATAATGCCCTTCATGGCACCATCCTACTTTTAATCCAATTTTCTTTTTTCCTTTAGGTTAGTATTCTTCCTTTCCTTAGGATTAGACATGCTAGTGGGGGATAACGCCCTCTATCCTAGTTTAATCTTGTTTTATTTTCCTTTAGGTTTAGATTCTTCCTTTCCTTATGATTAGTTGTCTTATTGGCGAAAAACATCATTCGTGGCACCATCCTAATTTATACCAGTTTTCTTTTCCTTTAGATTAGTATTGTTCCTTTCTATAGGATTAGTTGTGCTTGTCATGTACAACGCCCTTTGAGGCACTATAATTGTTTAATCTAGTTTTATTATCATTTAGATTAGGATTCTTTCTTTCCTGAGGATTAGACGTGTTAGTAGTGGATAACGTTCTTCAAGACACCATCCTAATTTAATCCAATTTTCTTTTCCTTAAGGTTAGGATTCTTCCTTACCTTAGGATTAGATGTGATAGTGGTAAACAATGCCATTTGTGGCACCATCCTAGTTTAATTCAATTTTTTTTCTTTTAGGTTAGGATTCTTCTTTTAGTTAGGATTAGATGTGCTACTAGAGAATAACGCCCTTTGTAATACCATCCTAATTTAAGTACAATGCCAAAAGGCACGATATTAACATTGTCACATCAAATTGAAACATCAACAATATAGAAAGAGCCACTACATAACATTTGAAACATCACATTAACCAATTTTTCCAACATTTTTTCTTTTCTTTCATTTATTAATCAAAATAATTATGTACAAAGAGAGTCATCCAAAATGGGAATCTAAACAATAGTACATCTCTCCAAAATCTTGTCTACAACTATTACCATCTATCAACAAAACAACAAAATAACAAAAGAACCTGCCACCCGTCGTCTCCCTACGACGGTAGGTACGCGGTGGCTGATCAGTCATCTAACCCCCTCTTTTGGATCCTCCTGAAAAGTATTCCCACAACGAGGGTGAGTTTTAAGCTCAATAGGTGAGGATAAAAATTCATTTAAACATAGGAAGAAAAAGGGAAACTACAACATGCTGGCGTAGGGAAAAATTTAACAAGAAAATTATCAATTCTAAAGTAAGTTATGCTCCAGTGACAACATATTTTTCTTTACATCAATTTCTTTCCAATGCTTAAACCTTTCATTACATTTCCTTTCTTCCTTTCCTTTCATTTTAAAACATTGAGGCTCATTTAATCTCAATCACATATGACAATGTATGAAAAACATTCATAATAATTTAGTACGTATATATATATATATATATATATATATATATATATATATATATATATATATCAGGATCCGTACTGATCAGGTACAATAAACTGGCCATTTCCTTTTCATAGCTCATAAAATTGGCCTTCCTTTTCCATAGCTCATAAGAGCCTTCCTTTTCCATAGCTCATAAGAGCCAACCTTTTCCTTGTGATACTCCCCGCATCAACATGCTCATGCATTTATTACTTAAATAATCTTAAAATGAAATGCTCCATGTACTTTTCCATAATGTATTCTTGCATGTAAGATAAGTAAATCATGTGAAACAAGTGTATAACATGAGTGTGTATACCAAACATGAGTTAAGCATTGCATAGGAGAAACATTTGAAATCACTTCATTTGTCCATAGACTTACAAGGGAAAATTGAGCCATAAGAGTTCATAAATAACATAAACCAATTGAACATTTCTATGTAATAGAACAAAATACAAGTTACCTAATATTTAAAAGAATGTTCATCCCACCTACCTCAATCCGTGTAATCCTTTCGTTTTGTCCAATCAACTCTTTTCTTCCACTCAATTTATATCTAAAAGAAAATAATTAAAGAAAACATTAGTGACTAATTCCTACACAATAAATTAGACCTTAGCTCTAAAGTAATAAATGTGACATTTCTATGTTTTGCTTAAGTTCCGAAACAAACCCCTCCCATTTTCCAAGAAATCTCTCAACCCCCTTTCTTCTCATTAAAAGTTTAGGCCAATACTTTAGATTCTAAATATATAAACACCTTCCTTACTTCCAAAACATTCTTAAAATAAATTAAATTTTCGGAATTAAATAAATCAAAATTTAGAAAATATGATTTTTCATGCAAAACTCATACATTTGCTTCTAAAATCCTCCCCTACAACCTATGAAAACCATGGGGGTCAAAAATATCATGATTGGGGAAAAACCCTAAATCCATAAACTCAAAAATTTCGTCGTTCATTCAATATTTTTTCATTAGAAGCTTTCTTAGGTTAATAAGAACCTCATTTGTGAAGGCATATCCAAAGAAACAACTTTTGAGCAAAACCCTAATTTCCAAAACTCATATTTTGATGAAAGAAAGTGCACATTAGGGTTTAGAAACATCCCCATAACCTTCCCTAAACTTTTCTCAAAAGAATCTCAAAGAAAACTCAAGTTTTCTGAAAACCCTAGAAATCTTCTCTTCCAAAAATCTTGAGAATTAGAGGGAAAATCAAAGTTTTAATGCATACCTTTCACTTCCCTTGGTCTCCCCTACGATTTTTTTCCAAGATCCCTCGCCGGAAAAGTCGCCGGAGCCACCGCCGAAGAAGCCCTAGCCGTCCGCCCCTAGGAATCCCGCTCCCTTTCGTTCGGTTCGTGCGAATGGGGGAGGAGGGCTCGGTTTGCCTATTAAGGGAGAAAGGGGATTTTGCAAAAGACCAAAATGCCCTTACTTAAACAAGTCATGCTTGAATAAACATGAGGGGTAATATTGGGATTATGAAACTTCGATGAATTTTAATGCCTAAATTACTTAAATTTCGGTATGGGTTCTATACATCAAAACGCTCAGAATTTTGCGCTCTATTTTATAAAATTATTCCCGTCGAAAACTGACAACTTCAAAATTCGTCGCGGCGCTTTAAAAAGCGTGCGATGACCCATTAACGCCGTTTTCGGGTTTTACAATTCTCCCTCCCTTATAAAAATTTCGTCCTCGAAATTTAAAACAAAATAAGAAATCATACCTTAGTCAAAAAGGTGAGGGTAGCTTTCCCTCATCTCTGATTCCTTCTCCCAAGTAGCATCTTTCTCCGTTCCATGCTTCCACATAACTTTGACATAAGGAATCTCTCTACTCCGAAGCTGCTTAACATCGTAATCTATGATCTTCTCAGGCTCCTCTACAAAAGTCAGATCTGGTTGGATATCTATTGCTTCAGTACTGATCTTCTGAGCTTCATCTGCAATGTATTTCCTCAAGGAAGAGATATGGAATACATTATGTACTCCACTCAAGTGAGATGGCAAAATCAATCTGTAAGCTACACTGCCAACTCTCTCTGAAATTTCAAATGGGCCAACATACCTTGGACTTAGTTTTCCAACTTTGCCAAATCTCTTTACACCCTTCATAGGACTAACCTTAATGAATACAAACTCTCCAACATCAAATTCAACAAATCTATGCTTCGCATCGTAGTACTTCTTCTGTCTATCTTGAACAGCCTTCAATCTATCACGAATCAGCCTTATCTTCTCAGTAGCATCATCTACTAAGTCAGCTCCAACTATCATTCTTTCTCCTGTCTCGGCCCAACATAAAGGAGTTCTACACCTCCTTCCATATAAAGCTTCATATGGTGCCATACCTATACTTGCTTGGAAGCTATTGTTATAAGCAAACTCGATCAAGGGAATGTGTGTCTCCCATTTGCCGCCAAAATCAAGTACACACAATCTGAGTAAATCCTCTAAAGTCTGAATAGTCCTCTCTGATTGACCATTTGTTTGGGGATGAAAAGCTGTACTGAAAGTGAGTCTGGTGCCCATTGCCTCCTGAACTTTCCTCCACAATCTAGAAGTGAATCTCCCATCTCTATCTGATACTATCGATCTTGGCACACCATGAAGTCTAACGATCTCATTAACATAAACACTTGCCAACTTCTCAACAGCATCAGATTGCTTGATAGGCAAGATGTGTGCTGACTTGGTCAATCTATCAATGATCACCCATAGAGCATCATGACCAGTTCTGGACCTAGGTAATCCAACCACAAAATCCATAGCTATGTCTTCCCATTTCCACTCTGGTATGGATAAAGGCTGCAATAAACCTCCTGGCTTTTGATGTTCCACCTTTACCATCTGACAAATTGTACATCTAGCCACAAATTCTGCTACACTTCTTTTCATTCCTGGCCACCAAAAGTATCTCTTTAGGTCTTGGTACATCTTGTTACTACCTGGATGAATGGTATAACCTGAATAATGTGCTTCCTGAAGAATGTCCTTCCTCAAATCTCCAACATCTGGGATGCAAATTTTGCCTCTATACCACAGTAGCTCATCCTCATCAAGCTCAAACTCCTCCACGTGACCAATCTTCACCAAACTTAGGACTTTCTCAAAATTCTGCATCTTGAGGCAAAGCTTCCCTTATCCTATCCTTCAAGGTGGACTGAACAGTCATCTGATTCAAGGCCATAAACTCTGCATCATTGGGCTGAACTACAGAAATCTCTAACTTCTCCAAGTCTCTAATCAATTCAAGCTGTTGTGTAATCATCCAACTGGCACTGGAAGTCTTCCTGCTTAAAGCATCTGCTACAACATTTGCCTTGCCTGGATGATATTGGATATCCAAATCATAGTCCTTGATAAGCTCCAACCACCTCCTCTGCCTCAAATTCAACTCTTTTTGTGTGAAGATATATTTCAAACTTTGATGATCAGTAAATACTTCACACTTCACTCCATATAAGTAATGTCTCCAAATCTTCAGGGCAAAGACCACTGCCGCTAACTCCAAATCATGGGTTGGGTAGTTTCTTTCGTGGTTCTTCAGTTGCCTTGAAGCATAGGCAATGACCCTTCCGTTTTGCATCAAAACACAACCCAGCCCTTTGTGAGAGGCATCACTATAAATCTGAAATCCATCCGTCCCCGAAGGAATAGTAAGCACTGGAGCAGTCACCAAACATTGCTTCAATCTTTGAAAAGCCTCTTCACATTGATCTGTCCATACAAACTTCACTGCCTTTTGAGTCAATCTAGATAAGGGCATAGCTATACGAGAAAACCCCTCAACAAATCTTCTATAATAACCAGCTAAACCCAAAAAGCTTCTGATCTCCGTCACAGTAGTGGGTCGTGGCCAATCCGCTATAGCGTGCACATTGTGTTGATCCACAGAGATCTCTCCATTGCTAATCACATGACCCAAAAAGTGCACACTTCTCAACCAAAATTCACATTTGGAGAACTTAACATACAAATCATTATCCTTTAAGGTATACAATACTGACCTTAAATGATTTGCATGCATCCTTTCATCTGGAGAGTAAACAAGTATGTCATCTATAAATACAATCACGAATAGATCTAAAGAATCCTTAAAGATTCTATTCATGAGATCCATAAACACTGCAGGGGCATTCGTTAAGCCAAAAGGCATCACTGTAAACTCAAAATGCCCGTATCTAGTGTTGAAAGCTGTCTTTGCTATGTCCTCTTCTCTAACCTTGAGATGATAGTATCCTGATCTCAAGTCTATCTTGGAAAACACAGAGGCACCCTCCAACTGATCAAACAAGTCATCAATTCTCGGAAGAGGGTATTTATTCTTTATAGTCAGCTTGTTCAACTCTCTGTAGTCTATGCAAAGCCTCAGACTTCCATCCTTCTTTTTCACAAAGAGCACAGGAGCACCCCAAGGCGAAGTGCTAGGCCTGATAAATCCTTTACTAAGCAATTCCTCCAATTGATCTTTCAGTTCCTTCAGTTCTTTTATGGCCATTCTATAAGGGGCTTTAGCAATAGGATTTGCTCCACTAACCCAGTTCAATGGTAAAATCAATCTCTCTGCTTGGAGGCATTCCAGGTAAATCATCTGCGAACACTTCTGGATACTCTTGCACAACAGGTATCTCTTCTAATCTCCTCTCTTCTTTCTTCTCCTCCTTGACATAAGCTAGAAAACCTTCATTACCCTTCCTCAATAATTTGTAAGCCAACAACGAAGAGACTATCATGGAAGTTAGGCCTCTTTCCCCTACAAATTTGAATTCTTTCTCCCCTGGCATACAGAATTTAAGTTCCTTCTTATTACAGTCTATGGTCACAAAGTGACTAGACAACCAATCCATCCTTAGGATCATATCAAACTCCGTTAAGGGCAATAACATAAGATCTGCGCCCAAATTTCTATCACCTACAATCATCTCCACATGACACCCCTTGTTGGTTTCCAACTGACTCCCATTAGGCATCAAAACTGATAATGGTTTGGGCATACTTGAAGAAGACAAACCAACAGATATAACAAATCCCTCAGAAATAAAAGAACATGATGCTCCCGTATCAAACAATACCTTAACAGGCTTGTTACAAACAAAGATTGTTCCTAAATATCATGCATGTAACATAACATAAAGCTTATTTTACTTAAACAGTATAAAGGGATTCATTAACATTAAATAAAGTCCATACCTGTTATAACATCAGGAGAGTCTTTTGCTTCAAGTTGTGATATTCCATAAACTCTTGGTTGAACCGGTGGACGAGCTTGGCCTTGTGATGGGGTAGATCCAGTAGACTCTACAGTTCTTGGCCTGCCAGCTGTCCTCTGAGGAAAAGTGTTTCCTATTCTGGCCGCTGGGGTAGACTTCTGTCCCAAGGTAGGGCAAAACTTTGCCATGTGCCCTGGCTGATGGCACCAAAAATAGGTATTGGTGCCAGAAAGGCACTCTCCTCTATGAGCCCTTCCACACTTATTGCACATAGCAGATGGTGTGCTGCTCTCTGAAGTGTTGGGCTTGGGCTTCTTCCAACTAGGCCTTCCAGAGTGAAAAGACTGGGCAGGTCTTGATCTATCTTCATTCTTCCTCTTCTGGAAGTCTCTCTTCCTCTGAACACTCTGATAATCAAGCTCAACCTTCCGTGCTTTATCAACTAATTTAGAGTAATCTTCAATCTCCAAAGCAACCAATGGCTGTCTAATGCTATCCCTCAAGCCACAAAGGAAACGGTGGCATTTCTCTTCTGCATTAGGAATCAGATGAGAGGCATACCTAGATAGCATCGTGAATTCAGCCTCATACTCAGCAACGGTCCTGTCACCCTGCACCAGCCTATTGAATTTATCTTGCATTGCTCTCCTAGCAGTCATTGGCACATACCAATCTCTAAACACTTTGACAAATTCCACCCATGAGATTTGACTGCTAGATCTCCCAGTAAAAGTTTCTTCCAATTGTCTTCTCCACCATCTGTTTGCCTCCCCACTGAAGGCATAAGTAGCTAAGGCTACCCTCCTATCCTGAGGGCATAGCATCCCCTCCAAAATCTTCTCAACTTCCATTAACCAGTCCTCTACTTCTATAGCTCCACCTCCCACAAATGATGGTGGCTTCATGTCCTGGAATAACTTTAAATACTTGTCAATTGGAGCACTTCCACTACCTCCAGCTTGAGTCTGTGTATTCTTTATCATCCCCGTCATAGCCGCCATCATTTGGGTAAAAGAGTCCAAAGTAGCATTAATGCTACTGCCTTGAGGCTCTACTACAGATGGTAATTCCCTCCTGACCTCCCCTGTGTTGCCATCAGTGGCATCTAGTTCTGGTTCCTCAGCCCTGAGACATAAAGCAACATAGCAATCTAAGTAAATAAATACACAGCACCTTACACCTATTCTAACCTATAAGATCTTCCTATCGGCTCTTTTATGAAAATCAATATCCTCAAATCCTTGCTCTGATACCACTACTGTCACGACCCGGCCCGGTTAGCTCGCAAATGCGAGGCGAGAACAGAGGTCGGACGTAAAAGTTAAAAGAAACTTAACATAACATCAATTGAAACATCAACAATATAGAAAGAGCCACTACAATTTTTCCAACATTAACCTTTTCTTTTTCTTTCATTCATTAATCAAAATAATTATGTACAAAGAGAGTCATCCAAAATGGGAATCTAAACAATAGTACATCTCTCCAAAATCTTGTCTACAACTATTATCATCTATCAACAAAACAACAAAATAACAAAAGAACCTGCCACCCGTCGTCTCCCTACGACGGTAGGTGCGCGGTGGCTGATCAGTCATCTAACCCCCTCTTTTGGATCCTCCTGAAAAGTATTCCCACAACGAGGGTGAGTTTTAAGCTCAATAGGTGAGGATAAAAATTCATTTAAACATAGGAAGAAAAAGGGAAACTACAACATGTTGGCGTAGGGAAAAATTTAACAAGAAAATTATCAATTCTAAAGTAAGTTATGCTCCAGTGACAACATATTTTTCTTTACATCAATTTCTTTCCAATGCTTAAACCTTTCATTACATTTCCTTTCTTCCTTTCCTTTCATTTTAAAACATTGAGGCTCATTTAATCTCAATCACATATGACAATGTATGAAAAACATTCATAATAATTTAGTACGTATATATATATATATATATCACCCGTCTCAGGAGTATCACTTGTACTGATCAGGTACAATAAATTGGCCATTTCCTTTTCCATAGCTCATAAGAGCCTTCCTTTTCCATAGCTCATAAGAGCCAGCCTTTTCCTTGTGATACTCCCGCATCAACATGCTCATGCATTTATTACTTAAATAATCTTAAAATGAAATGCTCTATGTACTTTTTCATAATGTATTCTTGCATGTAAGATAAGGAAATCATGTGAAACAAGTGTATAACATGAGTGTGTATACCAAACATGAGTTAAGCATTGCATAGGAGAAACATTTGAAATCACTTCATTTGTCCATAGACTTACAAGGGAAAATTGAGTCATAAGAGTTCATAAATAACATAAACCAATTGAATATTTCTATGTAATAGAACAAAATACAAGTTACCTAATATTTAAAAGAATGTTCATCCCACCTACCTCAATTCGTGTAATCCTTTCGTTTTGTCCAATCAACTCTTTTCTTCCACTTAATTTATATCTAAAAGAAAATAATTAAAGAAAACATTAGTGACTAATTCCTACACAATAAATTAGACCTTAGCTCTAAAGTAATAAATGTGACATTTCTATGTTTTGCTTAAGTTCCGAAACAAACCCTTCCCATTTTCATGAAATCTCTCAACCCCTTTCTTCTCATTAAAATTTAGGCCAACACTTTAGATTCTAAACATATAAAACCCTTCCTTACTTCCAAAACATTCTTAAAATAAATTAAATTTTCGGAATTAAATAAATCAAAATTTAGAAAATATGGTTTTTCATGCAAAACTCATACATTTGCTTCTAAAATCCTCCCTACAACCTATGAAAACCATGGGGGTCAAAAATATCATGATTGGGGAAAAACCCTAAATCCATAAACTCAAAAATTTCATCGTTCATTCAATATTTTTCCATTAGAAGCTTTCTTAGGTTAATAGGAACCTCATTTGTGAAGGCATATCCAAAGAAACAACTTTTGAGCAAAACCCTAATTTCCAAAACTCATATTTTGATGAAAGAAAGTGCACATTAGGGTTTAGAAACATCCCCATAACCATCCCTAAACTTTTCTCAAAAGAATCTCAAAGAAAACTCAAGTTTTCTCAAAACCCTAGAAATCTTCTCTTCCAAAAATCTTGAGAATTAGAGGGAAAATCAAAGTTCTAATGCATACCTTTCACTTCCCTTGGTCTCCCCTACGATTTTTTTCCAAGATCCCTCGCCGGAAAAGTCGCCGGAGCCACCGCCGAAGAAGCCCTAGCCGTCCGCCCCTAGGAATCCCGCTCCCTTTCGTTCGGTTCGTGCGAATGGGGGAGAAGGAGGGCTCGGTTTGCCTATTAAGGGAGAAAGGGGATTTTGCAAAAGACCAAAATGGCCTTACTTAAACAAGTCATGCTTTAATAAACATGAGGGGTAATATTGGGATTATGAAACTTCGATGAATTTTAATTCCTAAATTACTTAAATTTCGGTATGGGTTCTATACATCAAAACGCTCAGAATTTTGCGCTCTATTTTATAAAATTATTCCCGTCGAAAACCGACAACTTCAAAATTTTCACTTAAAATTCGTCGCGGCGCTTTAAAAAGCGTGCGATGACCCATTAACGCCGTTTTCGGGTTTTACAAATTTAATACAGTTTTTAATTTCTTTTAGTTAGGCTTCTTCCTTTCCTTAGGATTAAACGTGGAAGTGGTGGATAGTCCCCTTCGTGACAACATTTTACTTCAATCAAGTTTTCTTTTCCTTTAGGTTTGGATTCTTTCTTTCCATAGGATTAGACGTGCTAGTTATGTATAATACCCTTTGAGGCATTATAATAGTTTAATCTTGTTTTCTTTTCCTTTTGGTTAGGATTTTTCTTTTCCTTTGGATTAGACGTGCCAGTGGTGGATAATACCCTTTGTGGCATTATCCTAGTTTAATCATATTCTCTTTTTCCCTTTAGGTTAAAATTATTTCTTTCTTTAAGATTAGGTATGGTAATGGTGGATAACGCCCTTTATAACACCATCCTTTTTAATCTAGTTTTATTTTCATTTAGGTTATGATTCTTCATTTCCTTAGGATTAGACGTACTAGTTGTGGACAACACCCTTCATGGCACCATCCTTGTTTAATCCAATATTTTCATTTAGGTTATGATTCTTCCTTTCCGTAAAATTAGAAGTGCTAGTGGTGGACATCGCCCTTTGTAGCACCATCCAAATTTATTCCAGTTTTCTTTTCCTTCAGGATAGCATTCTTTCTTTCCATAGAATTAGACGTGGTAGTGATGAATAACACCTTTCGTGGCACCATCCTAATTTAATATAGTTTTCTTTTCATTTAGGTTAGCTATCTTTCTTTCCTAAGGATTTGACGTGAAAGTGGTGGATAACACCTTTTGTGGCACCATCTTAGTTTAATCCAATTTTCTGTTCCTTTAAGTGTGGATTTTCCTTACCTCAGGATTAGATGTCCTAGTGGTGTCTAAAAACCTTCATAGCACCATCCTAGTTTTAGTACAATTTTCTTTCTCTTTAGATTAACATTCTATATTTCCTTAGAATTATAGGTGCTAGTGGTGGATAATGTCCTTCGTGGCACCATCGTAGTTTAATCTAGTTCACTTCATTATGTTAACACTCTTCTTTTCCTAAGGTTTAGATGTTCAAGTGGTGGATAACGCCCTTCATGGCACAATCATATAATAAAAAATCTTTAGGTTTGGATTCTACCTCTTCATAGAATTAGACGTTATAGGGGTGGACAATATCCTTCGTGTCACCATCCTAATTTAATCCAATTTTCTTTTACTTTATATTAGGATTCTCCTTTTGATTAGACGTGCTAGTAGTGGATCATGTTCTCATGGCATTATCCTAGTTTTAATGTAGTTTTCTTTTTCTTTATGTTAGAATTGTTTCTTTCCTTAGAATTTGACGTGCTAGTGGTGAATAAAGCTCTTCGTGGAACCATCCTAGTTTAATATAGTTTTCATTTCCTATTGGTTAGCATTCTTCCTTTCTTAAAGATTAGACGTGCAAGTGGTGAATAACGCTGTTCATTGCAGCATCCTAGTTTAATTCAGTTTTCTTTCCCTTTATTAGGATTATTCATTTTCTTAGAATTAGACGTGCTAGCGACAATGCCCTTCGTGGCCCCATCATAGTTTATCCCAGTTTTCATTTCCTTTAGGTTAGGATCTTCCTTTCCTTAGGATATGCCATGCTAGTGGTGGATAACACCCTTCGTGCTACATCCTAAGGGCTCGTTTGGTTGTTCAATGTTCTAAAAAAAGTTTGTTTTAAAGTCATTGTGGAGAAAATGGAGTTTCACAAATAACATTTTATATAATGGAGTTATTACATAAGATTGTTTGGTTAGATTGCTTTTTATATGCTTATTCAAACTTTAAAATAGATAATTAGTGTTTAGTACAATTAACAATTTCAGCTTTTCATCATAAATGACGAAACTACCCATATATTAAACTCAAATATACTTAATTTTTTTTACTACCTACATAAATGAAAAAAAGTTTGTTTTAAAGTCATTGTGGAGAAAATGCAGTTTCAAAAATAACATTTTATATAATGGAGTTATTACATAAGATTGTTTGGTTAGATTGCTTTTTATATGCTTATTCAAACTTTAAAATAGATAATTAGTGTTTAGTACAATTAACAATTTCAGCTTTTTCATCATAAATGACGAAACTACCCATATATTAAACTAAAATATACTTAATTTTTTTTACTACCTACATAAATGAAAAAAATATATATAATTTTAAGAAAGTTTTTTTCTATTATCATAAATTTTGATATTTAATAGTAAATTTGAGTAGATTTAAAATGAACAACTTCTTGATTAATATAAATTAGATTTATATTATTTTATCTCTTTATAACCTCACATATTTATTAAATATAGTAGTATCAAAATTTTGTGCTTGAACCTAAGTTGCTTATTAAAAAAACAATATGAATCCAACTTTTTTTTTTTCAGTTGAGCCATTTTTTACACCCTGATTATTTTGTTAAGTTCACCAAATTTACATTAAGGGCGAATTTAATTTTTTATAAAAATTTTGTTGCTGATGAAATATTTTTTTTACAGGCTAATATTGTGATTATTTTAAAATATTTTTGTTTAATTTAAAGAATTTTATTTAATGATCATCACGATCTAATAAATTTGCTTACTTAAAATCAGGAAAATATAAAAAGTTTTGCTAAATAATAAAAGAAAATTATAATTAAACATGCTATATATTAAGAGCAAATAGTCAACAACAAATCAAACAATAGGAAAAAAATGTCCCTTGACTAGCTGTTCGTGGTGAATAATGCCCTTTGTGGCAGCATCCTAATTTTAATCTAGTTTTCTCTTCCATTAGGTTATGATTCTTTCTTTTCTTAGGATTAGACGAGCGAGTGGTGGATAATGCCCTTTGTTGAACAATCCTAGTTTAATCCAATTTTATTTTTCTTTAGGTTAGGTTTCTTCCTTTTTTTAGAATTAGACGTACTAGTGATTGACAATGCCCTTCATGGCACCATTCCAGTTTAACCCAATTTTATGTTAGGATTCTTCCTTTCCATAGATTTAGACGTTCTAATCGTGCACAACGCCCTTTCGTGGCACCATGCTAGTTTAATCCTGTTTTCTTTTCATTTAGGTTAAAATTCTTCCTTTCCTAAGGATTAGATGTGCTAGTGGTGGACAATGCCCTTCCTTGCATCATACTAGTTTAGTCCAATTTTTTTTTCTATATGTTAGGACTCTTCATTTCCTTAGCATTAGATGTGCTAATGGTGGATAACGCTCTTAGTGGCACCATCCTTGCTTAATTCAGTCTTCTTTTCGTTTAGGTTAGGATTCTTCCATTTGAGGATTAGGCATGCTAGCGGGGGATAACGCCCTTTAAGGCACCATCTTAGTTTAATCAAATTTTCTTTTCTTTTGGGTTAGAATTTTTTCTTTCTTTATAATTAGATGTTCTAAAGGTGGATAACGCCTTTCATGGCCCCAAACTTTTTTGAATTCAGTTTCCTTTTCCTTTAGATTATAATTCTTTCTTTTCTTAGGATAAAGCATGCTAGTCGTAGATAATGCACTTGGTGGCATCATCCAAGTTTATGACTAGTGTTTTTTTTTTCCTGTAAGTTAGAATTCTTTTTTTTCGTAGGCTTAGACTTGGTAGTGGTAAACAATCCTCTTCGTGGCAACATCCTAGTTTAATACAGTTTTTCTTTATGTTAGGATTCAACCTTTCCGTAGGATTAGACATTCTAGTTGTGTACAATGCCCACCATATTAGTTTAATTTTTTTTTTTCATTTAGGGTATGATTTTTCATTTGCATAGTATTTGCCCTGCTAGTGGTTGACAATGCCCTTCGTGGAACCATCCTAGCTTAATCCAGTTTTCTTTACCTTTAGGTTTGGATTCTTACTTTTCTTAGGATTAGACGAACTAGGGTTCGATAACGCTCTTCGTGGCACTATCCTAATTTAATCTATTTTTTTTCCTTTAGGTTATAATTTTTTCTTTCCTTGGGATTAAAAGTGCTAGTGAGGGATAACGCCTTTCATGACACCATCTTTGCTTTAATCCAGTTATTTTTTCCTTTAAGATAGGATTCCTTTCCTTAGGATTAGACGAGCTAGTGATGAACAATGACTTTATGACACACCATCCTAGTTTAATCCAAAATTCTTTTCCTCTAAGTTAGGATTCTTCTTTTTCGTAGGATTAGATGTGCTAGTCATGTACAACTCCCTTCGTAGTAGTGTAGTACCATACTATTTTAATCATATTTTGTTTTCATTTACATTAGGATTCTTCCGTTACTTAGGATTAGACGTGCTAGTGGTGGATAATGTTCTTTGTGGCACCATCCTAGTTTAATCCAGTTTTTTTTTCTTTAGATTATGATTCCTCCTTTTTGTAGGATTAGACATGCTAGGGGTGGACACCATCCTAGCTTTATCCAATTTTTTTTTGGTTTAGGTTATGATTTTTCTTTTTCTTAGGATTAGACGCGTTAGTAGTGGACAACACCATTCGTGACAACATCTTAGTTTAATCCAGTTTTCATTTCCTTTATTTTAGGATTATTCCTATCCTTAAAATATGACATGCTAGTGGTGGATAACGCCCTTTGTGGCATTATCCTAGTTTGATCACATTTTCTTTTCCTTTTTGTTAGGATTCATCCTTTCTCTAGGATTAGATGTGCTAGTGGTGGATAACGCACTTCGTGGAACCAACCTAGTTTAATTCAGTTTTCTTTTCCGATAGGTTAGGATTTTTTCTTTCATTAGGATTAAAAGTGTTAGTGGTGGATAAACGCCCTTCGTGATATCATCCTTATTTTAATCCATTTTCTTTTTCTTTAGGTTAGGATTCTTCCTTTCTATAGGATTAGATGTGCGAGTGGTGGATAACGTCCTTTGTGGCACTATCCTAGTTTAATCCAATTTTCTTTTCCTTTAGGTTAGGATTATTCCTTTCCTTAGGACTAGATGTGCTAGTGGTGGATAATGCCTTTCGTGGTACCATCATAGTTTAATCAAGTTTTCTTTTCCTTTAGATTTAGATTCTTCCTTTCCGTAGGATTAGACTTGTTAGTCGTATACAATGCCCTTCATGGCACTATTGTAGTTTAATATAATTTTCTTTTCGTTTAGGTTAGGATTATTTATTTCCTTAGGATTTGATATGTCATTGGTGGACAATGCACTTCATGGCACCATCCTAGTTTAATTCAGTTTTCTTTTTCTCTAGGTTAGGATTCTTACTTTGCTCAGGATTAGATGAGTTAGGGGTGGATAACACGCTTCGTGACAATATCCTAGTTTAATCCAATATTTTTTCTTTAAGTTAGGATTTTTCTTTTCCTTAGGATTAAAAGTACTAGTGGGGGATAACTTCATTCATGGCACCATCCTAGTTTTAATCCAATTATCTTTTCCTCTAAGTTAGGATTATTCATTTTCGTAGGATTAGACATGCTGGTGGTGGACAATACCCTTTGTGGCACCATCCTAACTTAATCTAATATTCTTTTTCCTTAGGTTAGGATTCTTCTTTTTCATAGGATTAGACATGTTAGTCATGCACAACATTCTTCGTGGAACCATACTAGTTTAATCTAATTTTTTTCCATTTAGGTCAGGACTCTTCCGTTCATTAGGATTAGACATGCTAGTGGTGGATAATGCCCTTCGTGGCATCATCATAGTTTAATCAAATATTCTTTTCCTTTAGATTAGGATTCTTCCTTTTTATAGGATTAGACGTGCTAGTCGTGTATAATGCTCTTCGCAAAATCATACTAGTTTAATCCATTTTTCATTTTTATTTTGGTTAGGATTCTTCCGTTCCTTAGGATTAGACATGCTTGTGGTGGATAATGCCATTCGTGACACCATCCTAGTTTAATGCAGTTTTCTTTTCATTTAGATTAGGATTTTCCTTACCTCAGGGGTAGACGTGACAGTGGTGCCTAAAAGCCTTTGTAGCACCATCCTTGGAATCTGGTTTCCTAGACACAACACTTCTTTTAAAATCATAGGATATTTAGATTCTGATTTTACAGGATTAGAGTAGATAGAGAAAACACTTCGGTAACTTTCCAAATCATAGGACAATCTTTACTATCCTGGTTTAATTGAAAACACAAATTTGTAGCCCTTTTCACAATTGAGATAGAATATACAACAATATATTATTCTGTTGCTCAAGTTTTATTGCTAAAATAATAACTCTTAGATCTTGGACTACCTATAGGAACTATTTCAATTGTGTGATAACACTAGTACTATTTGCATATCTAAAAATCTAATTCAATACTTCCGCACCAATCATATAGACATTATGCACCATTTTATAAGAGATCATGTAGCAAAGGGAAATTATCGTACTGTACAATTATTATAGAAAGAATGGACTTAACGACTAATCGAAAAATTAATTTCTATGAACTAATCATATTGTACGAACTGGATCGTACTATACGATTCATTACGATTTAGAAACCCTAGCATAGACAAAATTTGGTTGTCTCAAAGATCTTACCAAATGAAACTATGATTTTTGAACTAATCATACGGTACAATATTCGTATCGTATTGGACGACATACTTGAAATCAACTAATCGTAATGTACGAAGAGAGCAGTACGTGACGATTATTAGTGATGATTTTCAGTTGTCAAAAGAATTGTATTGTACTAATAGAGGAAATAATATAAATCGTACTAGACGATTTATTGATCGTACTAGACGATTTATTGATCGTACTGTACGATATGTTCGTAAAGTTTGAACAATTCGTTTGAACTTTTGTTTACATTGTACTAGACGAGACTAGTTTTGATCTGATCATACTATACGAACCCAAATCATATTTGTCACGACCCGGCCCGGTTAGCTCGCAAGTGCGAGGCGGGAACAGAGATCGGACATAAAGAAGATAAAAGAAACATTACAAGACAATTAATATAACTCCAAAATGAAACATCAATATAAAGAAAGAGCCACTACAATCTCCTAACATAAAATTTTCTCTTTTCTTTCATTCAAAAATCACCAATCAAGGGATTTAACATTAAATGTACAAAAGTATACAAAAAGAGGATCTACAAGTATAATCTTTCCTTTGCATTCTAGTTCTAATCCTCCTATACAAAACATCAAAATACAAAAGAACCTGCCACCCGTCGTCTCCCTACGACGGTAGGTGCGCGGTGGCTGATCAGTCATCTAACCCCCTCTTTTGGATCATCCTGAAAAATATTCCCACAACGAGGGTGAGTTTTTAAGCTCAATAGGTGAGGATAAAAATTCATTTAAACATAGGGAGAAAAAAAAGAAACTACAACATGCTTGGCGTAGGGAAAATTAACAGAAAATTATCAATTCTAAAGTAAGTTATGCTCAAGTGACAACATGTTTTTCTTTACATCAATTTCTTTCAAATGCTCAAACCTTTCATTACATTTCCTTTCTTCCTTTCCTTTCTTTCTTTCCTTTCTTTCTTTCCTTTCTTTCTTTCCTTTCATTTTTAAAACATTGAGGCTCATTTAATCTCAATCACATATGACAATGCATGAAAAAAAACATTCATATAATTTAGTACGTATATATATATATATCACCCGTCTCAGGAGTATCACTTGTACTGATCAGGTACAATAAATTGGCCATTTCCTTTTCCATAGGTTCAAAAGAACCAACCTTTTCCACAGCTCATAAGAGCCTTCCTTTTCCATAGCTCGTAAGAGCCAACCTTTTCCATAGCTCATAAGAGCCTTCCTTTTCCATAGCTCGTAAGAGCCAAGCTTTTTCATAGCTCATAAGAGCCAACCTTTTCCTTGTGATACTCCCGCATCAACATACTCTTGCATTTATTACTTAAAATAATCTTAAATGAAATGCTCCATGTACTTTCCATAATGTATTCTTGCATGTAAGATAAGGAAATCATGTGAAGCAAGTGTATATCAAGAGTGTGTAAACCAAACATGAGTTAAGCATTGCATAGGAGAAACATTTGAAATCACTTCATGTATCCATAAACTTACAAAGGAAAATTGAGCCATAAAAGTTCATAATTAACATAAACAAATTGAACATTTCTATGTAATTGAATAAAGTACAAGTTACCTAACATTTAAAAGAATGTTCATCCCACCTACCTCAATTTGTACACCACAAGGAGAACCTTCAAAAAAAATCCCTTCTTGCCCTCCTTTCCTCTTATGAAAACAACTCTACAATTAACAAAACATAAGATGTAAGCATAAGTTTCCTCCCTCAAACCATAAAAGAAAAACCTAGGCAAAGAATGTAGCCAACCAACACATCAAACATTGGTTTTTCTATAAAGCCCCTCACATTCTCTCTCGATTATAGTTTAGCCAACATTCCTAAGATCTTTAAACATGCAACACATTTCCTACTCTCACATTATAAATAAGATATATCAAATTTTCAGAATTTAATAAATCCAAAATTAGAAAACCTTGCATTTCAAACAAAATCCATAAGGTAGCCTCTAAAATTCTCCCAAACACTAATAAAAACCATAAGGATTAAAAATTCCTTCATTATAGAGAAACCCTAAATTCCTAAACCCAAAATTTTTGCTTAAACCCTATAATATCTTCACATAAAAACTTCCCCATACCCTTAAAAAGATCTTTTGTGAAGGCAATTTCCAAGAAGATAAATTTTGAGCAAAAACCCTAATTTTCAAAATCCATATTTTCATAAAAATAATACACATTAGGGTTTAGAAACATCACACTACCCTTCCCTAAACTTTTCTCAAAGAAATCTTAAAGAAAACTCAAGTTTTCTCAAAACCCTAATTTTCATTTCATTGAGAAAACTCAAGGGAAGAAGGAGAAAACTCAAGCAAAACCCATACCTTAGCCTTTCCTTAGTCTTCCCTACAAATTTCCCCAAGCTTGGCCGCCGGAAACCGCCGCCGGAGCCGCCCGAAACCTTCTCCCGTCGCCTCACCCGTGCGCTCCCCCTTTCTCCTTGTCCGCTCGGTTTGGGCAAAAGACCGAATGAGGGGAAAAGAGGGGGGTCTCGGTTTGCCTAATAGGGAGAAAAGGAGTAGGCCAAAAGACTCAATTGCCCTCACTTAAGTAGATTTGACCTTTAGAAAGCTTAGGGGTAGTTTGGGTATTTATGAGCTTCTAAAAATCATAACTCTCAATTAAAACGGAATTAAATATAAGTTTTATATACCAAATTGATCAGAATTTTACGCTCCATTTTATAAAATTATTTGCGTCGAAATCTGACAACTTCGAATTTTTCACTTAAAGTACGTCGCGGCGCTTTGAAAAGCGTGCGAAGTCTGAAATGGCTTTTGCGGGTTTTTACAATTTTGTATGAACAGTAACGACTATCTTGAATTTTTAGGGTTTCTTGAAGCGTAATACTTAAGCTATGTTTTAAGATTCATGAAAATTAAGAGAGTAACATGTGATTGAAATGAAAGAGTTACTGTCTTTATGATTTATAATAAGAATTAAGCTCTAATTCTTCTTAATTAAGTCACAGTGAAATATATAATATTGATAACAAAACGTGCATCAATTTTTATGCATTGATTATTTTTTCTTTGTTCTTTTTTGCTCTTTGTTTAAGCATTAGATTTTGTTTATTGCCCAACACAACTTACATTAGTTCTTAATTTTGTTGAATCTGGATAAAATCTATTTCACAGCCATCAATTATGAAAAAGATTTGGCTATATCCCGTGTAGACAATTACAGCTGACGTGCATACTTTAGCTTTTTGTTGAAGGAAATGCCAAGACTGGTATCTTCTGCACTATGAGCCTTACGCTTAATCCTATATAGTATCCTCATAGCACACTTTCCTTTGCTTCTTGTGCAAAGGAAATTACAAACTCTATATAGGTTAATATGGTAAAATCATAATACAACCATGGTCTTCAAAATCATTCTCTAATACTATTTATATGGTATCTTTGGCAAAAATTTTAGCTCCCGACTATTTTTATTTTTTATCATATTATATTTCACAAACAATTGATCAAACAATAGTAGAAAGTGGTTGCAAGAATTAAAGCATAATTGCATGCTGATCTTTATGCTTCTTCCAACATAGATGATGTTCTTTTCGAAAAGAAATGCATATTAAGAAGGCAGAAGAAATAGAAATTGCATTCTTCGATCTTCTAGTTTGGTTGTCCTTGCTTGGTATTTTCTTAAGATCAATTCAAATTACCAGAGGCAAATAAATAGAAGAAAATAAAATGCATAAAAATATCCTTCATCTCCCCATACTAGTTTAATCAAGTTTTCTTTCCTTTAGGATATGATTCTGTCTTTCCGTAGGATTAGACGTACTAGTGCCATAATGCCATTCATGGCACTAACTTAATTTCATCTAGTTTTTTTTTCCTTTGGTTAGCATTCTTTCTTTCCTTAGAATTAGTCATGTTAGTGGTGGATAATGTCCTTTTTGGCACCATCCTAGTTTAATCTAATTTTCTTTTTCTTTTTCTTAAGGATAGACATGCTAGTCGTGTAAACACCCTTCGTGGCACCATACTAGTTTAATTCAGTTTTCTTTTTTTCTTTAGTTAGGATTTTTCTTTTCTATAGGAATAGACGTGTTAGTGGCGGACAATGCACTTCATGACACCATCATAGTTTAATTCAATTATCTTTTCCTTTGGCTTGGGATTTTTCTTTTTTGTAGGATTAGATGTGCTAGTTATGTACAACGCCGTTCATTGCACCATCTAAGTTTAATCCGTTTTTTTTTTTACTTTAGGTTAGGATTATTCCTTATGATTAGATGTGCTAGTGGTGGATAAGTCCCTTCGTGACACCATCCTAGTTTAATCCATTTTTTTTTCTTTTAGGTATGAATTTTTTTCCCTTAGAATTAAACGTTCTAATGGTAAAAAATGCCCTTCATGGCACAATCCTAATTTTAATCCAGTTTTCTTTTCCTTTACATTATAATATTTCCTTTCCTTAGGATTAGATGGCATTGGTGGATAATACCATTGATGGCACCATCATAGTTTAATCCAATTTTCTTTTCCTTTAAGTTAGGATTCTTCCTTTCCGTAGGATTAGACGTGCTAGTGGTGGACAATGCCCTTCGTGGCACCATACTAGTTTAATCTATTTTTTTCTTTTCCTTTAAGTTAGGATTCTTCTATTCCTTAGGATTATATATGCTAGTGGATGATAATGCCCTTTGTGACACCATCCTAGTTTAATTATGTTTCCTTTTTCTATTACGTTAGAATTTTTCTTTCCTTTAGGATTAGAAGTGCGAATGATGGATAACGCCCTTCATGGCACTATCCTAGTTTTAATCTAATTTTTTTCTTTTAGGTTAAAATTCTTCCTTTCTTTAGGATTAGGCGTGTTAGTGGTGGATAACGCCCTTCATGGCACCTCCTTAATTTAATCCAGTTTTCTTTTACTTAGGTTAGGATTTAGTCTAGTTTTCTTTTTCTTTAGGTTATGATTATTATTTTCCTTAGGATTAGGCGTGTTAATGGTGAATAACTCCCTTCATGTCACGATGCTAGTTTAATCTAGTTTTATTTTTTTTAAGTTAGGATTCTTCTTTTTCTTAGAATTAGACGTACTAGTGGTGCACAATATCCTTCGTGGCACCATCTTAGTTTAAGTTAGTTTTCTTTTATTTTAGGATAGGATTTTTCCTTTCCTTAGGATTATACATTCTAGTGAATAACAGCCATCTAGGAACCATGCTAGTTTAATCAAGTTTTCTTTTTCTTTAGGTAAAGATTCTTTATTTCTTTAGGATTAGACGAGTGAGTGGTGGATAACACCCTTCGTCGCACAATCCTAGTTTAATACAATTTTCTTTTCCTTTAGGTTAGGTTTCTTCCTTTTCTTAGGATCAAACGTGCTAGTGGTGGATAAAGTCCTTCATGGCACCATCCTAGTTTAACCCAGTTTTCTTTTCCTTTAGGTTAGGATTCTTCCTTTCCATTGAATTAGACATTCTAGTCGTGCACAACACCCTTCATGGCACAATACTAATTTAATCTAGTTTTCTTTTCATTTAGGTTACAATTCTTCCTTTCCTTAGGATTAGATATGCTAGTGGAGGACAATGTCCTTCTTGGCACCATACTAGTTTAATATAATTTTCTTTTTCTTTTAAGTTAGGATTCTTTATTTTCTTAGAATTAGAGGTGCTAAGGGTGGATAACGTTCTTCGTGGCACCATCTTAGTTTAATCTAGTTTTCTTTTGCATTACATTAGGATTCTTCCTTTTCATAAGATTTAGACATGCTTGTGGTGGAAATTGTCCTTTGTGGCACGATCCTTGTTTAATCCAGTCTTCATTTCCTTTAGGTTAGGATTTTTTCGTTTGTTAGGATTAGAGGCGCTTGTGGGGGATAACGTCCTTTGAGACACCATCCTAGTTTAATCAAATTTTCTTTTCATTTTGGTTAGAATTTTTTTTAGGATTAGATATGCTAAAGGTGGATAACGTCCTTCGTGGCACCAAACATGTTTGAACCCAGTTTCCTTTTCCTTTAGGTTAGGATTCTTCCTTAGGATTAAACGTGCTAGTGGTAGATAACGCTTTTAGTGGCATTATCCAAGTTTAAAACTAGTATTCTTTTTCTTTAGTTTAAAATTCTTTTTTTCCATAGGATTATACGTGCTAGTGGTGAATAATGCTCTTCGTGGCACCATTCTAGTTTAATCCAGTTTTTCTTTTGGTTAGGGTTCATCCTTTTCATAGGATTAGACATTCTATTTGTATACAACGCCCACCATACTTTTTAAATATAGTTTTCTTTTCATTTAGGGTATGATTCTTCCTTTCCATAGGATTTGACATGCTAGTGGTGGACAAATACCTTTCGTGGAACCATTTTAGTTTAATTCTGTTTTCTTTTCATTTAGGTTATGATTTTACTTTCCTTAGGATTAGACGAGCTAGGGTTCGATAACGCGCTTCGTGGCATTATTCTAGTTTAATCTATTTTTTTTAAGGTTCTGATTTTTTCTTTCCTTTAGATTCTGATTTTTCATTTCCTTTGGGTTAAAAGTGTTAGTGGGGGATAACGCCATTCGTGGCACCATCCTTGTTTTAATGCAGTTATCTTTTCTTTTAGGATAGGATTCTTTCTTTCCTTAGGATTAGACGTGCTAGTGGTGGATAATGCCCTTCATGGCACCATCCTAATTTAATCCAAAATTCTTTTCCTTTCGGTTATGATTCTTTCTTTTCATAGGATTATACATGCTAGTCGTGTACAATGCCTTTCGTAGCACCATACTAGTTTAATCCAATTTTTGTTTCATTTAGATTAGGATTCTTTCGTTCCTTAGGATTAGACGAGCAAGTGGTGGATAACGCCCTTCATGACACCATAATAGTTTAATCCAGTTTTGTTTTTCTTTGGGTTATGATTATTCTTTTTTGTACGATTAGACATGTTAGGGGTGGAATGCCTTGTGTGGCACTATCTTAATTTTATCTAGTTTTCTTTTCTTTTAGGTTAGTATTCTTCCTATCATTTGGATTAAACATACTAGTGGTGGACCACGTCATTCATGTTACCTTCCTAGTTTAATTCATTTTTTTTTCTTTTAGGTTTACATTCTTTCTTTCCTTATAATTAGATATTGATGCAATCAAAATTTACAAGAATACTAAGATTGCAAAAAAAAAAAAAAAAAACTAAAAGTCCCCTTTATAATAAGAAAATACAACGCTTAAACTTTTAAAACGAAGGACGATACAACTTTCATATAGATTAAAATATAAAACAACACCTAAAGGAGCTTGCAATCATTGAGAAGAAAGATACATATGAGGTGGACACTTGTGGAGAGAAGAAAGAGATAAAAAGCCCAAGACGAAATCGAAAAGAGGACAAGCTCGCAAGCTTTCCCAAGAAGAAAAGAAAAGGAACAAGCTTGCAAGCTTTTCTAAGAAGAAAACCCTCAGGTTTTTGGCTCTTAAAATTCTTCACATAACTCTCTTCTTTTATTCTCAAAACCACTCATATATATAGTTGAAAAGAGGCAGACAAACAGCCCCTAATTTCCTCCAGTTGAACCAATCCATAAAGGGGAAATAGAAGGCATGCATGCGGCCTAGAAAAGTAGCCGAAGAGGCTTCACGGGGACGGGAAAAGGCAGCCACGGGTACAGGAAAAAACAGCCACGGGACAGGAGCTAGGGGAAAAACTGAAAGGCCAAGTGAAGGGAGAAAGGGGGGGGGGGAATGAACCAGGACACTCCCATTTATAAGCTAAAAAGGAGTTGAACTACAAGTAATAATGAGCTAATTTTAGTAGAGAATATGGCACCTCACCAAAGGGAAGCTAAAACCAAGACAACCAAGCCTAAACAAGGAAATCAAATCAAACTAAAAACAATGCAAATCAATTGCCCCCCTTTGCCTATATCAGATGTGCTAGTGGTGAATAATGCATTTAGTTGCACCATCCAAATTTAATCTAGTTTTCTTTTCCTTTAGGTTAGCATTCTTCATTTCCTAAGAATTAGACGTGCATGTGGTAGAGGATATTAATGAAAACTACATATGTTAATTTGCATTCAATTCTTTCTGCCTTTTTCATCAGGCCTAATAAAGAAACTGGTGAATAATGCATTTAGTTGCACCATCCAAATTTAATCTAGGTTTCTTTTCCTTTAGGTTAGCATTCTTCATTTCCTAAGAATTAGACGTGCATGTGGTAGAGGATATTAATGAAAACTACATATGTTAATTTGCATTCAATTCTTTCTGCCTTTTTCATCAGGCCTAATAAAGAAACTAGCGAATCCTATGATATATATTATCCAATATAAACTTATAATTTAAATTAGTGATCATTCTATGATGCATTCATGACAATTTTTTTTTGCCTTATTTGAAAGACAACCATATAAAAAAGTTATTTTTGCTATCATCACTCAGTTGTAATGCTAAACTTTTTTTTTTTTAATTTTTTTCACATAAACATACTTATGTAGTTTTTATTATTCAAAATTTTAATTTATGTAGCTTAATTTTTTTCCTACAAAGAAAACACTAGGGATTAGAAAGGGTTGTAGAACCCCCAAAAAGTATTCAATATTTGTAGGTTATTTCATTAACTACATTTTTGATATCTTATTTTATTTTTTGTTGTCATAGATTTTTTTCTTTAATTAAAATGAAAGAGTTAATGTCTTTATGATTTATAATAAGAATTAAGCTATAATTCTTCTTAATTAAGTCATAGTGAAATATATAATATTGATAACAATACGTGTATCAATTTTTATGCATTGATCTTTTTTTTTTTGCTTTAATCTTTTTTTCTCTTTGTTTAAGTATTAGATTTTGCTTATTGCCCAACACAACTTATATTAGTTCTTAATTTTGTTGAATCTGGATATAATCTATTTCACCTCCATCAATTAGGAAAATGATTTGGCCATATCCCATGTAGACAATCACAGTTGACACGCATACTTTAGCTTTTTGTTGAAGGAAATGCCAAGACTGGTATCATCTGCACTATGAGCCTTATGCTTAACCCTATATAGTATCCTCGTAGCACTCTTTTCTTTGCTTCTTGTGCAAAGAAAATTACAAACTCTACATAGGTTAATATGATAAATTTATAATACAACTCAGGTCTTCAAAATTCTCTAATACTATTTATATGGTATCTTTGACAACAATTTTAGCTCCTAACTCTTTTTATTTTTTCTCATATTATATTTGGCAAACAATTGGTCAAACAATAGTAGAAAGTCGTTGCAAGAATTGAAGCATAATTGCATACTATTCCTTATGCTTCTTCCAACATATATGATGTTCTTTTTGAAAAGAAATGCATATAAAGAAGGAAGAAGAAATGGAAATTGTATTATTCGATCTTCTAGTTTGGTTGTCCTTGCTTAGTATTTTCTTAAGATCAATTCAAATTACCAGGGGCAAATAAATAGAAGAAAATAAAATGCATAAAAATATCATTCGTGTCGCCATACTAGTTTAGTTAAGTTTTCTTTCTTTTAGAATATGATTCTTTCCATAGGATTAGACGTGCTAGTAGAGGATAATGCCATTCATGACACTAACCTAATTTAATCCAGTTTTTTTTCCTTTGGTTAGCATTCTTTCTTTCCTTAGAATTAGTCATGTTAGTGGTGGATAATGCCCTTTTTTGGCAACATTCTAGTTTAATCTAATTTTCTTTTCTTTTAGGTTAATATTAATCATTTCCTAAGGATTAGACGTGCTAGTCGTGTACAACACCCTTTGTGGCACCATACTAGTTTAATTTAGTTTTCTTTTTTTCTTTTGGTTAGGATTCTTCCTTTTCATAGGATTAGACGTGCTAATGGTGGACAATGCTCTTCATTACACCATCTTAGTTTAATTCAATTATCTTTCCCTTTAGCTTGGGATTCTTCTTTTTTGTAGGATTAGACATGCTAGTTGTGTACAACGCCCTTCATTGCACCATCCTAGTTTAATCCAATTTCCTTTTACTTTAGGTTAGGATTCTTCATTTCCTTATGATTAGACGTGCTAGTGATGGATAACTCCCTTTGTGGCACCAACCTAGTTTAATCCAATTTTCTTTTCTTTTAGGTTAGGATTTTTTTCCTTATAATTAAACGTTCTAGTGGCAGAAAATGCCCTTCGTGGCACCTTCTTAGTTTTAGTCCAATTTTCTTTTCCTTTAAATTAGAATATTTCCTTTCCTTTGGATTAGACGTGGCATTGATGGATTACATACTTCATTGCACCATCTTAGTTTAATGCAATTTTTTTCCTTTAAGTTAGGATTCTTCTTTTCCATAGGATTAGTCGTGCTAGTGATGAACAACACCCTTCATGGCACCATACTAATTTAATACATTTTTTTTCTTTTACTTTAAGGTTAAGTTTTTTCCCTTCCTTAGGATTAGGCCCTTCCTGGCACCATCCTAGTTTAGTTATATTTCCTTTTCCATTAGGTTAGGATTTTTTTTGCTTAAGAGTAGAAGTGCTAGTGATGGATAACGTCCTTCGTGGCACTATTTTAGTTTTAATCCAATTTTTTTTTGTTTTAGGTTAAAATTCTTCATTTCCTTAGGATTAGGCGTGTTAGTGGTGGATAACGCCCTTCATGGCACCTTCCTAATTTAATCCAATTTTCTTTTGTTTTGGTTACGATTTAGTCTAGTTTTTTTTTTCCTTAGGTTAGAATTCTTACTTTCCTTAGGATTAGGCGTGTTAGTGGTGGATAACGCCCTTCGTGGCACCGTGCTAGTTAATCTAGTTTTCTTTTTGTTTAAGTTAGGATGCTTCTTTTTCTTAGGATTAGATGTACTAGTGGTGGGTAACATCTTTCGTGGCACCATCTTAGTTTAAACTAGTTTTCGTTTCTCTTAAGTTATGATTATTCATTTCCTTAGGATTATACATTCTAGTCGTGAATAATGCCCTTCTAGGCACCATACTAGTTTAATTAAGTTTTTTTTTTTAAGTAAGCATTCTTCATTTCCTTAGGATTAGACGAGTGAGTGGTGGATAATGCTCTTCATCGCATAATCCAAGTTTAATCTAATTTTCTTTTCATTTAGGTTATGTTTCTTCCTTTTTTTAGGATTAGACGTGCTAGTGGTGGACAATGCCCTTCGTGGCACCATCCTAGTTTAACCAAGTTTTCTTTTCCTTTTGGTTAGGATTCTTCCTTTCTGTAGGTGTTGGCTATAAAAAAAGGAAAGCAGAAAAAAAAATCAAACCAAAGCAACCGACATACCCGCCTCCGTCGGTCCCACCTCGCCAATCGACACCATTTCATTTCCGTAACCTCCATTCGGTAAAGAGATTAAATAAAAGAAGGAAGAATAGGGGAAAATAGGAACTTACACTCTTTTCTTCGGCTTCCTCATCGCTGTTCGACTTCGTTTCTTCGCACGAGCATCTAGGATTCGTTTCGTCGTTGCTGTTCGGTTCCATTGCCTCGCAGAAGGAGGAGATTGCACACGACGCTTCTGCGGCTCTTTCCCAGAGAGCGAATGAGTCGCTCTTCGGCTCCTTCATTGCAGTCCGACTTCACTCCTCCGATCGACTCCGACGGTCGACTCCAGCAACCCGTATTCGATGCTGACCCCGCTGGTCAGCTCTGACAGTTCAAATCCCGTCGCGAGTCTGCCGCCTCCGCCACTGACCAAGAGATCTCGACTCCGTGCGTGGCCTCCGATCCTACCTAGCCCGATCAGGCTTCATCCCGTGTCCCTCCATATTTTTATTATATTATATATATTATAATATATAGTATAATATGTATTATAATATACAGTTATGTAATAATACATATACATATATTATATATTATATTATATTGTATAATGTTATATTAAATAAAAAAAGAGACAAAGAGAGATGGAGAGAAATAAGAAATCTTTCAAACAGGTGTTGAAGACCCCGGCCGTCGTATCTTAGGTCCGACCGGGATGATTTGAAATCGAAGATTTCGTGCCGTCGACTTTAAGTCTGGCCGAGATGGTTTTAAATTTTGTAGACCCGCGAAATCGATCTTAGATTTGGGCGGATGGTTTTGCAATTCGAAGACCCCACGCAGTCGATCTTAGATCATGGTGGGATGGTTTAAATTTCGAAGGCCCTACGCCGTCGACCTTGGGTCCAGGTAGGAAGGAATTCCGGCAAAAGACGTCCCCATTTCTCCCTCGGTGGGGAGGTTACCCCGGGAGGTTGCCAAAATTTTCTTGAAAATTCTGGACTTAGCGAATTTCATGAAAAAACACGGATCTCTAAGAAAGAATTTTAAAACTGGAGAGTAATCAAATTTTGAATTTTTATTAATCAATTGATTAATTAAAAATTTATTAATTGATTAATATTATTTAATCAAAATTAATTAAAATTAACTGATTTAATCAGTTATATAAAATTTAAGAGGTATTAAAAAAAATATAAAATTATTTTAAATTTGAGAGCAATTTAAAATTTTTTATTATTAATTATTAAAATGCAAGAGCATTTTTAATTAACTAATTAGAGCAAATATAAAATAAAAATGCAATGAATAAATTGAAAAAAGAGAGGGAAGAATGTTTTCACTATTTGACATGTGCAGGCTCTCAAACTCTCCAAAATCCTCTCCAAATAATAACTCTCAAACAAATTGTACAAGTTCTCCGCTCAATCAGCTCTTACAAACTGTACAAACTCTCTAAACAACTCAACAAACTCAAATTAAACTCTCCTGCAAGCTCTCTAATGTCCATCTTGTATGAGTTTCCTCTTGTATGAGATCTTGCAACTATCTTGTGGACTCTAACCTCTGCAACTGCGAGCCTCAACTATTGCAACCATTGGTTATGAACACCTACAAACAAATAAGTGAAAAGTCAGTATATCATAAATAAATTAAATGAATGCTAATAAATCTAAGCTACTACAGGTAGTGTAGGGTACTGAAAAGCAATAAAGGCTAAGTATAAAAAGCTAGTAGAGCAACAATGCTGAAAACAGGAAGAGTACTGAATTACTGTAGTAGGAAAAAAGGCTATAAGCACAGAACAACTAAAACACTAATGCAAGTATCAGAGCCCCGAAGTGTAAAAGTCACAAATCTTTCAAACTCTCCAAGTATCAAATCCTAAACAACTAACATATTTCTCAACAAACACACAATCAAAATGAAACATCTTGGACAACCTCGTTTATAAGAACTTGGTTGTAAGACCCACTACTCGGCAACTTTCGTAGGAAAGTCGTAAGCCCTACCTTAGGGGGAAGTTTTAGGTAAAAAAATTGACCTAACTCACAACCCCTGATTAAAACCCCCAGCCACTTCTAATAGAAGCCATAAGTCCGACCTTTGGGAGAAATGTTTAGGTGTTAACACAAACCTAGACCCCTCACACGGGCATCCTTGTCTATAGGGCTTGGTTGTACGACTCACAACTCGGGCCGCTTAGCTTAAAGTGCTAGGTCGTAAGACCCATCATTAGACAACTTTTAAGGAAGGAATAAGACCTAGCTAACTAAAATATTTGGGCTACCTTCAATTGAGGCTAAAGTCCCACTAATTCGGACTACTTTCTATGAAAGTTATAAGTCCCAATCTAAATTTAAATCATTGGGCATCCTAGTCTATAGGATTAGGTTGTAAGACCCGTTGTTGGGAAAATTCTAATTGAAGTCGTAAGCCCCAACATTTTAGAAAAATTACTAAATAAATTGTAATAAACCTAAAATGCCAAACAATCTAATTTAAACCCTTGGGCATCTTAGTCTAAAAAGGATTAAGTTTTGAGACCCACTTTTCAGGCTACTTTCTAAGGAAAGTCATGAGCACTATCTAAATAATTAAAATTCTCGGGTAGCCTCACTATAGAATTAGGTTGTAAGACCCATCCTTGGGCCACTCATAAATAGAGTAATAAGCCCCAATTCCAAATTCAAATCTCCGGGCTACTTTCTACGAAAGTTATAAGTCCCAAACTAAATTTAAATCCCAATCTAAATTTAAGCTCCTGAGTTACTTCCTAAGGAAGCCATAAGTCCTGCTCCAATCCAAACTCATGGGTTACTTCTAAACGAAGTTATAAATCCCAAACTAAATCAATATCTAGGTATTCTAATAGTTGTAAAACCCAAAATACTTAATTAAATTAAAACTCAAATCTAACCACTTCAGTCTACTTGGGATCCCTGAGAGGAGGCAACCCATGGTTGCTAATCAGATTCCCTGGACACTACAGTCAATAATTGTTAGTGTTGGTTGACTTGAACTACGGTATACCCGGGACAACGGAACCATGGGATTATGATCGGGTTTACCTCCACTTCCCCCATTATTGAGACTAAAAATATCTAAAATTTATTCATCCTTAATCGAGAGTTCTTTCTTACATAGTAAGAGGGGTAGTTAACTATGAGTGCTTGCGCTTTTAGGTTGTAAGAACCCCAGATATTTAAACCTTAACACTACCCTTAGGGGAAATATGGTAAATTACAATCTAACTTAAGGGAAATAGAATCCTACGGCTGCAAAGCGGGATTCATGCATTCGTGTCATTTTTCTTGAGCCAACAGTAGGATTAGACGTTCTAGTCGTGCACAACTCCCTTCGTGGCACCATACTAGTTTAATCCAATTTTCTTTTCATTTAGGTTAGAATTCTTTCTTTTCTTAGGATTAGATGTGCTACTGGTGGATAATGTCCTTCTTGACACTATACTAGTTTAATACAGGTTTCTTTTTATTTTAATTTATGATTCTTTATTTTTTTAGGATTAGATGTGCAAAGCGTGGATAACATCATTCGTGGCACTATCCTAGTTTAATCCAATTTTATTTTGCATTACGTTAGGATTCTTCCTTTTCATATGATTAGACATGCTTGTGGTGGAAAATGCCCTTCGTGGCACCATCCTTATTTAATCTAGTATTCTTTTCCTTTAGGTTAGGATTTTTCCATTCATTAGGATTAGAGGCGCTTGTGGGGGATAACATCCTTTGAGGTGCCATCCTAGTTTAATCAAATTTTCTTTTCATTTTGGTTAGAATTTTTTGTAATTTTAGTAGCATTAGACATAGTGAGGGGATTGTGACTTTGGGCGATAAAGTCATTAATAAGAGTATACGTTTTAGATATCTTGGATCTATTATTCAGAGCGATGGTGAAATAGATGGGGATATTATCAGCAGAATTCAAGTTGGATGGCTGAAGTGGGGGAATGCATCAGGATTGTTGTGATCAAGAAAAGTACTCCTCAAACTAAAGTGAAAATTTTATAAGATGGTAGTGAGGCCTGCAATGCTTTATGGTGTTGAATATTGTCCATTAAAAGAGAAGCATAATACTAAGTTAAGTGTGGCAGAGATGAGGATGCTCAGGTGGATGAGTGGCTTTTTACCCTTAGAGATAGGATACAAAATGAGCATATATGTGAAAAGATTGGAGTAGCTCCACTAGAAGATAAGATTAGAGAGAGTTTCCTTAGATGGTTTGGTCACATAAAACGACAGCCTTCCGATGACCCAGTTAGGAGAGTAGAGGTATTAGATTTGACTTATGTTAAGAAAGGTAGAGGCAGACCTAAAAAGACTTTGTTAGAAAATATTAGGAATGACCTTTCTTTATTAGATTTAAATGAGAATTTAACTTTTAATAGGACACAATGGAGAAAAAAAGATTCATGTAGCCTACCCCACGTAGTGGGATAAAGGCTTGATGTTGTTGTTGTTTGGTTAGAATTTTTCGTTAGAATTAGATGTGCTAGAGTTGGATAACGTCCTTCATGGCACTATCAAAGTTTAAATCTAGTATTATTGTCCTTTAGGTTAGAATTCTTCTTTTCCGTAGGATTAGAGGTGCTAGTGGTGGATAATGCTCTTTGTGGCACCACCTTGTTTAATCCAGTTTTCCTTTAGGTTAGGATTCATTCTTTTCATAGGATTAGACATTTTTGTTGTGTACAATGCCCACTATAGTAGTTAAATCTAGTTTTCTTTTCATTTAAGGCAGGATTCTTCTTTTTCATAGGATTTAATATGCTAGTGGTGGACAATGCCCTTCGTGGAATCATCCTAGTTTAATTTAATTTTCTTTTTCTTTAGGTTATGATTCGTACTTTCCTCAGGATTAGACGAGCTAGGGTTCGATAATGCACTTTGTGGCATTATCCTCTTTTAATCTAATTTTTTTTCTTAGGCTATGATTTTTCCTTTCCTTTGGATTAAAAGTGCTAGTGGTAATGGCCTTCGTGGCACCATTCTTATTTTAATGCAGTTATCTTTTCTTTAAGGATATAATTCTTCCTTTCCTTAGGATTAGACGTGCTTGTGGTGAACAATGCCCTTCATGGCACCATGTTAGTTTAATCCAAAATTCTTTCCCTCTAGGTTAGGATTCTTTCTTTTCATAGGAATAGACGTGCTAGTCATGTATATTGCCCTTCGTAGCACCATACTAGTTTAATGTAATTTTCTTTTCATTTAGATTAGGATTCTTCCATTCCTTAGGATTAGATGAGCAAGTGGTGGATAACGCCCTTCATGACGCTATAATAATTTAATCCAATTTTCTTTTCCTTTAGGTTAGGATTCTTTCTTTCCGTAGGATTAGACGTTCTAGTCATGCTTAACAACCTTCGTGGCATCATACTAGTTTAATCCAAATTTCTTTTCATTTAGATTAGAATTTTTCCTTTCCTTAGGATTAGATGTGCTAGTGTTGGACAATGCTCTTCTTGGCACCATATTAATTTAATCCAGTTTTATTTTTCTTTTAAGTTAGGTTTCTTCATTTCCTTTATATTAGATGTGCTAAGGGAAAGAAAACACCCTTCGTGGCAGCATCCTAGTTTAATCCAGTTTTCTTTTCCATTACATTAAGATTCTTTTGCTTTAGGTTAGGTTTCTCCATTTTCTTAGGATTAGACGTGCTATTGGTGGACAATGCATTTCGTGGCACCATCCTAGTTTAGCACAGTTTTCTTTTCCTTTAGGTTATGATTCTTCCTTTTCCGTAGGATTAGACGTTCTAGTTGTGCACATTATCCTTCGTGGCATCATACTAGTTTAATTCAGTTTTCTTTTCATTTAGATTAGAATTCTTTCTTTCCTTAAGATTAGATGTGCTAGTTGTGAACAATGCCCTTCCTGACACCATACTAGTTTAATCTAGTTCTCTTTTTCTTTTAAGTTAGGATTCTTCATTTTTATAATACAATTTTTTTTTCTTTTAGGTTAGGATTTTTTCTTTCTTTAGGATTAAAAGTGCTAGGGGGTGGATAACGCTCTTCATGTCACCATCCTAGTTTTAATCCAATTATATTTTTTTTAGGTAAGGATTCTTTTTTTCCTTAGGATTAAACGTGCTAGTGGTGGACAATGTCATTCGTGGCACCATCCTAATTTAATATAATATTCTTTTCTCTTAGGTTAGGATTCTTCCTTTTCATAGGATTAGACGTGCTAGTCGTGTACAACGCCCTTCGTGGAACAATACTAGTTTAATCCAGTTTTCTTTTCATTTAGGTTAGAATTCTTATGTTCCTTAGAATTAGACATGCTAGTGGTGGATAATATGCTCTTTTTGGCACCATCTTAGCTTAATCCAATTTTCTTTTTATTTAAGTTAGGATTCTTCCTTTCCGTAGGATTAGACGTGTTAGGGGTGGACCACGCCCTTTATGATACCATCCTAATGTAATCAAATTTTCTTTTCTTTTAGGTTAGTATTCTTCCTTTCATTAGGATTAGACATATTAGTGATGTACCACATCCTTCATGATATCATCCTAGTTTAATCCTATTTTATTTTCCTTTTGGTTAACATTCTTTCTTTCCTTAGAATTAGACGTGTTAGGGGTGAATAAAGCCCTTCGTTGCACCATCCTAGTTTAATTAAGTTTTCATTTCCATTAGGGTAGCATTCTTTCTTTCCTTAGAATTAGATGTGCAAGTGGTGGATAACGCCATTTGTGGCACCATCATATTTTAATCCTGTTTTATTTTCCTGAAGGTTAGGATTCTTCCTTTATTTCAGATTTGACGCGCTAGTAGAGGACAAAACCCTTCGTGACACCATTCTGGGTTTAATCTAATTTTCATTTCTTTTAGGTTAGAATTTTTCCTTGGGATATGACATGCTTGTGGTGGATAATGCCCTTTGTGGCACCATCCTAGTTTATTCAAGTTTTCTTTTCCTTTTTGTTAGAATTTTTCCTTTCCATATGATTATATGTGCAAGCGGTCGATAATGCCCTACATGGCACCATCATAGTTTAATCTAGTTTTCGATTCTTTTAGGTTAGAATTTTATCTTTTCTTAGGATTAAAAGTGCTAGTGGTGGATAACGCCCTTCATGGCACGTGGATAATGCCCTTTTAATCTAACTTCTTATCATTTAGGTTAGGATTCTTCCTTTTCTTTGGATTAGACGTGCGAGTGGTGGATAATGCCCTTTGTGGAACCGTTCTTATTTTTTTTTACTTTTAGTTAGCATTGTTCCTTTCTTAAGGATTAGGCGTGTTAGTGGTGGATAATGCCCTTCGTGGCATCAACCTTGTTTTAGTATAATTTTATTTTTCTTTTAGGAATCTTCATTTCCTCGGGATTAGACGTGCTAGTGGTAGATAACGCCCTTCATGGCACCATTCTCGTTATTATAGTTTTCTTTTACTTTGGGTTATGATTCTTCCTTTCCTTAAGATTTGACGTGCTAGTGCTTGATTACGCCCTTCATGGCACCATTCTCGTTATTATAGTTTTCTTTTACTTTGGGTTATGATTCTTCCTTTCCTTAAGATTTGACGTGCTAATGCTTGATTACGCCCTTCATGGCATTATCCTAATTTAATACATTTTTCTTTTCCTTTAGATTAGTATTTTCCTTTCCTTAGGATTAGACGTTCTAGTGGTGGATTATACCATTCATGGCACCATCCTAATTTTAATATAGTTTAATTTTTCTTTAGGTCATGATATTTCTTTTCCTTAGGATTAAGTCCTTTAAGTTTCCTTTAGGTGGATAAAGTCCTTTTCGGCACCATTCTATTTTAGTCTAGTTTTTTTTTTTAGGTTAGGATTCTTCATTTTCTTAGGATTAGACGTGCAAGTGGTGGATAATGTCCTTCATGTCACAATCCTAATTTAATCCATTTTCCTTTCCCTTTTGGTTAGGATTATTCATTTCCTTAGGATTAGACATGCTAGTGGTGTTTAACGCTGTTCGTGGCACCATCCTAATTTAATTTAGTTTTCTTTTCCTTTAGTACATGATTTTTCATTTCCTTAGGATTTAACGTACTATGCTCTTCGTGACACCATCCTAATTGTCATCCAGTTTTCTTTTCCTTTAAGTTAGAATTCTTTCTTTCCTTAGAATTAGACTTGCTAGTGGTGGATAATGCCCTTCGTGACACCATCTTAGTTCAATCCAGTTTTCTTTTCTTTTAGGTTAACATTCTTCATATCCTAAGGATTAGACTTATGTGATGGATAACGCCCTTTGTGAGACCATCCTAGTTTATTCAAATTTTCTTTTTCTTTAGGTTAGAATTCTTCATTTCCGTATGATTAGACATTGTTGACTGTATAAAAATATATAACAAAAGAAAAAAAAATTCAGAGCAACCAACATACCTCCATGCCGGCCCCACCTCTCCAAACGACACACTGATTCGTTTCAGTAACTGCCATTTAGCGAATGAATTAAATAAAATGGGAAAGAATTTCGGAAGGAGGGACTTGCACATGCTCGTCTGACTTCGCCTCTCCATTACCGCTCGACTTTGCTTCTTTCGGCTTCTCCATTGTTGCTGATTTCGTTGCTTCATAGAGGCGTATAGGGTTCTCTCTTCATCTCCTCTTTTCGTCATTGTTGTTTAGCTCCGTTGCTTCACAGGAGGCCGAGAGATTGCACGCGTTGCCCCTTCCGCTCCTTCCTTGCTGTTCGACTTCGCTTCTCCGATTCCCACACCGACACCGACCTCCATCTCCAACCTCAGTCACCTCCCTGCCCAACTTCTCTCCTCGTGCCTGACCTCAGATCCCGCTCCTAACCCGATTGGGCTCTGCCCGATTCCCTCCTCTCCTTTTCTTATATTATAAATAATATATAATCATATAATTATTATTTATTATATTATAATATATTGTTATATATAAATATAATAAAAATAATATAATATTATATCCAATATATATACATATATATATATATATATATATATATATATATATATAATATAATATAAAAAGAAGAAGAGGATTGAATTTTCAAGCAAATGTTGAAGACCCTAGCCGTTGTACTTTAGGTCCGACCGGGATGGTTTGAAATTGAAGACCCACGCCATCGATCTTAGATCTGGGCGGTTGATTTTACAATTCGAAGACCTCACGCAGTCGATCTTAGATCATGGGGGATTTGGTTTGAAATCAAAGACCCTATGCCGTCGACCTTAGGTCCGGGTAGGAAGAATTACGGCAGTGCCGTCCCGATTTCTCCCTCGGTGGGGAGGAGACGCCGGGAGGCTGCCGAAATTAGCATTCTTTCTTTCCTTAGAATTAAACTTTCTAGTGGTGGATAATGCCCTTCGTGGCACCATCGTAGTTCAATCCAGTTTTCTTTTCCTTTAGGTTAACATTCTTCATATCCTAACGATTAGATGTATAAGTGGTGGATAACGCCCTTTGTGAGACCATCCTAGTTTAATCCAATTTTCTTTTCCTTTAGATTAGGATTCTTCTTTTTCGTACGATTAGACATGCTAGTGGTGGACAACACCTTTCATGGCATCATCCTAGTTTAATCCAATTTTCTTTTCCATTAGGTTAGGATTCTTCCTTTTTTAAGGATTAGATGTGCTAATGGAGGATAACGCCCTTCATAGCACCATCCTAATTTAATCATATATTTTTTTCATTAGGTTAGGATTTTCCTTTACTTAGGATTAGATGTGCCGGTGGTGGATAACGCCCTTCGTGGCACCATCCTAGTTTTTATCTAATTTTTTTTCCTTTAGGTTAGGATTCTTCCTTTCCTTAGAATTAGGCGTGCTAGTGGGGGATAACGCCCTTAGTGGCACCATCCTAGTTTAGTCTGTTTTTCTTTTCCTTTAAGTTTGGATTCTTGCTTTCCTTAGGATTAGATTTCTTAGGGGTGGAAAACACCCTTCGTGACACCATCCTAGTTTAAACCAAGTTTCTTTTCCCTTTAGATTAAGATTCTTCCTTTATGTAATATTAGTCGTACTAGTCATGTACAACGCCCTTCCTTTTGAGGCACCATACTAGTTTAATCTAGTTTTATTTTCCTTTAAGTTAGGATTCTTCATTTCCTGAGTATTAGACATGCTAGTAGTGGATAACATCCTTCAAGGCACCATCCTAATTTAATTCAATTTTCTTTTTCTTAAGGTTAGGATTCTTCTTTTTCATAGGATTAGATGTGATTGTGGTGGACAATGCCCATCATGGCACCATCCTAGAATAACTCAATTTTTCTTTTCTTTTAGGTTAGGATTCTTCCTTTACTTAAGATTAGATGTGCTAGTGGAGATTAACGCCCTTTGTAACACCATCCTAATTTAATCATATTTTTTTCCATTAGGTTAGGATTTTCTTTTTCTTAGGATTAGATGTGTTGGTGGTGGATTACGCACTTTGTGGCCCCATCCTAATTTACTCCACTTTTCTTTTTCTTTAAGTTTGGATTATTCCTTTTCTTAGGATTAGACATATTAGTGGTGGATAGTGCCTTCGTGACACCATCCTAGTTTAATCTAATTTTCTTTTCCTTTAGGTTAGGATTCTTCTTTTTTGTAAGATTTAATGTGCTAGTCTTTTACAATGCCCTTCTTGGCACGATACTAGTTTAATCTAGTTTTCAATTCCTTTTGGTTAGGCTTCTTCCTTTCCTTATGATTAGACGTGGAAGTGGTGGATAATGCCCTTCGTGGCAACATCATAGTTTAATCAAGTTTTCTTTTTCTTTAGGTTTCGATTTTTTCTTTTCATAGGATTAGACGTGCCAGTCATGTACAACACCCTTCGAGGCATCATACTAAAACTTGATTGGAGAATTCCCGATTCATGAAACGATCTCCAAATCAATTTCGGCATGATTTGAGAGGTCCGATAGGGTGGACTTGCTCCTACGGCTCTTCTTGGAAAGACAACAAGTGGTGTCATCTAAGGGACCTAAAGCCATAGGATAGAATGTCATTGAAATTCCTATGGATAGGCTCTAAGAGTTAGTTTTCTAGAGTCTAAGGGAAGCCTAGGGGTGAAGGCTTTCGATTGTCTTTTCGAAAGTTCACCTAGTGTCTAAGTAATGTGTTAACACCCTTAACCATCAACTTACAAACTACATTAAACATGTCCAACAAAGTTCCAACATATGATGGGGTGTAATCTATAAACTCTTTGAAGCCATAGAACACCCCATCTTCGCTTTGTAATCACCCATGAGTTTGGCGGACATATTTATGATTTTGTAAATTGTAGGAAAATAAGGGGTCATAGCCATTGACATATAGCGAATGTTCAAAAGGCAATAACTCACGCAAGCTCAATTTAGCATTTATAAAATAAAAGCGCAATAACAAGAGAGATTTCGCTTTCTCCTTAAATTTAGAGAAGTTCAAGGATGTGTTCCAATCAACCTTTTAGTTGTAGGATTTGCAACATGAGTTAAAAATGCTCATGAACGATCCCACAACTTCGTAAAAAGAGGAATGATTGAAATACATGCTTAAACATCTAATAATTTTAGAGGGAATCGTGTATGTCAAGGCGGTGTAAACCTATCACATGCATACTAATTTTGTCATAACATGCAAGTTTTAGGGGTGTGTTAACGCATGCCACACTTAGATAATAGACCCTCTGCTCCTACATTTCATTAGACATTGGGTGAGCTACTAAACCTAGGGTTTGGTCAAAGGTAAGAGCACTAAACATGACATAGATATTATTTTCATGCAAAAATAGGGACGTCGAACATAAGTTCAACGCCCCATCGCCACGCCGCTGTCTTTTTTGGCTCTCACATGAGAGCAAATCATGAAAACTTGCTTAATTTTCGTGATTTAAACAAGTGGATAGTGGAGATAGGATTTTAGGAGAGCGAAAATTGAAGTTTCTAAGGACCTAGGGCTTGGAGGCGTCAACCACATAACAATTGGCCTTGGGGGACCCTAGGTTTCACTAAGTTTCAAAGTTATACCTTCCCCGGTTTGTCCTAGCGCTCCAAATTTCCGTCCAAGCTGCTGTCCAAGGTCCACTCCAAGCTCCAAAGTCGCTCCAAAGCTCCAATTCAAGATCCAAAGTCACTGCCCAAGCCGCTCCGGAACTTGCCGTTACTGTCCAAAGCGATTTGAAGGCTCCAAACTGCTGTTTGGAGGGTTTTGAAGCTCTCTTTTGCTGTTTGGAAGCTTCAAACAGCTCCCAACTTGTCTCGAAGTCGCCGGAGTTGAAGGAGGAAGGAGGAGAAGCCACTGCAGCAAATGTAAAGCCTTCC
Source organism: Dendrobium officinale (assembly GCA_019514585.1). Taxonomy (NCBI): domain Eukaryota; kingdom Viridiplantae; phylum Streptophyta; class Magnoliopsida; order Asparagales; family Orchidaceae; genus Dendrobium; species Dendrobium officinale. The sequence continues at coordinate 21,218,445 of CM033699.1, read as the reverse complement.
TTGCATCGGTCGAGACGGAGTCGAGGTGGTCGGGTCGCGTAGGTCTGGCGAAAGAAAGAGCCGAACCTCCTGGTAGGTCCGGCCGAGGCCCTGGATGAGCTCGGACGGAGCTGTCGCACGCGAGAGAAAGGCTGGACGGGACTCCCGCACGCGGGAGGGATGCCTGCTCGTGAGGTAGTCACGGGACAGAGGAGACGGTCGCGCAAAAGAACCCTGGACGCGGAAAGGAGTTCCGCTTGGACTGGGCCTTTGGCTCTCTGGATCTCTCGCTCTCTACCGCTCTCTATCTCTCGCTCTCTATTTTGATCGGGACCGAAACAAAAGAACAAGAGAGACGGCTCTATCCCGCCCAGCTCTCTGTTTCTTTGATTTTCTTTGCACGCCAGGCACAAGTCAGCCGCCCATTCGATTGCCTCGTTGCGCGAAACGAGAGCAAATCCACTTGAGTAGATTTGGCTGACCACTAGATTTGAAATTGGGTGGGATTAGAGAAGAGATCTCAACCCTAGATCTCAAATTTTGATTTGAGAACCAAATTCAGCCCAAATTGATTGATTTGGGTTGAAATTGAGTTCGAATTGAACTCGAATTGGATCGATTTGGGTCCGATCGATTTAATTTCATGAAATTAAACTCAAATCGGCGTCGAATTGTGTCGAATTAGGCTCGATGACGCTCGACATGGTTCGATTTAATGTGATTTGATTTCAATTGAATTAAATTTGATTTAATTTTGACTAAAACAAATTTAATTAAATCAAATCGGGGTCTAATTTGAGCCGATTTTGCCTCGATGACGGTCAATTGGGTCGATCGAGCACGATCGAGCCTAGTCGGGCTAGATCGGGGCCGGGTCGACACGAATATAAGCGTCAACAAAAGGACCCCCAATATGTGTGGTGAACGAATAGAAGTACGCAACACATATTTGCGTTGACCAAATAATGATCAAACGGGATCTTCCAAATCAAATAGGGTATGATTTGAAAGAAAAAGAGAGATCTATGGAAGCCTATACTAAGATTTAGGCAATATCTACAAAGGCAAGGAGATTTCTATCTATCACCTTAGGGAAAGAGTTTTAGATTGCTCTTGGAAGAGGGATTAGAAGCATTTTGGCAACTTCTAAAGAGGTCTCTAAAGACATTTGATATCTCTAGAGAGGATTTGATAGGAATAGAAGCGTTTTGGCAACTTCTAAGAAGAATTCTAGAGACATTTGGCATTTCTAGAAATGATTTCACTTGATTAGAAGTATTTAGACAACTTCTAAAAGGTCCTAGAGATATTTGGTATCTCTAGAAAGATTTTGGACCCATTAGAAGCATTTTGACAACTTCTAAAAGGGATTTCTAAAGATATTTGGTATCTTTGGAAAGAATTTGATTTGGTCAGAAGAAATTTGATAACTTCTATAGGAGCTTAGGGATATCTTACTATCACCTAAAGGCTAAAGGGTATTTAGCTACCACCTACAAGATTTTCAAGGACATTTTGGTTATCACTTGAAAAGAAATTAGAGGCATTTAGAGTCTCTAAGAGGGTCTTAGAGATATCTTGCTATCTCCTAAAAGTTAGGGGTATCTTGGCTACCACCTAAAGGGTTCTCAAAGATATTTTCACTATCACTTGAGAAGGGTTAGGAACATTTGTTGTTTCCTAAATGTTAAAAGGCATTTGTCACCTATTGGCAAGTTCTAAGAGGTATTTTGGTAACTGCCTAGGGGTAGAGTTTACTTTATTTTGGTAAGATAAAACTCAAAAGAGCTAAGGCTAAGAGTATTTTGACTACTACTTAGGCCCTGAAGGTATTTTGTGTAAGATTATCTATTTTGGCTAGATAAACCTTGAAATTCGGGAAGACTAAAGGGTATTTTGGCAACCACTAAAAGTCTAGGTTTGGATAGATCTATTGATGTTCAATTTGGGTAGAACAAGATCTAAAGGAGTGAGCTAGGAGAGACCTTAGAAGGTTTGAATTCTACCTAAACTCAAAAATTGATAAGAAGGCTTCTATTTGGGGATGTCTACACTTAGCATTTGGTACTAAGATTTGGACTTGACTTTCATTTGGAGAAAGATAAATTTGAACTTTCCTTTGGAGAAAGATGAACTTGACTTTCCTCTTAGAGAAAATTGAATTTTCTTTCCTTTTGGGGAAAGTGTGCATTGTCTTCCCTTTTTGGGGAAAGATGGAAGATTTGAAAGTTTGGACCGAGATTTTAATAACCCAGACCCAGTCCACAACCAGATGAAAAGAACATTTCCATTTGAAAGAAACATTCATTCATTGAAATTAAAATTTGCATACAATCAATTGTAATATTTCTTGAGGTAACGCCCATTGATAGGCAACATAGGACGTTCACCATTACAATCAATCAACTGGTAAGATCCACCTTGATAGGCCTAGCTTCTCTACTACAAAAGGGCCTTCCCAAGTAGGTTCGAACTTGCCACCTATTTTACGGTGGGCTATAATCGGTCTGCGAAGAACTAGGACCAAGTCGCCAACCTTGAAAGTCCTAGGACAGACCAATTTATCGTGAGCTTGAGCCATGCGGGCTCGGTACAACTCGAGGTTCTGTTGAGCAAGCAAATGCTTCTCATCTAATCCATCGAGTTCCTCCAACCTTAGTTGGGCATTTTGTTCACTTATAACTTCATTGTTTATTGCAATTCTAAGAGATGGGAGCTGTAACTCCAAAGGGAGAACCGCCTCTGCTCCATAGACGAGAGCAAACGGAGTGGCCTGTGTTGGGGTTCTATATGTGGTCCGATAGGCCCAGAATGCCTCAACCAACTTTTCATGCCATTGACGTTTGTTCTCATCTAAGGTTTTCTTTAGCAACTGAACTAATGTCTTGTTGAAAGCTTCAACCAATCCATTAGCTCGAGGATAGTATATCGTACTATACCTCCAATCAATGCTATGTTTGTTAACAAATTTATTAAGCTTGGTACTTCTAAAAGCAGGACCATTATCGGATATGATTCAACGAGGAACGTCAAACCTGTATACAATATGGTCCTTCAAAAATTATAGTACATGGCTAGTTTTGACTTCTCTTAGTGGTATGGCTTCAGCCCACTTTGAGAAGTAGTCGGTGCAGCAAGTATAAACCTATGAACCTTAGAGGAAGGAGGATCAATAGGCCCAACAATATCAGTTCCCCAGCTTTCAAAAGGCCAAGAGGCTATTGTTGGGTGCAAAACATTTGGTGGTTGATGCAAAACTACCCCATATACTTGGCATTGGTGGCATTTTTGTACTATTTTCACACAATCTTTAATCATTGAAGGCCAGTAGTACCCAAGCCTTTTAATTTTCAATTTCATTTTGGGGCCCGATTGGTGGGCGCCACACAACCCCGCATGTACCTCGGTCACTATCTTGTGGGCTTCTTCCTTTGCAGACATCACAACCACATTTAGTCAAATGACCATCGATACAAGGTGTTGTTAATCAGTAAAAATGACAACGCTCTATTCTTTATTTGGTGAGCAACAGACTTATCCTTTGGTAGTTTACCATTTTGGAGATAATCAATGAATGGTTGGCGCCAATCATCCTCATCATCTACCACAAATGAAAACTCACCCAAGGAAGAAGGTTCATTCAAATTTTCAAAGTCAATAGGAGACAAAAATTGGCGATTTTGAACTTCTATTTGAACTGAACCCTTTTTAGGACATGACATTTCCTTTGCAAGCTTTGCTAGAATGTCCGCCGTAGCATTTTGACCACGCGGTATTCTAACCAAAGTTGCATTAGGAATTTGCTCAAATAACTTGGCATATGAGTGGTATTTAAGCAAGTTGGGTTTTAGAACTTTATAGGTTCCTGCAACTTGGTTTAATACCAACTGCGAGTCGCCATAAATTTTGACATGTTTAATTTCCATTGATATTGCTAATTCTAAACCAGTTATCTGAGCTTCATTTTCCGCCTCGTTGTTTGTACAATGGTCCGATAAACTGTAAGAATATCGCAATATAGCTTTATAAGGTCTTATGAATATCAAACCAACTCCAGCCTTACTGGGGAGAAGACTTTGTGGTTCAATACCTCTTTGGAAAGAGGCCGCACCATCAAAATACAACTCCCAAGCGGGGATTTCATGGTCATCTAAATTCATTATTTGTTCATCAGGAAGCTCGTCGTTCAAGGGAGATCCTGCCGGTATTGGGTGTGCTGCTAAGAAATCGGCAAGTGCTTGCCCTTTCACAGCACGTTGGGGAGTGAAAGTGATGTCGAATTGGAGTAGTATCATGGCCCATCTGGCTAAACATCCTGAGAGTGTTGGACGGGTCATGAAATACTGGAGGGGATTGACTTTAGAGATCAGATTGACTTTATGAGAGAGCATGTAATGCCTAAGTTTTTTAACAGCAAAAATAAGGCACAAGCAATGCTTCTCAATGGAAGGGTAATTTATTTCAGTAGGAATTAGACGCCTGCTCAAGTAGTATAGGGCATTCTCTTTTCCTTCATTGTTGGTTTGGGCCAACAAAGCTCCAAGAGACTCATCTGAAGCTGCAGTGTAAAGAATCAATGGCCTCCCTGGAATAGGAGCGGCCAAAATGGGAGGAGACAAGAGATAGCGTTTTATACTATCGAAGGCTTTTTGGCAGCTATCATCCCAATAGAATTCTGAATCTTTCTTTGAAAGGGCTGCAAAGGATTGGCATCTACCAGACAAATTGGATATAAAATGTCTTAGATATGCCAACCTACCTTGGAAAGATCTTAGTTGAGTAAGACTTCTAGGAGGTTTCATTTCTAATATCGCCTTGATTTTAGTAGGGTCAATTTTGATGCCACGGTGTCTAACAACAAACCCAAGAAACTTCCCTGAAGTTACCCCAAAAGCACATTTCAAGGGATTTATCTTGAGGTCGTACCGACGAAGCCGTTCAAATACAACCCTTAAATCAAACAAGTGATCCTCTCTTTGTTTGCTTTTGTCTACGAGATCATCGATGTAGCATTCAACTTTGTCATGAATGAGTTCATCAAAGATTCTGGTCATTGCACGTTGGTAGGTCGCACCAGCATTATTAAGGCCAAAAGGCATGACCTTATAACAGTATATTCCAATAGGTGTTCTAAAAGCAGTGTATTGCTCGTCCTCCGAGCCCATTTTTATTTGGTTATACCCCGAGGACCCATCCATAAAGGAAAAGAGAAAGAACATGAGAAGAAGCAATGTCAATCATGAGATCAGGGATTGGCAATGGGAACTCATCTTTAGGACATGCTTTATTCAAATCTCTAAAGTCGACACATACGCGAATCTGTCCATTTTTTTTAACAGGGACAACACTGGCTAACCAAGAGGGGTATTTTTCCTCTCGGATAAAACCAGCTTCAATTAATTTTTTCACGTCTTAAATCACTTACTGTTCAATTTCCAAACGCATCCTTCTAGGAGCTTGTTTGACCGGAACAACATTTGGTTGAATGGCTAGTTTGTAGACTGCTATGTCTGGATTTAATCTTGGCATTTCATCATAACTCAAAGCAAAACAGTCCTTAAACTCTGTCAGGAGTTGTACCATACCATTGGCATCATTTTCATTTAACAAAGCACTTATGAAAGTGGGGCGTGGATTTTCTTCAGTACCCAAATTGATTTCTTTCAATTAATCAATTGTTGATTTGATTTCTTCCTCAAATCCAGGGGGTGCATCCCTAATTTGAGGATAATCTGGGTCGTTGCTAGCCTCTAAACATAACCTATCAACAACATTGTAGGTTTCTGTAAAGATCATATCAACTTCTAGATTGTTGGTAATAACTAAATAGTAATCATCATCATCTATTGGTCCGACAGTACTAAAGCCAACACCATATTTATTTTTCTATAATTTGTATTTGGGATTCCATATATTTTCATGTTGTTGGGCTTCGCCTTTGGACCACATAGAAGGGGCAAAACCTCTTTTAATTAAACTTTTGACACCAGCAGGATACCAATCAAAAGGTAGTTCCACCATTTCATTCAAAGAAATATCCTCAAGTTCTACACCCACCCACTTCTGAACTTGAGGGTTGATGTGTTTTATAAAAGACACGATTCTTCCCCACCTTTTCTTCTAACTTAGGTGCAACACATACATTCAAATCTTCTACTGTACTTTCAGACAAAGAAGTTAAGGTCTTTACAAACTCATTTAGCTTTTCAAATGTAGTGAAATCGAACACCTCCTCTTTCTGAGAGTTGTCCTCATCGCATGAGAAATTTTCTTTAATATTCCAAATAGGCTTTTCAGTGATAACCCATTTTGAAACAACATCTTTTGAACTACCCATCACATTTGACTTATCTTTTGAATTGGACCCTGAGCCTACATGGGAGATGGGCCTTCTAGGAGTAGGTGGTGGAGATAAGGCATTGGTGGCCCTCATCCTCCACCCATCTTGGCTTCTACCTCCTCTGCCACTATCTCTCCCACGAGCACGCTATGCCATCCTACCTCCTCGTTGTGTTGAAGGAGGGGCATCATTCCATCTGATCTTTTCCTCAAGCTCCTCTTGAAGGTGCTATTGGACAAGTGTTGGAGACTTTTCTTTAGGTGCACTGGTTCTCACTTGATCTTCAGTTGGTACCACAGATCTAGAAAACACTGATAGCCTCTTTGGAACATAGTAAGAAGCATCTTCGTATTTCCCAACTTCATGCACACTAAATGATTTCAAATCTCCCTTTATGCAGTACTCTACACCATCATTCCTTTCATATTTCATACATTGGCGTAGAGAGGAAGGAACCATTTTGTATTCATGGAGCCAAGGCCTACCAAGAAGTGCTTTAAATGAAGTTTCAGAATCAATGATATGAAATTTAGCCTTAGTTCTCAAATCCCCCATCAAAAGAGAAAGAGTGACAGAGCCTAAAGCCCTTTTCCCCTTTTCATTGAAGCCACGCACATCATTTTGTCAGAACTTAGTTTTTGCGTGTCAACATGGAGATGGGCCAAAGTTCTTAGGCTCATTATGTTGACCGATGCACCAGGATCAACAAGCACTCTAATCAACTTGAAGTTGTCAATATCAACAGTTATATAAAGTGGGCGATTTTGATCTGAAGTACCTAGAAGTAAGTCCTCATCAGAAAAGGTTACTCCAGGTACTTCTTTGAAGTGTAAAGCCTCCTCAAAAGAACACTCTGCGAGTTGAGCCAAACAAATTTCAGGATCAAGTAGAGCCTTGACCAAAGCCTCTCGCATTTCAGGAGAAAGCACGAGAGCATCATATATACTCAATCTCGTAGGGAGTTTCCTAAGATGAGCTAGCACATTATGATTCACTTTTGGTGGTCCACCACCCACTTTCTCTTGTGGAGCAAGTGTTGGTGGAACCACGCCCTCATTTTGGTTGATAGGTTCTTTTCCCTTATCTTTCTTAGATGCTATTGGAGATGGTACAACACGGCCTCTTCTGAGATTAATTTATGTTATCTCTTCAGGCTCAGAAGTTGAGGTCACATCAACCAAAATCTCATAATCTGATTCTTCTTTAACTTGATTTGTCTCTAAATCAGGTGACTCGGGCTCAATGACAATCTTTACTCCCTGCATTTTGTACATGGGTAGATCATCATCAGAACTAGATTCACTTGATTCAGGCAATTGAGAAGATTCAGTTATAGATTGTTCATTTTCAGATTCAGAATGGACAGATAGCACGTACGCGGAAGGATTGTTCATTTCACTAACACCCTTTGGAACATACATGAAATCAGAAAGGGTAAGGGGCTTGGGGGATTTTCCCTTGCCATTTGGAAGGATAACTTGCTTGATTTTGAAAAATGGTTCTTCTTTTTTCTTTCCCTTCACCATTGAAACTCTCTTTTCAAGAAGTTTCAAAGGTGAAGGACCCTTTCCCTCCATTGAGTTATTTGGAGGAACTCCAAATGCCTTTTTTATGGGCATTTGAGTTCCTTTTGGAAACTCCAATGGGGTGTTGGGTAACTTGTTTAACATTTTCAAAGAAGATCTGGACAAAGATAACTGCCAACCCTCTGCATCTGTAAGCAACTCAAGACTGCCCTTCTGGTTGAACACTGTTGGAGGGGAAACTGTAGTGGCTGACTCTGTTTTCTGCCCCTTAGTAGGGATGACCTCCACATGAATAACCTTAGCAGACCCTTGTGAGGGGTTTGCTAGGTATGCATTAGGAATACTCATCCTACCAGACTTGTACTCTCTCTTAACCCAATCTTTAAAGACATAGCAATTTTCTAGAACATGACCCAACATCCTATGATAAGGGCAATATTTTGGCTCATTGCTCTTATCAACTTCTGTTGGTCTTTTTGGTTTGGGGAGTTGTAAATTATCATCTTGGATCAAAGACTTAAAGATTTTCTTTGTGGCATCTCTCCTGAAAGAGTATTGTTGGTTGATTTTTTCTGTCAACCCCCTAGGATCAGGCTTTTTGGCTACCCTCTCCTTATCTTTTCTAGGCTGCTGCTCAGTGATCTTTCTAGGCTGTTGTTGCTTGGTAATCTGAATCTGTTTACCCTTTTGAAAAGATAATGCTGACACACTGCCCTTTCTTTCAACTGTTTTATGCTTGAATTTCTTAGTATGGTCACCATTATTGTTATCTCTAAGGAATGACAACTGGACTGCTTCTGACTGAAGACTAGAAGCCTTACTAAGCAATTTCTCAAAGGTCCTAATAGTGAACCCCTTAAGGATGAGTGCTATTGGACCATGGATATTCCTTAGCAAGATCTCTATGGCATGTTGTTCTTGGAGTTGTGGTTCACATTTTAGGCTAAGATTCCTCCACCTAAGAATGTAATCCACCAACCCCTCATTTGGTTTCTGCTTTTCCACTACAAGATCTCCCACTATAATATGGTGTTGGGCTCCAGCAAACCTTTTAACAAACAAGGACTCCAGCTCTGCAAAAGTCTTCACTGAACCATTTGGTAACTCAGCGTACCAATCAAAAGCTACTCCAGAAAGACTGCTCACAAACTGTCTGAAGAGAAGGGCATCACTACCACCCACATTACAACACCCAGCTCTGAAGTGAGCTAAATGCTGACGTGGGTTTCCCACTCCATCAAAAAGTTTGAAGGAAGGGGCAACAAAACCTTTGGGGTACTGTACTGAATCAAACTACTCGGGATAAGGTCTTCCTCTTTGAATAGAGTGACCTCCTTTCCCATGCGCCATAGACTCCTTAATCTGCTGACTAATGAAATCCTTCAAATCTTCCTTTGAAGGTTGGAGATTCACTGACCTAGGCTCATTCTTTTCTTAACTCCCAATGTCTTCATCAACTTGCACTACCTCCTTAGCCTTTTCTGCACTATTGGAAGGTCTATCAATTGTATTTGGAACCTTTTGGGGACCCAAAAGCTGAGTAGTAAGGATAGTCATAGCTGAAGCCATCTCATCTAATCTCTTAGCCATATCACTGAGCTGAGTATCTTTGTCTTTCAACTATTAAAGCAAGGCACGAATCTGGGGATTTTCACTCCCTTCCTCCTCTATTTTTGCACTTCCAACAATTCATCTGTATGAGGGTCTCCTGGAAGAGAGGATCCTCTTCTGCTATAGTGGAGAATATAGATATCCTCCTCATCCATAAGATCATTCTCATCAGGATTAAAGTTTTCAATCAATTTTTTATAATTTTCTTCTTCCTCTTTTCCCCTATTTTCATCCTTATCAATCTTTCTAAGACTTTCTTTTAAATACTCCATCATTTCTTCAATGGTTTTACCCATTGAAGGATTGACATGAGAAGGATGATATTTGTTGGAAAATTTTTGTATCCTCGAACGGATTGCATATTTTATAATCGGGCACGGCATAAGAATACGATATATTACCCCGGAGGGTAAAAATATCATTTTCTTATGGGCTCAATAATAAAATTTACAATTATTTAACAGAGATTTCCCCACTCAATATTTGGTTGAGTGGGGTTTATTTATTTCTGGGGTACAGACATCCCATAGGGGCAAGCCCCTATGATTAATTACATCCCAAGTTTGATTTGGGAAAACTTTTGATTAAACTAGTGGTTTTCTTTCTTTGGAAGCCATTTAAATATTGGCTAAAGTTGATTTCTTTTGTTTTAAAATCCATAAAAGTCTTGCTTAAAGAGTTTTGGCCTTTAGAAATTTCAAGGAGTTGAAGAGATCAACTAAGGATTAGATTTTTGGAGTGAAATCCAAGAAAAGGTGAAGTAGGAGCACTTGATTCTGAGGGGAACTTAGAGGTGCTCGGACTATCCTATGTTGGGCTTTACATTTTAGCAACCTAATTTTGATTTAAGTTGATATTTTATTAGAAGATTGGGCTTACATCCCAACAACATTTGTTGGAGGAATTGCCCGAAAAGGTGAGGGCTTATAGGGTGATTTGAAATCAACCCTTGCCTCGGACCCTAAGACTAATGTGAGGACTACCGATAGGTAGTGCCTCGAACCTAGATCTAACGAGTGCAAAGAGGGACTTACAAGCTACACCTCACAAGAGGCATAACCCGCCCGACCTCTGGATTTATTGTCCCGCCTGGAAGGGACTACCAGCTAACCCTCCTAATTGCTTTTAAAACCATGCTATTCGGTCTCAATGCAAATGTAGAGTGGTATGATTGTTTTTTTTTTTTATTTAGAAGATAGGTCTTACAACTTGGCTTTGAGGCCAAGATGCCTTAGTATGTGTGGTATGCAAATGCTGACTCATAAAGAAAAAGACTTTTGTTATCTAGTCCTTAAGTGGAGGCATTCTACATGTGACACATTTTTGGCTATGCATGTTTGTTTTTGTTTTGAAAACTTGGCTCCTTGAAGGGAGCCATGCAATTTTTTTTTTTTTGAAAAGCATGGAGCCTAATTTGATTTTATTATTAAGTTGCTTACATGTTAAGGGGTAGAAAATTTAGTTTTTATCCTAAGAGCCTAACGTAATCAAGTCCAGGCCACACCCACAAAAACAAGAGAAGAAACCTAAGAAAAACATGCTTTTTCTATTGCGCACTCAGTAAACACTTCAACACATGCTTTTGTATATAAATAAAGACAGAAATGTAAATAATGTCCCAGTTATTACAAACGTGTTTGGCAGCTGAGTTGCCTGCCATTATACAACCCAGTTAACATTTACAGACTCTACTTGTGGGGTCTTCAAGCTTTACAAAAGTTCTTTGGACTTCATCTTCTTTGCTCCCTTTGCTCCAAACCCCCACAAGTTTTACATCCTATTTCTACCAAATACATGATAAAAAAAAGACTCAAATCTGCAAAACAGAGTTAGGAGGCAGTTTATATAGCAAGAATATGATCATCTCAAAATTGGCCTAGCACTTAGAGTGCTAAGCACTAGGCCCCTGCTTCTACCCTATTGGCCACATCTTTGGGGGGTTTTAAGCAGTACCTGTCATGCAAGCAGTTTATTATCATTTATGAGCGCCCCCCTGTTGACGCTTATTTTTGTTTCGACTCGACCCCGATCGAGCCCGACCAGGCTCGATCGTGCTCGATTGACTTAATTGACCATCGTCGAGGCAAAGTCGGCTCAAATTGGACCCCGATTTGATTAAATTAAGTTTGTTTTAGTCAAATTAAATTAAATTTATTTCAATTAAAATCGAATCGAATTAAATCGAACCTCGTCGAACCCAATTCGACGTGATTCGACGCCGATTCGAGTTCAATTTCGCAAAATTGACTCAATCGGACGAAATCGGACCCAAATCGACTCAAATCGATTCAGGTCGAACCCAATTTGAAGCCAATTTCAGTCTCAATTGGTTGATTTGGGTTCAATCATTTCCCTAATTAAAAAAATCCAAACCTAGGGCTGAGATTTCCTCTCAAGTCCCACCTAAATCTAGGTCCAATGTACTCAAGTGAAATTCCCTCGTTTCTCACATAGAGGAAGCCGCATTGGGCCATTTGGGCGGTGGACCTGCTCCCTCGTGCTGTCCGTCCGAACCCATCCCGAAACAAGAGCGGGAGAAGCAGTGGGGAGCCGCATTCGGCTCCCCTGTTTTCGTTTTTCCGCTCCCGTCCGGCGACCCAGAGAGCCAGAGAGCGAGCGAACGAGAGAGGAGATCGGAAATCCCCTCTCATACGCGACTCCAGGCGGAAGTTTCTCCCCCGCGCGCGACTCAACCCGGCGAAACCGAGGACCCTTGCGTGCGACGCCTTCGGCCGAACCTCCTGGAGGATTCGGCTGCCTCTTTGCTGTCCATCTCCCCTCTTCCAACGAGCCAGAGCTCCTCGCATGCGACCTAGCCAGGAGAAGAAGTAGAGACACAAAGGATTTGAGGTGATTTCAGAGTTGATTGCTGTCTTTCTACTCCCTCTCTCTCAAAATCTGGAACAAAGAACTGCTGTAGTTCTTTTCTCCTGCTCTTGGGAAGTGGTAGGAAGGCTTCTCCTCTCTTTTCCTTCAACTCCGGCGACTTCTCGACGACAAAATCAGCTCCGGGAGATTCTCGGACAGCAAAATCTGCTGTTTGAAACTTGTGGACAGCAGCCAACAGCAAAGGAAGGTTTCTAGCTCTTCCTCCTTCAACTCCGGCAACCTCGAGACGAGTTGGGAGCTGTTTGAAGCCTCCAAACAGCAAAAGGAGGCTCCTAAACCTCCCAAACAGCAGTTTGGAACCTTCGAAACGTCCTGAACAGCAGCGGCGACGTCCGGAACGGCTTGGACAGCGGATTGGAGCTTTGTGCGGAGCTTGGACAGCAATCGGAGCTTGGAGCGGAGCTTGGACAGCAGCTTGGACATTGGTTTGGAGCGCTTGGACAACCCGAGGAAGGTATACCGTTGAACTTAGGCGAAACCTAGGGTCTCCCAAGGCCAATTGATGTGTGGTTGACGCTCCCAAAGCCTTAGGTCCTTAGAAACTTTAATTTTTGATCCCCCAAAACCTTTATGTTGGCTGTCCACTTCGCAAAGGCTATGGAAATTAGGAAATTTCCATTAGTTGACTCTTATGTAAGAGTTCGGAGAGGATTTTAACACGCGTAGAGGCGTCGGGTTGTTATCCGACATCTCTCAAATGTATGTTATGCATCATATTGAGCTTAGCACATTCGCCTACATTTAAACCTTAGGGGCATGATACTTGTTGTAGCTAAAACATAGTGGATAGCTCACATCTTTTCCCAAATCTCACATTGTGTACATGTATCTATACAACATTAGTGTCATGCGCTAAATAGACATATGATTTAGAAAATTTTGTGGAGCTTGTGGGGTTGTCATAAGCCTTGCAACATATCCAAAATATTTGTGATGACTTATTGTAGGATCTAGTGTGAGTTCCAAAGATTCACTACGAAAATCCTAGAGCAAGTGTTTTTGATCAAACTCGCCTTTGGATGCGTTGTATGGTTTGTGATAGAAAAGTTGATGGCTAATCATTTTTTGTTACGCAAATATTCCAAAGTTTGGAAACTCATTTTAATGTTTTTAATGGGTCAAATCATGCCAAAAGTGATTTGATCCCTTAAAGGCTTTAAGATACATGTTTCCCTACTAAATCATGATTCAAGCCATATGTTATTTATTCCTTGCTTAAAATTAGTGAATGTATTAACTTGCAAATTTTCATAAATGTGCTTACTTAATCTTAAGTGTTGGTAAGATTGATTTGGAGCATTTCATGGACCTCAAAGGCCCATGATCAATGCTCCATCATATTAAGGGGTTATTTAAGCTCATTTTTCCTAATTTGCAAGATAATATAACCAAATACAAGCTCTCAAATTTTCAAATCATATTAGGTACGATTTAGTGGAAACCACCTTCTTATAGAGCTTTGATAATATTATAGGTTGTCTTCCAAATTCAAATTGTAGGACCAATCTTTCTATCCAAATTATGCAAAAATTGATTTGGAAATCTTTTCATTGAGTTGGAAGCTCTCTAGTAGTCTTTCCTTTCTCATGTATGGAATTTTGGGGCATCTTAAAGTGTCAATTTTCCATTGCGTGAACAAATCTTAACCTAGGACCCCAAAAATCCTAGATTCAACTCTCTTTGCTTGTAGATACAAATTCTACAATCACTCACCTATCTCTCCCTCATGCATGGTAATTTGGAGCACCACACGGAGCTCCATCTTTTCATTGCATGATTGTTCTCAACCTAGGATTCCAAAAGCCTAGGTTCCACTACACGTTTGTTCTTAGGTCCCTCTTAGATCTTGCCAAAATAGATCTTTAGGTTTCTCCTAGAAACTTTCAAGTCCCCAAAATCATATCAAATTTGATTTGGGAAAACCTTCTACGCATTAGGAAGTTAGCTTTCCCTCTTTCAAGCAAATCCAAAACATTTGTAGGAGAGTGGGAAGTTCTCTTCCTTATGACATGTCCCTTGCACTTAATAGTTGGGACGTTCTCTAAGTCCCAATTATTATAGTACATGAATCAAGATTTTAGGAAAACAAATCCTAAGCCTCTCTCTTTTTTTTTTTTTCATTTGCTAACAACACAAAGTTAGCAAATAAACACTTCTCCCTTCATAAATGATGATTTGGAATTCTCTAAAATTTCCAACATGTCATTATATGAAAATATTATAGCTTAGAGCCAAAAAAAAAAATCTAAGTTCTCCATTTCTTTCGTTTTTGAAACTAAGATCAATGAAAGAATTCCTTTTTAGGCTTAGGATTCTAAAATCTAGCCTATCTCATTTGCCTAACCTATATAGGTAGATGACCCCTTAATTTGTAGTCCAAAAACTACAAATTACATCCCTTATGCAATAATATTTGGAGCACCTCAAACTTCAAATATGTCATTGCACAAATTCTTTCTAACTTGGAACCAACTTCCGAGTTCTCCATCCTAGTTTGTTGAAGCACCTAATCAACAAACAATTCACTCATGTGTTGTATTTAAAGACTATCGAAGACTCTAAGTGCTCCTCCTACACATGAATCTTTGTAGTTTGGAACCAAACTCTAAACTATCAACCCTTGTGTTGGAACATAAAACCAACCCATCTTTTCCTTCCCTTCGTTTGTTAAGACATACAATTAACAAATGAATGTTCCACTCCTCCATGTATGACAATTTGAAGTCTCCGAAGGCTCTGATCAATTATCATTACATGATAGTCAAACTTTAGAAATAAATTCTAAGTAATCCTCCATTTGAATGTTGAAACAAAATCAACAATCCTTCTCTCTCATACATGATTATTTGGGACATCTCAAGTCTCCAAATGTATCATTATATGAATCATCTAGACTTTAGGACCAAATCCTAGGTCATTTCTTCACTTGTTGATAATACAAAAGTAACAAGTGAACCTCTCCCATTCAAGTTTCTTAATTATACCAAGGTTGATTTAGGAATCCTTTCCAAGTCTTTAGATGCATCCTTCCCCTCTTCAAATGAGCCCAAAACATTTGTAAGAAGGTAGGAAGCTCTCTTTCTATGACCCAAAGGTGATAGGAAAGATCTCCTCATTCTCCTAACCTAAATTAGGAGAGTGTGCATCATTCTTTGAATGTCAAATGTTCAAGGAACCTTCAAGAGTTTGCAACTCCTAAGTTGCATCTCATTCTTCTCCATCCCTCCAACCCAAATTGGAGGAATGAATTCCCCCTCTTTGGATATCAAACGTTCAAAGGAAATCCTCCGATTTGTAATTCCTAAGTTGCATTTTGGACCATTCCTTTTTCTACAAGCCCAAATTGTAGGAAACCCCCCAAATTCCCCTTCATTTGCCTAGCTTCGCATTAAACAAATGAATTTGTTTCTTTGAACATCGAAATTTAAGAAACAATTAAGGATTTGCAATCTCTAAGCTGCATTTTCTTTCCCTCATTTTCTACAACTCAAAAGTTGTAGGAATTCCTCTCATCCTATTGACTCAAATTGGATGAGTGAATGTCCCTTTCTTTGAACACCAAATGTTCAAAGAAAATCTTCCACTTTGCAACCTTCAGGATGCATTTCTCCCTTTCTTTCTCTACAAACCAAATTTGTAGAGAAATTCCTTTCCTTCTACAACTCAAAAGTTGTATGAAAATCTCATTTGTTCAAAAAACTTTATTGGATAAATTAAACCTATAACAAATCGTCTATTTGTTGAATCAAAATCATCAACGAATAATTTAATCAAAATCATTTATTTGTTGAAACAAAATTCAACAAATGGTCCCATATCAAGCAAATGAATACCCCCATCCTTGGACACCAAATGTCAAAGGAATCCCTTTCAACATGCAATCCAAGTGTTGCTTGTTGCTACTTTCTTCTACAAACTCAAAAGTTGTAGGAAAATCATCTTATCCTCATAAAAATCAAAATTAGGAGGATATACTCACCTCCTTTGAGCACCAAATGTTTAAAGGATCCCTTTGATTTGCAACCTTTAAGTTGCATTTCTCTCTCTCTTTTTCCTACTAGTCAAGATTGTAGGAGAAAATCTAAATCCGCGCTCATGCTCCCAAACCCAAATTGGGAGAGGATGAATCCCATCTTTGGACACCAAGCGTTCAAAGAAACCACTCTAATTCGCAACCGCTAAGTTGCACTTCGGTCTACTTCTTTTCCTATAAATCTAGATTGTAGGAAAAGTCCAAGTTCTCTTCATTTCTCTTAACCCAAATTAAGGAAATGAAATTCCACCTCCTTGAATACAAAAATTTAAGGAACCACCTTCTTGATTTGTATCCCTAAAGTTACAAATCCTCTTTCGCTCCTATAGACTCCAAAAGTCTTAAGGAATTCTTTACCTTAGCTCAAAGCCATAGGTTCTTTTACTTTTTCCTACAACTCAAAAGTTGTATGAAGCCCACTTTAACTCAACCTATATTGAGTGATCCATTTTTCGTCCCAAATTACCTTATTTTGTTGAAACCAAAAACAACAAGTAACTTCCCCTCAAGCTTAGGATTCAAATCCTATTTCTCTTTGCCCTTCCAAACCCAAGTTGGAAGGGTGCAACCCTCTTTTGAACATCAAAATGTCCAAAGACCTTCATGAATTTGCAACCCAAAAGTTTGTATATTTTCTCTCCCAATTCTCCTCCAAACCCCAAAGTTGTAGGAGATTTCTCCTCTCTCTTTGGCTCCAAAAAGCTAAAAGAGAACTCTCCAACATTTAGCTCAAAAGCTAAATGTCGGATTCCTTCCCCTCTTCTTCTTCTTAGCCCCTAAAGCTAAGGAGAATTTCTCCCAACGAGTGGCACCAAGAGCCATGTGTTGGATGCTCCTTCCTTAGACCCAAACTCTAGAAGGACCCTTAGTGTGACATACCACACGAGCCTCACACACTTTAGGTGCACAGCCCCTTAGGCATGCTAGGATTATTAGGATTTTTTTTTTTGTGTGCGCATGTGATTGATGTTGTGGATTGATTGCAACCCTGCTAAGTTGCACTTCGGTCTACTTCTTTTCCTATAAATCTAGATTGTAGGAAACCACCAAGTTCTCTTCATTTCTCTTAACCCAAATTAAGGAAATGAAATTCCACCTCTCTTGAATACAAAAATTTAAGGAACCACCTTCTTGATTTGTATCCCTAAAAAGTTACAAATCCTCTTTCGCTCTCCTATAGACTCCAAAAGTCTTAAGGAATTCTTTACCTTAGCTCAAAGCCATAGGTTCTTTTACTTTTCCTACAACTCAAAAGTTGTATGAAGCCCACTTTTAACTCAACCTATATTGAGTGATCCATTTTCGTCCCAAATTACCTTATTTGTTGAACCAAAAAACAACAAGTAACTTCCCCTCAAGCTTTAGGATATTCAAATCCTATTTCTCTTTGCCCTTCCAAACCCAAGTTGGAAGGGGTGCAACCCTCTTTTTGAACATCAAAATGTCCAAAGACCTTCATGAATTTGCAACCCAAAAATTGTATTTTCTCCCAATTCTCCTCCAAACCCAAAGTTGTAGGAGATTTCTCCTCTCTTTGGCTCCAAAAGCTAAAAGAGAAACTCTCCAACATTTAGCTCAAAAGCTAAATGTCGGATTCCTACCTCTTCTTCTTAGCCCCTAAAGCTAAGGAGAATTTCTCCCCCCAACGAGTGGCACCAAGAGCCATGTGTTGGATGCTCCTTCCTTAGACCCAAACTCTAGAAGGACCCTTAGTGTGACATACCACACGAGCCTCACACACTTAGGTGCACAGCCCCTTAGGCATGCTAGGATTAGGATTTTTCTTTGTGTGCGCATGTGATTGATGTTGTGGATTGATTGCCCTTGGATTGTCTGCGTGTGGGCACTTGCCCTTAAGTGGTTAGTATAGAGATATAAATGCTTTTCTGTGCAGGTGGCCATATCTAAAAGTGGGGGGCGCGCTCATAAATAAATAATAAAAACTGCTTGCATGATAGGTACTGCTTAAACCCCCCCCCCCAAAAGATGTGGCCAATAGGGTAGAAGCAGGGGCCTAGTGCTTAGCGCTCTAAGTGCTAGGCCAATTTTGAGATGATAATATTTTTGCTATATAAACTGCCTCCTAACTCTGTTTTTTTTTGATTTGAGTCTTTTTTTTTTTTTATCATGTATTTGGTAGAAATAGGATGTAAAACTTGTGGGGGTTCGGAGCAAAGGAAGGGAGCAAAGAAGATGAAGCCTAAAGAACTTTTGTAAAGCTTGAAGACCCCCACAAGTAGAGTCTGTAATTAATTTGACTGGGTTGTATAATGGCAGGCAACTCAGCTGCCAAACATGTTTGTAATAACTGGGACATTAATTACATTTCTGTCTTTATTTATATACAAAAGCATGTATTGTATTGAAGTGTTTACTGGGTGTGCATTAGAAAAGCATGTTTTTTTCCTAGGCTTCTTCTTTTGTTTCTGTGGGTGTGGCTTGGACTTGGTCACGTTAGGCTCTTAGGATACAAAAATAAGATTTCTACTCGTTAAAATGTAATCAATCTAAAAATTGATTTAGGCTTCACGATTTTCTAATAAGTAAGAAAGTCTTGCATGGCTCCCTTCAAGGAGCTAAGTTTTCTAAAAATTAAAACAATCATGCATAGCCAAAATGTGTCACATGTAGAATGCCTTCACTTAAGGACTAGATAACAAAATCTTTCTTTTTGTGAGTCAGCATCTGCATACCCCACATGCTAAGGCATCTTGGCCTCAAAGCCAAGCTATAAGTCCTACCTTCTAAATAAAAATGACCCCCACCACTCTACATTTGCATCAAGACCGGAAACATGGTTTTTAAAAAGCGATTAGGAGGAGTTAGCTGGTAGTCCCTTCCAGGCGGGACAATAAATCCAGAGGTCGGGCGGGTTATGCCTCTTGTGAGGTGTAGCTTGCTTGTAAGTCCCTCTTTGCACTCGTTAGATCTAGGTTCGAGGCACTACCTCTCGGTAGTCCTCACCTTAGTCTTAGGGTCCGAGGCACGGGTTGATTCCAAATCACCCTATAAGCCCTCAACTTTCGGGCAATTCCTCCAACAAGTGTTGTTGGGATGTAAGCCCCAATCTTCTAATAAAATATCAACTTAAACCAAATTTAGATTCAAAAATGTAAAGCCCAACATAGGGTAGTCCGAGCACCTCTGAGTTTCCCTCAGAATCAAGTGCTCCTACTTCATCTCCTTTGGCTCTCATTCCAAAATCTAAATCTAAATTGATCCATTCCTTGAAATTCCTAAGGACCAAACCCTTTAATTAAGACTTTCATGGATTTCAAAACACAACAAAAAGCAAGCTTTAGCCAATGTTTAAATGACTACAAAAAAAAAGAGAGAGAAAACCACTAGTTTAATCAAAAGTGTTCCCAAATCAAATTTGGGATGTAATTAACCATAGGGGCTTGCCCCTATGGGATGTCTGTACCCCAGAAGTAAATAAACCCCACTCGACCAAACATTGAGTGGGGGAATCTCTGTTAAATAAATTGTAAATTTTATGATTGAGTCCATAAGGAGATGATATTTTTACCCTCCGGGGTAATATATCATATTCTTATGCCGCTCCCGATTATAAAATATGCAATCCGTTTGAGGATACAAAAATTCTCCAACAGATTTTCTGGCGACTCCGCTGGGGAGGATGTCTCTTTTCATCTAAACTAGTGGTTTTCATTAAGTCATCCTAAATGTTGGCTAAATGGCATTTGCAAAATCAATGTTGTATTGTATACCTCTCCCAATTTCAAATGTTGGGTTGAATGGTTCCAATACAAGCAAATGCAAAGCAAAATGTTTCAAATGAACTTTCAAAAAATGAGAAAGATGAACTTTGGTTTTCCAAACCAATCATTTTCAAATAAAACTTCAACATTTTCTAATATTCAATCTCTCAAATTTTCTCCCATATCATAATTGTTGTGGTTGTAAGAAATTTACAACCAAACAATGTCAAATGGTGTGACCTTCCAAAATCTTTCAATTTCCTTTATCATTTCACCAAAATCCGGGTCACAGTTGTGGGTAGTCAGTGATTCAAGTCAGTGGTCAGAAAACCCAGAAAAAGTGCAATGTTTGGTTGATGTCATGATAATTGGGTTCAAAAAGATACAACAGAGGGATTGATGTCAGAAATTTTGATTTTTTCAGGATATCTGTTGGGATTCAGTCACTTAGAAAAAATTCAGTAGAGCAGAAATGGAAGGCAGACTGATTTTTAAGTTTGGTGATCAGTTACAGTTGTCCTTTGATCAGTCCCGCTTTGCTCCTGGGGACATGATCAAATTTGGGCAGGGTTTTTTGAGGATATGGAGGTTATTTTTCAAGGTCCTACACCCTCTGAAGCTAGGACTTTGGAAAACCAACCTTCATCTGAAAAGAAGGTTCTGGAAATAAACCTGCCTACTAGGGAGAGGTCACCTACTCAGGATAGTAGGAAGAGGGTGGCTGAGGTCTCCCCAAAAGCCTTAGCCTCTCGACCCTTCTGTTTTTAATAGATTGACCTTCCCTAAGGTCCTGAAATCAGATGAAAGACAAACAGCTTTGACTCCAATGTTGCATAAAAGCAAAGTTTGTTAAGAAAGAACCTGAGCCAGTTCAGTCTGTAGTAGTTGCTCCAAGTGTCCCTAGGTCTGAGGGTCCTTTCCAGTTCAGTCAGTTTGAGGAAGGGGGCAGTTCTACCTACCTCCTTACTAGATCCCAGAAAAGGAACAAATATAGGAGGTATAAGAAGAGAAAGGAAAGGGAAGAAAAAGCTGAGCGGGATTCTGAGATGATGGACCTCTCTCAATTAGCTGAGGGGAGTAGGTTTTATCCTCTTTCTTTGTCTAGGGGAGAGGAGGATGTTAAGAAGATAGTTACACCGCCCCCTAGACCTCCACTTAGAGTTTCTGAAAGTACTCCTGATGAGATGACAAAGAAGTGGGAGAAGGGAATAAGAAGAATTTTTCAAAGGGTAGCTGATCATATGCACACCACAAAAGAAGAGGTGATTAAAGCCATGAAAAATACAATCACTAAAGATTTTGCTAAGCTACTTCTGAAAGAGGATAGAGATCCTGAGGATAGTAGATTGATTGTAGAACCATCCCAAAGGGATAGGCGCCGATTCTCTATGCAGCCAGCAGTGTCAGCTTTGACAGATGGGTATAGTTCTGGGCCTCGTCAGGAAAGGGCAGCTAGTGAGCAGATTGTTTTGGTTGACTATTCAGCACCGCTACCTGAGGCTCGTGGCAGACCAAAGGTTGATCACCCTGATCGCCAAGTGGTCCCTCGGACTTCTCTTTCTAGTTCTGTTAGATCTGATGTACCTACTAGGTTTTAGGAGGTCTCCAAAAGAAGACCAACCTCCTATTCCTTATGATGAGCCACACTCTGGGGGTCACATTCAGACTCCACCTTTAGATGAGGTAAACTTGGGACACAAAAAATCCCATACCTCCTCATCTGGGGTGAAGGAAGAATGGAGACCCAAGGTGGTGGCTCCATCAAAGGTACACTCTTCTTCTTCCACTCATGTTGATCCCGATGATAAAGGGAAAGCACCCATGGAAGTGAACAGTTATGAAGAATATCATCCTTCTCATGTCAACCCTTCAACAGGCAAAACCATTGAGGAAATGATGGATTACTTGAAAGAAAGCCTTAGAAAGATCGATGAGGATGAAAGGAGAGACAAGGAGGAAGAGGAAAATTATAAAAAATTGGTTGAAAATTTTAATCCTGATGAGGATGATCTTATGGATGAGGAGGATATCTTTGTTCTCCACTATAGCAGAAGAGGATCCTCTCTTCCAGGAGACCCTCATACAGATGAGTTGTTGGAGGTGCCAGTGGAGAAGGAAGGGAGTGAAAATCCCCAGATCCGTGCCTTGCTACAACAGTTGAAAGATAAAGACACTCAGCTTAGTGATATGGCTAAGAGATTAGATGAGATGGCTTCCGCCATGACTGCCCTTACTACTCAGCTTTTGGGTCCCCAAAAGGTCCCAAATACAGTTGATAGACCTTCCACTAGTGCAGAAAAGGCTAAGGAGGTAGTGCAAGTTGATGAGGACATAGGGAGTCAAGAAAAGAATGAACCTGGGTCAGTTAATCTCCAACCTTCAAAGGACGATTTGAAGGATTTCATTAGTCAGCAGATTAAGGAGTCATTGGCACAGGGGAAAGGAGGTCACTCTATTCAAAGAGGAAGACCTTATCCCGAGGAGTTTGACTTGGTACAGTACCCCAAAGGTTTTGTTTCCCCTTCCTTCAAGCTCTTCAATGGTATAGGAAACCCACGTCAACATTTGGCTCACTTCAGAGCTGGGTGTTGTAATGTGGGTGGCAGTGACGCTCTCCTCTTCAGACAGTTTGTGAGCAGTCTTTCAGGGGTGGCTTTTGACTGGTACGCTGAGTTGCCAAATGGTTCAGTAAAGACCTTTTCAGAGTTGGAATCCTTGTTTGTAAAGAGATTTGCGGGGGCCCAACATCATGTTACAGTGGGAGACCTTGTGGTGGAAAGGCAAAAGCCAAATGAGGGGTTGGTGGATTACATTCTTAGGTGGAGAAACCTTAGCCTAAAATGTGAACCACAACTCCAAGAACAGCATGCCATAGAAATTTTACTAAGGAATATTCATGGTCCTATAGCACTCATTCTTAAAGGGTTTACTATTAGGACTTATGAAAAATTGATTAGTAAAGCTTCTGGCTTGCAATCTGAAGCATCTCAGTTGTCATTCCTTAAAGATAACAGTAATGGTGACCAAGCCAAGAAACTCAAGCAGAAACCAATTGAAAGAAAGGGCAGTGTGTCAGCATTATCATTTCAGAAGGGAAAGCAGATTCAAATTACTGAGCAGCAGCAGCCTAGAAAGATTACTGAGCAGCAGCCTAGAAAAGATAAGGATAGGGTAGCCAAAAAGCCCGATCCTAGGGGATTGACAGAAAAGATTAACCAACAGTACTCTTTTAGGAGAGATGCCACAAAGAAAATCTTTAAGTCTTTGATCCAAGATGATAACTTCCAACTCCCCAAACCCAAAAGGCCAGCAGATGTTGATAAGAGCAATGAGCCAAACTATTGCCCTTATCACAGAATGTTGGGTCATGTTCTAGAAGATTGCTATGTCTTTAAAGATTGGGTTGAAAGTGAGTACAAGTCTGGTAGGATGAGTATTCCTAATGCATACCTAGCAAACCCCTCACAAGGGTCGGCTAAGGTTATTCATGTGGAGGTCATCCCTACTAAGGGGCAGAAAACAGAGTCAGCCACTACAGTTTCCCCTCCAACAGTGTTCAACCAGAAGGGCAGTCTTGAGTTGCTTACAGATGCAGAGGGTTGGCAGTTGTTCTTGTCCAGATCTTCTTTGAAAATGCTAAATAAGTTACCCAACACCCCATTGGAGTTTCCAAAAAAGGAACTCAAATGCCCATAAAAAAAAGGCATTTGGAGTTCCTCCAAATAACTCAATGGAGGGAAAGGGTCCTTCACCTTTGAAACTTCTTGAAAAGAGAGTTTCAATGGTGAAGGGAAAGGAAAAAGAAGAACCATTTCCTAAAATCAAGCAAGTTATCCTTCCAAATGGCAAGGGGAAATCCCCCAAGCCTCTTACCCTTTCTGATTTCATGTATGTTCCAAAGGGTGTTAGTAAAATGAACAATCCTTCCGCGTACGTGCTATCTGTCCATTCTGAAACTGAAAATGAACAATCTGTGTCTGAGTCTTCTCAATTGCCTGAATCATGTGAATCTAGTTCTGATGATGATCTACCCGTGTACAAAATGCAGGGAGTAAAGATTGTCATTGAGCCCGAGTCACCTGATTTAGAGACAAATCAAGTTAAAGAAGAGTCAGATTCTGAGGTTTTGGTTGATGTGACCTCAACTTCTGAGCCTGAAGAAGTAACAGAAATTAATCTCAGAAGTGGTCGTGTTGTACCATCTCCGATGGCATCCAAGAAAGATAAGGGAAAAGAACCTGTCAAACAAAATGAGGGCGTGGTTCCACCAACACTTGCTCCACAAGAGAAAGTGGGTGGTGGACCACCAAAAGTGGATTATAATGTGTTAGCTCACCTTAGGAAACTACCTGCGAGGTTGAGCATATATGATGCTCTCGTGCTTTCTCCTGAAATGCGAGAGGCTTTGGTCAAGGCTTTACTTGATCCTGAAATTTGCTTGGCTCAACTCGCAGAGTGTTCCTTTGAAGAGGCTTTACACTTCAAAGAAGTACCTGGAGTAACCTTTTCTGATGAGGATTTACTTCTAGATACTTCAGATCATAATCGCCCACTTTATATAACTGTTGACATTGACAATTTCAAGTTGAATAGAGTGCTTGTTGATCCGGGTGCATCGGTCAACATAATGAGCCTAAGAACTTTGGCCCATCTCAATGTTGACACGCAAAAACTAAGTTCTGACAAAATGATGTTGCGTGGCTTCAATGAAAAGGGGCAAAGGGCTTTAGGCTCTGTCACTCTTTCACTTTTGATTGGAGAGTTGAGAACTGAGGCTAAATTCCATATCATTGATTCTGAAACTTCGTTTAAAGCACTTCTTGGTAGGCCTTGGCTCCATGAATACAAAATGGTTCCTTCCTCTCTACACCAATGCATGAAATATGAAAGGAATGGTGTAGAGTACTGCATAAAGGGAGATTTGAAACCATTTAGTGTGCATGAAGTTGGGAAATACGAAGATGCTTCTTACTATGTTCCAAAGAGGCTATCATGTTTTCTAGATCTGTGGTACCAACTGAAGATCAAGTGGGAACTAGTGCACCTAAAGAAAAGTCTCCAACACTTGTCCAAGAGCACCTTCAAGAGGAGCTTGAGGAAAAGATTAGATGGAATCCTGCCCCTCCTTCAACACAACGAGGAGGTAGGATGGCACAACGTGCTCGTGGGAGAGATCGTGGTAGAGGTAGAAGCCAAGATGGGTGGAGGATGAGGGCCACCAATGCCTCATCTCCACCACCTACTTCTAGAAGGCCCATCACCCATGTAGGCTCAGGGTCCAATTCAAAAGCTGAGCCAAATGTGGTGGGTAGTTCAAAAGATGCTGCTTCAAAATGGGTGATTACTGAAAAGCCTATTTGGAACATTAAAGAAAATTTTCTATGTGATGAGGACAACTCTCAGAAAGAGGAGGTGTCCAATTTCACTACATTTGAAAAGTTAAATGAGTTTGTAAAGACTTTAACCCCTTTGTCTGAAAGCAAAGTAGATGATTTAAATGTATGTGTTGCACCTAATTTAGAAGAAGAGGTGGGGAAGAAGCGTGTCTTTTATAAAGCACAACAACCCTCAAGTTCAGAAGTGGGTGTAGAACTTGAGGATCTTTCTTTGAATGAAATGGTAGAACTACCTTTTGATTGGTATCCCGCTGGTGTAAAAAGTTTGATTAAAAGAGGTTTTGCTCCTTCTATGTGGTCCAAAGGCGAAGCCAAACAGCATGAAAATTTGTGGAATTCTAAATACAAATTGAAAAAGAATAAATATGGTGTTGGCTTTGGTACTGTCGGACCAATAGATGACGCTGAATACTGTTTGGTTATTACCAATAATCTGGAAGTTGATATGATCTTTACAGAAACCTACAACGCTGTTGAGAGGTTATGTTTACAGGCTAGCAACGACCCAGATTACCTTCAAATTAGGGATGCACCCCCTGAATTTGAGGAGGAAATCAAATCAACGATTGATGAATCGAAAGAAATCAATTTGGGTACTGAAGAAAATCCACGCCCCACTTTTATAAGTGCTTTGTTAAATGAAAATGATGCCAATGGTATGGTACAACTCCTGACAGAGTTTAAGGATTGTTTTGCTTGGAGTTATGATGAAATGCCCGGATTAAATCCAGACATAGCGGTCCACAAACTTGCCATTCAACCAAATGTTGTTCCAGTCAAACAAGCTCTTAGAAGGATGCGTTTGGAGATTGAACAACAAGTGATTGAAGAAGTAAAGAAATTACTTGAAGCTGGTTTTATTAGAGAGGAAAAATACCCCTCTTGGTTGGCTAGCGTTGTCCCCGTTAAGAAAAAGAATGGACAGATTCGCGTATGTGTCGACTTTAGAGATTTGAATAAAGCATGTCCTAAAGATGAGTTCCCATTGCCAATCCCTGAACTCATGATTGACATTGCTTCTTCTCATGGTCTCTTTTCCTTTATGGATGGGTCCTCGGGGTACAACCAAATTAAAATGGCCCCGGAGGACGAGCAATACACTGCTTTTAGAACACCCATTGGAATATACTGCTATAAGGTTATGCCTTTTGGCCTTAAAAATGCTGGTGCAACCTACCAGCGTGCAATGACCAGAATCTTTGATGAACTCATTCATGACAAAGTTGAATGCTACATTGATGATCTCGTGGTCAAAAGCAAAGAAAGAGAGGATCACTTGTTTGATTTAAGGGTTGTGTTTGAACGGCTTCGTCGGTACGACCTCAAGATGAATCCCTTGAAATGTGCTTTTGGGGTAACTTCAGGGAAGTTCCTTGGGTTTGTTGTTCGACACCGTGGCATCGAAATTGACCCTACTAAAATCAAGGCGATATTAGAAATGAAACCTCCTAGAAGTCTTACTCAATTAAGATCTTTCCAAGGTAGGTTGGCATATCTAAGACGCTTTATATCCAATTTGTCTGGTAGATGCCAACCCTTTGCAGCCCTTTCAAAGAAAAATTCAGAATTCTACTGGGATGATAGCTGCCAAAAAGCTTTTGATAGTATAAAACGCTATCTTTTGTCCACTCCAGTTTTGGCCGCTCCCATTCCGGGGAAGCCATTAATTCTTTATACTGCGGCTTCAGATGAGTCTCTTGGTGCTTTGTTGGCCCAAACCAACAATGAAGGAAAAGAGAATGCTTTATACTACTTGAGCAGACGTCTAATTCCTACTGAAATGAATTATCCTTCCATTGAGAAGCATTGCTTATGTCTTATTTTTGCCGTTCAAAAACTTAGGCATTACATGCTCTCTCATAAAGTCAATCTGATCTCTAAGGTCGATCCCCTTCAGTACCTCATGACCCGTCCAACACTCTCAGGACGTCTAGGCAGATGGGCCATGATACTACTTCAATTCGACATCACTTTCACTCCCCAACGTGCTATAAAAGGACAAGCTCTTGCTGATTTCCTAGCAGCACACCCAATACCGGCAGGATCTCCCTTAAACGACGATCTTCCTGATGAACAAATAATGAGTTTGGATAACCATGAAGGCCCTGCTTGGGAGTTATATTTTGATGGTGCGGCCTCTTTCCAAAAAGGTACTGAACCACAAAGTCTTCTCCCTGGTAAAGCTGGAGTTGGTTTGATATTCATAACACCTGATAAAGCCCTATTGCGATATTCTTACAGTTTATCGGACCCTTGTACAAACAACGAGGCGGAATATGAAGCTCTGATAACTGGTTTAGAATTAGCAATATCAATGGAAATTAAAAATATCAAAATTTTTGGCGATTCACAGTTGGTAATTAACCAAGTTGCGGGAACTTACAAAGTTTTGAAACCCAACTTGCTTAAATACCACTTGTATGCCATGAAATTGTTTGAGCAAATACCTAATGCAACTTTAGTTAGAATACCGCGTGGTCAAAACGCTACGGCGGACGTTCTAGCAAAACTTGCTAAAGAAATGTCATGCCCCGAAAAGGGTTCAGTCCAAATAGAAGTTCAAAATCGCCAAATTTTGTCTCCTGTTGACTTTGAGAATTTGAATGAACCTTCTTCGTTTGGTGAGTTTTTGTTTGTGGTAGATGATGAAGATGATTGGCGCCAACCATTCATTGATTATCTCCAAAATGGTAAACTACCAAAGGAGAAGTCTGTTGCTCACCAAATAAAGAATAGAGCGTTGTCATTTTCACTAATTAACGACACCTTGTATCGGCGGTCATTTGACCAAATGTGGTTGCGATGTCTTGCCAAAGATGAAGCCCACAAGATAGTGACCGAGGTACATGCGGGGTTGTGTGGCGCCCACCAATCGGGCCCTAAAATGAAATTGAAAATTAAAAGGCTTGGGTACTATTGGCCCTCGATGATTAAAGATTGTATGGAAATAGCACGGAAATGCCACCAATGCCAAGTACATGGGGTAGTTTTGCATCAACCACCAAATGTTTTGCACCCAACAATAGCCTCTTGGCCTTTTGAGAGCTGGGGAACTGATATTGTTGGGCCTATTGACCCCCCATCCTCGAGGGGTCATAGGTTTATAATTGCTGCCACCGACTACTTCTCGAAGTGGGCTGAAGCCATACCACTAAGAGAAGTCAAAAC
Source organism: Dendrobium officinale (assembly GCA_019514585.1). NCBI lineage: Eukaryota > Viridiplantae > Streptophyta > Magnoliopsida > Asparagales > Orchidaceae > Dendrobium > Dendrobium officinale. Next base: position 21,189,781 of record CM033699.1, on the reverse strand, counting down.
TAGCCATGTACTACAATTTTTGAAGGACCATATCGTATACAGGTTTGGCGTTCCTCGTCGAGTCATATCCGATAATGGTCCTGCTTTTAAGAGTACCAAGCTTAATCAATTTGTTAACAAACATAGCATTGATTGGAGGTATAGTACGATATACTATCCTCGAGCTAATGGATTGGCTGAAGCTTTCAACAAGACATTAGTTCAGTTGCTAAAGAAGACTTTAGATGAGAACAAACGTCAATGGCATGAAAAGTTGGTGGAGGCATTGTGGGCCTATCGGACCACATATAGAACCCCGACACAGGCCACTCCGTTTGCTCTCGTCTATGGAGCGGAGGCGGTTCTCCCTTTTGGAGTTACAGCTCCCATCTCTTAGAATTGCAATAAACAATGAAATTACAAATGAGCAAAATGCCCAACTAAGGTTGGAGGAACTCGATGGTTTAGATGAGAAGCGTTTGCTTGCTCAACAGAACCTCGAGTTGTACCGAGCCCGCATGGCTCAAGCCCACGATAAATTGGTTCGTCCTAGGACTTTCAAGGTTGGCGACTTGGTCCTAGTTCTTCGCAGACCGATTATAGCCCACCGCAAAATAGGTGGCAAGTTCGAACCTACTTGGGAAGGCCCTTTTGTGGTAGAGAAGGCCTATCAAGATGGATCTTACCAATTGATTGATTGTAATGGTGAACGTCCTATGTTTCCTATCAATGGGCGTTACCTCAAGAGATATTACAATTGATTGTATGCAAATTTTAATTTCAATGAATGAATGTTTCTTTCAAGTGGAAATGTTCTTTTCATCCGGTTGTGGACTGGGTCCGGATTATCAAAACCTTGGTTTAAGATTTCAAATCTTTCATCTTTCCCCCAAAAGGGAAGGAAATTCATATTTCCCTAAAAGGGAAGAAAATCCATCTTTCCCCCAAAAGGAAAGACAATGCACCCTTTCCCCAAAAGGAAAGAAAATTCAATTTTCTCTAAAAAGAAAATCAAGTTCATCTTTCTCTAAAAGAAAGTTAATCTTTTTCTTTCCCCAAAAGGAAAGTTCAAATTTATCTTTCTCCAAATGAAAGTCAAATGCAAATCTTAGTACCAAATGCTAAGTGTAGACATCCCCAAATAGGAGTCTTCTTATCAATTTATGAGTTTAGGTAGAATTCAAACCTTCTAAGGTCTCTCCTAGCTCATTCCTTTAGATCTTGTTCTAACCAAATTGAACATCAATAGATCTACCAAAATCTAGACTTTTAGTGGTTGCCAAAATACTCTTTAGTCTTCCCAAAATGTTAAGATTTATCTAGCCAAAATGGATAACCTTACACCAAATATCTTTAAGGCTTAAGGAGTAGTCAAAATACTCTTAACCTTAGCTCTTTTGAGTTTTATCTCACCAAAATGAGGTAGACCCTACCCCTAGACGGTTACCAAAATACCTCTTAGAGCTTGCCAATAGGTGCCAAATACCTTTGGACCTTTTAGGAAACAACAAATTTTCCTAACCCTCTCAAATGATAAGTGAAAATATCTTTGAGAACCCTTTAGGTGGTAGTCAACATACCCCTAACTTTTAGGAGATAGCAAGATGTCCCTAAGACCCTTTTAGAGACTCCAAATGTCTCTAATCTCTTTTCAAGTGATAGCCAAAGCATCCTTGAAAGCTTCTTAGGTGGTAGAAAAATACCCCTAGCCTTTAGGTGATAGAAAAATATCCCTAAGCTCTTTTAGAAATTATCAAATTTCTTCTAATCAAATCAAATTCTTTCTAAAGATACCAAATGTCTTTAGGAATCACTTTTAGAAGTTGTCAAAATACTTCTAATTGATCCAAAATCTTTCTAGAGATACCAAACATCTCTAGAAGCCTCTTAGAAGTTATCTAAATACTTCTAACCAAGTGAAATCATTTCTAGAAATCTCAAATGTCTCTAGAATTCTTCTTAGAAGTTGCCAAAATACTTCTATTCCTATTAAATCCTCCCTAAAGATATCAAATGTCTTTAAGGATCTCTTTAGAAGTTGTCAAAATGCTTCTAATCTCTCTTCCAAGAGAAACCTAAAGCTCTTTCTTTAAGATGATAGATAGAAATCTCCTTATCTTTGTAGATCTTGCCTAAATCCAAATTTAGGCTTTCATAGATCTCTCTTTCTCTTTCAAATCATACTCTATTCAATTTGGAAGATCTCGTTTGATCATTGTTTGGTCAACGCCAATATGTGTAGCGTACTTCTTTTCGTTCACTACACATATTGGGGGTCCTTTTGTTGACGCTTATTTTTGTTTCGACTCGACCCCGATCGAGCCCGACCAGGCTCGATCGTGCTCGATTGACTTAATTGACCATCGTCGAGGCAAAGTCGGCTCAAATTGGACCCCGATTTGATTAAATTAAGTTTGTTTTAGTCAAATTAAATTTAATTTATTTCAATTAAAATCGAATCGAATTAAATTGAACCTCGTCGAGCGTCGTCGAACCCAATTCGACGTGATTCGACGCCGATTCGAGTTCAATTTCGCAAAATTGACTCAATCGGACGAAATCGGACCCAAATCGACTCAAATCGATTCAGTCGAACCGAACCCAATTTGAAGCCAATTTCAGTCTCAATTGGTTGATTTGGGTTCAATCATTTCCCTAATTAAAAAAATCCAAACCTAGGGCTGAGATTTCCTCTCAAGTCCCACCTAAATCTAGGTCCAATGTACTCAAGTGAAATTCCCTCGTTTCTCACATAGAGGAAGCCGCATTGGGCCATTTGGGCGGTGGACCTGCTCCCTCGTGCTGTCCGTCCGAACCCATCCCGAAACAAGAGCGGGAGAAGCAGTGGGGAGCCGCATTCGGCTCCCCTGTTTTCGTTTTTCCGCTCCCGTCCCGCGACCCAGAGAGCCAGAGAGCGAGCGAACGAGAGAGGAGGAGATCGGAAATCCCCTCTCATACGCGCGACTCCAGGCGGAAGTTTCTCCCCCGCGCGCGCGCTCACTCAACCCGGCGAAACCGAGGACCCTTGCGTGCGACGCCTTCGGCCGAACCTCCTGGAGGATTCGGCTGCCTCTCTGCTGTCCATCTCCCCTCTTCCAACGAGCCAGAGCTCCTCGCATGCGACCTAGCCAGGAGAAGAAGTAGAGACAAAGGATTTGAGGTGATTTCAGAGTTGATTGCTGTCTTTCTACTCCCTCTCTCTCAAAATCTGGAACAAAGAACTGCTGTAGTTCTTTTTCCTCCTGCTCTTGGGAAGTGGTAGGAAGGCTTCTCCTCTCTTTTCCTTCAACTCCGGCGACTTCTCGACGACAAAATCAGCTCCGGGAGATTCTCGGACAGCAAAATCTGCTGTTTGAAACTTGTGGACAGCAGCCAACAGCAAAGGAAGGTTTCTAGCTCTTCCTCCTTCAACTTCGGCAACCTCGAGACGAGTTGGGAGCTGTTTGAAGCCTCCAAACAGCAAAAGGAGGCTCCTAAACCTCCCAAACAGCAGTTTGGAACCTTCGAAACGTCCCGGACAGCAGCGGCGACGTCCGGAACGGCTTGGACAGCGGATTGGAGCTTTGTGCGGAGCTTGGACAGCAATCGGAGCTTGGAGCGGAGCTTGGACAGCAGCTTGGACATTGGTTTGGAGCGCTTGGACAACCCGGGGAAGGTATACCGTTGAACTTAGGCGAAACCTAGGGTCTCCCAAGGCCAATTGATGTGTGGTTGACGCTCCCAAAGCCTTAGGTCCTTAGAAACTTTAATTTTTGATCCCCCAAAACCTTTATGTTGGCTGTCCACTTCGCAAAGGCTATGGAAATTAGGAAATTTCCATTAGTTGACTCTTATGTAAGAGTTCGGAGAGGATTTTAACACGCGTAGAGGCGTCGGGTTGTTATCCGACATCTCTCAAATGTATGTTATGCATCATATTGAGCTTAGCACCTTCGCCTACATTTAAACCTTAGGGCATGATACTTGTTGTAGCTAAAACATAGTGGATAGCTCACATCTTTTCCCAAATCTCACATTGTGTACATGTATCTATACAACATTAGTGTCATGCGCTAAATAGACATATGATTTAGAAATTTTGTGGAGCTTGTGGGGTTGTCATAAGCCTTGCAACATATCCAAAATATTTGTGTGATGACTTATTGTAGGATCTAGTGTGAGTTCCAAAGATTCACTACGAAAATCCTAGAGCAAGTGTTTTTGATCAAACTCGCCTTTGGATGCGTTGTATGGTTTGTGATAGAAAAGTTGATGGCTAATCATTTTTGTTACGCAAATATTCCAAAGTTTGGAAACTCATTTTAATGTTTTTAATGGGTCAAATCATGCCAAAAGTGATTTGATCCCTTAAAGGCTTTAAGATACATGTTTCCCTACTAAATCATGATTCAAGCCATATGTTATTTATTCCTTGCTTAAAATTAGTGAATGTATTAACTTGCAAATTTTCATAAATGTGCTTACTTAATCTTAAGTGTTGGTAAGATTGATTTGGAGCATTTCATGGACCTCAAAGGCCCATGATCAATGCTCCATCATATTAAGGGGTTATTTAAGCTCATTTTTCCTAATTTGCAAGATAATATAACCAAATACAAGCTCTCAAATTTCCAAATCATATTAGGTACGATTTAGTGGAAACCACCTTCTTATAGAGCTTTGATAATATTATAGGTTGTCTTCCAAATTCAAATTGTAGGACCAATCTTTCTATCCAAATTATGCCAAAATTGATTTGGAAATCTTTTCATTGAGTTGGAAGCTCTCTAGTAGTCTTTCCTTTCTCATGTATGGAATTTTGGGGCATCTTAAAGTGTCAATTTTCTATTGCATGAACAAATCTTAACCTAGGACCCCAAAAATCCTAGATTCAACTCTCTTTGCTTGTAGATACAAATTCTACAATCACTCACCTATCTCTCCCTCATGCATGGTAATTTGGAGCACCACGGAGCTCCATCTTTTCATTGCATGATTGTTCTCAACCTAGGATTCCAAAAGCCTAGGTTCCACTACACGTTTGTTCTTAGGTCCCTCTTAGATCTTGCCAAAATAGATCTTTAGGTTTCTCCTAGAAACTTTCAAGTCCCCAAAATCATATCAAATTTGATTTGGGAAAACCTTCTACGCATTAGGGAAGTTAGCTTTCCCTCTTTCAAGCAAATCCAAAACATTTGTAGGAGAGTGGGAAGTTCTCTTCCTTATGACATGTCCCTTGCACTTAATAGTTGGGACGTTCTCTAAGTCCCAATTATTATAGTACATGAATCAAGATTTTAGGAAAACAAATCCTAAGCCTCTCTCTTTTTTTTTTTTTCATTTGCTAACAACACAAAGTTAGCAAATAAACACTTCTCCCTTCATAAATGATGATTTGGAATTCTCTAAAATTCCAACATGTCATTATATGAAAATATTATAGCTTAGAGCCAAAAAAAAATCTAAGTTCTCCATTTCTTTCGTTTTGAAACTAAGATCAATGAAAGAATTCCTTTTTAGGCTTAGGACTCTAAGATCTAGCCTATCTCATTTGCCTAACCTATATAGGTAGATGACCCCTTAATTTGTAGTCCAAAAACTACAAATTACATCCCTTATGCAATAATATTTGGAGCACCTCAAACTTCAAATATGTCATTGCACAAATTCTTTCTAACTTGGAACCAACTTCCGAGTTCTCCCTCCTAGTTTGTTGAAGCACCTAATCAACAAACAATTCACTCATGTGTTGTATTTAGAGACTATCGAAGACTCTAAGTGCTCCTCCTACACATGAATCTTTGTAGTTTGGAACCAAACTCTAAACTATCAACCCTTGTGTTGGAACATAAAACCAACCCATCTTTTCCTTCCCTTCGTTTGTTAAGACATACAATTAACAAATGAATGTTCCACTCCTCCATGTATGACAATTTGAAGTCTTCGAAGGCTCTGATCAATTATCATTACATGATAGTCAAACTTTAGAAATAAATTCTAAGTAATCCTCCATTTGAATGTTGAAACAAAATCAACAATCCTTCTCTCTCATACATGATTATTTGGGACATCTCAAGTCTCCAAATGTATCATTATATGAATCATCTAGACTTTAGGACCAAATCCTAGGTCATTTCTTCACTTGTTGATAATACAAAAGTAACAAGTGAACCTCTCCCATTCAAGTTTCTTAATTATACCAAAGTTGATTTAGGAATCCTTTCCAAGTCTTTAGATGCATCCTTCCCCTCTTCAAATGAGCCCAAAACATTTGTAAGAAGGTAGGAAGCTCTCTTTCTATGACCCAAAGGTGATAGGAAAGATCTCCTCATTCTCCTAACCTAAATTAGGAGAGTGTGCATCATTCTTTGAATGTCAAATGTTCAAGGAACCTTCAAGAGTTTGCAACTCCTAAGTTGCATCTCATTCTTCTCCATCCCTCCAACCCAAATTGGAGGAATGAATTCCCCCTCTTTGGATATCAAACGTTCAAAGGAAATCCTCCGATTTGTAATTCCTAAGTTGCATTTTGGACCATTCCTTTTTCTACAAGCCCAAATTGTAGGAAACCCCCAAATTCCCCTTCATTTGCCTAGCTTCGCATTAAACAAATGAATTTGTTTCTTTGAACATCGAAATTTAAGAAACAATTAAGGATTTGCAATCTCTAAGCTGCATTTTCTTTCCCTCATTTTCTACAACTCAAAAGTTGTAGGAATTCCTCTCATCCTATTGACTCAAATTGGATGAGTGAATGTCCCTTTCTTTGAACACCAAATGTTCAAAGAAAATCTTCCACTTTGCAACCTTCAGGATGCATTTCTCCCTTTCTTCTCTACAAACCAAATTTGTAGAGAAATTCCTTTCCTTCTACAACTCAAAAGTTGTATGAAAATCTCATTTGTTCAAACTTTATTGGATAAATTAAACCTATAACAAATCGTCTATTTGTTGAATCAAAATCAACGAATAATTTAATCAAAATCATTTATTTGTTGAAACAAATTCAACAAATGGTCCCATATCAAGCAAATGAATACCCCTCCTTGGACACCAAATGTCAAAGGAATCCCTTTCAACATGCAATCCAAGTGTTGCTTGTTGCTACTTTCTTCTACAACTCAAAAGTTGTAGGAAAATCATCTTATCCTCATAAAAATCAAAATTAGGAGGATATACTCACCTCCTTTGAGCACCAAATGTTCAAAGGATCCCTTTGATTTGCAACCTTTAAGTTGCATTTCTCTCTCTCTTTTCCTACTAGTCAAGATTGTAGGAGAAGATCTAAATCCGCGCTCATGCTCCCAAACCCAAATTGGGAGGATGAATCCCATCTTTGGACACCAAGCGTTCAAAGAAACCACTCTAATTCGCAACCGCTAAGTTGCACTTCGGTCTACTTCTTTTCCTATAAATCTAGATTGTAGGAAACCACCAAGTTCTCTTCATTTCTCTTAACCCAAATTAAGGAAATGAAATTCCACCTCCTTGAATACAAAAATTTAAGGAACCACCTTCTTGATTTGTATCCCTAAAGTTACAAATCCTCTTTCGCTCCTATAGACTCCAAAAGTCTTAAGGAATTCTTTACCTTAGCTCAAAGCCATAGGTTCTTTTACTTTTCCTACAACTCAAAAGTTGTATGAAGCCCACACTTTAACTCAACCTATATTGAGTGATCCATTTTCGTCCCAAATTACCTTATTTGTTGAACCAAAAACAACAAGTAACTTCCCCTCAAGCTTAGGATTCAAATCCTATTTCTCTTTGCCCTTCCAAACCCAAGTTGGAAGGGTGCAACCCTCTTTTGAACATCAAAATGTCCAAAGACCTTCATGAATTTGCAACCCAAAAGTTGTATTTTCTCCCCAATTCTCCTCCAACCCCAAAGTTGTAGGAGATTTCTCCTCTCTTTGGCTCCAAAAGCTAAAAGAGAACTCTCCAACATTTAGCTCAAAAGCTAAATGTCGGATTCCTACCTCTTCTTCTTAGCCCCTAAAGCTAAGGAGAATTTCTCCCAACAAGTGGCACCAAGAGCCATGTGTTGGATGCTCCTTCCTTAGACCCAAACTCTAGAAGGACCCTTAGTGTGACATACCACACGAGCCTCACACACTTAGGTGCACAGCCCCTTAGGCATGCTAGGATTAGGATTTTTTCTTTGTGTGCGCATGTGATTGATGTTGTGGATTGATTGCCCTTGGATTGTCTGCGTGTGGGCACTTGCCCTTAAGTGGTTAGTATAGAGATATAAATGCTTTTCTGTGCAGGTGGCCATATCTAAAAGTGGGGGGCGCTCATAAATAATAATAAACTGCTTGCATGACAGGTACTGCTTAAACCCCCCCAAAAGATGTGGCCAATAGGGTGCTATGATAAGCAGGGGCCTAGTGCTTAGCGCTCTAAGTGCTATGCCAATTTTGAGATGATAATATTTTTGCTATATAAACTGCCTCCTAACTCTGTTTTGCAGATTTGAGTCTTTTTTTTATCATGTATTTGGTAGAAATGGGATGTAAAACTTGTGGGGGTTCGGAGCAAAGGAAGGGAGCAAAGAAGATGAAGCCTAAAGAACTTTTGTAAAGCTTGAAGACCCCACAAGTAGAGTCTGTAATTAATTTGACTGGGTTGTATAATGGCAGGCAACTCAGCTGCCAAACATGTTTTTAATAACTGGGACATTAATTACATTTCTGTCTTTATTTATATACAAAAGCATGTATTGAAGTGTTTACTGGGTGTGCATTAGAAAAGCATGTTTTTCCTAGGCTTCTTCTTTTGTTTCTGTGGGTGTGGCTTGGACTTGGTCACGTTAGGCTCTTAGGATACAAAAATAAGATTTCTACTCATTAAAATGTAATCAATCTAAAAATTGATTTAGGCTTCACGATTTTCTAATAAGTAAGAAAGTCTTGCATGGCTCCCTTCAAGGAGCTAAGTTTTCTAAAAATTAAGACAATCATGCATAGCCAAAATGTGTCACATGTAGAATGCCTTCACTTAAGGACTAGATAACAAAATCTTTCTTTTTGTGAGTCAGCATCTGCATACCCCACATGCTAAGGCATCTTGGCCTCAAAGCCAAGCTATAAGTCCTACCTTCTAAATAAAAATGACCCCTACCACTCTACATTTGCATCAAGACCGGAAAAACATGGTTTTAAAAAAGCGATTAGGAGGAGTTAGCTGGTAGTCCCTTCCAGGCGGGACAATAAATCCAGAGGTCGGGCGGGTTATGCCTCTTGTGAGGTGTAGCTTGTAAGTCCCTCTTTGCACTCGTTAGATCTAGGTTCGAGGCACTACCTCTCGGTAGTCCTCACCTTAGTCTTAGGGTCCGAGGCACGGGTTGATTCCAAATCACCCTATAAGCCCTCAACTTTCGGGCAATTCCTCCAACAAGTGTTGTTGGGATGTAAGCCCCAATCTTCTAATAAAATATCAACTTAAACCAAATTTAGATTCAAAAATGTAAAGCTCAACATAGGGTAGTCCGAGTACCTCTGAGTTTCCCTCAGAATCAAGTGCTCCTACTTCATCTCCTTTGGCTCTCATTCCAAAATCTAAATCTAAATTGATCCATTCCTTGAAATTCCTAAGGACCAAACCCTTTAATTAAGACTTTCATGGATTTCAAAACACAACAAAAAGCAAGCTTTAGCCAATGTTTAAATGACTACAAAAAAAAAGAGAGAAAATCATTAGTTTAATCAAAAGTGTTCCCAAATCAAACTTGGGATGTAATTAACCATAGGGGCTTGCCCCTATGGGATGTCTGTACCCCAGAAGTAAATAAACCCCACTCGACCAAACATTGAGTGGGGGAATCTCTGTTAAATAAATTATAAATTTTATGATTGAGTCCATAAGGAGATGATATTTTTACCCTCCGGGGTAATATATCATATTCTTATGCCGCACCCGATTATAAAATATGCAATCCGTTTGAGGATACAAAAATTCTCCAACACCCCCTTTTAGATATGACCACTTGCACAGAAAAGCATTTATATTTCTATACTAACCACTTAAGGGCAAGTGCCCACACGCAGACAATCCAAGGGCAATCAATCCACAACATCAATCACATGCGCACACAAAGAAAAATCCTAATCCTAGCATGCCTAAGGGGCTATGCACCTAATTGTGTGAGGTCTGTGTCGTATGTCACACTAAGGGTCCTTCTAGAGTTTGGGTCTAAGAAAGGAGTGTCAAACATGTGACTTTTGAGCTACATGTTGGAGAAATCTCCTTAGCTTTTGGAGCTAAAAGGAGAAAGAAATCCAACATTTAGCTTTTGGGCTAAATGTAGGGAAACTCCCTCTAGTTTTTTTTGGAGCTAAAGGGAGGGGAAGTCTCCTACAACTTTGGAGTTGAAGGAGAGAGAACCTATAGCTTTTGGGCTAAGGTATTACATCTTTTAAGGCTTTTGGAAACTATAAAAATGAATGGAGATTAGTAGCTTTGAGGCTACAAATCAAAAAGATGTCTCCTTGAATCGTTGTATTCAAGGAGTTGGGTTTCATTTGCTTAATTTGGACTAAGCAAATAAAGTTGAATCACTTATTGAGTTTGGTTCAATAAGTGAGAAAGATTTGTAACTTTGGGGTTACGAATCAAGAGAGACTATCATTGAACTCTTATGTTCAATGATGGGTATTTAGTTTGCTAAGTTTGGGTTAAGCAAACATAAGAAGATGATGTGTAGATTTGGGCCTACACATCAAGGATTCTTTGAACTTTTGGGTGTCCAAAGAGAGGAACTCATTCACCTAATTTGGATTAGGAGAATGAAAGAAAACTAGGATTTGATTCATTTGCTTGATATGGAATTATTTGTTAAATTTGGTTCAACAAACAAATGATTTTGGATTGAATTACTTGTTGATTTTGATTCAACAAATAGGGGATTTGGGTGAGACTTTCATACAACTTTTGAGTTGTAGAAAGAAGAAGAGAAGATGCAACTTTGGGTTGCAAGCTTTTAAAACCTCTTTGAACATTTGGTGTTCAAAGAGAGGAATTCATTCTCCCAACTTGGGTTTGAGAGCATGAAGATGGATTCAAATACTCTCCTACAATCTTGACTAGTAGGAAAGAGGGAGGGAAATGCAACTTAGAGGTTGCAAATCAATGAAAGTTCTTTGAACATTTGTTGTCCAAAGAAGGAAATGCACTCTCCTAACTTGGGCTTTAGGAGAATGAGGGATTTCCTATAACTTTTGGGTTGTAGGAATAAGGGAAACAACAAGCAAATTTTGGATTTGCATGTTGAGGGGATTTCTTGGACATTGGGTGTCCAAGGAGGAGCTTTCATTTGCTTAATTAGTGACTAAGAAAATGAGGAAGATTAGGATTTGAATCCTATATTCAAAGGATTATTCGTTGGTTTGTGCTCCAACAAATAGATTACTTGAGAAGCTTCCTACAACTTTGAAGTTGAAGGAGAAAGATGGCCTTCCTACAACTTTTGGGTTGTAGAAAAGGGGAAATCATGTGCAACTTGAAAGTTGCAAGTTAGAGGAATTTCCTTGAGCACTTGGTGTTCAAAGAAAAGGACACACATTCACTTAATTTAGGCTAAGTGAATGGGTTGATTTTCTACACTTTTTTTGTTTGGTAGAGGGAGGAAATAATGTGTAACTTGGAGGTTCCACATTCATAGGTGCCCTTGAACATTTGGTGTTCAAAGGGGAATGACCATTCTTCTAGATTTGGGCTTTGGAGAATGAGAGGATTTTCTACAATTCTTAAGTTGTAGAAAAGAGAAACAACAAGCAAATTTTGAATTTGCATGTTGAAGGGATTCCTTGGACATTGGGTGTCCAAGGAGGAGCCTTCATCTGCTTATTTAGTGACTAAGCAAATGAGGAAGATTAGGATTTGAATCCTATATCCAAAGGATTATTCACTTGTTTACGTTCCAACAAATAAACTATATGAGAAGCTTCCTACAACTTTGAGGTTGAAGGAAAAAAATGGTTTGTTGGTTTCGCGCTCCAATGCATGAGTGATTTGCTAGGCTCCTTGTAACTTTGGGGTTAAAGGAGAGAGATGTGACTTTGAAGTTACAAAATCTCATGAATGCTCTTTGAGTACTTGATACTCAAGGGTAAGGTCATTCACTTTGTTGGAGCCAAGTGAATAGGGATAGATACTCATTTGTTAATTTTATGATTCAACAAATGAAGAAACACCTTAGGATTTGGTTCTAAGTCTAGATGATTCATACAATGATACATTTGGAGACTTGAGATGTCTCAAATAATCATGTATGAGAGAGAAGGATTGTTGATTTTGTTTCAACATTCAAGTGGAGGATTACTTAGAATTTGTTTCTAAAGTTTGACTATCATATAATGATAATTGATCGAAGCCTTTGGAGACTTCAAATTATCATACATGGGAGAGTGGAACATTCATTTGTCAATTGTATGTCTTAACAAACGAAGGGAAGGAAAAGATGGGTTGGTTTTATGTTCCAACACAAGAGTTGATAGCCTAGAGTTTGACTCCAAACTACAATGATTCATGTGCAGGAGGAGCACTTGGAGTATTAGACAATCTCTAAATACAACACATGAGTAAAGTGTTTGTTGATTAGATGGTTCAACAAACTAAGAGAACTTGAGAGTTTGGTCTCAAATTCAAGTGATACACACGATGAACATTTGGAGCTTAGAGAAGCTCCAAAATTTCACTTACGGAAATGCATGCATTTGTTGATTTTTTGTCTCAACAAAAGGGAGATGACTTAGGACTTGTTCCTAAAGTCATGATGGTTAAAGTTGGTGGATTATTTTGAGGCCTTGAGAGGGCTCCAAGATATCCAAGATGAAGGGTAATGGACAAATGCTTATTGCTCTTGTATTAATAAACAAAGTGTCACAAACCTAGGATTTTGGTCCTAAGTCAAAAGGTTTCATGCATCGGAGTGTTTGGAGCCTTGAGGTGCTCCAAACCATTATGCATGGGAAGGGAAAACTTGATTGGAGAATTCCCGATTCATGAAACGATCTCCAAATCAATTTTTGATATGATTTGAGAGGTCCGATAGGGTGGACATGCTCCTACGACTCTCCTAGAAAGACAATATATGGTGTCATCTAAGGGACCTAGAGGCACAGGATGGAATGTCATTAGAAATCCTATGGATAGGCTCTAAGAAATAGTTTTCTAGAGTCTAAGGGGAGCCTAAGGGTGAAGGCTTTCGATTGTCTTTTCGAAAGCTTCACCAAGTGCCTAAGTTTTGTGTTAAAACCCTTAACCCATCAACTTACAAACTATACTAAACATGTCCAACAAATTTCCAATATATGATGGGGTTCAATCTATAAGCTCCTTGAAGCCATAGACCACCCCATCTTTGCTTTACAAGCATCCACAAGTTTGGTGGACATATTCAGGGTTTTGCAAATTGTAGGTACAAGGATCGTAGCCATAGACATATAGCGAATATTCAAATATGCAATAACTCATGCAAGCTTAGTTTAGCGTTAAGAAATGAGAGCGTGTAAAAAAAACTTTTTCTTTTTCGCTTTGCCTTCCTAAATTTGGAGTTCAATAATATTTTCCAATCAATTCATTAATTGTAGAGTTTGTAGCATGAGTTAAAAGTGCTCATGAACAAACCCTAACCTCATCATAAAAAAAAATGATTGAAACACATACTTGAACGTCTAACAAATTTAGAGGAGATAGTGGATGTCATGGCGGTGTGAAACTAACACATGCATGTGCTAATCTAGTTGAAACATACAAGTTTTAGGGTATGTTAACGCGTGCCACACTTAGACAAGAGACCTCGCACTTCTACATTTTGTTAAACATTGGGCGAGCTACTAAACCTAAGATTTGGTCAAAGGTAGGAGTACTAAGTATGACATGGATATTATTTTCATGCAAAAATAGGGACGTTGAACACAAGTCCAACGCCCCATCGCCACGCCGCTATCTTTTTAGCTCTCACATGAGAGCGAATCATGTAAATTCACTTGATTTTCACGATTGAAACTAGTGAATAGCGGATATAGGATTTTAGGGGAACGAAAATTAAAGCTTCTAAGGACCTAAGGCTTTGGAGCGTCAATCGCATGCCATTGGCTTTGGAGCCTTAAGGTTTTGCCTAAGTTTTAAGGATTTTACCACACCTGGTTTGTCCAAGCGCTCCAAACCATTGTCCAAGCTGCTGTCCAAGCTCCGCTCCAAGCTCCGATTGCTGTCCAAGCTCCGCTCCAAGCTCCGATTGCTGTCCAAGCTACTCCGGAGGGTAGATTTGCTGTCCAAAGCACTCTGGACAGCAGTTTTCAGCGTTTGACAGCTTCCGGAAGCTGTATGGCTGCTGTTTATACGCTCCAAACAGCAGATTTTGCTGTTCGAAAGTCTCCCGGAGCTAATTTCGTCGTCGAGAAGTCGCCGGAGTTGAAAGAGAAGGGAGGAGAAGCCTTCCTTTGCTGTTTGGAAGATTTAGGAGTCCTCCCTTGCTGTTTGGAAGTCTACAACAGCTTCCGACTCGTCTCGAGGTCGTCGGAGACGAAGAAGGAAGAGAGTAGAAGGCTTCCTGAAGCTTGAGATCTCGGAAGCTCTGGCGGATGAGAGGGACGGAGCTCCTGGTTGGCCCGGACGACCGTCCAGGTGGAGTCGGAATGGGGTTCCGCACGCGAGAGGGAGGCTGATCGGGACTGCCGCACGCGAGAGGGGAGGGCCGGTCGGGACTTCCGCACGCGAGGGGGAGGCCGGTCGGGGCTTCCGCCTGGTGGAATCGCACGAAGGAGAGGATTCGCCTGGTGGAGTCGTTCCCTTTCTCTCGCTCGCTCGCTCGCTCTCTGTGTATCGGGACCGAAGAACGAAAGCCAAGGGGGAGCCGAATGCCGCTCCCCACTCCCTCTCCCGCTCTTGTTTCGCTCTGGCTTCGGACGGACAGCCCAAGGGACTGCCCAAATGAGCCTATGAGGCTCTCTCGTTACTTGAAACGAGGAGAATGTACTTGAGTACATTGAACCCAAATTTGGGTGAAATTTGAGAGAAAATCTCAGCCCTAGGTTCAAAATTCTGATTTGGGGAGTTGATTGAGCCCAAGTCAATCAATTGGGGCTGAAATTGGCTCCGAATTGGGCTCGACCCGAATCGATTTGAGTCGATTTGGGTCCGATTTTGTTCGATTGAGTCAATTTTGCGAAATTGAACTCCGATTGATGCCGATTAGCGCCGAATTGGGTTCGACGACGCTCGACGAGGTTCGATTGGGTTTTAATTGATTTGATTTAATTTTAATTTAATTAAATTGATTTAATTTAATTAAATTGGAGTCTAATTTGAGTCGATTTTGTCTCGACGTCGATCGATCGAGTCGATCGAGTCGATCGAGTCGATCGAGTCGATCGAGCCTAGTCGGGCTCGATCGGGGTCGAGTCGGTGCGAAAATATTCGTCAACAATATTCTTCATAATTGTTCACCTCCATTGGTGCTTTCCCTTTATCATTAGGATCAACATGAGTGAAAGAGGAAGAGTGTATCTTTGATGGAGCCACCACCTTGGGTCTCCATTCTTCCTTCACCCCAGATGAGGAGGTATGGGATTTTTGGTGTCCCAAATTTACCTCATCTAAAGGTGGAGTCTGAATGTGACCCCCAGAGTGTGGCACATCATAAGGAGTAGGAGGTCGGTCTTCTTTTGGAGACCTCCTAAACCTAGTGGGTACATCAGATCTAACAGAACTAGAAAGAGAAGTCCGAGGGACCACTCGGCGATCAGGGTGATCAACCTTTGGTCTGCCACGGACCTCAGGCGGTGGTGCTGAGTAATTAACCAAAACAATTTGCTCATCAACCGCTCTCTCCTGACGGGGCCAAAACTATACCCATCTATCAAAGCAGACACTGCTGGCTGCCTAGAAAATTGGCGCCTATCCCTTTGGATCGAATCTACAATCAGTCTGTTATCTTCAAGATCTCTATCCTCTTTTAGAAGTAGCTTAGCAAAGTCCTTAGTGATTGTGTTTTTCATAGCTTTAATCACTTCTTCTTTTGTGGTGTGCATGCGATCAGCCACCCTTTGAAAGATTCTTCTTATACCCTTCTCCCACTTCTTTTTCATCTCATCAGGAATACTTTCAGAAGTTTTAGATAGAGACCTAGGGGTGGTGAAACTATCTTCTTAACGTCCTCCTCTCCCCTAGACAAAGAAAGAGGATAAAACCTACTCCCCTCAGCTAATAGAGAGAGGTCCATCATCTCAGCATCCCGCTCAGCTTTCTCTCGCTTTTCCATCATCTTTTTAAATCTTCTATATTTATTTCTTTTTTGAGATTTAGTTGGAACATAAGTAGAACTGTCCCCTTCCTCAAACTGACTGAACTGGAAAGGACCCTCACACTTAGGGACACTTAGAGCAACTACCAAAGACTGAACTGGCTCAGGTACTTTCTTAACAAACTTCTGCTTATGCAACATTGGAGTTAAAGTTGTTTGTCTTTCATCTGATTTCAGGACCTTAGGGAAGGTCAACCTATTAAAGACAGAAGGCCAAGAGGCTAAAGCTTTGGGAGACAGCTCAGCCACCCTCTTCCTACTATCCTGAGTAAGTGACCTCTCCATAGTGGGCAGGTTTATAACACCTTTTTAGATGAAGGCTGGTTTTCCAAAGTCCTAGCCTCAGACGGTGTAGGACCTTGGAAAATAACCTTCATATACTCAAAACCTTGCCCAAACTTGATCATATCCCCAGGAGCAAAGCGGGATTGATCAAAAGACAACTGTAACTGATCACCAAACTTAAAAATCAGTTTGCCTTCCATTTCTGCTCTACTCAATTTCCAAGCAACTAAATCCCAATAGATATCCTGAAAATCAAAACTTCTGACATCAATCCCTCTGTTGTATCTCTTTGAACCCAATTATCATGACATCAACCAATCATTGCACTTCTTCTGGGTTTTCTGACCATTGACTTGAATCACTGACCACCCACAACTGTGACTCGAATTTAATGGATGATGGGTGAATTTGTTTGAGTTTGAAACCTCATACCATTTGATATTGTTTGGTTATGGATTCATACAACCACAACAATGATGGTGAAGAGATGAGATTTTGAAATGGGAATTTTAGAATGAGAATTTTTTTGAAAACCAAAGTTCATTTTTCTCAATTTGAAATGATTTGAAAAATTCATCTTGATTTGCATTTGCTAGTATTGACATCACTCAACCCAACATTTGAAGATGGGAGAGGCATACAATACAAATTGATTATACAAATGCTCTCTAGCCAATATTTGAAATGATTAAATGAAAATCACTAGTTTAGATGAAAAGAGACATCCTCCTCAGCGGAGTCGCCAGAAAATCTGTTGGAGAATTTTTGTATCCACAAACGGATTGCATACTTTATCATCGAGTACGGCATAAGAACTTGACATATTACCCCGAAGGGTAAAAATATCATTTCCTTATGGACTCAATAATAAAATTGACAATTTTAACAGAGATTCCCCCACTCGATGTTTGGTCGAGCGGGGTTTATTTATTTCTGGGGTACAGATGTCCCATAAGGGCAAGCCCCTATGGTTAATTACATCCTAAGTTTTAGTGCTTGAGAAAACTTTTGATTAAATTAGTGGTTTTGCTTGTTTTGAAGTCATTTAAATGTTGACAAAAATTGATTTTCGTTGTTTTACAATCAATGAAAGTTTTAAAAAAAGGATTTTGACCTTTTATGAATTTCAAGGAGAAGTTGATCAACTAAGGATTAGATTTTGAGAATGAAAGCCAAAGGAGATAAATTAGGGGCACTTGATTCTGAGAGGAAACTTAGAGGTGCCCAAACTATCTTATCTTGGACTTTACATTTTTGGAATCTAATTTTGGTTTAAGTTGACATTTTTATTAGAATGTTGGGGCTTACATTCCAACAACGCATGTTAGAGGAATTGCCTGAAAGGTGAGGGTTTATAGGGTAATTTGGAATCAACCCATGCCTTAGACCCTAAGACTAAGGTGAGGATGTGGGGGATTAGATATTTTCCTACAATTTTGAGTCGTAGGATAAAGAGGATTAGGATTTGAATCCTAAGGCCGAGAAATCATTCATTGGTTTGGTGTTTCAATGAATAAATGGTTTGATAGATTTCCTACAACTTAGGGGTTGAAGGAAGAAAATGTAACTTTTAAAAAGTTACAAAATTTCATAGGAGGCCTTTGAATATTTGTTATTCAAAGAGAAGATCGTTCACTTGGTTGAAGCCGAGTGAATAGGGATAAATGCTCACTTGTAGATTTTGTGTTATCAACAAATGAAGAAACGCCTTAGGATTTGGTCCTAAAGTCTGAATGATTCGTACAATGATATATTTGGAGACTTGAGATGTCCCAAATAATCATGTATGAGAGAGGAGGATTGTTGATTTTGTTTTAACATACAAGTGGAGGATTACTTATAATTTGTTTCTAAGGTCTGACTATCTTGTAAAGATAATTGATCGGAGCCTTTGGAGACTTCAAATTATCATAAATGGGAGAGTGGAACATTCATTTGTTAATTGTATATCTTAACAAACGAAGGGAAAGAAAAGATTGATTGGTTTTATGTTCCAACACAAGGGTTGATAGCCTAGACTTTGACTCCAAACTACAAAGATTCATGTGCAGGAGGAGCATTTAGGGTATTAGATAGTCTCTAAATACAACACATGAGTGAAGTGTTTGTTGATTAGATGGTTCAACAAATTAAATAGGAGAACTTGAGAGTTTGGTCTCAAGTTCAAGTGATACACACGATGGACATTTGGAGCTTAGAGAGGCTCCAAAATATCACTTACGGAAGTGCATGTATTTGTTGATTTTTGTCTCTACAAATGGGAGATGACTTAGGACTTGTTCCTAAAGTCATGATGGTTAAAGTTGACGGATTGTTTTGAGGCCTTGAGAGGGTTCCAAAATATCCAAGATGAAGGGTAATGGACAAATGCTTATTGATCTTGTAGTAATAAACAAAGTGTCACAAATCTAGGATTTTGGTCTTAAGTCAAAAGGTTTCATGCATCGAAGTGTTTGGAGCCTTGAGGTGCTCCAAACCATTATGCATGGGGAAGGGAAAACTTGATTGGAGAATTCCCGATTCATGAAACGATCTCCAAATCAATTTCGGCATGATTTGAGAGGTCCGATAGGGTGGACTTGCTCCTACGGCTCTTCTTGGAAAGACAACAAGTGGTGTCATCTAAGGGACCTAAAGCCATAGGATAGAATGTCATTGAAATTCCTATGGATAGGCTCTAAGAGTTAGTTTTCTAGAGTCTAAGGGAAGCCTAGGGGTGAAGGCTTTCGATTGTCTTTTCGAAAGTTCACCTAGTGTCTAAGTTATGTGTTAATACCCTTAACCGTCAACTTATAAACTACATTAAACATGTCCAACAAAGTTCCAACATATGATGGGGTGTAATCTATAAACTCTTTGAAGCCATAGAACACCCCATCTTCGCTTTGCAATCACCCATGAGTTTGGCGGACATATTTATGATTTTGTAAATTGTAGGAAAATAAGGGGTCATAGCCATTGACATATAGCGAATGTTCAAAAGGCAATAACTCACTCAAGCTCAATTTAGCATTTATAAAATAAAAGCGCAATAACAAGAGAGATTTCGCTTTCTCCCTAAATTTAGAGAAGTTCAAGGATGTGTTCCAATCAACCTTTTAGTTGTAGGATTTGCAACATGAGTTAAAAATGCTCATGAACGATCCCACAACTTCCTAAAAAGAGGAATGATTGAAATACATGCTTAAACATCTAATAAATTTAGAGGGAATCGTGCATGTCAAGGCGGTGTAAACCTATCACATGCATACTAATTTTGTCATAACATGCAAGTTTTAGGGGTGTGTTAACGCATGCCACACTTAGATAATAGACCCTCTTCTCCTACATTTCATTAGACATTGGGTGAGCTACTAAACCTAGGGTTTGGTCAAAGGTAAGAGCACTAAACATGACATGGATATTATTTTCATGCAAAAATAGGGACGTCGGACATAAGTTCAACGCCCCATCGCCACGCCGCTACCTTTTTTAGCTCTCACATGAGAGCAAATCATGAAAACTTGCTTAATTTTCATGATTTAAACAAGTGGATAGCGGAGATAGAATTTTAGGAGAGCAAAAATTGAAGTTTCTATGGACCTAGGGCTTGGAGGCGTCAACCACATAACAATTGGCCTTGAGGGACCCTAGGTTTCACTAAGTTTCAAAGTTATACCTTCCCCGGTTAGTCCTAGCGCTTCAAATTTTCGTCCAAGCTGCTGTCCAAGGTCCACTCCAAGCTCCAAAGTCGCTCCAAGCTCCAATTCAAGCTCCAAAGTCACTGCCCAACCCGCTCCGGAACTCGCCGCTACTGTCCAAAGCGATTTGAAGGCTCCAAACTGCTGTTTTGAGGGTTTTGAAGCTCTCTTTTGCTGTTTGGAAGCTTCAAACAGCTCCCAACTTGTCTCGAAGTCACCGGAGTTGAAGGAGGAAGGAGGAGAAGCCACTACAGCAAATGTAAAGCCTTCCTTGCGTCGGTCGAGACAGAGCCGAGGTGGTCGGGTCGCGCAGGTCTAACGAAAGAAAGAGCTGAACCTCCAGGTATGTCCGCCCGAGGCCTTGGATGAGCTCGGACGGAGCTGTCGCACGCGAGAGAGAGGCTGGACGGGACTCCCGCACGCGGGAAGGATGTCTACTCGTGAGGTAGTCACGGGATAGGGGAGATGGTCGCCCAAAAGAACCCTGGACCCGGAAAGGAGTACCACCTGGACTGGGCCTTTAGCTCTCTGTATCTCTCGCTCTCTACCGCTCTCTATCTCTCGCTCTCTATTTTGATCGGGACCGAAATGAAAGAACAAGAGAAACGGTTCTATCCCGCCAAGATCTCTGTTTCTTTGATTTTCTTTTACACGCCAGGCGCAAGTCAGCCGCCCATTCGATTGCCTCGTTGCGCGAAACGAGAGCAAATCCACTTGAGTAGATTTGGCTGACCACTAGATTTAAAATTGGGTGGGATTAGAGAGGAGATATCAACCCTAGATCTCAAATTTTGATTTGAGAACCAAATTCAGCCCAAATTGATTGATTTGGGTTGAAATTGAGTTCGAATTGAACTCGAATTGGATCGATTTGGGTTCGATCGAGTTAATTTCATGAAATTAAACTAATATCGGTGTCGAATTGTGTTGAATTAGGCTCAACGAAGCTCGACGTGGTTCGATTTAATGTGATTTGATTTCAATTGAATTAAATTTGATTTAATTTTGACTAAAACAAATTTAATTAAATCAAATCGGGGCCTAATTTGAGCCGATTTTGCCTCGACGACGGCCAATTGGGTCAATCGAGCATGATCGAGCCTAGTCGGGCTCGAACGGGGTCGGGTCGACACGAAAATAAGCATCAACACTAACAACATAAAGCTAGCAAATGAACACTTCTCCCTTCATGAATAATGATTTGGAATTCTCTAAAATTTCAACACGTCATTATATGAAGATCTTGGAGCTTAGAGCTACATTTGAAGCTCCTTGTTTCATTCGTTGGAAACACAAGAGTCAACGAATGAATTCCCTCCTTAGGCTTAGAATTCTACTCTTAGCCTATCTCATTTGCCTAAGATACACATGCAAATGATCTTGCATCGTCAAGTACAAAACTTGAGGGTTGCCTCCTGACTTGTGATTTCAAAATTGCAAGTCATCCCCTTTGTTTGCCTCACTTTTAGAGCTTCCCCAAGGCTCCAATGTGTCCCGCCATTTGACCCAAAATATGTTTTAGGAGTTATCACTAACTCTTCTTATATCTTGTATTATGGGTCTCTCCAAAAGTTTGAATTTCCTTTTGATTGGTTAATGACACAAAATTAACAAATGATAATCATTTCCCTTCATGTGTGATTATTTTGGGAGCATCCCCAAAGCTCTAAATCATTTTACCACATGAATTTTCAAGACTTTAGACCAAATCCTAGGTCATTTCTTCATTTGTTGATAGCACCAAATGAACAAATGAGTATTTGTCTTCATTCATTTGAGTTCAATCAAGTGAATGACCTTCTCTTTGAATACCAAGTATGTTAAAGAGCATTCATGAGATTTTGTAACTTTAAAGTTGCATCTCTCTCCTTTAACTCCAAAGTTATAAGAAGTCTATCAAATCACCCGTTTATTGGAACACAAAACCAATGAATCCTTTAGGTTTGGGATTTAAATTTAAGTCCCCTTCCCCCATTCACTTAGCCTAAATTAAGTGGATGACAACTTCTCTTTGGACACCAAATGTCCAAAGTTCACCTTCAATTGGCAACTTTTAAGTTGCATTCCAATCATCACCTCTTATGAGCCAAGATTATAGGAGGACTTGTAAACCTTCATTTACCCTCCCAAACTCAAAATGGGAGAATTTACATCTTCCACTTGAATATGAAACATTCAAGTGATTTTTCTTTAACTTGCAACTCATGAGTTGCTTGTTATCTCTCTCTTTCTACGATTCAAATATTCTTTTCCTACAAGCCTAAATTGTAGGCAACCATCAAAATTCCCTTCATTTATCTTAATCTTAGAAAATTTCTTACCTTAGCTCAAAACCATAGGTTCCTTCACTTTCTCTTCTTAGCTCCAAAGCTAAGGAGAACCCTTCCAATATTAAACCCAAAAGTCATGTGTTGGACTCTCTCTCTTCCCCTTTCTTTAGCCTCAAAGCTAAAAGAGATGTTCCTTCCCTTTCTAGCTCCAAAAGCTAGGGGGTATTTCTCCAACATTGAGCTCAAAAGCTACATGTTGGACACTTTCTCCTTAGACCCAAACACTAGGAGGACTCTTAGTGTGACATACCACACAAGCCTCACGTACTTAGGTGCACAATCCCTTAGGCATACTCTGATTAGGATTTTTTTTTGTGCGCATGTGATTGATGTTGTGGAGTGATTGCCATTTTGGATTGTCTGCGTTGTGGGCACTTGCCCTTAAGTGATTAGTATAGAAAAATATACAATGCTTTTCTGTGCAGGTGGCCATGTCCAAGAAGGGGGTAAATGTCATGATTATGCTAATGCTGTTTGCTTGCAGACGCTGCTTAAAACCCCCCAAGAGGCATGACCAATAGGGTAGAAGCAGGTGCTTAGCATTCTAAGTGCTAGGCCAATTTTGGGAATATAATGTGATGATTATATAAACTGTTGTCTAATTCTATTTTGCATGTTTGAGTCTTTTATATTTTTTAAATATATTTGATAGAAGTACGATGTAAAACTTGTGGGGGTTTGGAGCAAAAGAAAGGAGTGGAATAGGAGGGATGTACCTTTTTGGAGACGAAGCCCAAAGATCTTTTTGAAAAGCTTGAAGACCCCACAGTAGAGTCTGTAAATTTAACTGGGTTGTATAATGGCAGACAACTCAGCTGCCAAACATCTTTGTAATAATTGAGACATTATTTACACTTCTGTTTTAATTTATATACAAGCATGTGTTGATGTGTTTATTGGGTGCGCATTAGAAAACAGGTATTTTTTCTAGGATTCTTCTATTGGTTTGTTTGGGTGTGGCCTGGACTTTGTTGCGGTAGGCTCTTAGGATAAAATAAATTTTCAACCTCTTAAAATGTAAGCAACCTAAAAAAATGAAATTGTGTTCCATGATTTTCTAATAAAAGAAAATTGCATGGCTCCATTCAAGAAGCCAAGTTTTTTAAAACTTAAAACAATCATGCATAGTCCACATGTGTTGTATATAGAAAGCCCTCACTTAAGGACTAGATAACAAAAATCTTTTCTTTATGAGTCATCATATGCATACCTTCATGGATAGGCATCTTGGCCTCAAAGCCAAGCTATGAGTCCTATATTCCTAAATAAATAAAAAAATAGCCTTCCACTCTACATTTACATCGAGACCAAGACACATGATTTTAACAGCGACTAGGAGGGTCTAGTTGTAGTCCCTTCCAGGCGGGACAGTAAATCCAGAGGTCGGGCAAACTATGCCTCTTGTGAGGTGTAGTTTGTAAGCCCCTTTACACTCGTTAGATTTAGATTCGAGGCACTACCTATCGGTAGTCCTCACCTTAGTTTTAGGGTCCGAGGTATTGGTTGATTCGAAATCACCCTATAAGCCCTCATCTTTCGGGCAATACCTCCAACATGTGTTGTTGGTATGTAAGCCCCAATATTCTAATAAAAATATCAACTTAAACAAAATTAGATTTCTAAAATGTCCAGTTTTCTTTTCCTTTAGGTTAACATTTTTCCTTTTCTAAGGTTTAGATGTTTAAGTTGTGTGTAACGCCCTTCGTGACACCGTTCTACTTTAATTCAATTTTATTTTATGTAGATTAGGACTCTACCTTTCCATAGGAGTAGACATTCTAAGGGTGGACAACACCCTTCGTTGCACCATCCTAATTTAATCTAGTTTTTTTTTTCAACTTTAGGGATGCTCCGTTTCCTTAAGATTAGACGTGCTAGTGGTGGAACATGCCCATTGTGGAACCATCCTCATTTTAATTTAGTTTTCATTTCCTTTAGATTAGCATTATTTCTTTCCTTTAAATTTGACATGCTAGTGGTGAATAACTCTCATCGTGGCACCTACTTAGTTTAATCCAGTTTTATTTTACTTTTTTTTAGCATTCTTCCTTTCCTAAGAATTAGCCGTGTAAGTGGTGGATAACGCCCTTCGTGGAACCATCATAGTTTAATCCGGTTTATTTTCCTTTTGGCTAGGATTCTTCCTTTCCTTAGGATTAAACGTGCTAGTGGTAGATAATGCCTTTCGTGACCTCACATAATTTAACCAAATATTCATTTCCTTTAGGTTAGGATTCTTCCTTTTCTTTCATGAACTCAAGATTCTGGTAGTTTGTTCCCTCTTCACTCTCGGCTTCCATGTTATTATATTGCTGAAATGTACTACAAAGTTGATTGTTAGGTTTTCTTGCACATTTTTTAAAATTGTGTTTTTTAGGGTTTTTTGGAAGAAGGTCATAGTAATCTTATTTGAATGCGAATTTTGGTATTTGGTCGGCTAGGTTTTTTGATATTGTATTAGAGGTCGTTTAATTGTTTCTTATTTATGTTCTTTCACGTGGTAGATCGCTTATGGGGCTCTCTACCCCTCTAGTTGACATTGTGCAAGACGCTGTTTTGTTTTTCCTAATTTTATTAGCAGTTTGGAAAATTTTGAGTTTAAAATTTTAGGAAATTTTGATTCAGAAACATACTCTTTGTAAAACCCGAAAATGTTGTTTTACACCTCGCTCACTTTTCCTAGGGTTACTCCTAGACCTAGTTGCTAACCATTGCTTTTTTCATTTTTATAATGGGCTTGCAAGCTCGTTCTCTTGCTTGCTTGCATCCTTGCTACAATCCTGCACCTAATCCTGCAATACTACGACATGCTTCGCTCAACCTTGCTCACTCAACAAGGCAAGAGTGAGCAACTATGGAAGAATGGGGTGACAATCCATGCTTGATCTACCTTTATTAAAAATTTACATACATAGTAGAACAGTTGTACATTGATAATTCGTGACTGAATACATATATCATAGGCATTTAATATAATAATTTATAACAATGTGTAGCAATGCAAATACAACATTCAAACCAAAAAAGATTCATTAAACGTTGATCTTTTCCCTCTAAATAATTTACAATATCCAAATTTGTATATTTATATCATTATATGTGATATTCAGATGCATTATTACATGATGCTCATTACAATAGATGGTACATTCAGATTTATCATTAAATGATGCTCATTACAATATCCTTTTAGATAATCATTGCAATACTGATAATCCAACAAACCATGGTATAACACATATGGAACAAAAGTATCTAAAATTAACACCATACGTAAAATATATCACACATGCACCTAATAGCCAAAGGTGCTCCATATCGACTGAACATAAAATCCTCTTTACGTCTCATCTAATCCATAGAATTTTCTCAAAAGTAGTTATCAGCTAATGGGGGTGAGTTAGATATAGCTTGGAGGCTGATTAACGTATCATTTGATTTAGGCATTAACAATCACTTTTTATACACAATTTTTAAAATTTTCTTGACTGATAGTGTAGAGTGCATATCTAATGTATCTAAGCAAGAAGTCCTAACAAAATTTATGTTAACAAATAAATGTGATGTTCTTATATCGAACAACAGTCTAGCAGGTCTATCTTGCATGAAAATTATACCATGTGATAAAGCTACATCTTGCTAGAGTTATAACAGCAACTGTAGGCTGAGTAATTTTCCACAGTTTTGTTGTGGAGAGTTTGATAAACTATCGCTGGAAATAAAAGAAGTGCAAACATTAGTAAGCCAAAACAGTCCAAGCAAAATAACATAGGGATGGGGATGTTTAAATTAATCCATCAAGAGAATCTTACTGAAAAGAAGATTCTCTTGATAGGTTAATTTAAACTTCCCATATCAAGAAAATATTCTAATGTCCAATATTTGCAGACATTTGTTTTTCACCCAAGGCTATAGTAATGCTTGCTTCTTCTGTAACTTTGTTAGAGAGATGCCAGGAAGCATACTGAAGTTCGAAGCATTAAAGGCAAGCAAAATCCATATGACATGCATGAGTTTGTTATGCCTTCACATACTTTTGTTGATGATCCCATGGCACAGGAAATTATTCACAATGGAGCCACCTTTCAGGTATGCTAGTTTGCTTTGATGCATTTCAACTTTGTTTTGCCCTCTTTTGTTGGTCTCTTCTTTTATGGGTTGTAGTAATCACACAAACTGATGAATCGTAGTAGAGTTTGGCAGCCTTTTTGCATGCACACAGAAACCTATCAATGTTGGATTATACAGTCTTATGGTAGGTTAAGATAGTTATCATAACTTGCTCAGCAGGGAGACCTTGCTTTGATTGTAGTTATTACTTGCCAATATTTAGTGAACTGATCCATGCCTTGCAAAACATCTATTACGACAGCATATCCACACTTTATTTTTTTCTACATAGGTTGCAAAATCACAACTGAAAAGACAGAGGATATGAATTATTTGCTATGTAGTTAGGAAAAAAAGATCTTATGATTCATTGAAATTTAGTAAGTAATCAGCCCTATATCTTTATGACTTTAGTCTTTTTTCATGTGAGCTCCGAAAATTCTGCCCCGGCCTCCCCGCCGCTTTTCTTTTTATTCGGCAAGGGAGTTTTAACAGAATAAGTTACGGGGTAAATTTTGGAAGGCAGATGGGTTTGTAGATAAGACACTACCCAGAGATTTCGCCTTCATTTTGCGAGGACTTTATGATTTGTGTTCTGGTTTCCTATAGGCGCAAGCCCCTATAGTTAATTACCCCTCCCGGTCACGAGAGATTACTTTTGATTAAGGCTAGTCATCAATCATATACGTAGAATATACGTGTTATCTGGCATATAGTAGCAGCATGGGTTTGGGTATTTGAGAACTGGATTTGGATTTGGAAATTTGGAGAGTTTGATATTTAAAATAGAAATTGCACCATCTTGCACTTAAAGCGGAAGGTGGGGGAATGGATGATGGGCCCGATCAAGATCCCATGGTTCCGTCGTCCCGGGCCATCGTGATCCCTGGTCTACTTAGTTAGAGGAGGTAGTCGACCCAACCTGACAGAAGGATCCTTGTCGGCAGCCATGGGTTGCTTCGTCCAAGGGGACCTTGTAGACCTGGGGTGAATGTTTGTCTAAGGGGACAATTTTGAATCCACCTTAGCTAACAGAGGGCTTTGTGCCATATCAATCATATCCTATTGATTCATATCTTAAGGATTTGATGTCATTAAGGAGCGTAACGACGCTGGCCATAACCAGTATTTCGTGGTGCCATTTGGCGGCAAAACCACTCGGTTCAGAGGGCCCCGGGTCATAACAGTTTATCCTGCGGTGTCATTTGGCGGCAAATCGCCTGTTAGAGGACACGTACCACGTCCTTACTAGCAAGAGATTGTTTGAGAATGGATTTTAGTGATATTTTCGATTAGGCATTTAGCTATTTGCGAGCTTAAATAGATTTCAACTTGTCCACCCCGACAAACTGTTGCGGAGGGTAGATGGATATTGCTTTAAGTGTTTGATAGTTGGATTTCAAATTTTAAGTATTTTTGGATTTTGATGATTTTAGAATTTTTTGGATTTTTGGGTGCTTAGAGTGGTATTTCAAGTATTTGGAATGGACTTTGTTATTTGTGAGACATTTAAAAATATTTGGGAACCCCTCCGGTTGAGATCTGCATTCAACACGGCCATCATCGGGGTGTTTGGGGTCATTTCTCTTTTCTTGATTGAATCTTGTCGACTCTATCGAATTATCGGTAGGGGATCAGATTTCGTATGTTTTATGCCCTTATTAGTGAATTCGTATTGTTATAGACCTTTGAATGCCTAATATGAATGTATTAAAACAAATATACCGGTCACCATCACCTATGCTTGTTTGATTGTTCGAACCCTGTCGACTTCTATTGACCCGTATAAAAGGATTGGGTTCGAACTTGAACTCACTTATTGACCCGCGCAGCATCCCTATATGTCACGTGTGTACCAATAACACGCTCGCCGGGGTCCATGCGGGTGTTTGGGGGCATTTTATAATTGAACCCTGTCAACTCCTTTTATCTACTTAGAAGGATCGGGTTAAAATTTAATAACCCGCGCAGCATCCCTAAACGTCACGTGTGTACCAATAACTGTTGACGAATCTTTTCGCACCGACTCGACCCCGATCGAGCCCGACTAGGCTTGATCTCGCTCGATCGACTCGATCGATCGACGTCGAGACAAAATCGACTCAAATTAAACTCCAATTAAATTAAATTAAATCAATTTAATTAAATTAAAATTAAATCAAATCAATTCAAACGCCGTCGAGCCCAATTCGACGCAGTTCGACACATTTCGGCGTCGATCCGAGTTCAATTTCGCAAAATTGACTCAAACGAACAAAATCGGACCCAAATCGACTCAAATCGATTCGGGTCGAGCCCAATTCGGAGCCAATTTTAGCCCCAATTGATTGATTTGGGCTCAATCAACTTCCCAAACAAGAAATCCAAACTTTTGGCTGAGATATTCTCTCAAATCTCACCCAAAATTTGGGTCCAATGTACTCAAGCACATTTCACCTCGTTTCAAGCAACGAGGAAGCCGGATTGGGTATTATAGGCGGTGGACCTGCTCCCTCGTGCTGTCCGTCCGAACCCGTCCCGAAACAAGAGCGGGAGAGGGAGTGGGGAGCGGCAGTCGGCTCCCCTGTTGCTGTTCGTTCGTTCCCTGTCCCGACACAGAGAGAGCGTGTGAGAGAGAAGAGGCGGAGAGCTCCCTTCGTGCGACTCCACCAGGCGGAACCTCACTTCACGCCGAAGCCCCTGTTCGCACTCCTTGCGTTCGGAAGCCCCGTCCGGCCTCCCTCTCGCGTGCGACGGCCTCGTCCGAGCTCATCCAAAGCCTCGGCCAAGCCTGCTAGGAGATCCGGCTCCTTCTTTCGCCTGACCTGGGTGACCCGACCGCTTCGACTCCGCCTTGATCGACGCGAGGAAGGCTCTATATTCACTGCAGTGGTTTCTCCTCCTCCTCCTTTCAACTCCGGCGACTTTGAGGCGTCGGAAAAGCTGTTGGAGACTTCCTAACAGCAAACGAAGGTTCCTAGATCTCCCAAACAGCGATTTGGGGCCTTCAAATCGCTTTGGACAGCAGCGGCGAGTTCCGGAGCAGCTTGGACAGCGACCTTGGAGCTTGGATCGGAGCTTGGAGCGACTTTGGAGCTTGGACAAAGCTTGGAACTTGGATAGGAGCGCTTGGACAGCCCGGGGAAGGTATACCACCAAAACTTAGGCGAAACCTTAAGGCTCCCAAGGCCAATTGCAATGTGGTTGACGATCCAAAGCCTTAGATCCTTAGAAACTTTAATTTTTGGTCCCCCAAAACCTTTGTGTTGGCTGTCCACTTCGCAAAGGCTATGGAAATTGGTCGATTCCATTAGTTGACTCTTATGTAAGGGTCCGAAGAGGATTTTGAGGCGTATGAAGATGTTGGATTGGTATCCAACACCTTTTAAATTGTATGTCTAAACATTCATGCAACCCTTCCATTACCTATGCTTGAACTATAGGTTAGACCATTCTATTTGACCTAGAAATCAAATGTTAGGGTGTACACTTTTCTTTCTAGTGTCGCATGCTATGTTAGGCTCTTTAGGTCGACAC
This sequence comes from Dendrobium officinale, assembly GCA_019514585.1. Classification (NCBI taxonomy): domain Eukaryota; kingdom Viridiplantae; phylum Streptophyta; class Magnoliopsida; order Asparagales; family Orchidaceae; genus Dendrobium; species Dendrobium officinale. The sequence goes on along the minus strand of CM033699.1, from coordinate 21,159,593 downwards.
GCTACGACAAAATTGACATATGATTGGGGTATGTTATATATACTAAAGTTTAACGTTTAATAAATTTGGTGGAAATTTGTAGCGGATTTGTTCGATACAAATTGTTATGAGGTTTACTACAAGTCTCCAAAGACTTGTGTTTTAAACCCCATGACATTCATGACCAACTAAATCCGTGACATGTCATTTCATCAAGTTTACTTTGCTTGGAATGACGATTGCCACTTGTTTGGAGCAACCCTAACCCTTTGAGAATTGGAAGGAGATTAAATGGGTTCATTTAATTCTAAACGATTTTGAGGCTACATGGGCCTTCACAAGCCCATGAATGCCCATGCCTAGAATTATCTAATCCCATTTTTTTGATCTTCCAAATTGAGGGTTTATGATGAAATTATTGAAATGCATTTATGTGTTAAGGGTTGTTTGCTCGCTTTTCTTTTATACCCAAAATCTACAAATTTATAAGCATGTTTATTTAATTTCCAAATGCTTCTTGAAGCAAAGGTGGTGTATTCCATGACATCCAAATGTTTATGGATCATACTCCACCAAGCATTGAAATTACCTAAGCATGATTAATCAAATTTGTAAATTAAGGGATTCAAGTGCAATGATAGTTGAACTTAGTATATATTCATTCCCTTAAACATACAAACGACATTCACGTTTCTAGGTTTCTTAGATGATGTCAAATCCAATCGTAAGACTTCTTAGAAATCGTAGGAGATCAATCTCTCCCCTCCAAATGAATCCAAACATTCATTCGAACTATAGAGGACTCTCTTTTCATATGTGACGAGTTGGAACCTCCCAAAATTCCATAATATCGCAACATGAAAATCTTGGACCTTAGAATCCAATTCTAGGTTCATACACCCCTTCACTCAAACTAAATTAAGTGAGTGAAGAAATCCATTTGAACACCAAATGTTCAAGGGATCTTTCCCAATCTTGCGACCTCTAGGTCGCATCTCATTTTTTGTCTTTCTACAATCCAAAAGTTGTAGGAGACCAACCCATTCTCTTAAGACTCAAAATTAAGAGAATGTTCACCTCTCTTTGTTCCTTCTAAACATCACATGTTTAAAGGAACTTCTTCAAACTTAGGACCAAATCCTAAGTTTACTTCTTTCATTTGTTAAGGCACAAAATTATCAAGTGAACGATCTCCTCTTACATGATATCACCCTTGAGTTTGAGACCAAATTCCAAACTCTCCATCTCATTTGTTGGAATCCTAAAGCTAGCAAATGAATAGTCCTTTCCCTTCCTCATGTACATGTCCTTTACATTTAATAGTTGGGACATTCTCTAAGTCCCAATTATTATGGTGCATGAATCAAGGTTTTAGGAAAACAAATCCTAAGCCTCTCTTCCATTTCCATTTGCTAACAACACAAAGTTAGCAAATAAACGTTTCTCCCTTCATAAATGATGATTTAGAATTCTCTAAAATTCCAACCTATCATTATATGAAAATATTGTAGCTTAGAGCCAAAAATCTAAGTTCTTCCTTTCTTTCGTTTTGAGACTAAGATCAATGAAAGAATTCCTTTTTAGGCTTAGGATTCCAAAATCTAGCCTATTTCATTTGCCTAACCTATATGGGTAGATGACCCCCTTAATTTGTAGTCCAAAAACTACAAATTACATCTCTTATGCGATGTTATTTGGAGCACCCCAAGCTTCAAATACCTCATTGCATGTCTCCTAGTCTATCTTAGGAGCTATCACCCACCTTCATCATGTGTTGTGTTGTGGATTTCTCTAGATCCTAAAATACATCATGCCTTAAACTCTTGAGCTTAGGAGTAAACTTTAAGTTTCACCCATTTGTTGGAACACAAAAAATCAACATATCTTTTCTCATGCAAGATATTTTAAGGCTCCTCAAGCCTTAAACATATCCTTGTATAAATCCTTTAACTCTATGATCAATCCTAGGTTATTTCCTCTTCTTTGTTCGTTGAAATGCAAAAATCAACAAACAAATGCAACTTCTCCCCCCATGTATAATAGTTTGAAGCTTTTCTTAAACTTCTACTTACCGTCACATGGGATCGTTAAACTTAGAACCAAATTCTAAGTTCTTTCTCTCAATTGTTCGAATCTAAGTTCAACAATTGAACACCCCGCTTAGGCTTAGAATCTAAAGCCTAGCCTTTCCTCATCATTCACTTAACCCAAAATTAAGTGAATGGTCACCTCTCTTTGAATACCAAATATTCAAAGACTTTCTATTTTTTTTTTTTGTAACCCTATGAGTTACATTTTCTTCCTTCAACCTATAAGTTGTAGGAAATCTATCAAACCCTTTATTCATTGGAACACCAAACCAATGAATGATTTCTCGGCCTTAGGATTCAAATCCTAATCCCTTTTCTCCTACGACTCAAAATTGTAGGAAAATATCTAATCCCCCTCATTCTCCTAACCCATGTTAGGTGAGTGAATTCTTTTTCTTTGGACACCAAACGTTCAAAGAAACTCCTCCAATTTGCAATTCATAGATTGCACCTTGGGCCACCCCTTTCCCTACAAGCCTAAATTGTAGGAAACCTTTAAATCCCCATTTGCCTAGCTCCAAATTAGGCAAATGAATTCGCCTCTTTGAATACCAAATGTTCAAAGAATATTCACGGATTTGCAACCTCTAAGTTGCATGTTCCTTCCCTCATTCTTATAACCCAAAAGTTGCAGGAAATCCCTCATTCTCCTAAACCCAAGCTAGGAGAGTGCATTTCCATCTTTAGACAATAAATATCTAAAGAACTTTCATTGATTTGCAATCTTTAAAATTGCATTTCTCCATTCTTTCCTACAAGTCAAAGTTGTAGAGAAAATTCTCCTCTTCCTACAACTTAAAGGTCGTATGAAAATCTCATTCATTCAACCCATGTTGAGTGAATTAGACACATGAAAGTCACCTATTTGTTGAATCAAAATCAACAAGTAATTCAATCTAAAATCATCTGTTTGTTGAACCAAATTCAACAAATAATTCCATATCAAGCAAAGGAATCAAATCCTAGTTTTCTTTCATTCTCCTAATCCAAATTGGGTGAATGAGTTCCTCTCTTTGGACACCCAAAAGTTCAAAGAATTTTTGATGTGTAGGCCCAAATTTACACATTATCTTCTTACGTGTGCTTAACCCATACTTAGCAAACTAAATACCCATCATTGAACATAAGAGTTCAATGATGGTCTCTCTTGATTCATAACCCCAAAGTTACAAATCTTTCTCACTTATTGAACCAAATTCAATAAGTGATTCAACTTTATTTGCTTAATCCAAATTAAACAAATGAAACCCACCTTCTTGAATACAACAATTCAAGGAGGCATCTTTTTGATTTGTAGCCTCAAAGCTACTAATTTTCATTCACCTTTATAGGTTCCAAAAGCCTTAGAATATGTAATACCTTAGCCCAAAAGTTATAGGTTCTCTCTTCTTCAACTCCAAAGTTGTAGAAGATTTCCCCTCTTTAGATCCAAAAGCTAGAGGAAGTTTTCCTACATTTAGCCCAAAAGTTAAATGTTGGATTCCTACCTTTCTTTTCTTAGCTTCAAAAGCTATGGAAAATTCCTCAACAAGTGGCACCAAAAGCTACATGTTGGACACTCCTTTCTTAGACCCAAACTCTAGAAGGACTTTTAGTGTGACATACCACACAAGCTCCACACACTTAGTTGCACAACCCCTTAGGCATGCTAGAATTAGGATTTTTCTTTGTGTGCGCATGTGATTGATGTTGTGGATTGATTGCCCTTGGATTGTCTGCGTGTGGGCATTTGCCCTTAAGTGGTTAGTATAGAAATATAAATGCTTTTCTGTGCAGGTGGCCATATCTAAAAGGGGGGGCGCTTATAAATGATAATAAACTGCTTGCATGACAGGTACTGCTTAAAACCCCCCAAAGATGTGGCCAATAGGGTAGAAGCAGGGGCCTAGTGCTTAGCACTCTAAGTGCTAGGCCAATTTTGAGATGATCATATTCTTGCTATATAAACTGCCTCATAACTCTGTTTTGCAGATTTGAGTCTTTTTTTTTATCATGTATTTGGTAGAAATAGGATGTAAAACTTGTGGGGGTTTGGAGCAAAGGAAGGGAGCAAAGAAGATGAAGCCCAAAGAACTTTTGTAAAGCTTGAAGACCCCACAAGTAGAGTCTGTAAATGTTAATTGGGTTATATAATGGCAGGCAACTCAGCTGCCAAACATGTTTGTAATAACTGGGACATTATTTACATTTCTGTCTTTATTTATATACAAAAGCATGTGTTGAAGTGTTTACTGAGTGCGCAATAGAAAAAGCATGTTTTTCTTAGGTTTCTTCTCTTGTTTTTGTGGGTGTGGCCTGGACTTGATTACGTTAGGTTCTTAGGATAAAAACTAAGTTTTCTACCCCTTAACATGTAAGCAACTTAATAATAAAATCAAATTAGGCTCTATGCTTTTCAAAAAAAAAGTGCTTGGCTCCCTTCAAAGAGCCAAGTTTTCAAAATTGAAATTAATCATGCATAGCCCAAGCATGTTGCATATAGAATGCCTCCACTTAAGGACTAAATAACAAAAATCTTTCTTTTTGTGAGTCAGCATTTGCATACCATACATAATTAGGCATCTTGGCCTCAAAGCCAAGCTATAAGACCTACCTTCTAAATAAAAACAATCCTACCACTCTACATTTGCATTGAGACCGGACAACATGATTTTAAAAGCGATTAGGAGGGTTAGCTGGTAGTCCCTTCCAGGCGGGACAATAAATCCAGAGGTCAGGCGGGTTATGCCTCTTGTGAGGTATAGCTTGTAAGTCCCTCTTTGCACTCGTTAGATCTAGGTTCGAGGCACTACCTCTCCGTAGTCCTCACCTTAGTCTTAGGGTCCGAGGCATGGGTTGATTCCAAATCACCCTATAAGCCCTCATCTTTCGGGCAATTCCTCCAACAAGTATTGTTGGAATGTAAGCCCAACATTCTAATAAAAAAAGTCAACTTAAACCAAAATTAGGTTGTTAAAATGTAAAGCACAACATAGGATAGTTTGGGCACCTCTGAGTTTCCTCTCAGAATCAAGTGCCCCTACTTCATCTCCCTTGGCTTTCATTCCCAAAATCTAAATCTAAGTTGATCCACTCCTCCTTGAAATTCCTAAAGGCCAAAACCCTTTAAGCAAGACTTTCATGGATTTTAAAACAACAAAAATCAAATTTTAGCCAACATTTAAATGACTTCAAAAGAAAGAAAACCACTAGTTTAATCAAAAGTTTTCCCAAATCAAACTTGGGATGTAATTAACCATAGAAGCTTGCCCCTATGGGATGTCTGTACCCCAGAAATAAATAAACCCCACTCAACCAAACATTGAGTGGGGGAATCTCTGTTAAATAATTGTAAATTTTATGATTGAGTCCATAAGGAAATAATATTTTTACCCTCCGGGGTAATATATCGTATCCTTATGCCGTGCCCGATTATAAAATATGCAATCCGTTTGAGGATACAAAAATTCTCCAACAGATTTTCTGGCGACTCCGCTGGGGAGGATGTCTCTTTTCATCTAAACTAGTGGTTTTCATTAAGTCATCCTAAATGTTGGCTAAATGGCATTTGCAAAATCAATGTTGTATTGTATACCTCTCCCAATTTCAAATGTTGGGTTGAATGGTTCCAATACAAGCAAATGCAAAGCAAAATGTTTCAAATGAACTTTCAAAAAATGAGAAAGATGAACTTTGGTTTTCCAAACCAATCATTTTCAAATAAAACTTCAACATTTTCTCATATTCAATCTCAAATTCTCTCCCACATCATAATTGTTGTGGTTGTAAGAAATTTACAACCAAACAATGTCAAATGGTGTGACCTTCCAAAATCTTTCAATTTCCTTTATCATTTCACCAAAATTCGGGTCACAGTTGTGGGTAGTCAGTGATTCAAGTCAGTGGTCAGAAAACCCAGAAAAAGTGCAATGTTTGGTTGATGTCATGATAATTGGGTTCAAAAAGATACAACAGAGGGATTGATGTCAGAAATTTTAATTTTCAGGATATCTGTTGGGATTCAGTCACTTAGAAATTCAGTAGAGCAGAAATGGAAGGCAGACTGATTTTTAAGTTTGGTGATCAGTTACAGTTGTCTTTTGATCAGTCCCGCTTTGCTCCTGGGGACATGATCAAATTTGGGCAGGGTTTTGAGGATATGGAGGTTATTTTCCAAGGTCCTACACCCTCTGAAGCTAGGACTTTGGAAAACCAACCTTCATCTGAAAAGAAGGTGTTGGAAATAAACTGCCTACTAGGGAGAGGTCACCTACTCAGGATAGTAGGAAGAGGGTGGCTGAGGTCTCCCCAAAAGCCTTAGCCTCTCGTCCTTCTGTTTTCAATAGGTTGACCTTCCCTAAGGTCCTGAAATCGGATGAAAGACAAACAGCTTTGACTCCAATGTTGCCAGAAAGGAAATTGGTTAAGGAACATAAGTCAGTTCAGTCTTCGGTAGTTGCTCCAAGTGTCCCTAGGTCTGAGGGTCCTTTCCAGTTCAGTCAGTTTGAGGAAGGGGGCAGTTCTACCTACCTCCTTACTAGATCCAGAAAAAGGAACAAATATAGGAGGTATAAGAAGAGAAAGGAAAGGGAAGAAAAAGTTGAGCGAGATTCTGAGATGATGGACCTCTCTCCATTAGCTGAGGGGAGTAGGTTTTATCCTCTTTCTTTGTCTAGGGGAGAGGAGGATGTTAAGAAGATAGTTACACCGTCCCCTAGACCCCCACTTACAATTTCTGAAAGCACTCCTAATGAGATGAGGAAGAAGTGGGAGAAGGGTATAAGAAGAATTTTTCAAAGGGTTGCTGATCACATGCATACTACAAAAGAAGAAGTGATTAAAGCCATGAAAAATACAATCACGAAAGGTTTTGCTAAGCTACTTCTAAAAGAGGATAGAGATCCTGAGGATAGTAAATTGATTGTAGAACCATCCCAAAGGGATAGGCGTCGATTCTCTAGGCAGCCAGCAGTGTCAGCTTTGACAGATGGGTATAGTTCTGGGCCCCGTCAGGAGAGAGCAGTTGATGAGCAGATTGTTTTGGTTGACTACTCAGCACCGCTACCTGAGGTTCGTGGCAGACCAAAGGTTGATCACCCTGATCGCCGAGTGGTCCCTTGGACTTCCCTTTCCAGTTCTGTTAAATCTGATGTACCCACTAGGTTTAGGAGGTCTCCAAAAGAAGACCAACCTCCTATTCCTCATGATGAGCCACACTCTAGGGGTCACATTCAGACTCCACCTTTAGATGAGGTAAATTTGGGACACCAAAAATCCCATACCTCCTCATCTGGGGTGAAGGAAGAATGGAGACCCAAGGTGGTGGCTCCATCAAAGGTACACTCTTCCTCTTCTACTCGTGTTGAGCTCGATGATAAAGGGAAAGCGCCCATGGAAGTGAACAGTTATGAAGAATATCATCCTTCTCATGTCAACCCTTCAACGGGCAAAACCATTGAAGAAATGATGGAATATTTGAAAGAAAGCCTTAGAAAGATTGATGATGATGAAGAGAGGGAAAGGAAGGAAGAGGAAAATTATAAAAAATTGATTGAAAATTTTAATCCTGATGAGGACGATCTTATGGATGAGGAGGATATCTATGTTCTCCATTATAGCAGAAGAGGATCCTCTCTTCCAGGAGACCCTCATACAAATGAGTTGTTGGAGGTGCCAGTGGAGGATGAAGGGAGTGAAAATCCCCAGATCCGTGCCTTGCTTCAGCAGTTAAAAGAAAAGGATACTCAGCTTAGTGAGATGTCTAAAAGGTTAGATGAGATGGCTTCTGCCATGACTGCCCTTACTACTCAGCTTTTGGGTCCCCAAAAAGCCCCAAACACAATTGATAAACCCTCTACTAGTGCAGAAAAGGCTAAAGAGGTAGTACAAGTTGATGAGGACATAGGGAGTCAAGAAAAGAATGAGCCTGGGTCAGTAAATCTCCAACCTTCAAAGGAAGATTTGAAGGATTTCATCAATCAGCAAATCAAGGAGTCTATAGCACACGGGAAAGGAGGTCACTCTATTCAAAGAGGAAGACCTTATCCCGAGGAGTTTGACTTGGTACAGTATCCCAAAGGTTTTGTTTTCCCTTCCTTCAAGCTCTTCAATGGTATAGGAAACCCACGTCAACATTTGGCTCACTTCAGAGCTAGGTGTTGTAATGTGGGTGGCAGTGACGCTCTCCTCTTCAGACAGTTTGTGAGCAGCCTTTCAGGGGTGGCTTTTGACTGGTACGCTGAGTTACCAAATGGTTCAGTAAAGACCTTTTCAGAGTTGGAACCCTTGTTTGTAAAGAGGTTTGCGGGGGCCCAACATCACGTTACAATGGGAGACCTTGTGGTGGAGAGGCAAAAGCCAAATGAGGGGTTGGTGGATTACATTCTTAGGTGGAGGAATCTTAGCCTAAAATGTGAACCACAACTCCAAGAACAGCATGCCATAGAAATTTTACTAAGGAATATTCATGGTCCTATAGCACTCATTCTTAAAGGGTTCACTATTAGGACTTTTGAAAAATTGATTAGTAAAGCTTCTGGCTTGCAATCTGAAGCATCTCAGTTATCATTCCTTAAAGATAACAGTAATGGTGATCAAGCCAAGAAACTCAAGCAGAAACCAGTTGAAAGAAAGGGCAGTGTGTCAGCATTATCATTTCAGAAGGGAAAGCAGATTCAGATCACTGAGCAACAGCAGCCTAGAAAGATCACTGAACAGCAGCCTAGAAAAGATAAGGATAGGGTAGCCAAAAAGCCCGATCCTAGGGGATTGACAGAAAAGATTAACCAACAGTACTCTTTTAGGAGAGATGCCACAAAGAAAATCTTTAAGTCTTTGATCCAAGATGACAATTTCCAACTCCCCAAACCCAAAAGGCCAGCAGATGTTGATAAGAGCAATGAGCCGAACTATTGCCCTTATCATAGAATGTTGGGTCATGTTCTAGAAGATTGCTATGTCTTTAAAGATTGGGTTGAAATTGAGTACAAGTCTGGTAGGATGAGTATTCCTAATGCATACCTAGCAAACCCCTCACAAGGGTCGGCTAAGGTTATTCATGTGGAGGTCATCCCTACTAAGGGGCAGAAAACAGAGTCAGCCACTACAGTTTCCCCTCCAACAGTGTTCAACCAGAAGGGCAGTCTTGAGTTGCTTACAGATGCAGAGGGTTGGCAGTTGTCTTTGTCCAGATCTTCTTTGAAAATGTTAAACAAGTTACCCAACACCCCATTGGAGTTTCCAAAAGGAACTCAAATGCCCATAAAAAAGGCATTTGGAGTTCCTCCAAATAACTCAATGGAGGGAAAGGGTCCTTCACCTTTGAAACTTCTTGAAAAGAGAGTTTCAATGGTGAAGGGAAAGAAAAAAGAAGAACCATTTCCTAAAATCAAACAAGTTATTCCTCTAAATGGCAAGGGGAAATCCCCCAAGCCTCTTACCCTTTCTTATTTCATGTATGATCCAAAGGGTGTTAGTAAAATGAACAATCCTTCCGCGTACGTGCTATCTGTCCATTCTGAAACTGAAAATGAACAATCTGTGTCTGAGTCTTCTCAATTGCCTGAATCATGTGAATCTAGTTCTGATGATGATCTACCCGTGTACAAAATGCAGGGAGTAAAGATTGTCATTGAGCCCGAGTCACCTGATTTAGAGACAAATCAAGTTAAAGAAGAGTCAGATTCTGTGGTTTTGGTTGATGTGACCTCAACTTCTGGGCCTGAAGAAATAACATCTCCAATGGCATCCAAGAAAGATAAGGGAAAAGAACCTATCAACCAAAATGAGGGCGTGGTTCCACCAACACTTGCTCTACAAGAGAAAGTGGGTGGTGGACCACCAAAAGTGGATTATAATGTGCTAGCTCACCTTAGGAAACTACCTGCGAGGTTGAGCATATATGATGCTCTCGTGCTTTCTCCTGAAATGCGAGAGGCTTTGATCAAGGCTTTACTTGATCTTGAAATTTGTTTGGCTCAACTCGCAGAGTGTTCCTTTGAGGAGGCTCTACACTTCAAAGAAGTACCTGGAGTAACCTTTTCTGATGAGGATTTACTTCTAGGTACTTCAGATCACAATCGCCCACTTTATATAACTGTTGATATTGACAACTTCAAGTTGAATAGAGTGCTTGTTGATCCGGGTGCATCGGTCAACATAATGAGCCTAAGAACTTTGGCCCATCTCAATGTTGACACGCAAAAACTAAGTTCTGACAAAATGATGTTGCGTGGCTTCAATGAAAAGGGGCAAAGGGCTTTAGGCTCTGTCACTCTTTCTCTTTTGATGGGGGATTTGAGAACTGAGGCTAAATTCCATATCATTGATTCTGAAACTTCGTTTAAAGCACTTCTTGGTAGGCCTTGGCTCCATGAATACAAAATGGTTCCTTCCTCTCTACACCAATGCATGAAATATGAAAGGAATGGTGTAGAGTACTGCATAAAGGGAGATTTGAAACCATTTAGTGTGCATGAAGTTGGGAAATACGAAGATGCTTCTTACTATGTTCCAAAGAGGCTATCAGTGTTTTCTAGATCTGTGGTACCAACTGAAGATCAAGTGGGAACTAGTGCACCTAAAGAAAAGTCTCCAACACTTGTCCAAGAGCACCTTCAAGAGGAGCTTGAGGAAAAGATTAGATGGAATCCTGCCCCTCCTTCAACACAACGAGGAGGTAGGATGGCACAACGTGCTCGTGGGAGAGATCGTGGTAGAGGAGGTAGAAGCCAAGATGGGTGGAGGATGAGGGCCACCAATGCCTCATCTCCACCACCTACTCCTAGAAGGCCCATCACCCATGTAGGCTCAGGGTCCAACACAAAAGCTGAGTCAAATGTGATGGGTAGTTCAAAAGATGCTGCTTCAAAATGGGTTATTACTGAAAAGCCTATTTGGAACATTAAAGAAAATTTTCTATGTGATGAGGACAACTCTCAAAAAGAGGAGGTGTCCAATTTCACTACATTTGAAAAGCTAAATGAGTATGTAAAGACCTTAACTCCCTTGTCTGAAAGCAAAGTTGATGATTTAAATGTATGTGTTGCACCTAATTTAGAAGAAGAGGTGGGGAAGAAGCGTGTTTTCTATAAAGCACATCAACCCTCAAGTTCAGAAGTGGGTATAGAACTTGAGGATCTTTCTTTGAATGAAATGGTAGAACTACCTTTTGATTGGTATCCCGCTGGTGTAAAAAGTTTGATTAAAAGAGGTTTTGCTCCTTCTATGTGGTCCAAAGGCGAAGCCAAACAACATGAAAATTTGTGGAATTCTAAATACAAATTGAAAAAGAATAAGTATGGTGTTGGCTTTGGTACTGTCGGACCAATAGATGACGCTGAATACTGTTTGGTTATTACCAATAATCTGGAAGTTGATATGATCTTTACAGAAACCTACAGCACTGTTGGGAGGTTATGTTTAGAGGCTAGCAACGACCCGGATTACCTTCAAATTAGGGATGCACCCCTTGAATTTGAGGAAGAAATCAAATCAACGATTGATGAATTGAAAGAAATTAATTTGGGTACTGAAGAAAATCCACGCCCCACTTTTATAAGTGCTTTGTTAAATGAAAATGATGCCAATGGTATGGTACAACTCCTGACAGAGTTTAAGGACTGTTTTGCTTGGAGTTATGATGAAATGCCCGGATTAAATCCAGACATAGCGGTCCACAAACTTGCCATTCAACCAAATGTTGTTCCAGTCAAACAAGCTCCTAGAAGGATGCGTTTGGAGATTGAACAACAAGTGATTGAAGAAGTAAAGAAATTACTTGAAGCTGGTTTTATCCGAGAGGAAAAATACCCCTCTTGGTTAGCCAGTGTTGTCCCCGTTAAGAAAAAGAATGGACAGATTCACGTATGTGTCGACTTTAGAGACTTGAATAAAGCATGCCCTAAAGATGAGTTCCGATTGCCAATCCCTGAACTCATGATTGACATTGTTTCTTCTCACGGTCTCTTTTCCTTTATGGATGGGTCCTCGGGGTACAACCAAATCAAAATGGCCCCGGAGGACGAGCCGTACACTGCTTTTAAAACACCCATTGGAATATACTGTTATAAGGTCATGCCTTTTGGCCTTAAAAATGCTGGTGCAACCTACCAGCGTGCAATGACCAGAATCTTTGATGAACTCTGTCATGACAAAGTTGAATGCTACATCGATGATCTCGTGGTCAAAAGCAAAGAAAGAGAAGATCACTTGTTTTATTTAAGGGTTGTGTTTGAACGGCTTCGTCGGTACGACCTCAAGATGAATCCCTTGAAATGTGCTTTTGGGGTAACTTCAGGAAAGTTTCTTGGGTTTGTTGTTCGACACCGTGGCATCGAAATTGACCCTACTAAAATCAAGGCGATATTAGAAATGAAACCTCCTAGAAGTCTCACTCAATTAAGATCTTTCCAAGGTAGGTTGGCATATCTAAGACGCTTTATATCTAATTTATCCGGTAGATGTCAACCATTTGCAGCCCTTTCAAAGAAAGATTCAGAATTCTATTGGGATGATAGCTGCCAAAAAGCTTTTGATAGTATAAAACGCTATCTTTTGTCCCCTCCAGTTTTGGCCGCTCCCATTCCGGGGAAGCCATTAATTCTTTATACTGCGACTTCAGATGAGTCTCTTGGTGCTTTGTTGGCCCAAACCAACAATGAAGGAAAAGAGAATGCCCTATACTACTTGAGCAGACGTCTAATTCCTACAGAAATGAATTATCCTTCCATTGAGAAGCATTGCTTATGCCTTATTTTTGCTGTTCAAAAACTTAGGCATTACATGCTCTCTCATAAAGTCAATATGATCTCTAAAGTCAATCCCCTTCAATACCTCATGACCCGTCCAACACTCTCAGTACGCTTAGCCAGATGGGCCATGATACTACTTCAATTCGATATCACTTTTACTCCCCAACGTGCTGTAAAAGGACAAGCTCTTGCTGATTTCCTAGCAGCACACCCAATACCGGCAGGATCTCCCCTGAACGACGATCTTCCTGATGAACAAATAATGAGTTTGGATAACCATGAAAGCCCTGCTTGGGAGTTGTATTTTGATGGTGCGGCCTCTTTCCAAAGAGGTACTGAACCACAGACCCTTCTCCCCGGTAAAGCTGGAGTTGGTTTGATATTCATAACACCTGATAAAGCCATATTGCGATATTCTTACAGTTTATCGGACCCTTGTACAAATAACGAGGCGGAATACGAAGCTCTAATAACTGGTTTAGAATTAGGAATATCAATGGAAATTAAAAATATCAAAATTTATGGCGATTCACAGTTGGTGATTAACCAAGTTGCAGGAACATACAAAGTTTTGAAACCCAACTTGCTTAAATACCACTCGTATGCCATGAAATTGTTTGAGCAAATTCCTAGTGCAACTTTGGTTAGAATACCGCGTGGTCAAAATGCTACGGCGGACGTTCTAGCAAAGCTTGCTAAAGAAATGCCATGCCCCGAAAAGGGTTCGGTCCAAATAGAAGTTCAAAATCGTCAAATTTTGTCTCCTATTGACTTTGAGAACTTGAATGAACCTTCTTCTTTTGGTGAGTTTTCATTTGTGGTAGATGATGAAGATGATTGGCGCCAACCATTCATTGATTATCTCCAAAATGGTAAACTACCAAAGGAAAAGTCTGTTGCTCACCAAATAAAGAATAGAGCATTGTCATTTTCACTGATTACCAACACGTTGTATCGGCGGTCATTTGACCAAATGTGGTTGCGATGTCTTGCAAAAGATGAAGCCCATAAGATAGTGACCGAGGTACATGCGGGGTTGTGTGGCGCCCACCAATCGGGCCCCAAAATGAAATTGAAAATTAAAAGGCTTGGGTACTACTGGCCTTCGATGATTAAAGATTGTGTGGAAATAGCACGGAAATGCCATCAATGCCAAGTACATGGGGTAGTTTTGCATCAACCACCTAATGTTTTACATCCAACAATAGCCTCTTGGCCTTTTGAAAGCTGGGGAACTGATATTGTTGGGCCTATTGATCCTCCTTCCTCGAAGGGTCATAGGTTTATACTTGCTGCTACCGACTACTTCTCAAAGTGGGCTGAAGCCATACCACTAAGAGAAGTCAAAACTAGCCATGTACTACAATTTTTGAAGGATCATATTGTATACAGGTTTGGCGTTCCTCGTCGAATCATATCTGATAATGATCCTGCTTTTAAGAGTACCAAGCTTAATCAATTTGTTAACAAACATAGCATTGATTGGAGGTATAGTACGATATACTATCCTCGAGCTAATGGATTGGCTGAAGCTTTCAACAAGACATTAGTTCAGTTGTTAAAGAAGACCTTAGATGAGAACAAACGTCAATGGCATGAAAACTTGGTGGAGGCGTTGTGGGCCTATCGGACCACATATAGAACTCCAACACAGGCCACTCCGTTTGCTCTAGTCTATGGAGCGGAGGCGGTTCTCCCTTTGGAGTTACAGCTCCCATCTCTTAGAATTGCAATAAACAATGAAGTTACAAGTGAGCAAAATGCCCAACTATGGTTGGAGGAACTTGCTGGTTTAGATGAGAAGCGTTTGCTTGCTCAACAGAACCTCGAGTTGTACCGAGCCCGCATGGCTCAAGCCCACGATAAATTGGTCCGTCCTAGGACTTTCAAGGTTGGCGACTTGGTCCTAGTTCTTCGCAGACCGATTATAGCCCACCGTAAAATAAGTGGCAAGTTCGAACCTACTTGGGAAGGCCCTTTTGTAGTAGAGAAGGTCTATCAAGGTGGATCTTACCAGTTGATTGATTGTAATGGTGAACGTCCTATGTTGCCTATCAATGGGCGTTACCTCAGGAAATATTACAATTGATTGTATCCAAATTTTAAATTTCAATGAATGAATGTTTCTTTCAAGTGGAAATGTTCTTTTCATCCGGTTGTGGACTGGGTCCGAATTATTAAAATCTCGGTCCAAACTTTCAAATCTTTCATCTTTTCCCCAAAAGGAAAGGCAATTCACTCTTTCCCCAAAAGGAAAGAAAATCCAAATTTTCTCTAAAAAGAAAATCAAGTTCATCTTTCTGTAACTGAAAGTCAAATGCTAAGTGTAGACATCCCCAAATAGGAGTCTTCTTATCAATTTTTGAGTTTAGGTAGAATTCAAACCTTCTAAGGTCTCTCCTAGCTCATTCCTTTAGATCTTGTTCTACCCAAATTGAACATCAATAGATCTACCCAAATCTAGACTTTTAGTGGTTGCCAAAATACCCTTTAGTCTTCCCAAATGTTAAGATTTATCTAGTCAAAATGGATAATCTTACACCAAATACCTTCAAGGCCTAAGTAGTAGCCAAAATACTCTTAGCCTTAGCTCTTTGAGTTTTATCTCACTAAAATGATATAAACTCTATCTCTAGATGGTTGCCAAAAATACCTCTTAGAGCTTTTCAAATAGGTACCAAACGCCTTTTGACCTTTAGGAAACAACAAATGTTCCTAACCCCTCTTAAATGATAGTAAAAATATCTTTGAGAACTCTTTAGGTGGTAGCCAAAATACCCCTAACTTTTAGGAGATAGCAAAATATCCCTAAGATCTCTTTAGAGACGCCAAATGTCTCTAATCTCTTCTCAAGTGATAGCCAAAACATCCTTGAGAGCTTTGTAGGTGGTAGCTAAAATACCCCTAGCCTTTAGGTGATAGAAAGATATCCCTAAGCCCTTTTAGAAGTCATCAAATTTCTTCTAATCAAATCAAGTTCTCTCTAAAGGTACCAAATATCTTTGGAAATCCCTTTTAGAAGTTGTCAAAATACTTCTAATTGATCCAAAATCTTTCTAGAGATACCAAACATCTCTAGGAGCCTCTTTAGAAGTTGTCAAAATGCTTCTAAACTCTCTTCCAAGAGTAATCTAAAACTCTTTCTTTAAGGTGATAGATAGAAATCTCCTTATCTTTGTAGATCTTGCCTGAATTCAAGTTTAGACTTTCATAGATCTCTCTTCCTCTTTCAAATCGTACCCTCTTTGATTTGGAAGATCTCGTTTGATCATTATTTGGTCAACGCCAATATGTGTGGCGTACTTCTTTTCGTTCACCACACATATTGGGGGTCCTTTTGTTGACGAATCTTTTCGCACCGACTCGACCCCGATCGAGCCCGACTAGGCTCGATCTCGCTCGATCGATCGACATCGAGACAAAATCGACTCAAATTAAACTCCAATTTAATTAAATTAAATTAAAATTAAATCAAATCAATTCAAACGCCGTCGAGCCCAATTCGACGCAGTTCGACACATTTCGGCGTCGATCCGAGTTCAATTTCGCAAAATTGACTCAATCGAACAAAATCGGACCCAAATCGACTCAAATCGATTCGGGTCGAGCCCAATTCGGAGCCAATTTTAGCCCCAATTGATTGATTTGGGCTCAATCAACTTCCCAAACAAGAAATCCAAACTTTTGGCTGAGATATTCTCTCAAATCTCACCCAAAATTTGGGTCCAATGTACTCAAGCACATTTCACCTCGTTTCAAGCAACGAGGAAGCCGGATTGGGTATTATAGGCGGTGGACCTGCTCCCTCGTGCTGTCCGCCCGAACCCGTCCTGAAACAAGAGCGGGAGAGGGAGTGGGGAGCGGCATTCGGCTCCCCTGTTGCTGTTCGTTCGTTCCCTGTCCCGACACAGAGAGAGCGAGTGAGAGAGAAGAGGCGGAGAGCTCCCTTCGTGCGACTCCACCAGGCGGAACCTCACTTCACGCCGAAGCCCCTGTTCGCACTCCTTGCGTTCGGAAGCCCCGTCCGGCCTCCCTCTCGCGTGCGACGGCCTCGTCCGAGCTCATCCAGAGCCTCGGCCAAGCCTGCTAGGAGATCCGGCTCCTTCTTTCGCCTGACCTGGGTGACCCGACCGCTTCGACTCCGCCTGGATCGACGCGAGGAAGGCTCTATATTCACTGCAGTGGTTTCTCCTCCTCCTCCTTTCAACTCCGGCGACTTTGAGGCGTCGGAAAAGCTGTTGGAGACTTCCTAACAGCAAACGAAGGTTCCTAGATCTCCCAAACAGCGATTTGGGGCCTTCAAATCGCTTTGGACAGCAGCGGCGAGTTCCGGAGCAGCTTGGACAGCGACCTTGGAGCTTGGATCGGAGCTTGGAGCGACTTTGGAGCTTGGACAAAGCTTGGAACTTGGATAGGAGCGCTTGGACAGCCCGGGGAAGATATACCACCAAAACTTAGGCGAAACCTTAAGGCTCCCAAGGCCAATTGCAATGTGGTTGACGATCCAAAGCCTTAGGTCCTTAGAAACTTTAATTTTTGGTCCCCCAAAACCTTTGTGTTGGCTGTCCACTTCGCAAAGGCTATGGAAATTGGTCGATTTCCATTAGTTGACTCTTATGTAAGGGTCCAAAGAGGATTTTGAGGCGTATGAAGATGTTGGATTGGTATCCAACACCTTTTAAATTGTATGTCTAAACATTCATGCAACCCTTCCATTAATCAAGGTTTTAGGAAAACAAATCCTAAGCCTCTCTCCCATTTCCATTTGCTAACAACACAAAGTTAGCAAATAAACGTTTCTCCCTTCATAAATGATGATTTGGAATTCTCTAAAATTCCAACCTATCATTATATGAAAATATTGTAGCTTAGAGCCAAAAATCTAAGTTCTTCCTTTCTTTTGTTTTGAGACTAAGATCAATGAAAGAATTCCTTTTGAGGCTTAGGATTCCAAAATCTAGCCTATTTCATTTGCCTAACCTATATGGGTAGATGACCCCCTTAATTTGTAGTCCAAAAACTACAAATTACATCTCTTATGCGATGTTATTTGGAGCACCCCAAGCTTCAAATACCTCATTGCATGTCTCCTAGTCTATCTTAGGAGCTATCACCCACCTTCATCATGTGTTGTGTTATGGATTTCTCTAGATCCTAAAATACATCATGCCTTAAACTCTTGAGCTTAGGAGTAAACTTTAAGTTTCACCCATTTGTTGGAACACAAAAAACCAACATATCTTTTCTCATGCAAGATATTTTAAGGCTCCTCAAGCCTTAAACATATCCTTGTATAAATCCTTTAACTCTAGGATCAATCCTAGGTTATTTCCTCTTCTTTGTTCGTTGAAATGCAAAAATCAACAAACAAATGCAACTTCTCCCCCCATGTATAATAGTTTGAAGCTTTTCCTAAACTTCTACTTACCGTCACATGGGATCGTTAAACTTAGAACCAAATTCTATGTTCTTTCTCTCAATTGTTCGAATCTAAGTTCAACAATTGAACACCCCGCTTAGGCTTAGAATCTAAAGCCTAGCCTTTCCCATCATTCACTTAACCCAAAATTAAGTGAATGGTCACCTCTCTTTGAATACCAAATATTCAAAGACTTTCTATTTTTTTTTGTAACCCTATGAGTTACATTTTCTTCCTTCAACCTATAAGTTGTAGGAAATCTATCAAACCCTTTATTCATTGGAACACCAAACCAATGAATGATTTCTCGGCCTTAGGATTCAAATCCTAATCCCTTTTCTCCTACGACTCAAAATTGTAGGAAAATATCTAATCCCCCTCATTCTCCTAACTCATGTTAGGTGAGTGAATCCCTTTTCTTTGGACACCAAACGTTCAAAGAAACTCCTCCAATTTGCAATTCATAGATTGCACCTTGGGCCACCCCTTTCCCTACAGGCCTAAATTGTAGGAAACCTTTAAATCCCTATTTGCCTAGCTCCAAATTAGGCAAATGAATTCGCCTCTTTGAATACCAAATGTTCAAAGAATATTCACGGATTTGCAACCTCTAAGTTGCATGTTTCTTCCCTCATTCCTATAACCCAAAAGTTGCAGGAAATCCCTCATTCTCCTAAACCCAAGCTAGGAGAGTGCATTTCCATCTTTAGACAATAAATATCTAAAGAACTTTCATTGATTTGCAATCTTTAAAATTGCATTTCTCCATTCTTTCCTACAAGTCAAAGTTGTAGAGAAAATTTTCCTCTTCCTACAACTTAAAGGTCGTATGAAAATCTCATTCATTCAACCCATGTTGAGTGAATTAGACACATGAAAGTCACCTATTTGTTGAATCAAAATCAACAAGTAATTCAATCTAAAATCATCAGTTTGTTGAACCAAATTTAACAAATAATTCCATATCAAGCAAAGGAATCAAATCCTAGTTTTCTTTCATTCTCCTAGTCCAAATTGGGTGAATGAGTTCCTCTCTTTGGACACCCAAAAGTTCAAAGAATCCTTGATGTGTAGGCCTAAATTTACACATTATCTTCTTACGTTTGCTTAACCCATACTTAGCAAACTAAATACCCATCATTGAACATAAGAGTTCAATGATGGTCTCTCTTGATTCGTAACCCCAAAGTTACAAATCTTTCTCACTTATTGAACCAAATTCTCTAAGTGCTTAACTCTCTAAGTGCTAGGCCAATTTTGAGATGATCATATTCTTGCTATATAAACTGCCTCCTAACTCTGTTTTGCAGATTTGAGTCTTTTTTTTTATCATATATTTGCTAGAAATAGGATGTAAAACTTGTGGGGGTTTGGAGCAAAGGAAGGGAGCAAAGAAGATGAAGCCCAAAGAACTTTTGTAAAACTTGAAGACCCCACAAGTAGAGTCTGTAAATGTTAACTGGGTTGTATAATGGCAGGCAACTCAGCTGCCAAACATGTTTGTAATAACTGGGACATTATTTACATTTCTGTCTTTATTTATATACAAAAGCATGTGTTGAAGTGTTTACTGAGTGCGCAATAGAAAAAGCATGTTTTTCTTAGGTTTCTTCTCTTGTTTTTGTGGGTGTGGCCTGGACTTGATTACGTTAGGCTCTTAGGATAAAAATTAAGTTTTCTACCCCTTAACATGTAAGCAACTTAATAATAAAATCAAATTAGGCTCCATGCTTTTCAAAAAAAAGTGTATGGCTCCCTTCAAAGAGCCAAGTTTTCAAAATTGAAATTAATCATGCATAGCCCAAGCATGTTGCATATAGAATGCCTCCACTTAAGGACTAGATAACAAAAATCTTTCTTTTTGTGAGTCAGCATTTGCATATCATACATAATTAGGCATCTTGGCCTCAAAGCCAAGCTATAAGACCTACCTTCTAAATAAAACAACCCTACCACTCTACATTTGCATTGAGACCGGACAATATGATTTTAAAAGCGATTAGGAGGGTTAGCTGGTAGTCCCTTCCAGGCGGGACAATAAATCCAGAGGTCGGGCGGGTTATGCCTCTTGTGAGGTATAGCTTGTAAGTCCCTCTTTGCACTCGTTAGATCTAGGTTTGAGGCACTACCTCTCGGTAGTCCTCACCTTAGTCTTAGGGTCCGAGGCATGGGTTGATTCCAAATTACCCTATAAGCCCTCATCTTTCGGACAATTCCTCCAACAAGTATTGTTGGAATGTAAGCCCCAACATTCTAATAAAAAAAGTCAACTTAAACCAAAATTAGGTTGTTAAAATGTAAAGCCCAACATAGGATAGTTTGGGCACCTCTGAGTTTCCTCTCAGAATCAAGTGCCCCTACTTCATCTCCCTTGGCTTTCATTCCCAAAATCTAAATCTAAGTTGATCCACTCCTTGAAATTCCTAAAGGCCAAAACCCTTTAAGCAAGACTTTCATGGATTTTAAAACAACAAAAATCAAATTTTAGCCAACATTTAAATGACTTCAAAAGAAAGAAAACCACTAGTTTAATCAAAAGTTTTCCCAAATCAAACTTGGGATGTAATTAACCATAGGGGCTTGCCCCTATGGGATGTCTGTACCCCAGAAATAAATAAACCCCACTCAACCAAACATTGAGTGGGGGAATCTCTGTTAAATAATTGTAAATTTTATGATTGAGTCCATAAGGAAATGATATTTTTACCCTCCGGGGTAATATATCGTATCCTTATGCCGTGCCCGATTATAAAATATGCAATCCGTTTGAGGATACAAAATGGATCATATCGATGACTATTAAATTTTTATTACCGGTAAATTTTGTTTTAGTTGTGCAATAAGAGGCGCGTGCCTCTGTGCAATTCAGACCAAAAATGCCTCATTGCCTAAGCAATTTTGGTGTTTGCTGAGGCTTACGCCTCAAGGATGGTAAGACGCGTCTCAATTGCGCAATTAATGTTGAGGCGTGCGCCTCAATAGATGGACCCACTTAACATATAAATGAATTTTAGTTTCTCCCTTCTACCGGTCCAAGCAAAATCGCAACCCCCCAACTCGCAAGCCTTCGTTCCTGATCCCGCAAGCTCCCGAAGCCCGCTATCCCACATGTCTCCGCCACCTCTCCCGTCGGCACCGCCGCTCGCCGGTGAGTTCTTTATTTTCAGTCACCCCTCTACATCACTTCTTGAAGAGTTCTTATAATTTTTATTGAGTTTAAGGTATGATTTTTCAACTTATACGAAAGCTATGGTTTTAAATTTTTTTGAGTTTTTTTATTTTATTTTGCTTTTTTCCTTTAGGAAATATGGTTAATGGCAAGGAAAAGTGTAATACGTCATTGCGGAGGGACTCTTCTTGAAAATATAGTATTCAAGTTAACATAGGCGGCGGTTAGAAGACTTATGTGTATTTGAAATGCAATTTTTGTGAAAAAGTGGTAAAGGGCGGAGTTACCCGCATGAAGAAACACTTATCATGCTCTCATAAAAACGTAGCACCGTGTGCCAATGTGCCGGACAAGGTGAAGGATGAAATTATTGCTTATATGAAAAAGTACCACGACAAAACACTTACAACAGAAGCAATTTGATGAAAGGGTCGAACATGGTGCTTACTTCGGGAGCGAGTGAAAAGGGCTATTCCTCCACTATACATAATAGAGGTGCACGGGGTCCGATGGACCAGTATATGACTATTCCAGAAGAGGATAGAGGACAAGAACAAATGATGCATGCGGCTGGTACCAGAGAGGGTCGATGGCAGGTTTGCATGAATATTGACAGATTTTTTTTTTTGAGAATGTCATACCATTTAATGTTGCGACAATTCTGGCCTACTTCAATATGTTGTGGCCTGTAGGGTTGTATGGTGTTGGCCATAATACTAGTGTCGGGATCGAGTCGACCGCGCAAGGTGGGTTTCAAAAGCGAAAGAGTTCGAAATCGCGCAAAAATTCACCCGACGCATGTCGACCGAGAACCCAAAATAGTCGAAATGACTTTCGTTCGCGAAACGGATAACGCCGATGCGTCCGGAGCAACGGAAACAGCTAAGATCGACACCCATATTTGTGGGGGTCGCCGGTCGGCGAAAAATTAAATTTTGGGCATGTAAAGTAAATCGAGACGACGACATGTGCAAGCAGCGATGTGACGAACAACTCGATGCTAGATTAGAAATTTACTTTTATTTTGTGCAATATAATTAAAAAAAATTAAGAAAGAGATGGAGAGAAAGAGAGTTTTTAAATAAGAAAAGAATTTTTCTAAATAAAAAATTCCAAAAAATACCCTAAACACCCACTTAAACCCTCCTCACTTATTCATATTCTCTCCAAACCGCAAAATCCACGATCCCCCTCTCATCTCATGCCCAAACTCACGCCTAGGAGCCGCCGGCCTCTCTTCTCCTCCTCCAAGCAAGGTAACTCTCCCTCTTCCTCCTCTTCTTCTCCATTCTTCTTCCTCTTTTCTTCTTCTTCCTTCATTATTCTTCTCTTCCTCTTCTTCTTCTTCCTTCCCTCTTCTTCCTCTTCCCCATTTTTCTTTTTCTCTCTTCATCCCTCCATATTTCCTTTCATTTTCTTCCATTTTTCTCTTCCCCTCTCTTCTCCTTCCTCTCCTTCATCTTCTTCTTCTTCCTCCAACTTCTCTTTCTCTAAACCTACAAAATCCTAACCCTAATTTTTTTTTCTTCACATCTACTCACCAAACCACCCACATCCCTTTACAAAAAATGTTTCTACACATATCATACACCCATCCAATAAAAAAATCCATCATCCCTCACTTTCTCTCTCTAACCTAAAGAGAGAAAATTTTCTCTCTCTAGAATGAGAGTGAAATCTCTTCATGAATGGCTCTATCTTCACCCCAAGCATCTCCCGTCTCTACTATGCCTCCAAATTCCTTCCCTAGAGAAAAATATTTCTCTTCTCTCTTTCTCTCTCCAAAAATTAGAGAAAGATAGATTTTCTCTCTCTAACATCTCTTCCAATCTCTTACACACCCTAAACCTCTTCCACCAAAAAGCCCCATCAAATCCTCTCTTTCCATCTTTCTCTCTAAAAAGAGAGTTATGTTCCCCTTTTTCTCTCTCTACACTTTGTTTTAAAAAAAAGAAAGGCATATATAATTAATTTTATTGTACAAATAATAAAAAAAAAATTTAAATTGTGCATCGGAGGTTTCTCACCGTCGCCGCCATCCGTTGTCGCCGTCTCGATTACTGCACACCTAAGGTAAAAAGCCTGACACTAGTATTTTACATTTCTATACATGAAATAAGTACTCGTGACCGCTTTTTTTAGCGGGCGAGGAAACTTAAGTACCTGTGACGCTTTGAGCGAGCGGAAAAATTCGTATGCATGAAACTTAAGTACCCGTGACCGCTTTTTTTAGCGGACGGGAAAATTTGTTATTTCTAGAAAAAATTTTTAATTAAGTACCCGTCACTGCTTTTAGACGGGGAAAATGCTATACTTTAAATATGTGCTCAAAGACCCCGTGACCGCTTTTGTTAGCCAGCGGGGATTGGAACTGCGGCCGCGGTGTCACCCGACACCTACCGTGACTGCCTTTCTTGGCAGGTGGGAAGGCCTTACACACTCCGATGCAGCCCCCCTACGCGAGGACGACGTTGGAGTGCTGCCGAATTTTTATTTGAAAATATTGAGGGCTTAAATAAAAAGTGAAACTTGAACAACAAGGGGCTCAAATTTGACAACAAAGTTGAATTTGAAAATGAATCACATGGAATGGGACTTTAAATTAGCAAGTACTCAATCAAATCAACACCAATGCTAAAGACATAGATCTTTCTAATAAACATCAAAATCAAGTGATAACTTTAATTTTTCAAATGCATTTGAAAGAACATTGAAATGAAAACATAGATTCGTGGTGGGTAAAGAAACTCCTACATCCCTATCATCAACAACAATCATACTCCATGGAGATACAACAAATAAAAAGATGCAAATGTAAGTCAACAAGAGTCCAACCATTCAAATGAAAGTTATCTCATGAATAAGGAATGATAAAGTAAAGTGATTCAAATTATTCAAAAGTGAGCGATGTGGCAATATGCCTACATCTAAATTTCCCACAAGTGATGAAAGTCTTCATGCTAGATAAGGAATGAATATCAAATAAATGATGAATGTGAAGCTTATTATACATGTTATGAACCATCTTTGGAGACAAAGAACCTGCACGTTCAACTCATTTGCAAGTGACAAGAAGATGGTGGAAAATACAACAACAATCATACTTGTGGAAAGGGGTGTGGTGGTTGTAATGAACATCCCGATGTATTCATGAAGGAAGCATAAAGAATATTCAATGATTGTATAATGGATTCGATGAACTCTCCAAAGACATGGATAGAGGAGCCGTGGCATATTCAACTTTTCGCCTACAATCAACATCGAAGTACAAGCAACTATATTCAACTTTGCAAGCAATAAAATAAGAGGAGATTTGATTTCAAACAAATATGCAAAGTCTCTAAATGGTACTACAAAATGCATGCAAATAATGGAAGTCAATGTATAAAGGTCTATATAAGTCATAGCGAAGCCCCTACTACCGAGGTTGGCTATCTAGTGGATATGCGTGGCAGTCCTTACTAATGCTAGAAGACACAAGTAAATGCAACAGTCCACCAATCAAACACATCAATCTCCTATAAGCAGAAGGGGTTTAATGACACTGCAAGAGACTCATACCATAACCAACATGTTAATTGAAACCAGAAAGGTTTTGCATGCAATGAATATAACAAGGTGACACATTTGGATGCATTCGAGTGAATATTAACATACAAGTGAAAGATTAGTTTATCAGTGCAAACAAGTGAAAATCAAATACAAAAGGTTTTGCAAGCCCCTACTACCGAGGTTGGCTATCTAGTGGATATGCGTGGCAGTCCTTACTAATGCTAGAAGACACAAGTAAATGCAACAGTCCACCAATCAAACACATCAATCTCCTATAAGCAGAAGGGGTTTAATGACACTGCAAGAGACTCATACCATAACCAACATGTTAATTGAAACCAGAAAGGTTTTGCATGCAATGAATATAACAAGGTGACACATTTGGATGCATTCGAGTGAATATTAACATACAAGTGAAAGATTAGTTTATCAGTGCAAACAAGTGAAAATCAAATACAAAAGCATTATAAAACCATTTGAATGAGTAAGGCTTCATGATGAATAAAACACCAAATATGATTGTCCGCATGAAGTGGCCAACAACAATTAGGAATTAGGTGTGATTCAGTTATAGGTAGATCATGAAGAACTTTAGCAGTGATTTGTTCTTCAAGATGTGTCTAAGAGTGCTACCCTCAAACAAATAAAGAAGACCTTCAATAAGGGCAAGCTCCTACGAGACAAAAAGCAGGAGATTCGTTAGTGCACTACAATGCCCCTACAAAAAATAACAAGTAGTGCACGACAGTCTACCTGTACAAAGAAGCAAACAATTCAATCCACAAGCTGCTACAACCCGCCACCGGATCTGCAACACTCGTACAAGCAGACAGAAGGCGTACACAATCTCTCAAATAAAATATTGTGTGCATTCAAATTGCAATTACTTGCATAACTAAAATATTTTAAAATCCCCCTGCGCCTACATCGTAGTTTGTATACACATAGGTACACTAAAGGGGAAAATATGATCTTGAACCACATGGGCCCCGACGAGAGTGTTATTGGTACACACGTGACGTCTAGGGATGCTGCGTGGATTGATGAGTGAATTCAAGTTTGAACCCGATCCTTCTATACGGATCAATAGGAGTTGACAGGGTTTTGAACCTCCAAACAAATACCCGGTTGTGGCGACCAGTGTATTTGTTTTAATACATTCATATTAGGCCTTCAAGGCCTATAATCAAGAAAATTCACAAACAAAAACACAAAGCCTACGAGGAACCCGATCCTCAGTCAATAGCTTGGCTGAGTTGACAAGGTTTAGTTCATAAGAGAAATGACCCCACACCCCGATGATGGCCGTGTTGAATGTGAATCTCAACCGGAATGATTAATCTCTCATATATTTCAAAAAGCCCTAAAACTTCTACAAAATCCAAATTCCACAAAAATCCAAAATTCATCGGACTCTAAGATATTTAAATTTGAAACCAATCATCAAAAGCACTTAAGGCAAAATCTATCCACCCTCCGTAATAGTTTGTCAGGGTGGATAAGTTAAAAACTACCTTAGCTCACAAAGAGCCAAATGCCTAGTCAAAAATATTACTATGATTCATTCTCAAACAATCTCCTGTCAGTAAGGACGTGGTACGTGTCCTCTAACCGGCGGTTTTGCCGCCAAATGGCACCGCAGGATAAACGGTTATGACCCGGGGCCCTCTGAACCGAGTGGTTTTCCCGCCAAATGGCACCACGAAATACCGGTTATGGCCGGAGCCGATACGATCCTTATTGGCATAAAATCCTTGAGATATGAATCAATAGAATATGATTGACAGGGCATGAAGCCCTCTGTCAGCTAAGGTGGATTCAAATTTGTCCCCTTAGGCAAATATTCACCCCATGTCTACAAGGTCCTGTTGGACGAAGCAACCCATGGCTACCGACGAGGATCCTTATGTCAGGTTGGGTCGACTACCTCCTCTAACTAAGTAGACCAGGGACCACGATGGCCCGGGACGATGGAACCATGGGATCTTGATCGGGTCCATCATCAATTCCCCCACCATCCGCTTTAAGTCCAAGATGGTGAAATTTCTTTTTTAAATATTAAATCTTCCAAAACCAGCAAATTTTCCAATCCAAATCTTCAAATTTCCAAATGTCCTATGCTGCTACTATATGCCAGATAACACGTATTTATTACGTATCTGATCGACGACTAGCCTTAATCGAAAGTTCTCTCTCGTTATCGGGAGGGGTAATTAACTATAAGGGCTTGCGCCTATAGGAAACCAGAACTCAGATCATAAAGTCCTCGCAAAATGAGGGCAAAATCTCTGGGTAGTGTCTTATCTACAGACTCATCTGCCTTCCAAAATTTATCCCGGAACTTAATTCCGTCAAAACTCCTTCGCTGAATAAAAAGAAGAGCGAGCGGAGGCCGGGGTCGAATTTTCAGAGCTCGTATATGTGAGAGGGTTGAAGGAACCTTCCATTTACGAGTTGCGAACATGGCTATTGAAGGAGGAGCTGCAGAACACAGAGCATATCATTGATGAGATTAAACTGACATGGATTGAGACTGGTATTACTATTATGTCAGATGGATGCTCTGACATGAAGAGCAGGAGTTTGATTGTGAGCCCGGGGTCGAATTTTTGGAGCTCACATATGTGAGAGGGTTGAAGGCACCTTCCATTTACGAGTTGCGAACATGGCTATTGAAGGAGGAGCTGCAGAACACAGAGCATAACATTGATGAGATTAAACGGACATGGATTGAGACTGGTGTTACTATTATGTCAGATGGATGCTCTGACATAAAGAGCAGGAGTTTGATTGTATTGTTGTCAACAATCCCTACGACGGTAATTTTACGATCAGTTGAAGCTTCTTATGAGGTTAAAAATGCTGCATTCATTTTCAATTTACTAGATGTGATTGTTAATGAGATTGGGGAGCAATTGATTTTTCAGGTGGTGACTGACAATGCCAGTGCATAGAACGACTAATACCGAAGCAGTCATATAGGGAGCTTGTATATTTACAACTTGTTCTATTTCGGAATAAGGAGGAATTTTTTGGCCTGCAAGCAGCAAAATAAGCTATTGCCAAACGGTCTCCAGGTATACTTATTTTTGTAAATGCAAAACACTTTAATATATTTTGATTATCATTTTTTCTTCTTGAAAATAATTGAATGGTGGATCCAATTTAGTGATTCCACTCCTGAGTTACCAAGTTTTGCTGTTAGAGTTTTGGGCCTCACTTGTTCTTCTTCTGGGTGTGAGTGAAACTGGAATACATATAGTCAAGTGCAAATAAATTAAAGAAATCGGCTTTCAACACTCATAATGAACTCCCGTGTGTATATTATGCACAACAAGAGGTTAAGAGATAGGAGGTTGAGGAATAAGGAGTTGAAGGATGATGACCCATTGGTGTGTGATGATGTGTCATCTGATAATGAGTGGTTCATAAATGATGAGATAGATTTTTCATTGTCAGACCTACAGCTAGAGGATCTAAGTGTGAATGTCTTGAGGGGCGAAGCAGATCAAGTGGGCACATCCACTAATACCACATTACACACTTCCACTAGTTCTGCAGCACAACAACCAAATAAAAGTATTCTATAACTTCTTATATGCTATTGCATTATATTTATATCAAGTGAGCAATTAACATGATAATGATCATTCTTATTGAACAGGTAAGAGAAAAGTGAGTCACATTGAAGATGATGAAGATATGATATTCATAGATACAATTGAAGAAGAAGATTCCCTTGAAGACCCATTTAGTGCTGGGATATGATTGGATTTTATACATTATTTCTTAATTGTACTTTGGGAGTTTTGGTAGACTAATATTTTGTGATTTTGTACTTTTGGACATGATTTTATTGCATCTATTTTCTTACTTTCGACTAATTTCACATGTCATTTAGATATTTTTATTGTGTGATAGAAACTTGCTATTATTTACCTGCTAAAATCCTTAAATTCTCATTTACGCAATTCTACGTCCGTTAGACTTACCCCTCACACCGCCTCGAGGCTCACGCCTCGCCTCACAGACGAAAAACATCTCGAGGCTTATTTACGCAATTTTAAACCTTGATATATATATATATATATATATATGTTGACCTCTGCAGCATAATACAATAAAAAAAAATAGAATAAAATAATAATAAATGCATGATTTATTACCTCTGCCATACCTGTACGTAAATCCTGCTCAAATCCTGTATTTGTCATATGCTACAGTCTCCCCATGCCCTGCAATCGGTGCCACTTCCGAGCAAGTCACACTCAAATCCCGCGTACGAGACCTTAAAAACCTCTCGTTGGTTCGACACCCCATTCGCCTCTTTCACATACACAAGCCAACTCCTTTGATTTTTCTTCTCTCGAACCATCCTCACGCATGAAAGCTTCTTCTCTTCCCCACTATACCCCATGAACTCCACTCCTGCTTTTGATGTTCCTTCCTCGCAGCCAAATCGCAAAACCTTGTCCATCTTCCTACTCTTCCACGCACGCGAACATCTCCTGCTCTCTATTTTTCCTCATGTGAAAATTATCTCAGCCGCAACAACCCATTGACCTCTTCACGAAACCTCCAATCTCTATACCATGAAGTCACCTACAGAAATCTCCCAATCTTTTTTCTTCTCCTCCTGTAGCCGCAAGTCCCTCATCTGACTTGTTTGCTGAAGTCGCAAAATCACCCAGGCCGAACCCTTCCTCTCAGCTAAAGGTTTCCATAGCTCTGAGCCCTAACCTTCCTTCTACGATTAAGTATTCGACCAATCCGCCTCATCACTCTGCATCTGCCGATCAAAGCCTCAAAGCCAAACCCGACGACAATCTCCATTGTCATTCAAAGAAGCTTGAACCTGCAGTCCTCTATCATTTCGATCCCTCACTGACGAAAGCCAAATTCACAAGCTGCAGTCGCCTCCTTCGTCTCCAACACCTGACCTCTCTACCTTAGCTGTGTGTTAGTTTTATTTAAAAAAAAAAGGAGTTTCAAAAGAAAAGAAAAAAGAAAAATAAGTTTTTGTGCATTTTAGTCGTCGTTGTCACTTCAATCATTGCTGCCGTCGACACCGCCGACCTCGCTCGTCAAGGTATATTGACCTCGAACTCAAAACCCCCAAAATCCTTCATTCGGCCTTCGCGGAGCACCGGAAAACCGAGCATAAATTCTTTTTCCTAGCGTAGTGGAAAGGAAACTCAATGTATTGCCTACGGCTAGACGGGTAGGCCTTGTACATGCTCTCGTAGCGTGGCGGGACACTTTTAATTACCCATAAGCACTCAAGTAACGTGGTTGTTGACCTCCGTATATTTGCCACGATCAATGCAAGCAACGGAGGTGATGATCGATTATTGTTGGAAACAAGATATCGTTCAGAACAAAGATCGCAGTACCTCGATCATAATGAAATGATTAAAATTTTGTTCGGTTACAAAATGGATCATATCGATGCATTCAGGACATCAAATATAAATAAAGTTATTCGTATGTGACTTGATCGAACGACAATGTGTTAGTGGATGCGACGCTAGCAAAATACTATCCAAATGGCATCTACTTGTTAAACAAACTTCGTCGATGGGTTTAGATCATCGAATCTAACCAAGGAGGGATCCCTCGTAATCAAATTGAATGAAAGCGATAGAAATCGACGAACTACGAACATACTCAATGTTGCTCAAATGTCGTCCATTTGCAAAATAAAGTCTCCATTATATTTAGAACGTCGAAAACATTAACAAATGACTGCAATATTATTTGGATATTCGGCATGCAAATATAAAAATTTTGCATGAGTTTCTGAGACGACGACGACGTCAAAAATGAAATGCAGAATAACAAAAAAAATTAGCGAAGGTTGATATTATATATATATATATATATATATATATATATATATATATATATATATATATATATATATATATATAATCATATATTAAATACATTTTGTAAATATTAATTACTATATTTAACTGCTGTTAACCATTAAAAAAAATAATAATCCTTATCTTGTATAAATTCCATACTTAAGTTTCTAAACCATATTATCTGTTATTATAAATATTATTTAATATATAAAGATAGTAATCTAATATCATTTTTTTATGCATGTGTCCAAATTCCACTATGAAATCTTTCAAATTACGGTATGGACATCTTTTACTTTATAAAATAAAATTTTATTTTATTCTTGCATATATCTCTTTATAACACTATGATATTATATTTATATATTTGATTATATAATAAAACACATGTTCTCCTGCATGTAGCCACACCCACTTGATTCAATATGTTGCATGCCACCTTTAAATCCATGTGTCTTCTGCTACAGCAAGGGCCAAATTCATCTACCTATGTGTTGGCTTGCATGTATCCCACCGCTGAATAGGAGATTAAAAATAAATGTAAATCTATTATACACGTTATTCTATCATTTACACATATCTCACTTGCTCATTCTATTAGCCGCCCCGCCTCCTCTCACTCTCTCATATTCCTAAGCAGCCAAACCTCACAAAGCAATCCAACCTCTAGCTTCTATAGCTCAAGTCGCCAACATTCCTTCTTCTTGCTGTTCACCAATCCTACACACCTCTTTCCCATTTTCTGTAACAATATTCCAAGTCTCCACTTTTTCTTTCTAATCTAATCAGAAAATAGTTATAACAAAAAAAATCATCATTAGCCTCTCCACAAATCTCTGTCGTCATCGCCAAGCTCGATCGTCAAGGTATATTGTTTGCAAAATTCTAACACCTCAAATCTCATTTTCGGCGTTTGCAACGAACCGGCGAACCACCTATACGCGCTCTCGTAGCACGGTAGGAGGGAGTCCGGTGCGACGCATACGGCGAGCCCTATATACGCTCTTGTAGCGTGGTAGGGAGAGACACGAGTGTTCTTTTACGGGTAGTTTTTAAGGCCTCATACACGCTCTTGTAGCGTGGTGGGATGAAAAGATATACAGCCCAGTGTCCCCCGACACCTACCATACACGCTCGAGTAGCGTGGTGGGATGACCCAGTTGTCCGTAGATGCCCCCTATGCGGGGAGACGCCGGGATACTGCCAAAATTTTGACTGAAAGAAAATTTGAACAACATATTTTTGGAGAAATATTGAGCATATGTGGAATAATTTTTGGAGAATTATTAAACTTAAATTGAACAAATATATATATATTCTCCATCAAAAACAAAATCTCACAAAAAAAAAAAGAAGAGTCATTTTAGCTTCAAAATTATTTTTATAGAATATCTTCTAAAAGAATACAAATTTCACTATCATATGAATGGTAATAAACATGCCTCCTCCTGTTATTCATTTCTTTGAAGATGGTCAAGAATGAGTATCCAATCCGTACAATTGTGATAGTTGAAAATATTTCAAAATGCTTACAGTGGTTCAGTCTTTAATTTTTTGCTAAATAATGCTATTCTAGAAGTCACTTATATGGATTAAGAATTTTTACTGGACTTTATATGTATGCTACATATATACAAAGAGAAGTTCCATCAAGCAACTTGTATGAATTGACAAGCATAAAAAAAAAATTCGTGATGAAATCAGTTCTGAATTTTGATGAACAGATCCAAAGAGAGAAATTTAGCAGAGCTTTTATTTCATGATGGAAACTTTTCAAATTTCATGTTAATTTAATTGAGCGAGAAGTTTTCACTTATATGATTACTACGTTTACTTTTACAGCATGAATTTGTTTTAGAAGTCTGGAAGTACGATTCATAAAAGGGTTTATGGATAAAGTTTGAGGATTAAAATTAAGAATAAATGAATGTGATTGAATTTTTTGTCCATGTTCTAAATATAAATTGGGATGCCACTGACTACTATAATGATAATAAAAAGGACAAGGAGCTCGTATAGAAACAAATCAACTCATCTATGGGAGAAAATAGTAGAACTTGTATTGAGTAAATAGTTCTCTTGTGAGCTATGTTGAAGAATGTGATAACTTAAGGGAGGTAAAGACAAAACTAAACAACATATTTCCTCTACACAATAACTAAAATTTAAACCACCTTAACGCCACCGGATCCGCACCACTTTTACAAGCGGACAGAAGGCGTTTGTAGGCTACTAAAATAAAATTTTGTGCATATCTCAACAACAGGTACTTGCACAAATAATCATATTTGAGTTTCAAATGCTCCCCTCCTGCATACAAAAATAATTTTTCTAAATGTCAATATGATGCACCGAATAGGGTGTCAACACCTCTAAGATGAGTGTAGCAGCCTTGGAAAGCAAGCGACTATTCCAAGAAGAGTGCTACCGCCTCGAGAAATGTGCATATTTAATTTTAAAAGTCTAATATACATGCTAATTCATCCCCGATGATGGCCGTTTTGAAAGTCTATATCAACCAGAGGGGATCAACTATTTAAATGCCCTCAAATTTCTATAAATTATAAAAATTTGCAAATGACTCCAAATTCGCCCCGATGATGGCCATGTTGAAAGCTAATCTCAACCGGAGGGGACTTCAAAACATGCATATTTGGAACAAAATCTTAATAAATTTTAAAATATTCAAATAAATTTTATTATTTAAAACTTAAAGCAAAATTCCATCCATCATCCGCAAACGTTTGTTAAGGATGATAAATTTCAGAATAATTTCAACTCACAAAGAGCAAAATGTCTAATTGAATGTATCACTGTGATTTATTCTCAAATGATTTCTCACCAGTGGAGACGTGGCATGTGCCCTCTGACCGGGTGGTTTTGCTACAAAATAGCACCATTATATTACGGTTACGGTCAAAGCCCGTATGTTCTCCAATGGTTAAAAGCCCCTTGAGTAATGAATCATAGGGTGCACTCAATAAGGCATAAAGCTTTATGTTAGCTAAGGTTGATTAAAATTTGTCTTCTTAAACAAGCATCCACCCCAAGTCTACAAGGTACCTTTGACGAAGCAACCCATGGCTGCCGACAAGGATCCTTCTGTCAGGTTGGGTCGACTACCTCCTCTGACTAAGTAGACTAGGGACCACGATGGCCCGGGACGACGGAACCATGGGATCTTGATCGGGATCATCATCATTCCCCCCACCATCCGCTTTAAGTATAAAAATAATAAATTTATAAATAAATTTACAAAAAAAAAATTCACATGTTGCTACTATATGCTAGGTATTGCGTACCTACTTCATGACTAGTCTTAATCGAAAGTGCTCTCTCGTAATCGAGAGGGGTAATTAACTATAGGGGCTTGCGCCTATAGGAAACTTAGAACCAGATCATAAAGTCCTCACAAAATGAGGGCGAAATCTCTGGGTAATGTCTTATCTACAAACCCATCTGCCTTCCAAAATTTACCCCGGAACATCGTTAAAACTCTCCTACGAAGGGGAGGCCGGGGCCCGAATTTTCGGAGCCCACAGTGGCGGGGGAAAGAAAGTTGCACATTTTCAAACAGGTACTCCGAAGACCTATGCATGTCTTTCTCTGGCGTGGTGGAATTGAAGATTTATGGCTGCGGTGTCATCCAACACCTTCCGTACATGCTTTTCTCTAGCATAGTGAGAGGCCCAAACTCCTAGAATTTCCCCTATGTGTGGGAGACGCTGGGAGGCTACCAAATTTTTCAGTGAATAAAGAAGACTTGACTTGGACCACATGGAACAAAATTTAAAGCAATAAACCAAAATTTAATTTGATAAATGCACGATAAAATTGAAAATACAAGATGTTGAATAACGATCTAAAGT
Source organism: Dendrobium officinale (assembly GCA_019514585.1). Lineage (NCBI taxonomy): Eukaryota > Viridiplantae > Streptophyta > Magnoliopsida > Asparagales > Orchidaceae > Dendrobium > Dendrobium officinale. Next base: position 21,124,915 of record CM033699.1, on the reverse strand, counting down.
ACTCAAACGGACATTAATAGATGAACATGAAATTTGTGCAGGATAAGAAACCTCATATGTTATTCACTTATAAGCCATATTGCTTAATCAATCACATGCAAATGATAATATCTCATACATGTATATGCAAGAAAGTTAAAAAAAATAAAAATTAAAAAAAATGCAAGAAAGTTGAATGTGATGACATTCTTAAAGCATCTGACAATACATTCAACTCACACACACAAATACATCAATTTCTCCTGAAAGATTGAAAGTCAAAACATGATGAATGAAGCAAATTATCAATCAACATGCAAGGAATGTGGCACATCTTCGAACAATGATTTGTTACATGACATGTTTATTAGCAAGACATGAAGGTAGTGGTTGACGTGCAACGAAGGTGAAAATCAAAGACTTGCAACAACATTAGGACCAACCTACAAACATATGCAAGAAGATTGTGATGGAGGCAATGATATTAGCATGAGTAAATATAGGAGACATGCAACAAATATCAAATTGAAGTGCGGCCCTCTCACCGTCAATGCTAGTCAATATGCAAGCAACCGTATCGATACCTTGCAAGGGAAAGAAATCAGTGCATCAACAACTTAAAGCAAAACCAATCAATTCTCCGCAACAGTTTGTTTAGGTGGACAAATTTAAAAAATACGCTTCAGCTCACAAAGAGCTAGTGTCTGGTCGAGAATATCACTAGGATTCATTTTCAAATCATCTCCTTCCATTAAGGATGTTGCACGTGTCCTCTCTAACCAGCGGTTTTGCCGCTAAATGACACCGCAAGTAAACAATTATGACCGGGGTCCTCTGAACCGGGTGGTTTGCAGCCAAATGGCACCACTAAATTACGGTCATGGCCAGAGCCTGTAAGCTCCCAAATGGCATTAAATCCTTGAGATATGAATCAATATGATATAATTGATAGGGCACAATACTCTCTGTTAGTTAAGGTTGATTCAAATTTGTCACCTTAGACAAATACTCTCCCCAGGTCTACAAGGTACCCTTGGACGACGCAACCCATGGTTGCCGATAAGGATCCTTCTGTCAGGTTGGGTTGACTAAGGATCTTGATTGGGATCATCATCACTCCCCCCAGTATCCGCTTTAAGTACAAGATGGTGAAATTTCTAATTTTAAATATTAAATTTTCACATATCAATCTATGTTGCTACTATATGTCGGATATGACGTATCTACGGATATAATGTATTCATTTGATTGACTAGCCTTAATCGAATAGTTCTCTCTCTCGTTACCGGGGGAGTGGTAATTAACTATAGGAGCTTGTGCCTATAGGAAACTTGAACTCAGATCTAAAGTCCTCGCAACATGAGGGCGAAATTCTCTGGGTAGTGTCTTATTTACAAATCTAATTTGCCTTCTGAAAATTTACCCCGAACCGTTAATTCGTTAAAAACTCCCTGATAAAGTAGGGGAGACCGACCGGGGCACGAATTTTCAGATCCCACATTATATATATATATATATATATATATATATATATATATATATATATATATATATAAATATATATATACAGTGTGCATTTGTAGCCATAATTTGTTATTCCAACAGAGACATAATTCAACGATTTATATCGATAAGTATATTATTCTACACAGACTTTCTCTTAACCAAATGACATAAGGGCTGGTCAAAAAAAATTTATATGAACTCAAACATTGAATTCAGGAATTCACAAGATAGCCCATATCCAGCTCAATTCACAAGTAGCTGAGAACGCAGCTGAAAACAAATCTAAACTGAGCATTTTGAAACAGCTAAGTTGCCTCAGACCAAGGATGGAAGGTGTGAGTTCAAAAAATAACAAAACACCTTCCTCAAATTGTTGTTCACTCTTCTCTTTCAGAAACATAAACAAGATCAAAAATGAAAAAAAAAAAAATCATATAGTTACAAGCACGTGTGCATATTTAACTTTCTTGAATGCATCAATTAATGCTTTTGTTTGTAAAATAACATTAACGGAAGTATGCAAGAGAGAACACAACATAATGCACATACATGTATGCACCACAGAATGAATGAACATGCATCTTTTATATTATAACAGCAATAGCCACAGTAGCCTTTCAACTAATTGTAGGTTTCACAATAGACATTTAACATCATATGCTACAACTACTACAAGACTCGGGATTCAAATACTTTTCTAAGAATATTTTATGACTAGAAAAAGGAAATAAATGTCCTTTATAAATATATATATATATATATATATATATAATACTAGAAGTACAAATGCACATGAATGTTTTCAATTCGGGTCTCAACATGAATGAAGATTTTAATAAACTTGCACAAAATCGGATAATGAAATTATTTAATGCGAAAGTGTATAATTATTATTTCTTGGTATTTCCCAGGAACCAACTCTTTCCAGGATCCTGAAGATGGTGGGGAAAATCAGGATCAGGTATCCCGTGCAAAATTCTTTGAATTCTAGAGCACACTTCCTCCAAACGGTAATGCCTATTCTTTTTAATTCCTGGTAGAGAAGTACAGGCGACAACACACTTGGAGAAGATGCTCCATCATCAGATGCAGAAACAAATGTAAAATAATCTTTCCATTATTTTCCTTTTACTTGTGTTCATGTTTGAAGAGTTAAACGTTTGCTTTTTCTGTCACTAGATATTGTTAAATGGGCAATTGGGCAACTAGCCCTGATCATTCTTTGGCCAGGGTGACCCTGTAATGCTTAGCCAGGTTGTTGAGAGAATAAAAGTATAATGAAAATGTAAAATATTGACGTGTTTCCCATTTATTTAATGCATTATAAATGCATCCATATGATAAAATATTTGATATAAGTACATTAGTTATTCTTTTTTGAACTGAGATGCATATTAGCTGTTGGACTTGACAGAAATGGTAGGCTCAGTTTGTGTTAGGCCCACCCTTTACATCTATTATTTCTAGCTCTCTATGCTTTATTCTATGAAAAATTTCCCTCTCGTTTTGTTGTCTCTTCACAATTTTGTTGATGTGCTTTGGCTGCTAGATGACTGTTGAAAATCTGATGGAGGCCTATGAAACATGTACATCTACTTTGCGAAAATCTCAATATAAAAACCGAGCAATTTCTCTAAGGAAGATCGCTCCTGCTTTCTTTTCAAAGGAGGTCAGCTGTAAAGGACTTGAATCTTGATGAATTCACTCGTTTTTTTTTTAGTATCTATGTATTATCATGCTGAATTATGTTTTGGTCGTCTAAAAAGTTTTTGCATGTGATATCTAACTGTAGATGAGAAGATTTTTTGTGGTGGTGGTACTGTGAATTATTTTTTACTGCTCTTTTGGATTGCCCGGTTTATAGTGGATGGAATATCTCAATTTAATATATAGACATAGAACCGTAGCAATAGCAGATGTCATCGTATTAGCAGTAGGTTAGAGAATTCGTGGCGTTCTCAGCATGGTGGATGCATGATTTTTGTTCTTGGTTTGTCTTAATGTATGTATAACTCCATTATTCTCTAATGGTCGTCAAATCTTGGGAAACTCAAATCTATTTTAATTTTTTTTGGTGTTTATCTTCAATGAAAAGGAATTTCCCCTTGTAGTTTGCCAACTTGGGGTTTTGATGTGGAGATTGAAGCTGGAAAACTCCTTAATGTAAAGAGTTCTTGCTCTTGATGTTGTAAGGATGTTAGTTTTTTCCTTGCACGTGATGTGGATGAGAATGGAGGTAGTGTGGGGTGTGGCCGAGAGGAGAGAGAGAGAGGGTTGTGATTTGTGAGGAGCTGGGTGTGGGGTGTGGGGTGTGGGGTGTGGGGTGTGGGGTGGGGGGGGTAGGGTGGATTGTTGGTGGGTTGGGCTGAGGTGTGTAGTGTGTGGGGGTGGGTGCAATGTCAAATAAGGCTAGAGATAGAGTTTGAGATTAGCTTTGCTTGTAGCTATTTTAAGCATTCATGAGTGATTAATATATAAAAGCTTTCTTATTTGTAATGAGAATTTCATCATCAATGAAATAAACAATGAAGAAAGCAATCAAAAGAAATAATGGTGGATCTTTCATAAAAGGCTTATCTTTCATGAAATGAATTTTTTAAATACGATAATCTTTCAATTGCATCATTATTCATGAATAAAAACTATTTTAGGTAGTAGTTTGGAGGCGAATCTAATTACTTGTTGAATATTGATGATGATATGAGATCTTTTGATGGTGGTGCACTACTTCATCTTCCTCTTGCATCAACTCTACTTAGGAGAGTGGTCAACAAAGTATTCATTTTATAAAGTAGGGGCGATTCACTCCAGCTCCTAGAGGGACCATACATATGGTATCATTGGTTGGATGACCATGCCATTGAATTTGGAAGTGCTACTAGCTAGTTTTGCAAATTTTGATCTCATCAGTGATAATCTGCTCAGCAAAATCTATAGGAGAACTAAAGGCTAGGCAAGAAGAGTAGCAATATTCACAGAACAAACTCCATTTGCAATAACGTTTAGTAAGAAACATAATAGGCTCAAAATTTTTTTTCTAAAAGATTTAAGTAGCTTTTGATATTATATACTGAGGCAGTTCAGTCAAACAAGTATTATATCCTTCTTTCTTTAAGATTTTATAGGACCCATAAGATATGGTGTAGAGTTTTATTGTAAGAATTGGTATGAAAGTTTTTTGTAGCGATATAACCAACGAATAATAATCCCCTTTGTGAAACTTGCAAAATTTCAACAAACAATAGCAATTGAACTTGTAAAATTTTATTTTTCTTAGCTATATGATTTTTTATATTAACATGAACTTTATATACACTATGCTTATTAACTCAGCAATGATATATCATGATATTTTGGCAAGGTAATAAAATCAATAGGAATGCATGAGCTTTTACCATAAGTGACCTCTCGAGAAGAAATAATAGGGTAGCACTAATTCCCATTAATTTAAGTTATCTCTCACTGTGGGCTCCGAAAATTCGGCCCCCAGACTCCTCGCGCTATGCTTTTCTTTTTGGGGGGGAATTTTAACGGATTAAGTTCCAGGGTAAATTTTGTAAGACAGATGAGTTTGTAGATAGACACTACCAGACATATCCCCTCATTTGCAAGGACTTTATGATGTAGTTATGGTTTCCTATAGACGCAAACCCCTAAGTTATTTACCCCTCCCATAACAATAGATAACTTTCAATTAAGGCTATCAATCAATCAGATATGTTTGTATCCAATAAATACTAAGTATCAGGTGTATAGTAGTAGCAGAGGTTAAGGTTGTTAGAAATTGAAGGTTATAATTACAATAGAAATTTTCATTCACCATCTTTAACTTAAAGCGGACAGTGGGAAGGAATGCATAATGGGACCCGATTATGAAGAACCTATGGTTTAGTCATCCGGGCCATCGGGGTCCCTGGTCTACTTAATCATAGAGGTAGTCACCCAATCTACAGAAGATCCTTCGTCAGCCA